>OX359273.1:3722500-4922500 GCA_947179155.2 Hedera helix
TATTCTTATTAGTATAATTATAATAATAATAATAATAATAATAATAATAATAATAATAATAATAATAATAATAATAATAATAATAATTATTATTTATTATTATTTCTATTATTATTATTATTGTTATTATTATTATTATTATTATTACTATATTATTACTATTATTATTATTATTATTATTATTATTATTGTTATTATTACTATTATTATAATTACTATTGTTATTATTATTATTATTATTATTATTTCTATTATTATTATTATTATTGTTATTATTATTATTATTATTACTATATTATTACTATTATTATTATTATTATTGTTATTATTGTTATTATTATTATTGTTAATATTAATATTATTATTATTATTATTATTATTATTATTATTATTATTATTATTATTATTATTATTATTATTATTATTATATTAATTATTATTATTATTATTATTGTTATAGTGTAGTGGTGAATTTGATTTGGGCGAAAAATGTGAGTGGATAGATTTTTGAAAAAAATATATTGAATTGAAGGGGGAAATGAGAGATAGATTAGTGACCGTTGGATGTTAAAATCCCAAATAATTTTAAACTGTTGGATGTTGAAGTCTAAATTAATTTGAGGCTGTTGGATATTAAAACTTTAGGATTTGGGTTGTTTTATTTTATATTATAATATATTGTATTTAAGAAATAGTCTTGAATAATTGACTTACTATTAATATGATATTAACTCGGCATGATAATTTAAAATAACTCAATAAATTTATTGTGATATAAAATTTATTAATGCCTTATAATAAATAGTTATTGATTAGATTATATTTGAAGTATTTTTAAATCAAATGTCTTTCTTCTCTAAAGACGACATTGCACAATTTACACAAAATTTAAAAAATGGTGAGGACAACAAGTGAAAAAATTATTCAATGGTTTTAGATGATTTTGGGATAATGTCACGTGATGTTTTAAATTAATAATTTTTTTTTATTTTAATATTTTTATTTATTTATAATTATGAAATTATTAAAATAAAAAAATTTCATAAGCCTGAGACATTATGTAAATTTGTTTCAGAAACCACCGAATAATCTTTCTAACGAGTGTGTGTTACAAGTAAGTATCCGTATGCTAAAATATAAAATAACGGCTTAAGTTTTGTGATATTTTATATTTGTTTCTTCTTAACTGATTCGAAAAAAGCTCTCTGAGATTTTGTATTATATTGGGTTAATTACAAGTTATTAATTATAACTACTTTTTATTCAAATGTCAGAGATCTCGCTGAGAAGAGAATTAGATGGGGACAGGAAAGAGATAGTGAGAATAAATTAGATGAAAAACCAAGAGCCATTAGATTTTGTTTTGGACATGTGTAGGGCGGATATTAAAAGTCTGGAGGAGTATGGAAATCTTGAGTTTGGAGGGGAGCTTGACCCCAAATGAAAGTAACGAAACTCTACTGAATCTACCATTACCAGTAAATTAAACACGAAATTTAGGACTCTTTTGGGGAGATCGGTCTAGTGATCGTTTTTATTTTTATTTTTAAAATGATTCTTAAAAAAATAAGTTTAATTTTTTAAAATTAATTTTTTTATAAAATATAGTAATTTAGGTATAATTTACAGAATAAATCTATAAATACTGTTTCTTTATATATATCTAAATTACACTTCAATCATTATATTATATGAAAATTTTAATTTTAAATAATTAAATTTATTTTTTTAAAATTATTTAAAAATTAAAAAATAAATAAAAAATCAATCCCTCACTAAACCAGTCTCCATTTCCTCATCCTCGAGATTTTCTGCCAAATTTAACGATGGATTGACCAACTCAAAGTCATTAAAATAGTTAAAATAATACTCCAAAGAGCGAATAAATGCATTAAACCTGTCTCCATTTCCCCATCCTCAAGACTTTCTGCCAAATTTAATGATGGATTGACCAACTCAAAGTCATTAAAATATTTAAAATAATACTCCAAAGGGGGAGTAAATGCATTTGCTTGTTACGTCCTTAGAGGCCTTTAGCAATGACTAACTTTTTACTTTAGATTTATAAGAACTTGTATAAAAACTAAAATACGGGGTTGATATTTCTTAGAGCAAAAATAATATTTTTAGAATAATAAATATTATTAAAAATTAAATATTATTAAAATAACTATAAATTATCGCTAATTATATATTTATTCTGATATCATAATTTAAAATTTTTTATACTATTTAAATAAGGATAATATTATGATGACAAAAGATAATTATAAAAAAATATATACAAAATGTTGTGTTCGATATAATTAATTAATTTTTCATCATGTATGAGTGGTCCAATAATTATATTTAATCACCATTATACACATTATTTTATATTTTCTTTTAGTATCTTATATTTTGTTACCAAAATATTATTATTTAGACAGTTGTAACTCTTTTAATATATTATTTAATAGAATTATAATTTTTTTTTTAATTATTGTGAATTCAAAGAACCTTACTGGATAAGAGGGTTATAACTTTGTTCGATTAAAACAATATCTAAGCTTACTATGAATAGAGATGAAAAATAGTGAATTAAGAGTATATTTTGGTGATGAGTCTAATGTGATGATTGTAATATCTTAAGTTGGATCTTAACTCATTTACTTTTTTTGGGTAATTAAAAATAATTTGAAAAAATTAAAATTTTTCTAAAATGAAACAAATTAAAGGATAAAAAATAAAATGCTTCAAAGAAACATTTGATAGGAATTAAAATCTATTTTTTAAAATTACTTTTGAAAAACACACGTTTTATAATAACTTTTGAAAACACCCATAAGAGTTTAGAAACCAAACGCAGCTTCTTTTGAAAATGCATAAAAGTTTAGAAGCCAAAGTCATCTTCTTTTGAAAATACATGAGTTTAGAAGCTAATCTCATCTTCATTTGAAAATACCACAAGAGTTTAGAAATAAAACTTATTTTCTTTTGAAGACAATGAGTTTCAGATTTTTTTAACACTAGTGTTTATAAACCAAACTCTCCTATTTTAAGCACCCACTCACGAGTTTAAAAAACAAACTCACATTTTTAAAAAATACCCAAACACGAGTTCAAAACTTGAACTCTAACTCTGTTGACTTATGATTTTGTCCACCACTACAATCACCAAACAACAAACAACCTGTAGGGGGCAAATGTGAGCTCAAGTATAAGTTAGGATTTACATGTGACCTAAAAGAATTGAATGAAAGACAAAAAAGTTATAAATGAATAATTAACGAATAACGAACAAACAAACAATGAATGAACAATCAAAAGTAGACTTGGCAAATGGGCCGGTCTAGCGGCGAGTTGGGACGCGACCAGGTTGGGCCAAAAAGACCCGATTTTTTCTGGGCCAAAAATTCTTAGCCCGTGGCCTGGACGGGTTAGGTAGGGCTAGCCCGCGGGCTAATTAATTATTTTATTAATTTAATGTAATTTTTTTTTTTATAATTATGATACATAACATGATGTTTTGATTTTGGCCTATTGAGTATAGCATACAATTTATTTTATTCAATAAAAATATACTTATTAACAAAAAATATTTAAAAACTTATGTTTAATACTTTAATTAAGAAATAATTTTAACATTATAAACTATTGTGACTATTATTAATTTGATTAAATATGTAAAACTAATAATTGTAATTAAATATCAAGTGACTAATTTTAAAAAAATGCTAGAATAATACCATAAGCACATTACACATGTATGTATTTAAAATTTATATAGTGAAAAATATTTGATTATAAATGTAATGTATTCTCACTATTCTGCTATGTGTAAGTATATAAAAATATAATTAATTATTATTTTTTTATTAACATTTGATAATCAATAATATTTTAAATTTTGCCTTATTTAAGTTCTTTCATATCTAAATGTCCGATAGCCATATGTTTGGAGATAATAGTATTTAGAAGAAATGAATAGAAGTTTTGTTCTATAAATTGATTTGAATGATTAATGAATTAAGTTATTTTTAACAATTTTTTTTATGTATTGATGTATTTATTTTTTTTGAAAAAAAAAATTATTTTGGGCCGCAGGTCGGGCCAAAACGGTTTACTTTTTTTTTGGGCTGAAAAATAAAAACTCGTAGCACGCTTTTTTTGGGTCAACCCGGCCCAGTCCGCGAGCCCGGGCCCATTTTTTGCCAAATCTAATCAAAAGGCGTAAAACCCTAGGTTTTGGCTCCCTAGGGTTCGACTACTCTAGGTGGTTTCGCCTTGAGCCAAATCTCTGATAAGGATTCCCTGATCGAATTTGATTTGAACTATTGAAACGAAACAAGGAAAATGAATAGAAAAAGAAAATGAAAAGGGAGGTGCCCCCTAGGGTTTGGCCACTTAGGGGGCGCGCCGTCTCGTGTTCTCGAAAGTTGTGATTTGAAGAAGTGTAATGACGAAACAAGGACAAAATAAGAAAATTGAACAAGAAAGAAGCGAAAACTCTAGGAGCCCCTAGGGCCCACTAGGGTTCGACCACCTCAGGATTCGTCCCTTTAGGGTTCGGCCACCCAAGGGGTTGCACCGTTTTTTTTTACAAAAATTGTTCCGAATACGTTCTAAGTGAAGTAATGATAGAATAACGAATCTGAAAGCAAGAAAACTTGTGAAGGCCTAGAAATGGTTTCCCTTGAATTCTCCATGACAAGATAGACTTCTCACAGTCAAGAATTAAGAGAAATAGATAAAAATTGATCAAAGAAAGCTAAAACGGTTTGAAGGTGGAGAAAAATCCTAGGGTTTGGCCACCGTAAGGTTAATCCTCCCTAGGGTTCAACCCCTATAGTGGCACACTCCAACTTCATTCTGAGTTTCTTCGATATTTTCTAACGATAAAATTGAACAGCGTGATTTTTCGAATTGGGTAACAATAACCTTGAAAAAACAAGACCTAAGAGGGTCTCCATGAGTCCCGATGCAGAAAATTTGTGGGGGAAACTCATTTTGAGAATTGATTGATGAATTGGATTGACGGTTAGAAGAACAAGACGATTTGGGCATTACTTAGGTATCGAGGGATATTATGTGAATTTTTCCACAGCTAGGGGTATTTTTGAAATTTTCCTATAGTCACATGCTTGGGACATGAGTCTTGGCTAGGAAACTCTATAAATACCCTTCTCATTTCATAATAGGAGGATTTTTGGATACCTTGAATTCTTTCCCAACCTGAGACACTCGAGAATACTCTTGGACCCTTAAAGTTGGGACTTGAATTCTTTTGAGATCCGGGATAGAATTTGGAAGTTCAGATTCTTGAGACCCTAAACACACAAAATGCTTTTACACACTAGAGATTACTCTAGGACCCTAAGAGTTCTGTTTTGTGTTACTCGAGTAGTTGTTCACCCGTCCGTTATTTCTCCATTCTTTAATCGATTAACTAATTCCGTACTCTTCATGGATTGCTTGCCTCCTCAACTGACACAAAAGCCTAACTCTAGCAAGACATGAAATTCCTTGCCTACAAAGATAAAAGAAAAGAGAGAGGAAAATAAAAGATTTTTTTTAATTAACATTAAGATCCTATTGATAATTTTTTTTTGTGTGCATAAATTAAATTAGTTCTAAATTTGGTCAATCAAAATAATTAAATTTTAGAAATGTCTATTTTATTGAAGTATCAAATTCAAAATTAATTGGCTATAAGTGGAGTGGTTTATCAAGTTATATATTGAGTTTCTAAGTATTTCTTATCCGATATGAGACTTTATATCTCAATACATGTCCCCTCACGTGTGGCGTAATTTTGAGACAAATACATTAACAATTTTAATTGGGTGATGTGGAGCATGTGGGCCACATCACTCACAAATAAATAACCATCAAATGTGACGCCCCCAAATCTAGTCCTACATAGCCCAATTTGAGACGCCATAAATACACAATTTCTAATACAAATAGTACATAAAACAGAAATACAAAACTCAATATTACACAACTAAGTCTTCACTATTATTGCCACATTGTATACAACATGTGAAGACTATAATAGCTATCTCTCGGACCGTCACTCCATTCCCCTGCTAGACCCGGCTATTCTCTCATTTTTTGAAAAATAATGGAACAAAAGAAAGGGTGAGCTCAAATAGCCCAGTAAAAAATATCATGACTAAGATAATGACAAATAAATTATCATTAGCCTTCAACAGTTGAGTTTATAATTGAATATAATAGACAATAAGCTTTCTATCAATAATATTATATTAGAAGAATAATGTAGACTATGATGTCTACTCACGTCTCTTTTTAAGAAAAATATCATCAACTTTTATCATCTTAAACACCACTGGTCATGATAATATAAATTTCCAGTTCCTGATTATAATCATGCCAGTCAATAGTTCATCTTTGCATTACGGGCCAAAGATATTCAAATATAACACTAACGGTAATGATTATACCAGTTTTCAGCCTTTGGTCATAATCATACCAACAACAGTTCTTCTTTGTCCCAGGCCAAAGAGAATATTCACCACGTGCCCTAAAAGACACAACAATTATATCGCCTTTATCCTATCATCTGTGCTCCAGGCCACAGATATTCACAACAACATGGTTCTTGATGATTAGAATAACAACCGTGATATAGATGATGAATCAGAATAAATAGTATGATCAATAAATATCAAAAGTTTATGATTTTTCTTTGCGCATATTCAAATGATGTCTAAATTGTCAACTTGATGTAGACTAAAATTCAAGAATGATATTTAAGATTCATAGTTTAGAATAACAATTAAGGTTCAATAGAAAGATTTAGAAAAATAGGAAGGTTCAGTTGAGATGATATTAGATGAAGTGCAAACTATTAAAGAATATATAATCATTTTAGGAAACTTTACCAACAAGAGACAAATAAAAAATGAATACGAAGAGTAATTCACCAAACATGCGGTAGTCCGCGTAGTCGGGTTATTCTCAGAGATTAATGATGAATGAATACGAAAGGTTATTCACCAAACATGCGGTAGTCAGCGTAGTCAGGTTATTCCCACAAATTAATAAGGAATGAATACGAAAGGTTATTCACCAAACATGCGGTAGTCCACATAGTCAGGTTATTCCCACAAATTAATATATGTAGATAAATGACACATCTTACGAGTAAAAAAGAAACGATATTATTTTTGAGAATCAAATAATAATAATCCCTTACCATATTAAGTTTGAATAATGGAAGATGAAAAAGATGGTATTCCTTACCTTAAAACGTGACTGGATATGAAGTTGGTCAACTTGGTTAGTACTCGTACATTTACAGATATTTACAAATACTCAAGATGACTTTAGCACACTCAAAGAGAACTTATACAAAGAAATATTTGGAGAGTGAAAGAAAGAATAAGGAAGAAAGTTTTTTTTATGAAAAATCCTTAAGTTAAGGCTTCTATTTATAGCAAAAAATCTTATCATCACCAAGATTTTCTAATTTAATCCAAATCGTATATCTCAAGATAATGTTTAATCGATACCACTCATTTCATCTTTTAAGATTTCCTTAAGCTAAACCATTCATTTAAAGATCATCTTTTAATCTATACCATTCAATTTACTTTATATATAAAACAACTAACTTTAAATAAATCAATTAACTTTATATATAAAAATAAATAACTTTATATAATTTATCATAATAATAAAAAAAAACTTTATCCGTTCAATTATTCAACAATAATTCACAATTATGGCTAATTGTTGTAAATGCAGTGTAGTTGATTTTTTGAGTTAGATAAACAGAAAAATCAACTAATAATAGAATACAACAATTTAATCAATATCATAAAAGAGATAACAATAATGCTGAAAATAAATAAGAAAATAACATGTTACTGTGTAATGACAATTATTGATTCAGTAATGTGAATTATTGTGCATATGCTATTGTGACAATTATCAGCTCAATAATATGAATTATTATGCATGTGACAATTATTGGTTCAATAAAGTCAATATAGTACAATAACCACTTTATCAGTTTAATATTATGAAACACTGTACAATACCATGTGTTACTGTGCAATAGCGTGTGCTACTGCGCAATACCGTGTGCTACTGTGCAATACCGTGTGTTACTATTGTGACGCCCCCAAATCTGAGCCCACACAGCCCAAACTTGAGTCGTCAAAAGACTACAACAAAATTATTACAACAAAGCACAACGTACAACAATACAGTGTATAATAATACACAACTAAGTCTTCACTATTATTGCCACACTATTTTACAACATGTGAAGACTACGACAGCTATTCCTCAGACTCTCACTCCATTCCCCGGCTAGACCCTGTTACGTTTTCATCTCCTGTAATGGAACAAAAGAAAGGATGAACTCAAATAGCCCAGTAAGAAATATCATGACTAAGATAATGACGAATAAATTATCATTAGCCTTCAACAGTTGAGTTCTTGATAGAATACAATAGACTACAAGGTTTATATCAAAAACTGTAGTTAAATTCTTAAACAACGTTCAGATCAATAATAGCAGCGGAATGAGCAATCTATTAGAAGAATAATGCAGACTATAATGTCCACTCGCTTCTCTTTTTTGTAAAAATATCATCAACTTTTATCATCTGAAATACCATTAGTCATGATAAAAATTCACAGTTCCTGATCATAATCATGCAGATCAACAGTTTATATTTGCACTACGGGCCAAAGACATTTAATATAACACCAACGGTCATGATTATACCAGATTCAGCCTTTGGTCATAATCATACCAATCAACAGTTCATCTTTGCACTACGGGCCAAAGACATTCAATATAACACCAACGGTCATGATTATACCAGATTCAGCCTTTGGTCATAATCATACCAATCAACAGTTCATCTTTGCACTACGGGCCAAAGAGAACATTCACCACGTGCCATAAAAGACACCGAACAGATGTATCGCCTTTAACCTAGTATATCGCCTTTAACCTATCATCTGTTCAACAATTATATCACATCTGTGCCCCCGGTCACAGATATTCACAACAACTTAATTCTTGATGATTAATACAAATAACAGTGATACAAATGATGAACAGAAGAACAGGATAAATAATAAGTATCGGAAGTTTACTTTGTGCAGATTCAAATAATGTCCAAATTGCCAACATGATGTGGAGTGAAATTTAAAAATGATATTCAAGCTCCACAGTTCAGAATAACGATTACAGTTCAATAGGAATGTTTAAAAAAAAATAGGAAGGTTCAGTTGAAATAATGAAATTCAACTATTATGGAACATATAATATTTTCAGGAATTATAGAAGCAATAGTTCCATAATAAGTTTCGATTTAGGTGTATGAAAGAAAATAATATCCCTTACCATAGCAGGTTTGATTAACAAAAGGTGAAGGGAATTAATATCCCTTACCATAGTAAGTTTGAATAATGGAAGATGAAAAAGATGGTATCCCTTATGAGTATAAAGGAAAATGATATCACTTATGAATATGGAATAAAAGTGTCATGTGATAATTCGTGTAGACAAATTATTTCCACACGAGACAAATAAAAAGGGTTATTCACCAACAGGCGATAATCCGCACCGTAAGGTTATTCCCATCAATTTGAATACGAATAGTTATTCACCAAACAGGCGTAATCCGCACCGTAAGGTTATTCCCACAATTTAATAGAATTTGAACACGAAGAGTTATTCACCAAACAGGCGATAATCCGCACCGTAAGGTTATTCTCAAAGATTAATAAGGAATGAATACAAAAGGTTATTCACCAACAGGCGGTAAACCACGCCGTAAGGTTATTCCCACAATTTAATACATGGAAGTAAATGACACAAGAAAGAAACGATATTATTTTCGAGAATCAAAGAATGATAATCCCTTCAAGTAAGAAAGAAAATAATATCCATTTATGATGATGAAAAGAATGATACCCCTTACCGTGGTAAGTTTAAATAATAGAATATGAAAGAAGATGATATTCCAAAAAAAATGACATTCCTTACCACAGTAAATTTAAGAGTTTGAAATGAATGGTATTCCTTACCGTAGTAAGTTTAAGAGTATGCAAGAAAATGAAATTCCTTACCGCAATAAATTTAAGAGTGTGAAAAGAATAATATTTCTTACCTTAACACGTGACTGGATATTGATTTAAATGAGGTTGATCAACCTATATATTTATAATATAAATTAGTAATTACCACATATAAATTTCAAAGTGTATGATAATTCATATATTATGAACTATCAAAATTATATATATTTAACATAATTTTTGTAGTATAATATAACAACTTTAAAATAGTTTTTAAAATAATATTTCAAAATAAATCTTCCAAAGAAAGCTTTTATAAATGAATCTTCTCAAAGAAGAGTCTTCTAAGGGAAGATTTGTGAATACCGTAAAAAATAGGAATTTATGAAATTACTACTCTTTAATAAAAGACTTACTTGAAAAATTCCTGCACTCCTTTTGGCTTTCAAACTCTCAAAATAACCTTACTATTCTCAGAGAAAACTCATAAAATTCTTATAGAAAAATTTTATGTTTTAGGTGTGATTTTTCTATTCAGCTGAGCAAGCTATTTATAGGAGAAAATAAGTTACTATGCGTGGTAGGTGGGCTGAAAAATATTCAGCAGAGGCTGCTGCGCAGCCTCCACCAACCCACTTCAGCAAATTCACATTTCTCACATTTCATGTGGGCCCCACAATGGGTCCCACATGTTTCTTACTATTCACGTACTATTCACGTACTATTCACGTCACTATTCACGTTACTATTTCAAATAGTAAAATTAATTATTATTATTTATTTATTTATTTATTTATTATTCCTGTGAGTCCAACATATAAAATAATGTTACCACAATAATGTAAGAAACACGTTACATATTTTTATTAATTTAATAATATAAATTATAGTGTATTTGCTACTGTGACAATTATTAGATTCAATAATTTTAAACTACAGTGCACCAACAATTATTGACTCGATGATATGAAATACAGTGTAATGACAATTATTGAATCAATAAAGCAAAATACTGTGTAGCAACAATAATTGAATTGATAATATAAAATATTATGCAGTGACAATTATTGATGAAATGATGCGTAACAGTTACGGTGTCAATAATATGAGACACTGTGCAATACCGTGTGCTACTGTAGAGTACCGCATGCTACAGTAAAATACCATAAATTACCGTATGCTAATATTCTTTTATCACCGGTATTTTAACAGTTAACACCGTTGACTATTTTTATTTAAAAAGGTTACTTCTGTCGTTTTCTATATCCGACAAATATTCCGTTGTGGGGTCCACAAATAATTTGTTATTTCGGCGCCGTCGTATGGCCCGAATATTCCCCGACAAAACGAATATTCCCCGACAAAACGAATATTGTTCGTCAAAATAAAGTTTGCACATAACATCCTTAACTTTCAATTTCGTCAATTTAACCACTTACTGTTTCATGAAAAATATATATGAAGAAAAATTAAATTTTATATTTCATAAAATTCGGGGTCTTACAACCTCCCCTCCTTATGAAATTTCGTCCTCGAAATTGACGTACCTGACATTTCGAAGAGGTAAGGATATTTAGATTTCATCTCGGATTCTAGCTCCCAGGTCATTTCCTCAATATCTTGGTTCCTCCATAAAACCTTAACTTGAGGTATAACCTTTGAGCGTAGAATATGCTCTTTCTTATCTAGGATCTTAACAGGTACCTCCTCGTACGTTAAATCCTCTTCTATAACGTCTGCTTCTAACTCAATGACGTGGTTTGGGTCCTTCATATATTTACGTAACATAGATATGTGAAAAACGTTATGGATGCGAGACATACTTGGTGGTAGGGCTAGTCTGTAGACTACGGTTCCTATTCGATCGAGGATTTCAAATTGGCCAATAAATCGAGGGTTAAGCTTTCCTCTCTTTCCGAATCTCGTAACTCCTTTCCATGGAGAAACACGTAAGAATACATGATCTCCGACGTTGAATCTCTCATCTCTCCGATGAAGATCGGCATAACTCTTTTGTCGTTCTTGCGTTGTCTGTATTCGTTGTCGGATCATTTGGATCTTTTCGGTCGTCAAGCGTACCAACTCGGCTCCCAACAGTTTTGCTTCTCCTACCTCATTCCAACATACTAGAGAGCGACACTTGCGTCCATATAAAGCCTCGAATGGAGCCATACCTATACTTGCTTGGTAACTGTTGTTGTAGGAAAATTCCACCAATAACAAGTAATTATCCCAACTTCCTTTGAAATCTAGTACGCAAAGTCTTAAAAAATCTTCGAGGGTCTGGATCGTCCTTTCCGATTGTCCGTCCGTCTGAGGATGGTATGCAGAACTGAATCGTAGCTCAGTGCCCATAGCTTTTTGTAGACTGATCCAAAATCGTGAAGTGAATCTAGGATCTCGATCAGAAACTATGGAAACTGGCATGCCATGCAATCTCATAATCTCATTTATATACATACCGGCAAGACGTTCAAGTGAAAAGTTTTCTCGTATAGGCAAGAAATGAGCGGATTTGGTCAGTATATCTACGATGACCCAAATTGCATCTAAGCCTTGAGAAACTTTGGGTAGACCGTCACGAAGTCCATATTGATGTGTTCCCACTTCCATTCGGGAACCTCAAGTGGTTGTAATGGACCCTTAGGTACTTGATGCTCTGCCTTAACACGTTGACAAGTTAGGCACCTTGAGATAAACTCTGCAATCTCCCTTTTCATATTGTTCCACCAAAATGTATGTCGAAGATCTCGATACATCTTGGTACCTCCTGGGTGGATTGCAAATGGCGTGTTGTGTGCCTCCATCATGATTTTATGCTTTAATTCAGGATTGTTAGGAACACAGAGTCGAGAGTTAACTCGAAGTATTCCTTTCTCGTCGATGACACCTTCTTGTACTTGCTTCATCATATTCATCAGTTCCGGATCGGTAGCTTGAGCAGCTTTAATTTTATCGATTAAAGCCGGTTCTACTCGCACGTGAGCAATCTTCGAGTGGGTCCCTGGTGTCTTTAGCTCTATCTCCATCTTTTGTAAGTCGTACAAAATACGCTTTTGTGTTGTCAGCATTGCGCTTGTACTCGCATAAGATTTTCTGCTCAAAGCGTCAGCTACAACGTTCGCCTTTCCCGGGTGATACTGGATTGTGTGGTCGTAATCCTTCAACAGCTCAAGCCAACGTCGTTGTCGCATGTTGAGTTCTTTCTGGGTGAAGAAATACTTGAGACTTTTATGATCTGTATAGATATCCACTTTCTCTCCGTACAAGTAGTGTCTCCAGATCTTCAACGCGAAAACGACTGCTGCCAACTCTAGATCATGAGTAGGATAATTTTTCTCATAATCTTTGAGTTGTCGAGAGGCATAGGCTATAACCTTTCCATGTTGCATAAGGACACAGCCTAGACCTTTGCCTGAAGCATCGCTATATATGACGAATTCTCCTGATCCTGATGGAATGGTCATAACAGGAGCTAAAACAAGTCTCCTTTTGAGTTCTTGAAAACTCTTCTCGTATTCCTCGCTTGATATAAGTTTTGTACTAGAACGAATGATACCGATGTCTAATAATTAAACTTTCAACTCTTGGTGTTCTATGGGAGCCATTTGGTATGGAGCTTTGGAAATGGACTTTGTACCGGGTTCAAGATCAATACAAAATTCAATTTCACGGTTTGGGGGTAAGCCAGGAAGTTCCTCAGGAAAAACGTCAGGAAACTCATTAACAATGGGAATATCATTCAAGTTTGACGTATTTTTGTTCAAATCAGTGACATGAGCTAAAAAGGCTTGACATCCGTTTTTCAATAAACGAATGGCTTTATGGCTAGAAATAACAGTTATAGATTTCAATGGTTTAGTTGCTTGAATTTGCATGACAGGTTGATTAGGAATATGAAAACTAATAATCTTATGAAAACAATCAATTTTAGCATGATGGGTAGTCAACCAATCAATTCCTAAAATCACATCAAATTCATGCATCTCCAAAGAAATAAAGTCAACAGGTAATGTGAGGTTGTTGATTTGAACTAGGCAACATTTATAGATAGTAAATGTAATAGGTATTTCTTCCAATGAGGTTTCAACTGATAAGACAAGATTTAAGTTTTCAGAAGTCAAATTTAAACGTTGAGCACATGTAGGTGAGATAAAAGAATGGGTAGAGCCAGTATCTAACAGAGCGTAGAATTCACGAGAATTTATGAATAACTTACCAGTTATCACCTCCTTCGGTTTCTTGACTGTTATCGTCAAATCGAATCCCGAGTACTTCATTCGGATCTTCACGTATTTCAACCATGGGAATACCACTAAATAATTCTCTAACGAACTGTTTCTCGGATTCCTCAACTTCATCAGTAGTAACGTACCAATGATTTCTATAAGAATAGTATTTTCGATAGACTGCAGTTTCCATGATAGTGACTAACTTAACCTGAATTCCTTTAAATTGTAACGCCCAAAAGTATAGAAACATCATTTTTAAATAATCTTGAAACTCATAGCTGGAACACCATAAATCCCAAAGACTAATATGAAAAGTCCATATATTCTGATCCTTTGTTATAGAGCATAACCAGGTGATATGACTCTCCCAATTAGTGAGTAAATTAAAGGCAATAATTTTCGCAAGTTCATTACTTCCTTTAATTGCTTCTAATAATGGATCTGGAACGACTGTAGCAGAACTTTCACCTTCATCCTTACTGGATAGAACACGCATAATTTTTGCCTTAGGCAAATGATTCAACTCTGAGTTTGTAAGAAGATTATGCGTCGCCTCTTGTTTTGCAGCTACATTTGTTTCGGTCATTTCATAGTTAACCTCCTGATTTCCAGATGTCATACCTAACTGTTGTCACAAAATAAATGTTAGTTCAAATAAACTGACTCATCACTTCATGTCCCTATATTCAAATCAACTCATTAGATAATAAAATCTAATTTAGGTGGGACACACTAGTGACCGATTCTATTCGTCTCTCCCCTCCTAATTCTAACCACAGATTTCCATTAAAGACCATATCCCTAAGCTCTGATACCAACTGTGACGCCCCCAAATCTGAGCCCACACAGCCCAAACTTGAGTCGTCAAAAGACTACAACAAAATTATTACAACAAAGCACAACGTACAACAATACAGTGTATAATAATACACAACTAAGTCTTCACTATTATTGCCACACTATTTTACAACATGTGAAGACTACGACAGCTATTCCTCAGACTCTCACTCCATTCCCCGGCTAGACCCTGTTACGTTTTCATCTCCTGTAATGGAACAAAAGAAAGGATGAACTCAAATAGCCCAGTAAGAAATATCATGACTAAGATAATGACGAATAAATTATCATTAGCCTTCAACAGTTGAGTTCTTGATAGAATACAATAGACTACAAGGTTTATATCAAAAACTGTAGTTAAATTCTTAAACAACGTTCAGATCAATAATAGCAGCGGAATGAGCAATCTATTAGAAGAATAATGCAGACTATAATGCCCACTCGCTTCTCTTTTTTGTAAAAATATCATCAACTTTTATCATCTGAAATACCATTAGTCATGATAAAAATTCACAGTTCCTGATCATAATCATGCAGATCAACAGTTTATATTTGCACTACGGGCCAAAGACATTTAATATAACACCAACGGTCATGATTATACCAGATTCAGCCTTTGGTCATAATCATACCAATCAACAGTTCATCTTTGCACTACGGGCCAAAGACATTCAATATAACACCAACGGTCATGATTATACCAGATTCAGCCTTTGGTCATAATCATACCAATCAACAGTTCATCTTTGCACTACGGGCCAAAGAGAACATTCACCACGTGCCATAAAAGACACCGAACAGATGTATCGCCTTTAACCTAGTATATCGCCTTTAACCTATCATCTGTTCAACAATTATATCACATCTGTGCCCCCGGCCACAGATATTCACAACAGCTTAATTCTTGATGATTAATACAAATAACAGTGATACAAATGATGAACAGAAGAACAGGATAAATAATAAGTATCGGAAGTTTACTTTGTGCAGATTCAAATAATGTCCAAATTGCCAACATGATGTGGAGTGAAATTTAAAAATGATATTCAAGCTCCACAGTTCAGAATAACGATTACAGTTCAATAGGAATGTTTAAAAAAAATAGGAAGGTTCAGTTGAAATAATGAAATTCAACTATTATGGAACATATAATATTTTCAGGAATTATAGAAGCAATAGTTCCATAATAACTTTCGATTTAGGTGTATGAAAGAAAATAATATCCCTTACCATAGCAGGTTTGATTAACAAAAGGTGAAGGGAATTAATATCCCTTACCATAGTAAGTTTGAATAATGGAAGATGAAAAAGATGGTATCCCTTATGAGTATAAAGGAAAATGATATCACTTATGAATATGGAATAAAAGTGTCATGTGATAATTCGTGTAGACAAATTATTTCCACACGAGACAAATAAAAAGGGTTATTCACCAACAGGCGATAATCCGCACCGTAAGGTTATTCCCATCAATTTGAATACGAATAGTTATTCACCAAACAGGCGTAATCCGCACCGTAAGGTTATTCCCACAATTTAATAGAATTTGAACACGAAGAGTTATTCACCAAACAGGCGATAATCAGCACCGTAAGGTTATTCTCAAAGATTAATAAGGAATGAATACAAAAGGTTATTCACCAACAGGCGGTAAACCACGCCGTAAGGTTATTCCCACAATTTAATACATGGAAGTAAATGGCACAAGAAAGAAACGATATTATTTTCGAGAATCAAAAAATGATAATCCCTTCAAGTAAGAAAGAAAATAATATCCATTTATGATGATGAAAAGAATGATACCCCTTACCATGGTAAGTTTAAATAATAGAATATGAAAGAAGATGATATTCCAAAAAAAATGACATTCCTTACCACAGTAAATTTAAGAGTTTGAAATGAATGGTATTCCTTACCGTAGTAAGTTTAAGAGTATGAAAGAAAATGAAATTCCTTACCGCAATAAATTTAAGAGTGTGAAAAGAATAATATTCCTTACCTTAACACGTGACTGGATATTGATTTAAATGAGGTTGATCAACCTATATATTTATAATATAAATTAGTAATTACCACATATAAATTTCAAAGTGTATGATAATTCATATATTATGAACTATCAAAATTATATATATTTAACATAATTTTTGTAGTATAATATAACAACTTTAAAATAGTTTTTAAAATAATATTTCAAAATAAATCTTCCAAAGAAAGCTTTTATAAATGAATCTTCTCAAAGAAGAGTCTTCTAAGGGAAGATTTGTGAATACCGTGAAAAATAGGAATTTATGAAATTACTACTCTTTAATAAAAGACTTACTTGAAAAATTCCTGCACTCCTTTTGGCTTTCAAACTCTCAAAATAACCTCTAAATAACATACAATAACTAAATGCGGAATAATAAACATATGTTGTTCATTCAAAAGGTGTTACTAGTCCCAAGATACGATAACCTTACACAAAAGTACACAAATACCCTTAATAAAGTACTTAGGGTTTATATTACATAACAATTAATTTAATTAACTACAAGGCTGCATCTCGAAGTCTATTACTTCATCTTTCCTTTACCCTTGCTCTTTCCCGAAGTCTCGGGTTGCACTGCAATAAGGTTTCATGATATAGCAAGAGTGAACAACTAGTTTGCTCAACAAGTTTAAATAACAACAAGGAACAATATATCATGAATGAAAGGGAATAGCTGAACAATTCAATAATGTGAATAACATAAGCAGGAATAATAATTTGTTTTTAAAATTAGGATAGTCAAATAGACTATGAACTATAAATATCCACTGGAGTCAATAGCAGGTTGACCCAATGGTTACTACCAGAAATATGTACCCGAGGGGATCAGCCTCAGTACAATATGTGTATGCGTAACATTTAATTTTCGTATTTTTGTACCTGATATTAGATACAGGGTACTCCCCTATAATAAAGGGGTGTTCATAATAGTCTAAGAATCCGCATCTCCAATGATTTGGATAGCTTTTAAAATCTTTAACATAAATGTCTAGCCGAACAATGGCTTAGACCTGCTTTGAACAGTTCTTTAAACAATAGAACAATAATTAAATACAAGTCAATGACTGTACAATCTCAAGTGCAACAAGTGCGAATAACAATAATATCGATGTGGAATAATTGTAAAGTAATTAAACCACTCAAAACATGCTTGGAAATAACAATTCAAGCTTAAATAAATAATTTGCTCAATGAAATGAGTTTAGAGATAAGGAACTTGCCTGTCTGCTCAGCTACAATATATGTCTAGCTTTAACTAACTGGCTTTGAAAAGACCTAACATTAATAAAGTTAGTCTAATAATTAGTACGGCGTATTTGGACAATTATACGCTCACTAAGGTACTTATTTATCATATAAGTACTAACACATAATTTACGTTAGTCGAAATAATATTATTAACCTTATAGACCCTCAATCAAATTAGGTTAATAATTTAATAAGTTAGAAAATATTTTTCTTAATCGTTGGACACTTATTAAACCCTTAAACAACTTATTACAATTGTTTAATTAAAGTATAATTAAATAAAATTTATTTTATTAATCCAATCTCTATTTAATTACTATTTAATCTTGGTTAAATAGAAATTAATTAATTAACTCTAGTTATTATTTAAAATAAATAATAACTAATTGTACTTACTTATTATTTAATCATAATTAAATAATAAATAATTATTGATTCATTTTAACCTTCTTTAATTTAATATTAATCAACTAATAGTTAACTAAGTAATTAACCTTACCTATTATTTAATTTAAGGAAATTAAATAATAGTTTACTCATTTTAATCCTCTTTAATTATTATTTAATGTCAATTAAATAATAATTAATTATTTAATTAATTTTAATTATTGTTTAAGATTAAATAAAATTTAATTTAGTTATCCTTATTTATTATTTAAATTAAATAACTTAATTTCCCTTAATCATTATTTAATACTAATTAAATAATAATTAATTACTTAATTATCCTTATTTATTATTTAATAATATTTAAATAATAAATAGTTAATTTATAAATTTTTATATCTTCTTTAATTATTATTTAATGTGAATTAAATAATAATTGCTAATTTATCTCCTTTATTTATTATTAACATTTTAAATAATAAATAACTAATAAATTTATTTAACTTAACCATGATTTAGCTAACTAGATTAATATTTAAAATATTTAAATATTAAACGTAATTAAGAATATCCTCCCCAATATCATTTTTGAATTATTATTATTTTTGTTATAATTTTAAATTAGTTTTTAAATATTTAAATTAATTAAATTAAACCCGAATGACATTTCTTTAAATAAGTTGAAAACTGAAACGAGGGCAAAATAGTAATTTCGCAGAGGAAAAAACACGGAGGGGCAGTTTGGTAATTTCGCGGAACTGGGCTTGCGCATTGCGCGCGTTATCTGTAAGCAAGCCCAAAACGGTGCCGTTTTGGAGCCCGAGCTGTTGGCCTCCGCGCGTAGTAAATTTTTATTCTACCAAACGACGCCATTTTGTCTCCGCGTTTTCTACGAACAGTTGTCCGCGCTTTGCGCGGAAATTTAATTTTTTTTTCTTTGCAGACTGTGAACAGTGTCCGGCAATACCCATTTTAAATAAAAATATACCATCAAGTAAGCATTAAATCCTCAATAAAAATCCAAAAAAATTACCAATCACTTAATATCAATTTATAACATGAAAATTTAATTTTTCATGATTTAATATCATTCTTTTTTTATAAAAATTTTTACATCACATAAACTACTATAAATCATAACTTTTTGTATCTAACTCCATTTTGAGTGATTCAAACTTTGTTTTTCTCATGATTTAATGTTCTATAACATTAGACCATCAAACTTAAGTTTTATAAAAATATTTTTGGTCATAAATTTCAAGACTTGATTATACACTATTAAACACATATTTTAGCATGCAAAATATACCAAAATACAAACAAAGCATATTAAACTCAAGCATGACATAAATATTACCACTACACATTATTAACTATATTAACATATTTATACACACATGTTAGTTTATTTAATTTAAAAATAAAAATTAGCTTTAGAATAACCATTACCTTGATTTAATGGCTATATTCCTTTTTCTTCCAAAATAAGTGGTGAAAGAAGATGACATGAACTAGCTTAGAACTCCTTCTCCTTCTCTTGCTCTCTCTCAAAATACTTTGCTCTCAAACTCTCTCTTTTGAAACTTGGAGAAAATAATGAAGTGAAATATTTACCAATTTCAAGTATACTTGCAAAATTATTAGATACACATAATATATCTAATAATTTAGCCCATGCCCCTAGATGACAACTGTAATGTCCTATAATTTCCACGTCTTTATTAATTACATTATTAATTTAATTTCCAATGAGTTAGTTTTACGAGATTATTTAAATCTTTTCATGTGGTTAATTAATTATGTGATTAAATAATTATGTAATTAATTACTAAAATTAATTAAAGGGGGTCACTAATATGTTATTAAATTAGTGAACAAACCCTAAAGTTTTAATATCAAAATAATTGATAAGTTTCCTATTAATTAAATATTCAATTAAATTGAATATAATGAGTGAATTAAATATAATAAATTAATTAATATGATTATTAATTAATGCAAATAATGTGAAATATTAATAATAATATTTATTAGTCCATTTAGTAATTTAATACTTATGGGTTAGAATATTTAATTATTTATTCAATGTAATTATTTATTTAATCATGGATTGAATAATTAATGTGTAAATTATTAAATTAGCCCAACATGGGTCAATTAGTAGCCCAAGTGGAGAATAATAAAATTTGACAATTTAGTAGCCCAAACAATTTAATAGAAGCCCAATTGGTATTTTAAATTAAAGCACAATGATTGGCCCACTTGAAAAATACTTAATTAAACTATTATTTATTTAAAAAGTGAAAAGTGACTAAAATTATGGGACAGAAAAATAAAGTCATCAGCCGACCAAGTTGGAGAGGAGAGAGAAAAAAAATTGAGTTTTGTTTTTTTTATTTTGTTTTATTTTTATTTATTTAATTAAAGGATTGCTTGTATTGATTTTTGGTACATGGGTACCATCCCTCTTTTCACCAACTAAGTATGGACTAACTTTCTTGTGTAAGTATCTTTGCTATCTCATGATGGTAATTTTAATAGATATAGATTTTATATCTATCCAAATTGTAAGTATTCTTACAATTTAGGAGCTTGTGTTAGTCATTCTTCTTCTTCCATTTTTCAAGCTAAAGAGCATTTGAGAGTGTAGAAAAAAATATAGTTGAGAGCAAAAATACCAAGAGAAGGAGTTCTTGGTTCATGCCTTCAAACCTCATCACCTACTTTGGAAGAAAAAGGAAGATAGCCATTAAAACAAGGTAATTGTTATTTTAAATGTAGTTTATTTTTAAATTAAATAAATCATCATGTTAGTATAAACATGTTAATATAGTTATTAATGTGTAGTTGTAATATTTTATGCCATGCTTGAGTTTAATAGGTTTGGTTTGTATTTTGGTATCATTTGTATGCTAAAATATGTGTTTAATAGTGTATAATCAAGTCTTGAAATTTATGACCAAAAATATTTTTATAAAACTTAGGTTTGATGTTCTAATATTATAGAACATTAAATCATAAGAAAAACAAAGTTTGAATCACTCAAAATGGAGTTATACACAAAAAGTTATGATTTGTGGTAGTTATTTTTCCGGCGAAATTACATTTATGCCCCTCCGTGTTTTTCTCGGCGAAATTACTATTTTGCCCTCAGATCAGTTTTCAACTTATTTACGGAAATGCCATTCGGGTTAATTTTAATTAATTTAAATATTTGAAAATTAATTTAAAATTATAACAATAATAATAATAATACAAAAATAATATTGGGGAGGATATTTTTCATTAAGTTTAATATTTAATTATTTTAAATATTAATCTAGTTAGCTAATCATGGTTAAGTTAAATAAATTTATTATTTATTTATTATTTTAAATGTTAATAATAAATAAAGATGATAAATTAGCAATTATTATTTAATTCCTATTAAGTAATACTTAAAGAGAGATAAAATTTATAAATTAATTATTTATTATTTAAATATTATTAAATAATAAATAAGGATAATTAAGTAATTAATTATTATTTAATTAGCATTAAATAACGATTAATGGAAATTAAGAATGAATTGATTATTATTTAACCTTAAATAATAATTAAAATTAATTAAATAATTAATTATTATTTGATTGACATTAAATAATAATTAAAGAGGATTAAAATTAGTAAAATATTATTTAATTTCCTTAAATTAAATAATAAGTAAGGTTAATTGCTTAGTTAATTATTGGTTGATTAATATTAAATTAAAGAAGGTTAAAATTAAGTCAATAATTATTTATTATTTAATTATAATTAAATAATAGGTAAGTACAATTAGTTATTATTTAAAATAAATAATAACTAGAGTTAATTAATTAATTTCTATTTAATCAAGATTAAATAGTAATTAAATAGAGATTGAATTAATAAAATAAATTGAATTTAATTATGATTTAATTAAACAAATGTAATAAGTTGTTTAAGGGTTTAATAAGTGTCCAACACTTAAGAAAAATAGTTTCTAACTTATTAAATTATTAACCTAAAATGATTAAGGGTTTATAAGGTTAATAATATTGTTTTGACTACTGTAAATTATGTGTTAGTACTTATGTGTGGTAAATAAGTTCATTATTAAGCGTATAGTTATGCAAATACGCCGTATTAATTATTATACCGACTTTATTAATGTTAGGTCTTTCAAAGCAAGTTAGTTAAAGCTAGACATTTATTGTAGCTGAGCAGACAGACAAGTTCTCTAACCCTACTCATTTATTGTTGAACAAGTTTCTATACTTGTATTTATTGTCAAAGCTTGAAGTGGTTTAATTATTTAAAATTATCCCACATCCATATTGTTTATAAAATCGCACTTAGTGCACTTGAAGCTTATTAGTTCTTGATTCATGAACTGTACTAAAAATGTCAAAAGCTAATAGTTCAGCTAGACATTACGTTTATAAATTCAATACTTGAATACTTTTAAAAGCTTATCCAAACCATTGTTGGGTGCGGATTTCTTATATTAAGTCTGAGAATTGAACAACCCTAAATTAGGGGATTTTGTGTCGGGAAACCGACTTTGGGCACCAATGACTAAATGTAATGCATATACAGCGGGTTGAATAGGCTGATCCCCTTGAAAACCAAACAACTCAAAGGGTCAGAGGAAACTCTATTATACCCTCGTTAGTTCAGGGTCCTTAGTGACCACTCAACATTTTAAGATTCAAATATTCTGTTTTTTAAATTTTGAATCCTGTTTCATTCACAATTGTTATATCTATTGTTGAACCATTGATGACATTTCCCTTTCATTCATGATATATTAAATCTATATGATTGTTCTAAACTTGCTGAGCAAACTAGTTGCTCATTCTTGCTATATCATGAACCATTTTTCAGATAATCCTGATTGCTCAAAGAAGGATAAGGGAAAAGGAAAGGTCAGAGCTTAAGTTAGTTTATGCATGCTAATTAGATGCTTAAATTTGTGTTTACTGTTGTTAAACCTTTTGTAATTCCTTATGATAGGAACTGTTTATGTTAAGGTTAATAGACCCTGGTATTGTAACCTTTTTGTAAGGGAACCAATATGTATTATTCCGCGATATTTAAATGCAATGTATGTATTTAATTGTTAGTAATCTGTTGAATAGTGAGAACCAAACTCGAGGTTATGGAACCCGGATTTGGGGTCGTCACAGGTTGGTATCAGAGCTGTAGGTTAGAAACGTTAGGATTTGCGAAACCTAAGTTATAACCTTAGTATTAAACTCATATCGAGTGCGTTAGGAGATGAATCGGGGAGATTCATCATGTTGTGTATTTTTGGAGATGGATTGAGAAAATCCATCGAGCCGAGATGTACATTATAAAATATCATTTCATTTCATGAATGAATATATTTTATTGCTGTACTAACGTGTGTTATTTTTTTTAATATATAGGATGGCAGAGATCGGACAGTCGAGTCGCGCTGCTGAGGAGGACTATATTGATATCCATATGGATACTGCACAGCCGCTGGTGGCTGCACCCGTAGAGGAGCCAGAGTCGGATCCTGAGGAGGGGGATCGCGTGGAGCCCGTTTGGGGCGGAGTCATGAGGTCTTACAGTGAGGATGAGGCCGAGTCAGAGGAGTCTGAGGAGGAGGAGTTAGCTGATGGCATGGGCAACACTGCCACTGAAATCATAGAGGGACTGACCGATAGGAACGAGGGGCTGGAGGCAAGGGTCCAGCATCTAGAGGAGCAAAATCTAACCCACCAGCACATGGAGGATCAGTATAGGGATGCGGCTTACCAGTTCTCTGGCGAGAACACAGAGCTGAAGGAGAGGATCGTAGGACTGGAGGATCAGGTACAGGAGTACGAGGATGCGGTGGAGCACTTTGCAGTGCTAACACATCAGCTGGTAGATCAGGACGTAGAGCTGCAGGCCAAATTGGCAGTGGCTGAGAATAGGTTGGCCGAGGCTGAGCTGAAGGTTTAGCAAGTACAGGCAGAGAAGGCCGCCATCCGTGCACACTGGCAGGAGGCGATAGAGGACCGAATGGAGATGGAGAGACAGCGGGATGCCGCTCATGGTCAAATGATTGAGCTAGAGGAGGAGATCCGCGAGAAGCGGGTGAGGACGGATAGACTTAGCTATGTCTACCGATCTTCATATGGTAGGCTTCAGAGCAGGGTGCACTACTACCCAACTGAGGAGGGTCAGTCTATGCACACCATCAGCAGGAATGTGGTGATGGCCATCGGGGATGAGGAGTATGACGACGCGATCCGTAGGGGGATGCGCATTCAGTAGTAGTAGTTATTTTCTAATTTCGTATGTAAATAGATGCAGTAGAACCCAACTTTTGTTTTATTATAGGGTTAATATGTCACTAAATTCCAACTCTAGGAAGTTGTAAGATATGTCAGATCCCATCTTTTGTAGCTTCTCTGGAATAGAAGCATTTATAGCAATATGCTTTTGGATGTAAAGTGCTATGCACTACTGTTTTAGCATATAAATATAAATGCAGTCAAATTTATGTTTATATGTGTGATGAAATAATTATTTATATTTTAGCTAAATATTGCCTAAGATACAAAGTAATGAGATGAAAAATATGAAATAAGTATAATAATGTAAATTTGTGTTTATAATAGAAAATGCCGCCACGTAGACAACCACCAAGGAACCAGGGGGTAGAGGAATCAGTTAACAATGACCAGGGGGGACACAACGTAGACCCTATGCAAAACTTCGTCGACATGCTAGCGGAGGCAATGCAACACAGACACCCTGTTGTAGCAAATCCACCACCACCACCACCACCAACTCAGTTGGCAAATTTCAAAGATTTTAAAGCGGTGGGACCGCTAGAGTTTAGGGGAACGTCGGACCCGATAGAGGTCCAGTCATGGATAAAGAAGATAGAGAAAACGTTCGTTATCGCAAGAGTAGCTGAGGAGCAAAAGACAGTCTTTGCTACCTACATGATGAAGGGCGAAGCCAATTTCTGGTGGGAAGCCAATCAGAATAGGGCTGGGGATGGTGTGGTGCCCTGGGCAAAATTTAAGGAAATATTCGACGAGAATTATTTCCCGAAAAGTATGAAAAGTAGGATGGAGGTAAGGTTTCTAAAACTGAAACAGGAGAACATGTCGATACCGGAGTACGCGGCAAAATTTAATGAGCTGGCCAGGTTCGCTCCACATCAGGTAGACACGGAGGAACGCAAGGCCAGGAGGTTCGAGAATGGATTGAGACCTTGGATATTCAACAAGATAGCGGTACTGCAGATTGACTCGTTCGCAACTTTGTTGGAGAAGTCAATCATTGCTGAAGGTGGAAGCGACGCGTTGACCAAGTTAACCAAGAGAAAAATAAGAAGAAAAATGAAGGGGGAAGCAAGAACAGCAACAGTGGAGGCAATAATAACAGCAATAAGCGTAAATGGGACAACAACAATGACAAGAGCTCGGGGAATCAACAAGGAAATACCCAGAAGAAAACGGCATGTAATATATGTGGGAAGAACCACTTCGGGGAGTGCAGGAAAGGGAAGAATACGTGCTATAATTGTGGGCAGGTGGGACATATTTCTCCAAATTGTCCCCTCCCAAAGAAAGTGAGATGCTTTTCTTGCGGAGCATCTGACCACCTGATAAAGGATTGCCCTAAGAAGAAGAATGACGGGGGTAGCGGCTACAAGGGCAATAACAGCAAATTGGCTATCGGGGGACCGGTACCACAGAATAAGCCGACAGCCCGGACATTCAATATGACGGTGCAAGATGCCGTGGGGTCAAAGGACGTGGTGTCAGGTATTATTCCGATCAATAATATAAATGCATATGTATTGTTTGATTCGGGTGCTACCTGTTCATTTGTGTCTGATGATTTCGCTAGACGGTTAGAATTGCCTAGAGACAAACTAGAAAACTCAATGAACATAGAAGTTGCTAATAAGGAAGTGATTCCGGTAGAGTGCATACATAAAAATTGTTGTGCTGAAATCAGGGGTCAGAAGTTAAATGTGAATCTAATTCCAATACGTCTGGGGGAATTCGATGTAATACTTGGGATGGATTGGTTGTTTAACCACGGGGCGATAATTGATTGTCAAAAGAAGTGCATACACCTTAAGACACCAAATAAGTCTAAGGTCGTATTTTATGGCAGCAAATCGTCAAGACAGTCTTCTTGTCTGACGATGATGCAAGCCAAGAAATTATTGAAGAAAGGTTGTGTAGGGTATTTGGCTCATGTGGTTGATACACAAGTGGTGAGTCCCGAGATGGAGCAAATACCAGTAGTTAGGGAGTTTATGGATGTTTTTCCAGATGTACTGCCAGGCTTACCGCCAGACAGAGAAATAGAATTATCGATTGATTAAGTACCAGGGACAGCGCCGATATCAAAGGCACTGTATAGAATGGCTCCGGTAGAAACGAAAGAGTTGATGGTGCAATTGCAGGAGTTGTTAGATAATAAGTACATTCAGCCAAGTGTTTCTCCATGGGGAGCACCGGTGCTGTTTGTAAAGAAGAAGGATGGATCGATGAGACTCTGTATGGATTATAGGGAGCTGGATAAAGTAACAATTAAGAACAAGTACCCGTTATCACGAATTGACGATCTTTTCGATCAATTGAAAGGGGCGAAGTACTTTTCAAAGATTGACTTAAGGACTGGTTATCATCAGTTGAAAGTCAGGAAGGAGGATGTACCCAAGACGGCATTCAGAACTCGATATGGGCATTATGAGTTTCTTGTGATGTCGTTTGGACTAACGAATGCGCCAGCCGCATTTATGGACATGATGAACAGAATATTCAAGCAATACTTGGATAAATTTGTAGTCGTGTTCATTGACGATATCAAAACGGAGGAAGAGCATGTTAAACACCTAAGATTGGTGTTGGAGATTTTACGGAAGGAGCAGTTGTACGCTAAGTTTTCAATGAGTGAATTCTGGTTGGAAAGAGTTCAATTTTTAGGTCATGTTATTGACAAGGAGGGAGTTTCGGTTGATCCGGCGAATGTTGAATCGATAATGAATTGGGAACAACCAAGGATGCCGACAGAAGTAAGAAGTTTCTTAGGGTTAGCGGGTTACTATCGGAGGTTCATTCAAGACTTCTCAAAGATAGCAACACCGTTGACCAACTTAACAAGAAAAACGGTAAAATACGTGTGGACGGAGAAGTGTGAGGAAAGTTTTCAGGAGTTAAAGAAAAGACTTAGTGAAGCACCTGTATTGACCTTACCAGACGATACAGGAGGTTTTACGGTCTACAGTGATGCATCACACAAGGGGCTTGGCTGTGTGCTTATGCAAAACGGCAAAGTCGTTGCGTATGCATCCAGACAATTAAAAGATTATGAGAAGGGATATCCTACCCACGACTTAGAATTGGCAGCGGTAGTGTTCGCCCTTAAAATTTGGAGGCATTACTTATATGGAGAGAAATGTGAGATATTCACAGACCATAAGAGTCTAAAGTATATCTTCACACAGAAGGAGTTGAATATGAGGCAACGGAGATGGTTGGAATTGATCAAAGATTATGATTGTGAAATTCTATATCATCCCGGCAAGGCCAACGTAGTAGCGGATGCTCTGAGTAGAAAGAGCAGGGAGAAATTGTTCATATTGACAGATCAAGAACAATTGGTTCAAGAGATGGCTCGAATGGAGTTGGAGGTGAGAAATCCAAATGAGTCAATAGAAGTGGAGGCGAGCCCAACCTTGTTAGATAGGGTGAAAGAGGCTTAAGACAAAGATGAGGAATGTGAAAGAATCCGAAAGAGGATGACCGATGGAGAAGAGGTCAAGTTTAAAATTGATAGCATGGGATTGCTGAGATTTGAAAATCGTGTTTGGGTACTGCTAGTGCCTGAATTATGAGAGGAAATTTTGCAAGAGGCCCACAGTACGAGATACTCGATACATCCGGGGAGTACGAAGATGTATCAAGATCTACGTCAGGATTTTTGGTGGCCGAATTTAAAAAGGGAGGTTGCAGAATGTGTCAGCCGATGCCTAACTTGTCAAAGGGTAAAAGCCGAACATTAGAGACCAAGTGGATTGTTACAGCCGTTAGAAATTCCTGAGTGGAAATGGGAGCATATCACAATGGATTTTGTGGTAGGACTTCCAGCAACACAGAAGGGATATGACGCAATTTGGGTGATTGTGGATCGACTAACAAAGTCAGTGCACTTTTTGCCGATCAGGATTAGGTTCAGTTTGGATCAGTTGTCCAAATTGTACATCAAAGAGATAGTTTCAAGACATGGGGTGCCGGTATCGATTGTGTCAGACAGAGATCCGCGCTTCACGTCAAAATTTTGGAGAAGTCTTCAGGAGAGATTGGGGACACAGTTGAGAATGAGTACAGCGTATCAACCGCAGACCGATGGGCAAAGTGATAGAACAATTCAGACATTGGAAGATATGCTCAGGGCCTGCGTGATGGATTTCAAGGGCAGTTGGGAAATCCATCTACCACTAGTTGAGTTTGCATACAACAACAGTTATCATGCGAGCATAGGTATGCCGCCTTACGAAGCTTAATATGACAGAAAATGCAGAACACCTCTATGTTGGGATGAGGTAGGAGAACGCCGACTGTTGGGGCCAGAATTGGTTCAACAAACGGTAGAAATTATCAAGGTAATAAGAACTCGGCTAGTAGCAACTCAAGACCGTCAAAAGAAATACGCCGATTTACATTGACAGAAACGAGACTTCGAAGTGGGGAGTTTTGTGTTCATAAAGGTATCTCCCTGGAAAGGGAAGATCAGATTTGGAAAGAAGGGGAAACTGAGTCCAAGGTTCATAGGACCGTACGAAATATTGAGGAGAGTGGGTGAAGTAGCATACGAGTTAACTTTACCTCCTGAATTGGAACATATTCACAATGTGTTTCACGTGTCAGTATTGCGGCCATACAAACCAGACTACAAGCACGTTATCTCCTATGAACCAATTCAAGTCGGGAAGGACTTATCAGATGAAGAAGTTCCTGTTCAGATACTCGATAGGAAGGAACAGAAACTGAGAAATAAGATAATTCATTCAGTCAAAGTACTTTGGAGGAATCACGCCATTGAAGAAGCTACGTGGGAATTAGAGGAGGAAATGAGGGCAAATTACCCGTTTTTATTTGAGTAACCTTATTTTACAATTCCGAGGACGGAATTTTTATAAGGAGGAGAGAATGTAATGTCCTAGAATTTTCACGTCTTTATTAATTAAATTATTAATTTAATTTTCAATGAGTTAGTTTTACGAGATTATTTAAATCTTTTCATGTGGATAATTAATTATGTGATTAAATAATTATGTAATTAATTACTAAAATTAATTAAAGGGGGTCACTAATATGTTATTAAATTAGTGAACAAACCCTAAAGTTTTAATATCAAAATAATTGATAAGTTTCCTATTAATTAAATATTCAATTAAATTGAATATAATGAGTGAATTAAATATAATAAATTAATTAATATGATTATTAATTAATGCAAATAATGTGAAATATTAATAATAATATTTATTAGTCAATTTAGTAATTTAATACTTATGGGTTAGAATATTTAATTATTTATTCAATGTAATTATTTATTTAATCATGGATTGAATAATTAATGTGTAAATTATTAAATTAGCCCAACATGGGTCAATTAGTAGCCCAAGTGGAGAATAATAAAATTTGACAATTTAGTAGCCAAAATAATTTAATAGAAGCCCAATTGGTATTTTAAATTAAAGCACAATGATTGGCCCACTTGAAAAATACTTAATTAAACTATTATTTATTTAAAAAGTGAAAAGTGACTAAAATTATGGGACAAAAAAATAAAGTCATCAGCCGACCAAGTTGGAGAGGAGAGAGAAAAAAAAATTGAGTTTTGTTTTTTTTATTTTGTTTTATTTTTATTTATTTAATTAAAGGATTGCTTGTATTGATTTTTGGTACATGTGCACCATCCCTCTTTTCACCAATTAAGTATGGACTAACTTTCTTGTGTAAGTATCTTTGCTATCTCATGATGGTAATTTTAATAGATATAGATTTTATATCTATCCAAATTGTAAGTATTCTTACAATTTAGGAGCTTGTGTTAGTCATTCTTCTTCTTTCATTTTTCAAGCTAAATAGCATTTGAGAGTGTAGAAAAAAATATAGTTGAGAGCAAAAATACCAAGAGAAGGAGTTCTTGGTTCATGCCTTCAAACCTCATCACCTACTTTGGAAGAAAAAGGAAGATAGCCATTAAAACAAGGTAATTGTTATTTTAAATGTAGTTTGTTTTTAAATTAAATAAATCATCATGTTAGTATAAACATGTTAATATAGTTATTAATGTGTAGTTGTAATATTTTATGCCATGCTTGAGTTTAATAGGTTTGGTTTGTATTTTGGTATCATTTGTATGCTAAAATATGTGTTTAATAGTATATAATCAAGTCTTGAAATTTATGACCAAAAATATTTTTATAAAACTTAGGTTTGATGTTCTAATATTATAGAACATTAAATCATAAGAAAAACAAAGTTTGAATCACTCAAAATGGAGTTATACACAAAAAGTTATGATTTGTGGTAGTTATTTTTCGGCGAAATTACATTTATGCCCCTCCTTGTTTTTCTCGGCGAAATTACTATTTTGCCCTCGGATCAGTTTTCAACTTATTTACGGAAATGCCATTCGGGTTAATTTTAATTAATTTAAATATTTGAAAATTAATTTAAAATTATAACAAAAATAATAATAATACAAAAATAATATTGGGGAGGATATTTTTCATTAAGTTTAATATTTAAATATTTTAAATATTAATCTAGTTAGCTAATCATGGTTAAGTTAAATAAATTTATTATTTATTTATTATTTTAAATGTTAATAATAAATAAAGATGATAAATTAACAATTATTATTTAATTCCTATTAAGTAATACTTAAAGAGAGATAAAATTTATAAATTAATTATTTATTATTTAAATATCATTAAATAATAAATAAGGATAAATAAGTAATTAATTATTATTTAATTAGCATTAAATAACGATTAATGGAAATTAAGAATGAATTGATTATTATTTAACCTTAAATAATAATTAAAATTAATTAAATAATTAATTATTATTTGATTGACATTAAATAATAATTAAAGAGGATTAAAATTAGTAAAATATTATTTAATTTCCTTAAATTAAATAATAAGTAAGGTTAATTACTTAGTTAATTATTGGTTGATTAATATTAAATTAAAGAAGGTTAAAATTGAGTCAATAATTATTTATTATTTAATTATAATTAAATAATAGGTAAGTACAATTAGTTATTATTTATTTTAAATAATAACTAGAGTTAATTAATTAATTTCTATTTAATCAAGATTAAATAGTAATTAAATAGAGATTGAATTAATAAAATAAATTGAATTTAATTATGACTTAATTAAACAAATGTAATAAGTTGTTTAAGGGTTTAATAAGTGTCCAACACTTAAGAAAAATAGTTTCTAACTTATTAAATTATTAACCTAAAATGATTAAGGGTCTATAAGGTTAATAATATTGTTTTGACTACTGTAAATTATGTGTTAGTACTTATGTGTGGTAAATAAGTTCATTATTAAGCGTATAGTTATGCAAATACGCCGTATTAATTATTAGACCGACTTTATTAATGTTAGGTCTTTCAAAGCAAGTTAGTTAAAGCTAGACATTTATTGTAGCTGAGCAGACAGACAAGTTCTCTAACCCTACTCATTTATTGTTGAACAAGTTTCTATACTTGTATTTATTGTCAAAGCTTGAAGTGGTTTAATTATTTAAAATTATCCCACATCCATATTGTTTATAAAATCGCACTTAGTGCACTTGAAGCTTATTAGTTCTTGATTCATGAACTGTACTAAAAATGTCAAAAGCTAATAGTTCAGCTAGACATTACGTTTATAAATTCAATACTTGAATACTTTTAAAATCTTATCCAAATCATTGTTGGGTGCGGATTTCTTATATTAAGTCTGAGAATTGAACAACCATAAATTAGGGGATTTTGTGTCGGGAAACCGACTTTGGGCGCCAGTGACTAAATGTAATGCATATACAGCGGGTTGAATAGACTGATCCCCTTGAAAACCAAACAACTCAAAGGGTCAGAGGAAACTCTATTATACCCTCGTTAGTTCAGGGTCCTTAGTGACCACTCAACATTTTAAGATTCAAATATTCTGTTTATTAAAATTTGAATCCTGTTTCATTCACAATTGTTATATCTATTGTTGAACCATTGATGACATTTCCCTTTCATTCATGATATATTAAATCTATATGATTGTTCTAAACTTGCTGAGCAAACTAGTTGCTCATTCTTGCTATATCATGAACCATTTTTCAGATAATCCTGATTGTTCAAAGAAGGATAAGGGAAAAGGAAAGGTCAGAGCTTAAGTTAGTTTATGCATGCTAATTAGATGTTTAAATTTGTGTTTACTGTTGTTAAACCTTTTGTAATTCCTTATGATAGGAACTGTTTATGTTAAGGTTAATAGACCCTGGTATTGTAACCTTTTTGTAAGGGAACCAATATGTATTATTCCGCGATATTTAAATGCAATGTATGTATTTAATTGTTAGTAATGTGTTGAATAGTGAGAACCAAGCTCGAGGTTATGGAACCCGGATTTGGGGTCGTCACAACAACTTACACAAGGAATGGGTTAAATGACACATTAGGTGAAAAGAGGGATGGTCCAAGTACTATAAAAATCAAACAAGCAATCCATTAATTAAATAAATGTAAAATAAAATAAAATAAAAACAAAATATTATTTTCTCTCTCCTCTCCTAGCATGGTCGGCTGATGACTCTCATTTTTGTCCCAAAATGATAGTCATTTTGCTTACTTTAATAATTAATAAGTTTTATAAATTATTTTCCAAGTGGGCCAATTATTGGGCTTTATTTTAAATACCAATTGGGCTCCTATTAAATTGTTTGGGCTAATAAATTGTCAAATTTTATTATTCTCCACTTGGACTACTAATTGACCCATGTTGGGCTAATTTAATAATTAACACATTAATTATTCAATCCATGATTAAATAAATAATTAGATTGAATAAATAATTAAATATTTTAACCCATTAGTATTAAATTACTAAATGGGCTAATAAATATTATTATTAATATTTCATATTATTTACATTAATTAATAATCATATTAATTAATTTATTATATTTAATTAACTCATTATATTTAATTTAATTGAATATTTAGTTAATAGGAAACTTATCAATTATTTTGATATTAAAACTTTAGGGTTTGTTCACTAATTTAAATAACATATTAGTGACCCCCTTTAAATAATTTTAGTAATTAATTACATAATAATTTAATCATATAATTAATTAATCACATAAAAAGATTTAAATAATTTCGTAAAACTAACTCGTCGGAAATTAAATTAATAATTTAATTAATAATGACGTGGAAATTCTAAGACATTACATCAACCATGCCTCCGCTTTGAGTGGTTCAGGCTTTCCGAAAAATTTAGGTGGTCCCGACTCTTTAAATTGCTTAACGGTGACAATCCTTGAATTATCAGTGTTTCCATCGTTACGACCTCCCCTCGGCTGATTTTGGATAAATTGCATAAAGTTTCTAAAGAAACCATTTTGATTTGCATGATCACCAGCATTATTTTCTGAAGTTGCAGGAGGATTGTTTGTAGCTTCCTGATTCTCAGCTAGGCAGTGGATAATTCATTCCCTGATTTTCAGAAGTCATTCTTAACTGCAGTCATAAGATAAAGGTTAGTTAAACAAATTGACTCGTCATTTCTTGTCTCCACATTCAAGCCAACTTATTAGATAACAAAATTTTATGTAGGACATACTAGTGACATAATCTATTCGTCTCTCTCCAGCTACTTCTACCCCAGATCTCTGTTAAAGATCATATCCCTAAGCTCCGATACCAAATGTGACGCTCCCAAATCTAGGTCTACATAGCCCAATTTGAGACGTCATAAAATACACAATTTGTAATACAAATAGTACATAGAACAGAAATACAAAACTAAATACTACACAGCTAAGTCTTCACTATTATTGTCACACTGTATACAACATGTGAAGACTACAATAGCTATCTCTCGGACCGTCACTCCATTCCCCTGCTAGACCCGGCTATTCTCTCATTTTCTGAAAAATAATGGAACAAAGGAAAGGGTGAGCTCAAATAGCCGAGTAAGAAATATCATGACTAAGATAATGACAAATAAATTATCATTAGCCTTCAACAGTTGAGTTCCTAATTGAATATAATAGACAATAAGGTTTATATCAATAATAGTAGCGGAAAACAATCCATTAGAAGAATAATGTAGGCTATGATGTCTACTCACGTCTCTTTTTAAGAAAAATATCATCAACTTTTATCATCTTAAACACCACTGGTCATGATAATATAAATTTCCAGTTCCTGATTATAATCATGCCAGTCAATAGTTCATCTTTGCATTACGGGCCAAAGATATTCAAATATAACACCAACGGTAATGATTATACCAGTTTTCAGCCTTTGGTCATAATCATACCAACAACAGTTCTTCTTTGCCCCAGGCCAAAGAGAATATTCACCACGTGCCCTAAAAGACACAACAATTATATCGCCTTTATCCTATCATCTGTGTCCCAGGCCACAGATATTCACAATAACATGGTTCTTGATGATTAGAATAACAACCGTGATATAGATGATGAATCAGAAGAAACAGTATGATCAATAAATATCGAAAGTTTATGATTTTTCTTTGTGCAGATTCAAATAATGCCCAAATTGTCAACATGATGTGGACTAAAATTTAAGAATGATATTTACGATCCACAGTTCAGAATAACAGTTAAAGTTCAATAGAAAGATTTAGAAAATATAAATGTTCAGTTGAAATGATATTAGATGAAGCGCAAACTATTAACGAATATATAATCATTTCAGGAAACTTTACCAACAAGAGACAAATAAGAAATGAATACAAAGAGCAATTCACCAAACATGCGGTAGTCCGCGTAGTCGGGTTATTCTCAGAGATTAATGAGGAATGAATACGAGAGGTTATTCACCAAACATGCGGTAGTCTTCGTAGTCAGGTTATTCTCACAAATTAATAAGGAATGAATACAAAAGGTTATTTACCAAACATGTGGTAGTCCGCGTAGTCAGGTTATTCCCACAAATTAATAAGGAATGAATACAAAAGGTTATTCACCAAACATGCGGTAGTCTGTGTAGTCAGGTTATTCCCATAAATTAATAAGGAATGAATACAAAAAGTTATTCACCAAATATGTAGTAGTCCGCGTAGTCAGGTTATTCCTACAAATTAATAAGGAATGAATACGGAAGGTTATTCACCAAACATGTGGTAGTCCGCGTAGTCAGGTTATTCCCACAAATTAATATATGGAGATAAATGACACATCTTACGAGTAAGAAAGAAACGATATTATTTTTGAGAATCAAATAATAATAATCTCTTACTATAGTAAGTTTAAATAATAGAAGATGAAAAAGATGGTATCCCTTATCTTAACATGTGACTGGATATGAAGTTGGTCAACTTGGTCAGTACTCGTACACTTACAGATCTTTACAAACACTCAAGATGACTTTAGCACATTCAAAGAGAACTTATACAAAGAAATATTTGGAGAGTGAAAGAAAGAATAAGCAAGGAAGTTTTTTTTATAAAAAATCCTTAAGTTAATGCTTCTATTTATAGCAAAAAATCTTATCATCACCAAAATTTTCTAATTTAATCCAAACTGTATATTTCAAGATAATGTTTAAGCGATACCACTCATTTCATCTTTTAAGATTTCCTTAATCTAAACCATTCATTTAAAGATCATCTTTTAATCTATACCATTCAATTTACTTTATATATAAAACAACTAATTTTAAATAAATCAATTAACTTTATATATAAAAACAAATAACTTTATATAATTTATCATAATAAAAATAAATAACTTTATCCGTTCAATTACTCAACAATAATTCACAATTATTCATTATTATGGCTAATTGTTGTAAATACAGTGTAGTTAGTTTTTCGAGTTAGATAAACAGAAAAATCAACTAATAATAGAATAGAACAGTTTAATCAATATCATAAAAGAGATAACAATAATGCTGAAAATAAATAAGAAAATAACACGTTACTGTGTAATGACAATTATTGATTCAGTAATGTGAATTATTGTGCATATGCTACTGTGAGACAATTATCAACTCAATAATATGAATTATTATGCATGTGACAATTATTGGTTCAATAAAGTCAATATAGTACAATAACAACTTTATCAGTTTAATAATATGAAACACTGTGCAATACCGTGTGTTATTGTACAATACCGTATGCTACTGTGCAATACCGTGTGCTACTTTGTAATACCGTATGTTACTATTCCTTTACCATCGGATATTTTAACAGTTCAAGATGATAGTACTGTTGACTATATTTATTTAGAAAGGTTACGTATGTCACTTTTTATATTTGACAATAATTCGTTGTGGGGGTCCACTATTATTTTGTTATTTCGGCGTCGTCGTACAAATCGAATATTCCCCGACAAAAGGAATATTATCCGACATAAATTTTTTTGCACATAACATCTTTAACTTTTAACCTTATCAATTTAACTACTTACTGTTTCAGGAAAAAATATATATGAAGAAAAAATTAATTTTATATTTTATAAAATTCGGAGTCTTACAATCAAATCACAAAATATCTAACTTGGATCAACAGTCTCACACATTCAATAAACATTACAAACTCAAAGCAAGCAAAAAAAATCAAAACAAACAAATAAACGCATAATAATATAATGATACACCGGTTTCAAAAGTCATAATATAATGGTATACCGGCACTCAAAAGTCGTATTCGTCTAGATTTAAATGACTACGAACGTCCAGCACCGTAGAATTAACGTCAATAATATTGTGACGTATTACGTGTAGTTAGTTATTCATGACACATGATACCAAATTAAATATTGTAACGTATTACGTGTAGTTATTCATGACACATTTTCGGGAGAGGGATAAAGGACAAAGTTGTCCAAAAATAGGTCAAATTTTTCTGAAGAGAGATAAAATAGTTAGGAAGATGAAATTCATGCGACTCTAAACCCACATAATAATAGGGTTATATATATATTTTTTCACTGTACTCGACTCAAATTTATATATATATATATATTATTGTACTGAATTTTTTTATAATCGAGTTATTGTACTTAAATTTTTTAATAAAAGGTAAAATTTTCGTCAATGACCGTTAGCTATTTAACAAAAAAATGACGTGACAGTATTAAATATTATTTTCATAATTAAACTGTAAATAAATTTATAATTGCATCACTGAAGCGATAATAATAATAATAATAATAATAATAATAATAATAACAACAACAACAACAACAACAACAACAACAACAACAACAACAACAACAACAATATCTCCGTTACACGAAAAAAATGGGGCTTGTGTTGATTGTTGAATGAAATTTACGAAAGAAAGAAAAAAAAAACATGAAAAGCAGCAAATATCTTTTGCTTATTATTATTAAATCAAAATTTATTTTTAAAATATATCAAATTAATTTTTAAAAAGTAAACCTAATTTATTTTTGTGTGTAACCGAGAAGGTATTATTATTAAATTAAAATTTATTTTTAAAATAAGTCACATTAATTTTTAAAAAGCACAACTAATATTTTTTTTTTTGTGTAACAGAGAGGGTATTATTATTATTATTGTTGTTGTTATTATTATTATAATTATTATTATTATTATTATTAAATTAAAATTTATTTTTAAAATATCTCAAATTAATTTTTGATAAGAAAAATAATCTTTTTTTTTATGTGTAACGGAGATGATATTTTTATTAAATTAAAATTTATTTTTAAAATTCTCAAATTAATTTTTTTTAAAAAAATTAATCTTTTTTTTTTTGTGCGTAACAGAGATGGTATTATTATTATTATTATTATTATTTTCACTTCAGTGATGCAATTGCAAATTTATCTCTAATTCCATGATGAAAATGATATTTAATACTGTTATGTCATTTTTTTTATTAAATGACTAATGGTTATTGACGAAAATTTTACTTTTTATAAAAAATTTTGAGTATAATAATTCGATTGTAAATTTTTTTAATACAATAATACATATATAAATTTGAGTCAAGTATTGCGAGAAAAAACATATATAATTCCATAATAATATAATGGTACACTGGAACTCAAAAGTCGTAATATAATGGTATTCCGGCACTCAAAAGTCATAGTCGTTTAGGGTTTAAATGACTACGAACGTGCAGCACCATAGAATTAAAGTCAATAATACTGTAACGTATTACGTGTAGTTATTCATGACACATGATACCAAATTAAATAGAAGCTCAAAATTTTCGGGAGAGGGATAAAGGACAAAGTTGTCCAAAAATAGGTCAAATTTTTCTGAAGAGAGATAAAGCAGTTAGGAAGATGAAATTCATGCGACTCTAAACCCACATGCGTTTTACGAATTTTAAGAAAATATTTAAATGTCAATAAACAAATATAACCTCAATAAAAAACACATGCATTGCACATAGCTGTAATTTGAAAAAAATAAAATCAACCCAAAGAATAAAAATGAATCAAAATATCAATTTAGAAAGCAAAAGTGTCACTTCTTAGTCCTCTCCTGCTTTATAATAGATTTTTTTTTTCACATTTCCTTTTCTCACCCTTATCAAACTACATTGAAAGTACCAAGCACATAATTGAAGAACAAAATGTCAGTCCTAGTATATATTTTGATGATTAAAACAAGATTTAAACACACGAACATATTTTATCTTAGTTTTGTTAATATTTAATTTCCCAACCTCATGAATATTATGGATTTAGTGGTACCATTAGGCCAAAGACTTTCGGTTGGTGTCCTTATATTTGAGTCATTTAAATAAACTATTTAAAGGCAACCATGACTACCAAAATTGCCAATGCTTCGGGAAATAATACATAATTTTTTTATGTTCAGATGTGACACTTTATTATTATGCGATTGCTCAAGATAATTTTCATTGAATGTCATAGAAATTTAACTTTGTGCTTCATAAATGCAAGAGTTTACTGGTGAAAAAAATAAAAAAATTCAACCTACCTTCCCCAAATCCGAATCCTTTCAAACTGTAAAAGTCTATAACCGGAACAAATTCAAAAACATTTAATGAACTTGGAATGAAAGTCGCTGCAGTTGGAATTCACTGGTGGAATGACCTTCGAATAAATTAAGAAATGGAAATGTATGCATGCAAGTGAGTATAAATTGCCAATGCCTTCGAAAATTGAAAAGCATTCAATACATAACCTAGCTCCTTAGCTCCATGCCAACTATAATGGCTCTCCAATACTCCCCAATCTCAATAATCTTTTCCTTCATTCTCCTCACCTTTTTCCTGTTTAAGTTAGCCAAGGAACTGAGAACATTCAAATCACAAAAACTCCCCCCTGGGCCATGGAAGTTACCTGTCATTGGAAATATGCTCCAATTAGCTGGTACATTACAAACCCGTAGTCTCAGAGACTTGGCCATGAAATACGGACCTGTCATGTGCCTACAAGTAGGCGAAGTTTCTGCCGTTGTTATATCATCTGCCCGAGTAGCAAAAGAGGTTTTGAAAACTCACGATATTGCCTTCGCAGACAGGCCAAGGGTTATAGCCAACAAAATTATTTTGCGCAAAGGTAAAGACTTGGTTTTTGCCCCCTACGGAAACTACTGGAGGCAAATGCGTAAAATATGCACAGTGGAACTCTTGAGCGTCAACAAAGTCTCCTTGTTTCGCTCTATTCGCCAAGAGGAGGCTTGGCGTCTTGTTCAATCAGTTCAGTCATCCTTAGCATTACCCATCAATCTTACTAAACAGTTTTCGTCGTTGTCCAATGCTGTAACTTGTAGAGCCACAACTGGAAATAGTAGTCAGTACCAAGATGAGCTAATACAGTTGATTGAAGATACCGCCTCTTTGGCTGGAGGCTTTGATATTTCTGACTTGTTTCCTTCGATAAAGTTGCTTCATGTCCTCAGCGGGATGAAGCCTAAGTTACAGACAATTCGGAGGAAGCTTGACAAGATTATTGACAATATAATCCTTGAGCATAAAGAGAACCGGGAAAGTACAAATAAGGGTGATAGTTTGGAAGGGGAGGAGGATCTAGTTGATGTTCTTCTGAAGATTCAAGAGAGAGGTGGTCTTGAGTTTCCAATCACAACCGATGACATCTACGGAATTATTGTGGTAAGTTTTCTTGGCTCTTGAATGTTAGTGTAAGATTAAATACATGTAAGATACTAATCTATTTACACAAAATGAGAACCAAAGATTTATTTCTTGAAGGATGTTAACCTTTGATACGGAAAAACTCGTATTGCCAAAGCCAAACTCAATCTCAAATAGCGTCTCTGTACTACAATCCTTGTGGAATGAGAACAGAGAACAAAATCCACGATCCATAACAATTAGGAATTTAGTAGTTATGTTGGGATCAACTCTTTGTAATTGGCTTAACTCACTATAAGAACACTAATAATCCCCATAATAGGCCATAATAGAGAGTGGTGGATAGATAGTAAGTTTGGGACAACTTAGGCTATGTTTGTTTGTAAAAATCATGTTCAAGATTAAATTATTTGTATTAATTTAATATTATTTTAGACTATTTTATTTCATGATAGGGGATTAATAGTGTTTTAAATAGTCCCATGAACTATTTTTTTTTATTATCATTCTTAAGACTATTTATGAGGGATTATATAATACTATGATGAATTTGGAATTATTAGTCCTCCTCATTTTAAGTTATTAAATGGCTTTAGGAGACATAGTATAACAATAAGTGACTAATAATCCTTTATCACGTGATAAAATAGTACAAAGTAATGTTAAATTAATACAAATAGTCCGATCTCAAATATATTTTTTATAAACAAAGAAAGCCTTTGAGTTTTAATGCCTAACATATATAAACTTCGAGGTTTTCCTCTTAGAATCTTGAAAGCTAATAACACATCTATACTGCTACAGAACATGCTCATTGGTGGAACTGACACTTCTGCAACAGCACTTGAGTGGGCAATGTCTGAGTTGATGAGAAATCCCCATGTCTTGGAGAAGGCACAAGCGGAAGTGAGACAAGCGTTCAAGGGAAAGACAACAATACATGAAACTGATACCCAGGAATTGAGTTATCTAAAGTTTGTGATCAAAGAAACTTTACGCTTGCACCCACCTCTAGCCTTGTTACTCCCAAGAAAATGTAGAGAAGAATGCGAAATTGATGGATATCATATACCCATAAATACCAAACTCATAATTAATGCATGGGCTATCGGGAGGGATCCTAATTATTGGGTTGATGCTGAGAGTTTTGAACCGCAAAGATTTGAGAACCAATCTGCTGATTTCAATGGCTCTAACCTTAACTACATCCCATTTGGTGCAGGAAGGCGAATGTGTCCAGGCCTCTCTTTTGGTGTTGCCACTGTTGAGCTTCCTCTTGCTCTATTACTCTACCACTTCAACTGGAAGCTTCCCATTGGGATGACTGCGGAAAATTTAGACATGAGCGAGACCTTTGGAGCTACTTTAAAAAGAAAAAATAACTTGTGTTTAATTGCTTCCTCGTGCATTCAAAGCAATTACTCAAGTTGAACACGCGACATCCAGCCAAGCAGACGTGTTGATGGAGTTTAAGGGAAATAGTATTAAATAAATATATATCATCCAAACTAAGTTCATGGGAGCGATTTATGTGCTATGTTTTAAAATACTTGTTTCATATATGTAATAATCGTCTGTCAGGCAGTTCTTACTACGTGATTTTGTTGAATTTCATTAGACTTATAGCTTTATTTATTTTCCCTTAAATACCAAAATAAATATTGTTACCGAAAAAACCTCAGCCCAAAAGGAACCGAGGCAAGTAAGAAGCTGACTTTGTTTTAACATGCGGCCATAACCTCACATAAAAGCACACACTGATATGAGCTCAAATCTCCTGTATCAATTATCTGTTGCAAATCCCTGTAACTAGAGATAAGCAACAGATAGATAGATACATATATATATATAAGGAACCGAGGCAAGTAAGAAGCTGACTTTGTTTTAACATGCGGCCATAACCTCACATAAAAGCATACACTGATACGAGCTCAAATCTCCTGTATCAATTATCTGTTGCAAATCCCTGTAACTAGAGATAAGCAACAAATATATATATATATATATATATATATATATCTGTTGCTTGTCTTTGATTATAGAGACTTGCAGCAAATAATCGATATAAGAGATTTGGCACTCACTGATAGTGATGCACATTCGGCCTGCGGCCTGAGGCTCGGCTTTGATCTGGCCTGGACCCGGCCTGGTCAAAGCCCGACTTGGTCAAGGCCTGGACCAGGCCAGGCCCGACCTGCAGGCTGCAAACAGGCCCTATTTTTTCACCTCTGATCCGGCCTGGCCCAACCTGCGTTAATGTTCGGCCCGGCCTTGAGCCTGGCCCGGCCAGGCCTGGGTATCCTAACTGATCAAAACATGATCCTTCAAAGACATCCCATAACCATTTACTTGACCAGGCCATATGACTTCATAATTGGTACTCGCTTATCTTATCTTTTTCTGTTTATTATATACTTAGTTTCATTTTCTCAACATTTCGATGTGGGACAATAAATTGAACTTCAATTTAGACTTTTTTCTTGAAGGCTCACTGCTATTCAAAAAGCGCAAACAGAAAAGCCCATCCAAGACGTAGCCCTTCATTAATAATCCCTATTATTATCTCTTAGTTTGCTATTGTTTCTCTGTTTATTATACACTTGGTTTTATTTTTGTAACCTTTCGATGTGGGACTAATTATTTGAACTTCAAATCAGACTTTTTCTTGTAGGCTGTGGCTCAGATCTTCATGGCTTGTTATCATTTCACCAAATAACTTCTAAGTAGAAAAGAAAACAGAAGATGATAAATGTCCCTAAAAGGCTGCATAACAGGAGTGAAATCTGGAAGATGAATGATGTTAATACGTTTCAATACTTGTGTTTGCAGTTGTGCTTTCATAGCCTGGTCAGTATTTGCATTAATAGATGGAACCACCTTGCACCTTTTACAACTGGTATTTGTAAGCTCAGTCCCAAATGTCCTTTTCTTAGTCTCGAGAATTAGATCATTGATGGATGCACTTTGAGATTTTCCTCTCATTCCCAGCCACCTGAAGGCAGGCTTTCTTGTTTCTGGGTGATGGGTCTGCATACATTATAAGAAAGTTTTTAAATGATTATTTAGAAAAAAGCTTATTATCATTTAAATTGAGATGCATAGAAGATTACTTCCAGAAGCTCTTACAGTAAACTTTAAAAAAAATGATGGTTTACCTTCTCAATGAAATTCATGGAAGACAACACATTTGCAATATCATACAGCTGCCTAACTTTAGCTGCAGAGTTATCTTAATAAGAGAGCTTTAGTTAAAGAGTTCTTGCTGAATAGAGTATTCTACTTAGAGAAAAGCAAAGAGAAAAATTATTACTTCTCATCATTGATGGATCATGAGCATCTCCAAGCAAAATCTTTGCAGCTTCATCAAGGGAGATCATCTCTACCTAAAAAGAGAGTTATAAAATAATCAGTAAGAGATTAAAAGACAGGTTTTTCAATAAGAGATCCAGAAACATAGGTTTTGCATACATTAGAGCAAAGGAAAAGCTTGACAAAATTCTGTGTCAGCAGCCCTAGGGATTTTTCTTTCCTATTGTCTGCAAAGATAAAAATTAAAAACTAAGCTCAAATCTCATTTTAACTGTGACGACCCCAAATCCGGGTTCTTTAGCCTCGGGTTTGGTTCTCACTGTACAATACTTAACAACAATGAAATACATATATTGTATTCAAACTACGCGGAATAATACAAAAGGTTTCTTATATAAAGGCTACACTTTCCAAGGTCTATTAACCTTAAATTGTAACATTACATATCTTAAGGGAAATACAAAAGATTTACAACAGTAATTACATAACCGCAATTTAAACTAGCATGTAATTACTACAACTAAGCATTCGCTTTCCCCTTGCCTTTGTTCGATTTAGAGCTTTCGGGATTGGCTGAAATATAGTCATGATATAGCAAGAATGAGCAACTAAATGGCTCAGCAAGTTTATAAACAACAATCATACGATATATCATGATGAAGGGAAATAACTTCAAGGTTTCAACAATAGCAATTGTGAAAGATAACAAGAATCAATGTTCAATAAAAGAAGGAATTGACTCTTTACTGCTGAGTGGTCTTTAATGACCATGAACTGCTACTAAGGTAGAACAGACATACAATGTCTGACTCCTTGTTAAAATAACGGGACACTTGAGGGGATCAGTCCTCTCATGTCCTATGTATATGCATCACATTTAGTTTTCTTGCGCGCTGTCGGGTCTCCGACAAATAAAAATCCCCTTTAACTAGGGTTGTTCTATCTCAGTCTTACTGTAAGAATCCGCACCAACCAATGGTTTGGATAAGCTTTTATAATATTCAATTAAATGAATTTAACATGCATTTGTCTAGCCGAAACAATTAGCTTAGACGTTCTTAGACAGTTTGCAAAAGCACTATGTGCGAATACAATAATCAATAATGATGTGAAGTAATTTTTGATAATTAATTCACTCAAAGGTCTGTCAAGTAACTACGGGTGTAGAATACTTGCTCAACAATAATTGAAATGTAAATACGGTTGAAAAATATCTGCAACAATAAATACAAGTTTAAGGGTAGAAAACTTGCCTGTCTGCACAGCTACAATAAATGTCTAGCTTTAACTACTTGCTTTGAAAGACCTAACATTAATAAAGTCGGTCTAATAATTAGCACGGCGTATTTGCATAACTATACGCTTGATAATGAACTTATTTACCACACATAAGTACTAACACATAATTTACATTAGTCAAAACAATATTATTAACCTTATAAACCCTTAATCATATTAGATTAATAATTTAATAAGTTAGAAAATATTTTTCTTAAGTGTTGGACACTTATTAAACCTTTAAACAACTTATTATAATTGTTTAATTAAATTCAATTTATTTTATTAACTCAATCTCTTTTTAATTACTATTTAATATTGATTAAATAGAAATTAATTAATTAACTCTAGTTATTATTTAAAATAATTAATAACTAATTGTACTTACTTATTATTTAATTATAATTAAATAATAAATAATTATTAACTTAGTTTTAACCTTCTTTAATTTAATGTTAATCAACCAATAATTAACCAAGTAATTAACCTTACTTATTATTTAAGAAAATTAAATAATAGTTTACTAATCTTAATCCTCTTTAATTATTATTTAATGTCAATTAAATAATAATTAATTATTTAATTAATTTTAATTATTATTTAAGGTTAAATAATAATCAAATCATTCTTATTTATTATTTAAATTAAATAATAAATTATTACTCTAATAACTTAATTTCCATTAATCGTTATTTAATGCTAATTAAATAATAATTAATTACCTAATTATCCTTATTTATTATTTAATAATATTTAAATAATAAATAATAAATTTATAAATTTTATCTCTCTTTAAGTATTATTTAATGGGCATTAAATAATAAATGCTAATTTATCATCTTTATTTATTATTAACATTTAAAATAATAAACAAATAATAAATTTATTTAACTTAACCATGGTTTAGCTAACTAGATTAATATTTAAAATATTTAAATATTAAACTTAATGAAAAATATCCTCCCCAATATTATTTTTGTATTATAATTATTTTTGTTATAATTTTAATTTAGTTTTTAAATATTTAAATTAATTAAATTTAACCCGAATGGCATTTCCGTAAATAAGTCGAAATCTGAACCGAGGGCAGAATGGTAATTCTGCCAAGAAAACACGGAGGGGCATTATGGTAATTTCGCCGGAATTTTCCTTACCGCGCATTGCGCGCGTTTCAGATTTTACGGCCCAAAACGGTGCCGTTTTGAGAAGCCGTAACCGGATTCCGCGCATTGCGCGAAGGTTATTTTCTTTATGCGCCAAACGGCGTCGTTTGGCTCCGTGTCTGGCGGTGAATAGTGCGGCGCGCATTGCGCGGCCAGTGTAATTTTTTTTCTTCCAAGCAGAATGTGAACAGTGCTCCGGTACACACATTTTAAATAAAAATATACCATCAAGTAAGCTTTAACTCCTCAATAAAAATCCAAAAAAATTACCACTCACCTTATATTAATTTATAACATGAAAAAATTAATTTTTCATGATTTAATAACATATTTTTTTATAAAAATTTTTACATCACATAAACTACAATAAATCATAACTTTTTGTATATAACTCCATTTTGAGTGATTCAAACTTTGTTTTTCTCATGATTTAATGTTCTATAATATTAGAACATCAAACCTAAGTTTTATAAAATTATTTTTGGACATACATTCCAAAACTGGTTTACACACTATTAAATACATATCTTAGCATATAAAATATACCAAAATACAAACCAAACATATTAAACTCAAGCATGACATAAATATTACAACTACACATTAATAACTATATTAACATGTTTATACTAACATGATGATTTATTTAATTTAAAAACAAACTACATTTAAAATAATCATTACCTTGTTTTAATGGCTATCTTTCTTTTTCTTCCAAAATAGGTGATGAGGTTTGAAGGCATGAACCAAGAACTCCTTCTCCTCTCTTAGTATTTTGCTCTCAATATTTTCTCACACTCTCAAATGCTCACACTTTGCTCTCTAGAAAATTCTCTAGCAATGAACTAACCAACCTAGAACAAGTGTGGAGTGTTTCTTTTATAGCCATCTACTAACACACCATTAACTCACTAATTCATCTATGTTGGTCAAATTAAAGGCTAATCAAGCTTACTATTTGATGGATTGACATGGTGATTGACTAGTTGATTGACTAGAGTTGTTGGCCAACTTTGATCTAGTGTAAAAGAGAAGCAATCTAGCAAATCAAGCAACATCAAGTGGGACAAAAAAAAAATCAGCAAAATGGTATTTTCCATGCCATTTTTCCTTTATTTTTCTAGCTTTTAATGTGTATTTATGCATATACAAATATATCTATACATGGGTTCAATTGTTGACCAATTTTTGACTTCCTATTGGGCTCCATGTTGGACTTAGGAAATTAATATATTGGGCTCATCCATTGAATTGGTTTGGGCTCAATTTAATTAACACTTTGGGCTAGCATTTAAATAACTATGCTAACTTTAATTAAAATAAGCATTGGGCTTGTTTAATTAATTATATGGGCTAGTAATTAAATTAATTACATGGGCTACTAGGTTAATATCTTGGACCTAGTTTAACAACTCATTTGGATTAAAAATTATAATCCAATTAGATTTGCTTTAATTAATTATACCCTTGCTTTAATTCTTTAATTAAATATATGCACGAACAAGTACATCTATTTTATTATCTAATGCACAATTTATTAGTACAAAAATTTTAAATTCATTGCTAATTATATATTAATTATAATTACAATGTATAATGAAATTCGTGGTCATTACATTCTCCCTCCCTTATAAGAATTCCGTCCCCGGAATTACAATTTAAACTACTCAAAAAGATTCGGATAGTTAGCCCTCATCTTTTCTTCAAGCTCCCACGTAGCTTCCTCAGCGTTGTGGTTCCTCCATAGGACTTTGACAGAATGTATAATCTTATTCCGTAATTTCTGCTCTTTCCTATCTAGTATCTGGACAGGAATTTCCTCGTACGATAAGTCTTTCTCGACTTGTATTGGCTCATAGGATATCACATGTTTGTGGTCTGGCTTGTATGGTCGCAACACTGATACGTGAAACACATTGTGAATATGCTCCAGTTCAGGAGGTAAAGCTACCTCGTACGCCACTTCACCCACTCTCCTTAATATCTCGAACGGTCCTATGAACCTCGGACTCAGCTTTCCCTTCTTTCCAAATCGGATCTTCCCCTTCCAGGGAGATACCTTCATGAACACAAAACTCCCAACTTTGAAGTTTCGCTTTTGTCGATGTAAATCGGCGTATTTCTTCTGACGGTCCTGAGCTGCTACTAGCCGAGCTCTTATTACCTTGATAATTTCTACCGTCTGTTGAACCAATTCTGGCCCCAACAGTCGGCGTTTTCCTACCTCATCCCAACATAGAGGTGTTCTACATTTTCTGCCATATAAAGCTTCGTAAGGCGGCATACCTATGCTCGCATGATAACTGTTGTTGTATGCAAACTCAACTAGTGGTAGATGGATTTCCCAACTGCCCTTGAAATCCATCACACAGGCCCTGAGCATATCTTCCAACGTCTGAATTGTTCTCTCACTTTGCCCATCGGTCTGCGGATGATACGCTGTACTCATTCTCAACTGTGTCCCCAATCTCTCTTGAAGACTCCTCCAAAATTTTGACGTGAAGCGCGGATCTCTGTCTGACACAATCGATACCGGCACCCCATGTCTTGAAACTATCTCCTTGATGTACAGTTTAGCCAACTGGTCCAAACTGAACTTAATCTTGATCGGCAAAAAGTGCGCTGACTTTGTTAGTCGATCCACAATCACCCATATTGCGTCAAATCCCTTCTGTGTTGCTGGAAGTCCTACCACAAAATCCATTGTGATATGCTCCCATTTCCACTCAGGAATCTCTAACGGCTGTAGTAATCCACTTGGTCTCTGATGTTCGGCCTTTACCCTTTGACAAGTTAGGCATCGGCTGACACATTCTGCGACCTCCCTTTTTAAATTCGGCCACCAAAAATGCTGACGCAGATCTTGATACATCTTCGTACTCCCCGGATGTATCGAGTATCTCGTACTGTGGGCCTCTTGCAAAATCTCTTCTCGTAGTTCAGGCACTAGCGGCACCCAAACACGATTTTCAAACCTTAGCAATCCCATGCTATCCTCCTTGAATTTGACCTCTTCCCCTTCGGTCATTCTCATCCTGATTCTGACACATTCTTCATCTTTGTCTTGAGCCTCTTTCACCCTATCTAGTAAGGTTGGGCTTGCTTCCACTTCCATTGACTCATTTGGATTTCTTACCTCCAACTCCATTCGAGCCATCTCTTGAACCAATTGTTCCTGATCTGTCAAGATGAACAATTTCTCCCTGCTCTTTCTGCTTAGAGCATCTGCTACTACGTTGGCCTTGCCGGGATGATATAGAATTTCACAATCATAGTCCTTGATCAATTCTAACCATCTTCGTTGCCTCATATTTAACTCCTTCTGTGTGAAGATATACTTCAGACTCTTGTGGTCCGTGAATATCTCACATTTCTCTCCATATAAATAATGTCTCCAGATTTTAAGGGCAAACACTACCGCAGCCAGCTCCAAGTCGTGGGTAGGGTATCCCTTCTCGTAATCCTTCAACTGTCTGGACGCATACGCAACGACCTTGCCGTTTTGCATAAGCACACAGCCAAGTCCCTTGTGCGATGCATCACTGTAGACCGTAAAACCTCCCGTATCGTCCGGTAAAGTCAATACAGGTGCTTCACTAAGTCTCTTCTTTAGCTCCTGAAAACTCTCCTCACACTTCTCCGTCCATACGTATTTCACCGTCTTCCTCGTTAGATTGGTCAGCGGTGTTGCTATCTTTGAAAAATCTTGAATAAATCTCCGATAGTAACCCGCTAACCCCAAGAAACTTCTTACCTCCGTCGGCGTCCTTGGTTGCTCCCAATTCATCACTGCTTCCACCTTTGCTGGATCTACTGAAACTCCTTCCTTGTCAATGACATGACCTAAAAATTGAACTCTCTCCAACCAGAATTCACACTTCGAAAATTTAGCATACAACTGCTCCTTCCGTAAAATCTCCAACACCAATCTTAGGTGTTCAGCATGCTCCTCCTCCGTTTTAGAATACACCAGAATATTGTCAATGAACACAACAACAAATTTGTCCAAGTACTGCTTGAATATTCTGTTCATCATGTCCATAAATGCGGCTGGCGCATTCGTCAGTCCAAACGACATCACCAGAAACTCATAATGCCCATATCGAGTTCTGAATGCCGTCTTGGGTACATCCTCCTTCCTGACTTTCAACTGATGATAACCAGTCCTCAAGTCAATCTTTGAAAAGTACTTCGCCCCTTTCAATTGATCGAAAAGATCGTCAATTCGTGGCAACGGGTACTTGTTCTTAATTGTCACCTTATTCAGCTCTCTGTAATCCATACATAATCTCATCGATCCATCCTTCTTCTTTACAAACAGCACCGGTGCTCCCCATGGAGAAACACTTGGCTGGATGTACTTATTATCCAACAACTCCTGTAATTGCACCATCAACTCTTTCATTTCTACCGGAGCCATTCTATATGGTGCCTTTGATATCAGCGCTGTCCCCGGTACTAAATCAATCGCAAATTCTATTTCTCTGTCCGGCGGTAAGCCTGGCAATACATCTGGAAAAACATCCATAAACTCCCTAACTACTGGTATTTGCTCCATCTCGGGACTCACCACTTGTGTATCAACCACATGAGCCAAATACCCTACACAACCTTTCTTTAATAATTTCTTGGCTTGCATCATCGTCAGACAAGATGACTGTCTTGACGATTTGCTGCCATAAAATACGACCTTAGACTTATTTGGTGTCTTAAGGTGTATGCACTTCTTTTGACAATCAATTAAAGCTCCATGGTTAAACAACCAATCCATTCCAAGTATAACGTCAAACTCCCCCAAGCGTATTGGAATTAAATCTACACTCAACTTCTGACCCCTGATTTCAGCACAACAGTTTCTATGTACATACTCTACAGGAATCACTTCTTTATTTGCAACTTCTATGTTCATTGGGTTCTCTAGTTTTTGTCTAGGCAATTCTAACCGCTTAGCGAATTCATCAGACACAAATGAACAGGTAGCGCCCGAATCAAATAATACATAAGCATTTATATCATTGATCGGAATAATACCTGACACCACGTCTTTTGATTCGACGGCGTCCTGCACCGTCATGTTGAAAGTCCGTGCCGTTGGTTTGTTCTGTGGCACCGGCCCTCCAATGGTCAGTTTGGCGTTGTTGTTGTTGTTGCTGTTGCTTCTCCTATAGCCCGAACTCCCTCCGGTGTTCTTCTTCTTCGGACAATCTTTAAATTGATGGTCCATGGCCCCGCAGGCGAAACAACCTCCTTTCCTTTTTGGTGTGGGACAATTAGGAGCGATGTGCCCCTCTTGCCCACAGTTGTAACAAACATTCCTTCCCTTCATGCACTCCCCTGAGTGATTCTTCCCGCATTGACTGCATTTGCTTGCTTTCTTTGACTCACTGCCCTGGGGTGTCCCCGAACTGCTGTTGTTATTCCACTTGCGTTTGTTCGAGTTGCTACCCCCGCTGCTACCCTCTCTGTTTCCCCCATCGCTTCTCTTCTTATTCCGTTCTTGATTGTGCTTATTCAAATCTTCATTTCCACCCTCAGCTATGATAGCTTTCTCCAACAGTGTTGCAAAATTTGTGATCTGGAGAACAGCTACCCGACTGTAAACCCATGGTTTCAGCCCCTGTTCGAATCGTCTGGCGCGTCTTGCCTCCGTGTCCACCTGATGTGTAGCAAATCTTGCCAATTCATTGAACTTGGCGGCATATTCGGATACCGACATGTTACCCTGCTTAAGCTCTAGGAATTTAATTTCCATCCTAGCCTTTGTACTCTCTGGAAAGTAGTTTTCCAAGAATACCTCTTTGAATCGCGCCCACGCGATCGTTCCCTCCCCTGCTCTACTCTTATTGGCCTTCCACCAGTGGCTGGCCTCTCCTTTCATCATGAAGGTAGCAAATGAGGTCATTTGCTCCTCCCTAACTCGTGCAACCTCGAAGACTTTTTCCATCTCCTCTATCCAGGTTTGTGCTTCTATAGGATCTGTGGTCCCTTTGAACTCGGGTGGTCCTATCAGTTTGAAGTCTTTAAAGGTTGCTAGTGGAGCGGCAGGGTTTGTTGCTCCAGTAGCCTCTGTGTTGCGTCCGCGAAATGCTCCCATTAGCATTTCTACGAACTCTTGGACAGGGTTTGGCGGTACCCCTCCGGCGTTCACTGACTCTTCGGGTGGTGGTGGGGGTAGTCGTTGATTTCTTCTCTGTGGCGGCATTTTCTGTATAAAGAAAATTTAATTAATTAAAGTTGTTTCAATCTTTTTACTTTCGTTTTGTAGCTTAAGTATTTTAAACTAAAGCACCAATAATCATCTTGACACATATAAACATAAACGAAAATGCATTTATATTCATATGCTAAAACACAGTGCGTAGCACTTTTACATCATATGCATACTGCTATAAATGCTGCTAACCCCGATAGTTAAAACAAAAGACGGGATCTAACATATCCCACAACTTCATAGAGTTGGGATTTACAACATACCAACCCTCTATCAAAACAAAAGTTGGGTTTCTACTGCATCTATGTACATACATCATAAATAAAGAAAATACAACTAACGGCGCATCCCTCGACGAACCGCATCGTCGTACTCCTCCTCTCCAATAGTCCTGACCACACCCCTACTGATGGTGTGCAAGGTCTGGCCCTCCTCAGCAGGGTAATAGTGCACCCTACTCTGGATCCTACCAACTGATGAGCGATAGACGTAACTGAGTCTATCTATCCTCACCTTTTTCTCCCTAACCTCCTCCTCCAGCTCCATCATCTGCCCGTGAGCTGCATCACGCTGAAACTCCATATCTAACCTTGCCTCAACGGCCTGCTGCATCTGGCCCCTCATGGCCTCCCTCTCTGCCTGTGTCTGCTGAATCTTCAGCTCAGCGGCTACTAACTTGGCCTCCATCTCGGCCATCCTCGCCTTCAGCTCTATGTTCTCGCCAGAGAACATATAAGCTGTATCTCTATACTGCTGCTCTGTCTGCTGGTGGATCTGGTTCTGCTCCTCCAGGTGCTGAACCCTCTCCTCTAGCTCCTCGTTAGCCGTAGTAAGAGTATCGATGATGTCACTGGCGACAGTGCCCATGCCATCAACATACTCAGCTGGCTCCTCATCCTCATCATCATCAGTATCAGCCTCCTCCTCACTGTACTGCCCCATAACTCCGCCCCAGACAGCGTCCTCTCTATCTCCCTCCTCGGGATCTGACTCTGGCTCCTCGATCGGTGCAGCCACCCGTGGCTGTGCGGTATCCATAGGGATATCCGTATAAATCACCTCCTCTACAGCAGTGCTCGACTGGCCTATCTCCGTCATCCTACAATAACATAAATAACACATGTTAGTACAGCAATAAAATATATTCATTGATGAAATGAAATGATATTTTATCATGTACATCTCGGCTCGATGGATTTTCTCAATCCACCTCCAAAAATACACAACATGATGAATCTCCCCGATTCATCTCCTAACGCACTCGATAAGAGTTTAGTACTAAGGTTATAACCTAGGTTTCGCAATCCTAGAGTTTCTAACCTACAGCTCTGATACTAACCTGTGACGACCCCAAATCCGGGTTCTTTAGCCTCGGGTTTGGTTCTCACTGTACAATACTTAACAACAATGAAATACATATATTGTATTCAAACTACGCGGAATAATACAAAAGGTTCCTTATATAAAGGCTACACTTCCCAAGGTCTATTAACCTTAAATTGTAACATTACATATCTTAAGGGAAATACAAAAGATTTACAACAGTAATTACATAACCGCAATTTAAACTAGCATGTAATTACTACAACTAAGCATTCGCTTTCCCCTTGCCTTTGTTCGATTTAGAGCTTTCGGGATTGGCTGAAATATAGTCATGATATAGCAAGAATGAGCAACTAAATGGCTCAGCAAGTTTATAAACAACAATCATACGATATATCATGATGAAGGGAAATAACTTCAAGGTTTCAACAATAGCAATTGTGAAAGATAACAAGAATCAATGTTCAATAAAAGAAGGAATTGACTCTTTACTGCTGAGTGGTCTTTAATGACCATGAACTGCTACTAAGGTAGAACAGACATACAATGTCTGACTCCTTGTTAAAATAACGGGACACTTGAGGGGATCAGTCCTCTCATGTCCTATGTATATGCATCACATTTAGTTTTCTTGCGCGCTGTCGGGTCTCCGACAAATAAAAATCCCCTTTAACTAGGGTTGTTCTATCTCAGTCTTACTGTAAGAATCCGCACCAACCAATGGTTTGGATAAGCTTTTATAATATTCAATTAAATGAATTTAACATGCATTTGTCTAGCCGAAACAATTAGCTTAGACGTTCTTAGACAGTTTGCAAAAGCACTATGTGCGAATACAATAATCAATAATGATGTGAAGTAATTTTTGATAATTAATTCACTCAAAGGTCTGTCAAGTAACTACGGGTGTAGAATACTTGCTCAACAATAATTGAAATGTAAATACGGTTGAAAAATATCTGCAACAATAAATACAAGTTTAAGGGTAGAAAACTTGCCTGTCTGCACAGCTACAATAAATGTCTAGCTTTAACTACTTGCTTTGAAAGACCTAACATTAATAAAGTCGGTCTAATAATTAGCACGGCGTATTTGCATAACTATACGCTTGATAATGAACTTATTTACCACACATAAGTACTAACACATAATTTACATTAGTCAAAACAATATTATTAACCTTATAAACCCTTAATCATATTAGATTAATAATTTAATAAGTTAGAAAATATTTTTCTTAAGTGTTGGACACTTATTAAACCTTTAAACAACTTATTATAATTGTTTAATTAAATTCAATTTATTTTATTAACTCAATCTCTTTTTAATTACTATTTAATATTGATTAAATAGAAATTAATTAATTAACTCTAGTTATTATTTAAAATAATTAATAACTAATTGTACTTACTTATTATTTAATTATAATTAAATAATAAGTAATTATTAACTTAGTTTTAACCTTCTTTAATTTAATGTTAATCAACCAATAATTAACCAAGTAATTAACCTTACTTATTATTTAAGGAAATTAAATAATAGTTTACTAATCTTAATCCTCTTTAATTATTATTTAATGTCAATTAAATAATAATTAATTATTTAATTAATTTTAATTATTATTTAAGGTTAAATAATAATCAAATCATTCTTATTTATTATTTAAATTAAATAATAAATTATTACTCTAATAACTTAATTTCCATTAATCGTTATTTAATGCTAATTAAATAATAATTAATTACCTAATTATCCTTATTTATTATTTAATAATATTTAAATAATAAATAATAAATTTATAAATTTTATCTCTCTTTAAGTATTATTTAATGGGCATTAAATAATAAATGCTAATTTATCATCTTTATTTATTATTAACATTTAAAATAATAAACAAATAATAAATTTATTTAACTTAACCATGGTTTAGCTAACTAGATTAATATTTAAAATATTTAAATATTAAACTTAATGAAAAATATCCTCCCCAATATTATTTTTGTATTATAATTATTTTTGTTATAATTTTAATTTAGTTTTTAAATATTTAAATTAATTAAATTTAACCCGAATGGCATTTCCGTAAATAAGTCGAAATCTGAACCAAGGGCAGAATGGTAATTCTGCCAAGAAAACACGGAGGGGCATTATGGTAATTTCGCCGGAATTTTCCTTACCGCGCATTGCGCGCGTTTCAGATTTTACGGCCCAAAACGGTGCCGTTTTGAGAAGCCGTAACCGGCTTCCGCGCATTGCGCGAAGGTTATTTTCTTTATGCGCCAAACGGCGTCGTTTGGCTCCGTGTCTGGCGGTGAATAGTGCGGCGCGCATTGCGCGGCCAGTGTAATTTTTTTTCTTCCAAGCAGAATGTGAACAGTGCTCCGGTACACACATTTTAAATAAAAATATACCATCAAGTAAGCTTTAACTCCTCAATAAAAATCCAAAAAAATTACCACTCACCTTATATTAATTTATAACATGAAAAAATTAATTTTTCATGATTTAATAACATATTTTTTTATAAAAATTTTTACATCACATAAACTACAATAAATCATAACTTTTTGTATATAACTCCATTTTGAGTGATTCAAACTTTGTTTTTCTCATGATTTAATGTTCTATAATATTAGAACATCAAACCTAAGTTTTATAAAAATATTTTTGGACATACATTCCAAAACTTGTTTACACACTATTAAATACATATCTTAGCATATAAAATATACCAAAATACAAACCAAACATATTAAACTCAAGCATGACATAAATATTACAACTACACATTAATAACTATATTAACATGTTTATACTAACATGATGATTTATTTAATTTAAAAACAAACTACATTTAAAATAATCATTACCTTGTTTTAATGGCTATCTTTCTTTTTCTTCCAAAATAGGTGATGAGGTTTGAAGGCATGAACCAAGAACTCCTTCTCATCTCTTAGTATTTTGCTCTCAATATTTTCTCACACTCTCAAATGCTCACACTTTGCTCTCTAGAAAATTCTCTAGCAATGAACTAACCAACCTAGAACAAGTGTGGAGTGTTTCTTTTATAGCCATCTACTAACACACCATTAACTCACTAATTCATCTATGTTGGTCAAATTAAAGGCTAATCAAGCTTACTATTTGATGGATTGACATGGTGATTGACTAGTTGATTGACTAGAGTTGTTGGCCAACTTTGATCTAGTGTAAAAGAGAAGCAATCTAGCAAATCAAGCAACATCAAGTGGGACAAAAAAAAAATCAGCAAAATGGTATTTTCCATGCCATTTTTCCTTTATTTTTATAGCTTTTAATGTGTATTTATGCATATACAAATATATCTATACATGGGTTCAATTGTTGACCAATTTTTGACTTCCTATTGGGCTCCATGTTGGACTTAGGAAATTAATATATTGGGCTCATCCATTGAATTGGTTTGGGCTCAATTTAATTAACACTTTGGGCTAGCATTTAAATAACTATGCTAACTTTAATTAAAATAAGCATTGGGCTTGTTTAATTAATTATATGGGCTAGTAATTAAATTAATTACATGGGCTACTAGGTTAATATCTTGGACCTAGTTTAACAACTCATTTGGATTAAAAATTATAATCCAATTAGATTTGCTTTAATTAATTATACCCTTGCTTTAATTCTTTAATTAAATATATGCACGAACAAGTACATCTATTTTATTATCTAATGCACAATTTATTAGTACAAAAATTTTAAATTCATTGCTAATTATATATTAATTATAATTACAATGTATAATGAAATTCGTGGTCATTACATTAACAGTTAGATTAAATTAGCAAAGCAGCAATTAACTTTCCAGTAACAAATTGTGATTGTTTCTGTGAATCCAACAAGGCACATGACCAACATTATATTATTAAGAAAAAAGAAAAGAACAAAGAGTTACCAGTTTTGGATGACCCTGATAACTACTCTCCACGTGATACATCTAATTTCTCTCCTTGCTAACATTCAATGCCTCACCTACTCCCCACGTGATGTGTCAATGCCTTCTTATTTCTCTCCTTTCTAAATTTAGTTAATTTCATAGACGGTCTAAAGCTGCACAAGAATAAAAAGCTACTGTACCAGCGTAATATCACTTAGTCCCACATCGAAAAGAAGATGAGAATTCATAACACTAATGGGCTATAAATAAGGCATAGCCAGTAACTAATATTCATTGCTACTTTGGGTTGCTTGCTTAAAGAGCCATAATGGTTAAGTTTGGGCTTTTACTTTAATTTAGTTTAGTCCAATTTTTTTTCAAATGGTGAGGCCTGGTATGGCCTGGCCTGCAGGCCTAATCAGGCCGTATATTTTAGCATTAAATCTGGCCTGGCCCGGTCTGGTTTGTTAAAATTTAAAGCCCGACCTGGCCTGGTCAACGGTCAAAGCCTGGCAGGCCGAGATCAGGCCGGACCAGGCCGGCCTGTTGTTCATCACTACTCACTGATACACGTACATTTCACCAAGGTGGACTATAATTCCTCATTAAAGCTGCTAAAAATTTCTACAAATAAGTATTTCATTCCTCCACTATGATTAAATCAGCGTGAAATGACTAAATCCTAGCTCCGCCACTGAAGTACTCGGTGTTTATATTGGGAAAACAAGAATGGAAGACCAAGACTTGTATGCCTTCTACTAACATTAATGATCACGTGCTTATTTTGAAACAAGTGACACTTCTTTCTCTTTTCTATAGATGCTATAAAATAAAACCCTCAGTGCAAAAGGAACAAGCTAGCTGACTTCGTTTTAACATGCCGTAAACTCACATAACATGCCAACATTTTGAAAAAGTGATCCTTCACTGAGTTCATTCTTTTTTTCATAGATACTGTTAGTTCCCAATGACACGATAGATATCTAGAAGGGGGGGGGGGGGTTGAATAGATTCTTTTAAAATTTCCTTTACTTTTATTTCTTACGTTAATTAATTCTTAATCAATAAATTTAGCACAACGGAATATGATTTAGTTACCCCTTTTTTGATATGTTAATGTAAGAATTCAACAAGAAATTATATGACAAATATAGCAATTAAAAGACACAAGAAAAAAGACTCCAGTTTTTAAGTGGTTCAGAGTTTACAAGACTCCTACTCCACTGTTATGCTCTTTCAGCAGCAAATCCACTAAGGATACTTTTACAATTTTAGAATCACTAAGATTCTTTTAAGACCAGCAGTCTTGGAACTCTAGTTCACTAAGAACTCTACAAGTCTAACAGACTTGGATACTCTAGTTCACAAAGAACTCTCCTGGAGTGGTGTAGATTTGGGTGAGCTACTAAGTTGCTTTTAACATAAGTTTCTGAAGTACTTAGTAGCGATGCAAGCTTTCTTATCAGTTTGATCTCATTCAACTTCTTGCGTATATTCTTTTCTCGTGTAATGCTTGTATATTTCTTTCTTTTGCAGATCTTGGTATTTAAAATGAGGGCTCCAGGTTTTTTTTCCATTGGAACATCTGCTCGTAGCTTTAGTTTCTTCCCGTTACCTCACAGAGGGGAGTTTCTGAATATTATGTTAATATAGCTCATTAATGCTCTAATGAGATATTATTTGATCTGACTTGTTAGTCCATGGAAGGGTGTTTTCTTTTTCCTTGGGGATAGCCATGTCAGTAGTAGGTTCTTACCAACTTTCATAGAGTCGTTTGGTCCTTCCATACTATAGGACTGATAGGACATAGTCCTCTGACTTTACTGCGTCGAAAGTCTTCTTTCTGTTGCATAATGTGCTTGGGTCAGTCCTCTGACTTTTCTTACTTCGTTCGATTTGCAGAAGCTTTTCTGTCACATCAATGCAGATTGTACTTTTTGAACAAAATAGCTTCTGATCTGAGAGTCGTGATGTCTCTTGCCTTTTTGCTCAACTACCCTCCATGATCAACTCTACGAATATCCTTGCTGTTGTGATTGTTCTGTACTGGATCATCTCTTATTGTCATCGTAGAGTTTACTCTACTGTCAGACTGTTGAACGTAGAGTCTGTTCTACGGCTTCTCGCTTGGTATGTAGTCTGTTGGTCGTAGAGTCTTTTTGGCTGAAATCGTAGAGTCCATTCTACCATTGGTTGTCTTGATCGTAGAGTCTGTTGATCGTAGAGTCTTTTTGGCCGAAATCGTAGAGTCCATTCTACGATTAGATTATAAGAAAAGATCAACCTAACAGTTTTGATATATTTAAATCTAAGTCTTAGTACAACACAAAAGACTTTATAAATTCATACACTTATATCAGAAGATCAACCTAACAACTTTGATCTTATCTAACACAGCTTTTGTACATTATTTCTTATCATCAAATTTAAACATTCAATTTTCAACAGATACTATAAAGTCAACATTGTGACACACACGGCATGATTGAACGCTTGTGTCCTGATTTTACTTTTATATTAATGACATTTATGGCATGCATGATTGTCGTGGTTGATCTGTAATACCCAGTCATTTTGGTTGAGTCCCGCATCATTCCTTTTATAAAACTCTCTTTTTCTTTAGTTATTTATATGAGCGTACTCCCTTCCCATTTTAATATCAAAAGATTAAGTACCACCTATTTTGTGAAGAACTTTTTGTGTGAGTACCTTTTTAGTAAGAACCTCCTTAGTTAAAATTTTCGGTGTCGAGATCGTGGGCGGACTGCGAATCTCATAGTTTCGGGTATGTCTTTTTTTTTCTTTGTATAGTTATTTAATTTTCTATATTCGTTTTAATTTTATAGCTTTAATTTTTGTATGTTATTTAGTTTGTTAGTATATATATATATTTTTGTTATATCTTTGTTAGTAATTAATATTTTGATATATTAAGTTATTATTCTTGGTAATTTTAGAGTTTTGACATAATAATTATAACGCCCCCAAATCCGGGTACCTTGAACCCTAGACTTGGTACGTCACGATGCATCATCTTCATACATGTTCTATAACTAATGCGGAAAATATAAACATAAATTGTTTATTCTACAACATTTCCCAAGGCTTCTAACCTTAACTACATATATACCTTTAGATTCATAAAAATGTTTACAAAATTACTTACATCATATAACAATTTTGTTATCATGCATAACACTATAATCTTATCTTTTGCTTTTGTCTCCGTCTCTCCTCGGACATTCGTATTATTCTGAAATTTGTTATCATGATATAGCAAGAGTGAGCAACGACTTTGCTCAGCAAGTTTAAATACAATAACGATATATCATGATTGAAAGAAAGAATAAGCTTTTGGATTTTCAACAATATAATAATTGTGAAAGATTACGAATCATAATTTCAATAATTGAATGACTGAATCAATTAATGTTGAGTGTCAATAATGACCATGAACAAATTTAACTGAACCTTATGGTAATGAAGGTGATCAGCCTTTCATACCTGATGAACACATGCAACATGCACTATGTGCGAATCAACAATTTAAAGAAGTGGAATAATTATACAGAATTAAACCACTAGCATGCTTGAAACATAATAACTTGAGTTTGAGTTAAGAACTTGAACAATAAAATAATATATCCTGCTCGAATATAAATTGAGTAGGGTTTAGGAAACTCATCTGTCTGTTTAGCTACAATTAATGTCTAACTTTAACTAACTGACTTTGAAAGACCTAACATTAACAAAGTTGGTCTAATAATTAGTACGGTGTATTTATATAATTATACGCTCACTAAGGAACTTATCTACCACACATAAGTACTAACACATAATTTACATCAGTCAAAACAATATTATTAACCTTATAGACCCTCAATCAATTTAGGTTAATAATTTAATAAGTTAAAAAATATTTTTCTTAAGTGTTGGACTCTTATTAAACCCTTAAACAACTAATTACAATTGTTTAATTAAAGCATAATTAAATTCAAATTATTTTATTAACTCAATCTCTATTTAATTACTATTTAATCTTGATTAAATAGGAATTAATTAATTATCTTTAGTTATTACTTAAAATAAATAATAACTAATTGTACTTACTTATTATTTAATAATAATTAAATAATAAATAATTATTGATTTAATTTTAACTTTCTTTAATTTAATATTAATCAACTAATAATTAACTAAGTAATTAACCTCACTTATTATTTAATTTAAAGAAATTAAATAATAGTTTACTAATTTTAATCCTCTTTAATTATTATTTAATGTCAATTAAATAATAATTAATTATTTAGTTAATTTTAATTATTATTTAAGGCTAAATAATAATCAATTTATTTATCCTTATTTATTATTTAAATTAAATAATAAATTATTAATCTTATAACTTAATTTCCATTAATCATTATTTAATTCTAATTAAATAATAATTAATTACTTAATTATCCTTATTTATTATTTAATAATATTTAAATAATAAATAATCAGTTTATAAATTTTTATCTCTCTTTAATTATTATTTAATAAGAATTAAATAATAATTTCTAATTTGTCACCTTTATTTATTATTTACTCTTAACTAAATAATAAATAATTAGTTTAAACACTTTCTCATGATTTACTTACTATTTAATATAAATTAAATAATAATTACTTAGTTACTTTCTTTATTTACTATTTGATTATCAATTAAATAATAAATAATTAATTTATTTTCTCCAAACATGTTGATATTATTATTAAATACATAAAGAACATATTTAAGATTTAATAACAATTTATTTATAATTTTCTTGAATTATTAGCTAGGTAGTCACAATTTAGTGTACATTTTCACCATAAATAATATGAAAAATACCAATTTTTAGAAATAATACCATTTCAATACCTATAACACTTCAAATAATCAGTTGGTTATTTGTTCATATTTTTCCAAAATTTAAAAATGTTTTTTTATTATTTTTCTGGAATTTAATGAAAAATAGCTACTGACATTATAAAACTTCCATTAAATTCCAGAAAATAGTACACAAATTTTCAAGCAACTTTCTAGTTTTGGCCGTCGTCGGAACCGGCCGGGAAATGGGTGAACCGGCCACCGGAATGCTCCGACCGGTTCACCGGAAAAAAAAACCGGTAGTGATTTTTTTTAGCTTTCCAGATTCTGCCTATTTTTGGGATCTCTTACTAAAACTTTAATAACTTAAGTTCTATAACTCCGATGGAGCTCTACTTTATATTGTTGCGTTCGTATCTTCTCGAAATACAATTTTCCATTATCGGATTAATTTTTCGGATATGATTTGTCCTCCTAAAACAGCCTGGAACCTGACTGTTCACGCAAAACTTCCGATAGTGGAATGTTTTAGTAGAAAAATCATATCTCACTCGTTTTAAATCGGATTTTAGTCATTCAAGTTGGAGAATTTTCATAACTTCAAGATCTATCCAACAAAATTGACGGATCAAAAATTCAATTTTCCGATCGTGAACAGTAATTCCGGAAATGGGCTGTTCAGATTTAGTTTTTCGGTAAACTTGATTTTCAAAGTTTGAACATTTTTTCCCAACATTAAAGCTTATAAAACATAAGTTAAACTCATGATAACCTATATAAATATACATAGCATGATTTTAACTATACAAATCATTATGTTAATATTTCTACCATGAACTTGAAAGGAAAAAAAACATGATTAGGGTTTTATAGGTTTTTCTTACCTCTTGGACCTAATGGCTTGTTTTCTCTCCTTCCCAAAGTAAAGGATGGTGCTTGATGGCATCAACACTTCCTCTTCTTCTCCTCTCCAAGAAATTTTCCTCTTTTAAGTATATTTACTCTCACTTCTCTTTAGACTCTTTCTAGTTTGAAAAGTGTAAGTATACAAATGAATACAAAAGCTCCTAAATTGTAAGTATACTTACAATGATGATAGATATAAAATCTATATCTATTAAAAATACCATCATGAGGGTAGTTGGAGACTTGTGCAAGAAATTTAGGCTAAGGACTAAGTTGGTGAAAAGAGATATGATCCATGTAATAAAAAAATCATACAACCAACCTTAATTTAAATAAATAAAAAATAAAATAAAACACAATCAATTCACTTTCTCTCACCCATCCTTGCCGGCAACACTTAAGGAATTGTCCCAAAAAAAAAGTCACATATGCTTACTTTTATTAAATAATAGTTACAAAATTAAATTACAAGTGGGTTCATGCTTTGACTTTATTTAAAATACCAATTGGGCTCCTATTAAATAACTTGGACTATTATTTAGTCAAATCCATTTAATTTATCATTGGACTATTTAATTATAACCCAAATGATTAATTATTAATTTTGTTACACATTAATTATCCAATCCATAATTAAATAATAATTGAATTGATTAATTAATTAAATACTCTAACCCATTAATATTAAATTACTAAATGGACTAATAAATATTATTATTAATATTTTACATTATTTACATCAATTAATTATCATATTAATTAATTTATAAAATTTAATTCACTCATTACATTAAATTTAATTGAATATTTAATTAATGGCAACTTATCAATTATTTTGATATTAAAACTTTAGAGTTTGTTCGCTAATACACACACACACACACACACACACACACACACACACACACACACACACATTACTTTACATCAAAAATAATTTCACAATAAATTATGAAATTAAAATAAATACAATATATAATTTAATATATATTATTTAGGCCATCAATTAAATTATTTAATACATTTACATTAAATAATTCATTTCTCATCAATTATGGAAATAAATCCATTTACCCGAAAATACATTAAAGTAATAATATATTTACTCAATTTCTTATTTAAATAATTTATTAAATTATTTAATTAATATTACACAAATAATTGTATAATTAAATTATTCACTCCCATAAATCATTTACAATGATTTATTTAATTATAGAATATATTCATTTTATATATTCAATTACTATTTAAAATTACTAAATTAATTTAATATATATATATATATATATATATATATATATATATATATATATATATATATATATATATATATATGAAATTAAATATTGTACAATATATATAATTACTATTCTCCCTTAATTAATTTAACTACTTTATATAATTTATAATTTTATAAATTACATAATTATTCTTCACAAATAATTTATCAATAATTTGCATAAATATTGATTAATGAATACAATCAATATAATAACTAAATTAATTCCACAATAAACATTTTAATTCAATTCGGTTTAATTTAATATTAATCTATTTATTTACCACAATTTAATTAACCATTAAATTATGTTACTAAATATGTACATATATATATTTATATAAATACATATTTAATTTACCCGCAACCACGTCGCATAACTACATAACTCCACTAACTAATTCTCTTAATCTAATTAGACTTGCTATTAGTCAAGCTTATTGAATTATCACTTTACTCGCTAACTTATCAAAATTTTTGATATTACCATATCTAAGTTAGTCCATTAAATTTAATTTGGACCTCTATTTATCTACCACTGCTAGGTTATCAACTCCAACCTTTATTAAATAGTAAATATTTTATTTCTAATTCATTTAAATATCTGGGATATTACAATAATAATAATAATAATAATAATAATAATAATAATAATAATAATAATAATTATAATAATAATATTTGTTTGTAACATAATTAAAAATAGAAAGAATATTTTTCTAAATAAACTTAAATTTATTTTGGAACAAGAAGGTTGTTAATTATTAAAATATTATATATGATCAAAATATATATAACTTTATATAGAATTTTGTTTAGAACGAAAAGATTTCGAATTCGTCAAAGAGAAAGAAAATGTGTAAAGTTTAATCAATTAATTAACTATTTATTTATTTATTATTTATTTTATTTAATTAGTTCCGACAGAGGAAATTTAACGAGTCGTTTTTGAAATATAATTTCGGGTAGTACATTGCGTATTCCAGGTATGGATTCCGTACTCCTTCAACAATATTTTTTTAATTTTAATTTGTTCGTTTTGTCTCTCAATTAAAATTTAGATATTATTTCGATATATTATTTATAGTCAAATGCTTATGATAGAATTGTTTAGATTTAGATATTCGAAAATTCATAACTTGTACTCTTTGGACTTAGAGAGCATGTCTAGTATTTATTTTGATTATATAGAAATGTACATGCTACTATATTTTAAGGACTTTGTGTTGATTCGTTTCGGTTTAGCATGTGCATATTAGAACCCCTTTTGTTTGTATTGTATCGCATATATTGTGACATGATATTTTTGTTAGAATGTATCGGAGGATATCCCTGAGCTATAACCACCTGTGGGGGTACCACATGTATGTCATCTTTGCACCGAGGCATGACACTTCCGTGGCGATGTGATTAGTTCATGGCGTCTCCATTTTGTGTGCTCCGATGGGAGTTGGCCAATTGGTATTTTAGTTGTGGGAGGCGATGGTTCGACCCTATTTTTTTGTTATGTTATGTTCTACAGTTTGGTGTTGTTTGTGCCGAACACACCTTTCGATTTTGCATACACCTGGATTGCGCAGTCCGATTTATATTTCTATTTTGTTTTGTTCTGAGCTTGGTAAGGAATCACACAAGCCATTTGATTCAATCTATTATGTTATTCAGATTAGTTCAGTTTAGTTGGTTTTGTTATTCATTTTAGTTCTTATTTTCTTGCACTCTATAACCGTACTGGGCATTTGGCTCATGTTGTGTTTTTCTTCCGGCATGTAATCAGGGGGAGACAGGGCAAGTGTGAAGAGAGCTTTCTTTATGTTAATAGTTTAGATATTTTGTGTAGGATTTGATATTTTGGTTTCTAAGTACTGTTATAATACACAGATCATGTTTGAGCCAGTTGGCTATCTATTTAGACTATTCAGTTGCATATTAAAGTTTTGGATATCAGTTTGTTAGTTCTATTGTGTTATGTGCATAACCTCCCTTTCCACTACTTCGGGAAGGGGGTGTTAAAGAGTTGGTATCAGAGCTAGCATTCTTTCTTGTAGAAAACCTATTTAGGTTTAACTTGTGAGTTATGGGTAGATTTATGGGTTAGGTTTTTATTCTATTTGATATTCCATTAAGTTATAATATTAATTTGTATTTGAATTTACCTCGAATCTATTTTCTTCCATCCGCTGTTCTTAGATGGTTCGTAGATCCGTTAGAAGTGCTTTAAAGTTAGGAAATGGTAGAGGAAGAGGCGAGGCCCAACCCAATGCACGACCTGATGTGCAATGTAATGGTCTGGATAACGCTCAATTGGCAGCTTTGGTAAATTAAGCAGTTAATTAGGATTTACCGTAGTTAGTAGCACAAGTCGTTTAAGCGATACAGATGCAACAACAACCGCCAAAAAATCCAGATCAAGGAAACCCGGGTAATAGTGGTCCACAGGTAAATGAAGAGTTAGGAAATGCAAATGGTATTGACTAGTTTGTGGTGCCAAAGTATGTATGGTTAGAAAGGTTTCAGAAGCAGAAACCACATTCATTCAGTTCAACTCTAACTCCAATTGAAGCAGCGAATTGGATTGCCCATTTATAAAAGATCTTTGATGTGTTGGGGTGCTCGGATAACCAGAGAGTGATGTTGGCTGCTTACAAATTAGATGGGGATGCGCAGAGATGATGGAAAGCTATAAAAACAACAAAGTGTGATAGATTCGTCGAGACACTTACGTGGACAGAATGTTGTGATATCTTTTATTAGCAGTATTTCTCAATTGCTGACAAGGAAGCATATGGTATGGCATTTTTGACTATTCAACAGAAGAATGACGCGTCCATCACAGACTTCATGATAAGGTTCACCAGGTTGGCAGGTTTTGCAGGAACTTCAGCAGGGACTGCAGCAAAACAGACAGAGAAATTTTAGTGGAAAATTCACTATAAATATCGTCAACATCTCATTAACACCAAGTTTGAGGATGTGTCAGTAGTGGCTAATTCCAAGAATATCGAAATAGAACAACAAGACTTTCAGGCTTCTAAACCTGAAGGAAGTCGAAAGAGGGATAGAGATGACCAATAGGGTTAAGTTTTGGGTTAGTAAGAGAAGAATTAGGGTGGTAAATGGAATATGAACCAAAGTGGTTAGCAAAGACAGAATCAGGGTCGTAACCTAGGGCAAGCAAGTGGGGGTAACCCTAATCTTATTTAGATAACTCCTTGTGCTACTTGTGGGGCTAATCATCCTGGGATACCGTGTTATAGAGTTATCGATGCATGCTTCTTATGTGGGCAGATAAGTCACTTTGCCAAGGATTGTACCGGACCACGTGATAATGGTGAAGGCAATAATGGTGGCAATGTTGGTCAGCGCAATGGTGGACGGGTGTTCGCTTTGACATATAATCAGGTGGCAGGTGCACCAGGTACTATTTCTAGCACTTTTTTAGTTGGTAGTCGTAAAACGTCTATTTGATTTGATACCGATTTTACTCATTTAATTATGGTGCATTCTTTTGTTTGGTATCTTGGTGCGCCATCTTAGTCCTTAGATTTTGATATGCGTATTGCTACTCCGATGAGGATTTCTGTTGTTAGTTTTAACTGGTATTGATGATGTTCTATTAGATTTGGAGATGAAATTGATAGGGCTAATCTTTTTGACAATGGGTATACACGATTTTGATGTGAGATTTGGGTTAAAAGGTAAACTTAGTCCGTTTGATAAGATTCAGAAGGATCTTTCTTATGAAGAGAAATCCGATGCGATTTTAGATTGTTAAGAGCGAATTATGAGGGGAAAGACGTTTTCATTTTCTATGGTTTTGTGGAAGAATCATTCGAAGCAGGAGGTTACTTGAGAATATAATTCAGATTCTATTCGAGCGAAGTATTTACATCTTTTTAATAGTTAGATTCGTCCCATTCTTTTGATTTAGGGGACATAATCCTTTTTAAGGAAGATGTAATGTAATACCCAGTCATTTTGGTTGAGTCCCACATCCCCCCTTTTATAAAACTCTCTCCCTTTCCTTAGTTATATATATAAGCTTACCTCCATCCCATTTTAATATCTAAACATTAAATACCTCATATTTTGTGAGGAACTTTATGTGTGAGTACCTTTTTAGTAAGGACCTCCTTAGTTAAAATTTTTGATGTCGAGGACGTGGGCGGACTGCGAACCTTTAGTTTCGGGTATGTCTTTTTTTTTCTTTGTGTAATTATTTAATTTTCTGTATTCGTTTTAATTTTGTAGCTTTAATTTTTGTATGTTATTTAGTTTGTTAGTATATATATTTTTGGTATATCTTTGTTAGTAATTAGCATTTTGATATATTAAATTATTATTTTTGGTAACTTCAGAGTTGTGACATAATAATAATAACAACAACAACAACAACAACAACAACAACAACAACAACAACAACAACAATAATAATAATAATAATAATAATTATTTGTAACATAATTAAAAATAGAAAGAATATTTTTGTAAATATACTTAAATTTATTTTAGAACAAGAAGGTTGTTAATTATTAAAATATTATATATGATCAAAATATGTATAACTTTAGATAGAATTTTGTTTAGAACGAAAAGATTTCGGATTCGTCAAAGAGAAAAAAATGTGTAAAGTTTAATCAATTAATTGAATATTTATTTATTTATTTATTCATTTACATTGTTTAATTAGTTTTGATGGAGAAAATTTAATGGGTCGTTTTTGGAATATAATTTCGGATATTACATTGCACATTCTAGGTACGGATTTCGTACTCCTTCAGCGATATTTTTTTAATTTTAATTTGTTCGTTTTGTTTCTCAATTAGAATTTAGATATTATTTCGATATATTATTCATAGTCAAATGCTTATGATAGAATTGTTTGGTTTTAGATATTCGAAAGTTCATAACTTTTACTTTTTTGACTTAGAGAGCATGTCTAGTATTTATTTTGATTCTGTAGAAACGTACATGCTAATATATTTTGAGGACTTTGTGTTGATTCGTTTTTTGTTTAGTATGTGCGTATTAGAACCTCTTTTGTTTGTATTGTGTCGCATATATTATGCCATGGTATTTTTGTAAATTAACGATGAGAAATGACCTAAATGAACCTAACCATGCATGTGTTAAGTTAACCAGGGCGCAGTATTTTGAACTGAACACTACGCCGGGGCGCAGTGCTTAATGAAAACCTCGTCGGGGCGAGGTGTGGTCGAGAAGATCTCGCGGCCAATGAGATCTTCAGGGCAAAACATCTCGCGCGGGGAAAGATGTTTTGTTTTTGGATTTTTTTTTTAAATCCAAAATAAAATATTTTAATATTAAATGATAGAGACATGTGTAATAAGCCATAAATTGATAAAAATGATCAATATGGTAGGCATTAAGGTGTAAATGAACAATGTGTTATGTATTAAGATTATGTAAAGTTAAATGATAACTTATATGACAAGGTTTAACATGCATATGTATATAACTAATGCATGAACCAATATTATGGTTATGTAGGACCCAATCGGGATAAGATAGTACTAGTAGAGGTAAACGAGGATAAATGTAAGTATTATATCTGAACTTCCACTTGTAATTCGTTGAATAAGAATTCATACTATGTATTATTAATGATTCCAATGTTCATCCATCCTTGACCTGTTATTGAGAATGGTCGATGCCAATTTCGATCCGGCTTGACATATATAATGATTCATCTGAATTCAGATATTTATTGTTATGTTATCCAATCCACATTTTTGTGATGCGGACTTTATGAAATGCTGTAACAGAACAACCCTAAAAAATGGGGATAAAGGATAAAGGAAATGTAAAATTATGGCGTGGTTACGTCGCTAGATGTTTATGTTGTGCACAACATAAAGGTACGATAGGCTGATCACCTAGAGTACACATCTAATTTGAAAAGCAGTCTTATGACTAACACATGATCATGTAGGCACATAATTTGATTAACATATAATCACTTTGTCAATTAACCACATAAGCACTTTTAGAACTTCTAGGCACATCATCAAGTAAGCACATAAGCACATTAACACATAAGCACTTTATCAGATACACATTGACAATCAACCATGTAAGCACATTTACCACAATCATTTTTGCACAACAGTCATCATCATCAAATCAAACAACCTTCAACAATCTCCCCCTATTTGATGATGACAAAACTAATAGACTTATTGATTCATTCATGTAATGCATCTACTTGATAGGTAAATTATGTCTTACGATACAGTGAAGTGCTGTATGGCTAGTGCAAAAGAGTGATTTCATTAGATGAGCGTTTTTACAAAAAAGTTATACATACTTATAGCTGCTCTTCATATTTCACTTTTCTCTCACTCAGTTTGCTGGCTGTTTGCTGTCTCCCCCTTAGTTGGCTGATTCTCCTTCTTTATAGATGTTTCTCCCCCTTAGTTCCTTGATATTGCTCCCCCTCAGTTCCTTATATTCTCTCCCCCTTTTTGACATCATCAATTTAGATATTGTATGGAGCTGACTGTGCTAATGCTGGTTTAGAAAGATATCTTGAAGTCTAACACAGAGTTTTGAGACTCTATGAAACTAAGAATAAGTACATTTTCATGGTCCATAGAATGTTGGGACTCTATGACTGGAAAATTGGTATTTTGAAAAATGTTTGCAAAGTTTTGGGACTCTACGAACAGGGAGGTGGTGTAGGGTGACTAAGAGTTTAGTAAGTCACAAAAGATGACTTTCTGATTTTTGCATTTTGATTCCCCACAGACTGGCTGGATGATTGAGAACTGGTTAGAGTCCATATGGATATTTCCTGGCAACTTTGGTAGTGAGGATAGAAGGGTTCACTGCTTATCAGTGTGATTGCAATGGTCATTGTCTTTAAGAAAAGTTGAGCGACTAACGAAAGATTTGGTAATGTTGAGTAGCTCCAACTGATAGAACTTTGATCATTCATGACTATAGCCCTTAGAAGTGGTAGAATGGGAATGAAACTGAATAGATGATCATGATCCCATGAAATAGAATATTTTTCCATCTGGCTTGCATGCTCCCTTCTTTCTTTACATCTCCTTTTGATCTGCTTCAGTCGATATGCTTCATATTGCTGCTTTTCCAGTTTCCTCAGTAGTCTTACTTTTATTCAGCTTCTTTTCAACTTTCATCCTTATTTGTCTCTCCTTATGACTTCTACTTGAACTCCTGCCTATTTTCTTCATAAAGCCACTTAATCCTTTTCTTCTATTTGACATTCTTGACCTATCTTTTGATTCTTCTAATTCATAAGTGCTGGTCTCTTCTTGAAGGTGTTTATCTTCTTTCATCACAGTTTCTTGACAGTCTCCTTTCTCATCTGATTTAGCCTTTCCAGCTTTAGAATTTTCCGAGAATTGTTCCCCTGGTACAGCAACATCTTCAGCAACATTATCATCTTCGTTGAACTCAGGTGCTGAGTCTTTTACAACTAGTTCAGCTTCCTGATCAGAATCCAATATGACTTCTTTTTCAGACATGCTATTTTTATGACATTCTGATTTCTTCTCTGAAGATTCTATAGAAGTTTCTTCTTTTGAACTATCAGATGTTCTTTCTCCAGAATCTGAATTTGCTTCATCATCATCAATTTCTATAACTTGAGGTGGTCCCGTAATGATTGAACTTCTCCACTGTTCTCTAATTCTCCAACTTCTCCTTGGAACAGTGTGAGTAACTTTCTTTTCTGTCTTCTTCTTCTTCTTCTTCTTCTTCTTCTTCTTCTTCTTTTTCTCAATTTCAGACCATTTGGGATTTATCTTCTCCTTCTTAGCTTTCACTGTACTGACATCTTTTTCTTCTACAACATTCTCTGCTTCATTGAATTTTCTTTTCTTCTTTGATTCCTGACTGTCATAGATCACAAGAGTTTTATTTCTTGATTGCTTATTAGCCTCCTGTAATTTTTCCTTAGATATTTCTTCCATTTCTCTTTTTCCTTTTCCTTTAGATTTCTCTTCCATCTTCCTGCTGATGCTTCTCGATCCTCGTGCCTTGCCTTCTTACCCTTATTGGCATGAGGGTTCTTTTTCCAATCTTCAAACAATCTTGGAGTTATTCTTTTGTTGTAGTTTAGAATTTCTCCTTAATCTTCCTCAATTGCATTTGCCAGCAATTTCTTCAAAATGATGCTTATGAATCTCCCATAGAGCATCTTAGGAGTGAGCTTTCCTGCTTATGCTCTTGTCTTTGCATCATCTATCCATCTCTTCATCTATCCTAAGAGAACTGCTCCGAAGTTGATTTTCTTTCTTTGAGCAATAGCAGTCATAAGCCTTAATTGGTCTTCACTGATAGTATCATATGCAGTGTCTTTACACATAATGCTCTTCCTAACAATGTCAGCCAGAAACTCGTACTGCTGAGGGAGATCTTTTTTCTTGATTCCCTTTAGAGGAGACTTCTTCTCATATCCCATCAGCTTCAGTCCAAGCTCAATATTAATCTTGTCAAGAGAATTAATTCCTCCGATTGGAATACCTAGACTGAGATTGATTTCAGAAACCCCTATTTGCAATGAGATTTCCTTAACCTTTGTGATTAGGGTATTTCCTCGATAATTAGCGTTTGAATAGAATTCTTTCACAAGTGTAGAGAAAATCCTGGTGTTGGTTTCCAAACACATGGTGAATCCAGCATTCTTGACCAAAGGAAGAATATCTTTGAATTTCTGCTCTGCATCTCCAAAATTTTCAAAACAAACAAGATTTCCAGGAATAACTTGAAGAGATGCCATAAGATTAAACTGATTTGAGAATAGCATAGGGAGAGATTTTGATTTCTGAAGAATTTTTGATTTCTAGGGTTTTGATGAGTTTTGGGAGAATGGGTATTGACAACTGATGGAAAATGACCACTGTCAGTTTTAAAAATTGACTTATGCTAGTTCCCTCTTATTTTTGCAGAGGACACGTGCCAGATACTCATTTGTAGAACGTGGGCTTAACTTTTGCATTTTTAATAACTGAAGCACATCAAGTATTCTAACCCACTTGAGATTAGAGGGCATGAATTTCACCTTCCCTGTTAGAGTAAGCTTGAACAACTCGAAGAGTTGGCTGTTAGTCACTCAACCATCATCCTTTCAATAGATGACCTTGATTACTGATGTCATGAATTGTGGGCTGGTAAATAGCTATAAAGGAGTTTATGGGCAAGAAGTTTGTATGAAGTGCAAACGTAGACTCAATATGCTCTACGAACAGGAAGTGCCTCTACAATTTGGGATGATAATGCTAGCTTGGTTATCAGTCATAGAATTTAGAGATTATGACAGGAGAGATAAGTGCATTTGGTTCATCAATCACATTGTTTTGGGACTTTGTGATTGGAATGAGAAAGGTAGTCCATTGAAGAATAAAATTTACCTTCAGCTTGCCTTCTGAAGATATAGAGTTGACAGTAGCGATCATTCATCAATAATTTTCCTCAAATTTTGTCTTCTGATGAGTTTTGTACTTCTGAGCTTGCTTTCTTACTCTACGACTTGGTTTTGCCACTTTACGATCTTGCCTGAAGTGCAATCGTAGAGTTAAGATTTGAGCTGCTCTACGATCTCTGTTAAGACTAGAAGCTTTAGATGAACTTAGAGATCTTTGTTCAGCTTATTTGTCAGTTCAAGGACAGCTTTTTGGATGGACTTTGTAAGGATCGTTGTCATGACTCTGACTGCTCATGTGGAGGTTGCTCTTTGACTCTGCTTGGTTCGTAGACTGGATTTTAAGAGTCGTAGAGTGACTGACTGCGTTGATTCTACGATCTCGAGAGTTAGTTTTTGATGAGGAGACAACTCTACAATATTCCGAAAAGACACTTCAATCTGCCAAGCCTTATTCTGCGATCGCCTGACAGACTCTACGATCCTTCTTTGGGAGATGAACTTTCTTCAGTCTTGAAAGATCTTTTACCTTACCATGATATTAGTGACAACAGATCTGACCTGATTCATTAAATCAATAGGTGAGGTCAAAGATTAATAGATGTCTTCCTTTATAACCAGCTTCTTTCTCTTCTAGAGAATTCCAAGAATCAAGTTTTCTTCTTACATCAGTATTCAGACTTCATTCAATCTTTCATAGATTGACTTCTTTGAGGTATCCAGTAAATTTTGTTGAGTAAGGAACTCTACGATATTCATTGTTTCCTTCCTGTTGTTCTCCTTTGGTCATCTCTATCTTGACTGATTTGTGAGGATGTACACTATCAAAAGACTTCCTGTTTAGCATTTTATAGATCTCACTTTTCCATAGAATGTCAAGCAGATATTTCTTCAATCATTTCAAGCTTAGAGCTTCTTCTGATGCATTGATGGAGAGCCTACTGCCAATGGCTATGAGCGTGAAATTTTCTTGAGAAGAACTTTTCCTTTTCTCGCAGATTGAAAGGTGATTTCTTAAACTTAGAGTAAGTCATTCATGATTACTCCTTATTGCCTTAATCTTCTCACTCTTCTCATTCATAGATGGTTTTGAAGAAATTTGACATTGAGAGCATTTGTCTTTTAAATCTGAGCACGTACACAGGGTGTGCCTTGTATGAACTTCTTCATTGAATGAGTTGCTTTGTACATGAATAAGTTTCTTCAACTCTTCTTGAACTTTAATGATCTGCAGAATGAATCTTAGATCCGGTGATCATAGATATACATATATATATGTCCATTCATCTTTGCTGAGTTGATTTTCAGGTCTCGGGCCTGGTATATGTGATTTAGGGAAATGACTTTGATATTCATCACCAAGGACATTGCAGTGAGGTATACAACTGTAATTTTCAATATGATCTACCTCCCAATTTCAGAGAAGTAGTTTCAGAAGACCATTGAAGACTTTTGAATTAGATTCCTTTAAGATCAATCAAGCTAGAGATCATTCACTTGAAGAAAGGAAAAATGCTGCTTGTGGATTTCATCATTGATTACCATATGTTGTAGCTTGACAGAACTCCTAATACTGTTCTTAAATAAATGAAGCACTTCCTTTGCCACTCATCTTCAGATAATATCCTTTGAATTTAAGTCCTTAAGCTTATCGTAAAGCTTAATGCTGAGCCCATCGAGTGAATACTTGGATTCGAGAATGATTCCAGCTGCTGACATTTGGTATATAGAAAATCCTTTTACACTTTAAAGCATATATTTCTGTTGGACTTGCTTCTGCTATAAACTTTCGAACCGGTGAGAAGTAATTTTGTTAGTACTTGGCACAGTGATGCTTCCTTTGAGAAGAATAGGATCTGGTGTCCTTTGGCATCAAGATTTGAACTTCCCAGTTTATTTGAGGGCATAAATACAAGTTATTGTTTTCTTCGAGTGAATTAACTAATAATTCTTATCAACAGAACATCCTTTTGATTTCTTCATCTTGCTACATCAGTTTAATTTTGAAAGTTCACTCGATAGCTTCCTTGCTGAGGTCATATGAATTTGTCATATAAATGATTAATGTCAATGAGTATACAGCATCAGACAGAGTATCAACAATCAACATTCATATTTGTACCTGCATGAAAAGACACATTAATTTGTAAGCTTGTTCATAAATAATGGTTCGCTTCAATTCTTAAACTCACAAACAGAGTTTTACTAGTGCCATAGGATCTACTCAAAGCGTGAGCTTTTTATGTTCGTGAGAACCTGCTCTGATACCAATTGTTAGTTCCCAGAGGCACACAAGTGATCTAGAAAGAGGGGGGGGGGGGGAGTTGAATAGATCTCATATAAACTTTTTGCTTAACTTCAAAAAGTTTATTACCAATTAATTAATTTAATCAAGATTTGTTTGCACAACGGAATATTAGTTTGAAAACTCCCCTTAATGACTTCTAAAGCCTATCCGTTGAGTTAAGACTGTATTGAAGATAGTCACTTGTCAAGTAAACTAATTTTAGCAGTTATATATATATATATATATATATATATGATATAATGTAAATGACTGAATGTAAATGACACCAGAGAGTTTTAAGTGGTTCGGAGATTGAATAACTCCTACTCCACTCTTCTACTACAACGAGTAGGAAATCCACTAAGAATGGTTCATACAGAACCCTTTAAGCACATCAGGCTTGGAAACTCTGGTTCACTAAGAACCCTTCAAACCCAGCAGGTTTGGCTAGTTTAGTCACTAAGACAAGGTCATAACTGCCCTCTTCAAGTCCAGCAGACTTGGCTCCTTGCTTGTTGATTGATGTTGGAGTTGCTACTGAGTTGTACTTTAAGTTCCATTGTCTTTAAATACTCAGTAGCAGGATGTGATCATTCTTGAAGTGATATTGAGTTTGACAATAATGCTTGGCTTCTTTATATGCTCAATATCTTCTTGTGATCACCCATTGTGCTGCTAGGCTTTTGTACTTCAGCTCATTTGGTACTTGATAACTTCTCAAGACGAACTCCTGAGATGACTGTGAAGCTCCTTCCTTTCGGTACTCAGTTGTTCCTTCTTATCATAGACCGTTTATAGCTTCTCGAGATGGCCTTCTGAGATGACTGTAATGCTCCTTCCTTTTGGCACTCAGTTGCTTCCATGTTTGTATCAAGTTGGCGTTTAAGCTTCTCTTTACCATGTGCCTAGTAGCTCTGAACACTTCTCTTGTAATAGAGTTATTTCTCTCTATGTCTCTCTCAATTCATTATTAGTGTTTTGGTGAATCGTGGATTCTTCAGCATATTCATTTTCTATTTCACTCTACGATCTGTTGTTGTCCACCATCCTTTCTTGTATTTTCAACAACAATCACTTTTTCTGTGAATTATTAAAGCCTTTATATCTTTGTGCATATTTTACATCATTATATATATTGAAAGGACTTTACAGACTCTGTCATACACAAATACAACAATGATTCATTCTTATGTTATTCTGCTTATATCATGCATCTTTTATGCATAGTGACTCCTACAGAAAGATCAACCTAACATTATTGATCTTTTAAAATCTAAATCATTTGTACACATATATCTTTTTAAAAGGACTTTACAACATTTGAACCAGATAACTTTCATTCTCTTTTATAAGCATCAGATAGTTTTCAACAAGATCATATTTGTGTTATACAAGTGTGTAAATCACAGTATTTGAAATAGGTAATATATATCATACACACATGATCATGTAGGCACATAATTTGATTAACATATAATCACTTTATCAATTAACCACATAAGCACTTTTAGAACATCTACGCACATCATCAAGTAAGCACATAAGCACATTAACACATAAGCACTTTGTCAGATACACATTGACAATCAACCATGTAAGCACATTTACCACAATCATTTTTGCACAACAGTCATCATCATCAAATCAAGCAACCTTCAACATAATTTACCAATTAAATCTCATCACACACTTTAAATCATATAAAACAAAACAATCACAAATAAATTAAGCAACCTTGATAATTTTGTTAATTAAATTCTAATTTATTATTAATAAAATAATTCCAAAAATTCGGGTCCTCACAATAGTACCCTGATCTAAGGTCCAATTTAGAAAACCATTTGGAACCATGCAGTTCATTTAGAAGCTCATCAATGGCTAGAATAGGGAATCTATCTTTAACTGTCACTGTGTTTAAAGCTTTATAATCTATACACATTCTCCATCCCCAATCATGTTTTTTAACTAATAAAATTGGGAAAGCATAAGGGTGAAGCGAACTTTTGGTGGGGAGCCAACAAAACTAGGGCAGGGGAGGGCATAATTGCTTAGGAGGGGTTCAAAGAAATATTTTTTCGAGAACTTCTTCCCAATAAGTATGCAAAATCGAATGAAAGTTTGATTTCTAAAATTAACACAAGGAGACATGACTGTTCCCCAAAACGCATCTAAATTCAACGAACTAGTAAGGTTTGCTCCACATTAAGTTGATTCAGAGGAAAAGAAGGCAATGAGGTTTGAAGAGGGCTTGAAACCTTGGTTGAGTAACAAGGTGACTTTACTATAGTTGGAGACCTTTGCACAATTCTTTAAGAAAGCTATCATAGCAGAATGAGGGATTGAGGCAATAATTACTTATAATAAAAATAAAGATAAGACACAAGAAATAAAACATAAGGGAGAAAGTAGTAATGAGGGAAGTAATATTAAAAGAAAATGGAATAAAAATAATAGCAATAATACTAATGAGGGAGAAGATAAAAAGAAATCGGAAGTGTGTAAGATTTGCGGTAAGAATCACTGGGGGACATGTTTAAAGAAAAATAATGTATGCTTTAATTGTGGACACGAGGGACATTATTTTAACAATTGTTCAAATCCTAGAAGAAATGGTTGTTTTACTTGTGGGTCAACGGATCATCAGGCCAAGAATTTCCCAAGGAAATGAGCACAAGGAAGTAATAAGGTGAGTGATAATGCCATATTATCTATAGCCGGACCAAGTTTAGTTCATAGGACATGAGCAAGTGAACGATGTAAACAATGGAAGAACAAACTATGACCCTGCAGTTTAAAGGAAGTTGAGAAGATAAAAGAACACTACCTATAGTTATTTTCTTGATTTTGTACTATGATTTTGAGAACGAAAGTCTTTTAAGGATAGGTGAATGTAATATTTTGAACTTCTGAGAGTCTTGTAGTCCAACTTTATATAAAAATGAAAGATTGTATTATGCTTCAAGAATGTGTTATGTGATTTTTCTATGTGTATGATTATGTGTTTTGATTTAAGTATCCAACCTTAAACACTTGTTAAAATTATAAAAAGTCATTTTATGGTCAAAACCTAGTTAGGGTTAAAACCTAAAAATCAGTTATGCCCGTGAAATCCGTCTTACATCTTTTTGGGACTTTTTGCATTTCACAAAATAGTGTTTATATAAGTCATAAAAACCAGGGAGCTAATACAATTTTTTCAAGAAAAAGACGAAAAACAAGATTCACGAGAAAAAACTTTTCGTCTTTTTGACAGTTTTATTCGTCGTTTTGATTTTTTGCATTTCACGACCTAGAAATTATACGTGGTTTATAGACCAGACCAATGAACCAATAATATTTTTTCGCGCATAAGGCAAAATATACTATTATTTCAGGTAAAGTTATATTATGCAAGTAATGAGCACAACGGCTCAACAAGTTCAACAGTTAACACATTTCATGCTTCACGTAGCACATACCTTATCATGCTTTGGTGTGTGTCATATATCGTGTGTTGTGCTTTTACTATAGCAATATATCTCACATCATTACACAAAGTATACATACTTGTCATATTATCCACGGATCACATAACACATAATTTATATGCATTTGAACAAGTATTAACATATCATAACATACAACATTTAACATTAAAGGACTGAAGAACTTGCCTGAAAATCCAACTATTAAATTGGTAGTTTAAAACCCTTCCTCGTACAACCTATGGCCATAAAATAATCAAATAATAATTATTTATCTCTTTATGATATTAATTTACTTAATTAATATCATCTATAATATAATTAACCCTACCCGTCGATTTATTTTAGGGTACTGGGTCAATTATTAACTAGTATGGTTAATTATTTTAACCTCATTCCTTAATATATTTATTTAACTTAATATCAAACATCTTCAATACGGACAACCCGGCTTATCGGATAAAATTTATCATTTTTGGTTGTCCGAATTTTCATTTAATCATTTTATAAATTGTATCTTTACTAGTTTAATATTTAAATATTAATCTCCAATATTTAATATTTATTCAAAAATATTAAATTTAATGCCCAAATAACATTTCTATATTTTTTGTATTTTTCTATAATTTTCTATAATTTCTAAACATTTATTTCATTGAAAATCACTTTCTGGGGCATTTTCGTAATTTCCGTGGCTTTAGGGACATAACCGGAATTTTTCGGAAAGATAGGGGGCATAATCGTAATTTTCGAGCATCTAGAACACGCTCGGTATTTTCCGGAAAGGGTAGGGGCACGCTGGTAATTTCCAGCGGTGTCATTGGTCGCGCATGGCGCGCGGCCCCCTCACGGCCGATGCCAAACGGCGTTGTTTTTAACCGTTTCCTGAAGCCCCGCGCATTGTGCAGACCACCGAATTTTCGCGCCCAAAAACGGCGTCGTTTCATCCTTGCGGTTGAAAAAAAATTTGGCTGCCGTGCATTAATTCCTTTCTTCTTCCTTTGTTATATAGTAAGCCACTTTTCCAAATTTATCCATCTTTTCACCAAATTTTCACAACATAATATATCCAAAAATCATATGATTTATAGCTATACATGCAAAAATTATTTAGAATAATTATTTTAATTATTTACTAATTTTCCATAAAATTAATTTACCACCATAAATATAGAAATAAACCAAATATATTCATTTTATACCTTCTAATGCTTTCCTTTGAAGCTTTTCTTCCTCTTGATAGCATCAATAATTCTTTCCTTAGTGGCTAAGGTGGCGTAAGGTGGCAGTGATGGTTGATGGCTTCGGTGGTAGTGGAAGAGAGGAAAAGTTGTTTTATTTTTGTTGTGTTTCTTTTTCTATGCTTTTCTTTATTTCTTTTTCTTTTAAATACCAACAGTTAACCACCCACGTTGGCACAAAAAAAAATTCCACCGCCTTTGAACCATCTTGAAACTTTCGGATTTGACAAAATGAAGCATAAAAAAAATATTTTAAACACATTACGTAATTATTTCGTGTAATAAATATTTTATATAATGTATATAAAATATTTATTTTAATTCACCAAAAATCATATCATGATTTATAAATAATTTTAATACATCTTTTGGGTACTTTCCTTGATAAATTTTGTACACACATAATGACATGCATGTAATTATATGAGGTAATTTATACCTCCAAAAATCATAAAATAATTCATATAACATATAAAAATTATTTTTCATAATTTTTCACTTCATTATTTGTACAACATGTTACATTAACATGTTCACATTTCTGAAATATTATTTTTCATAAACATCATAAAAATTCCATTATAAATAATCATAATTTTTAATAACTCAAAACATTTCTTTTTCTCATTTATTTTCATTTCTTTACTATTTACACAAACTTTTCTTATATAAATTATATAATTTATTATTATATAATTTATATAATTACTTTTCTTCTCAATTAATTTCTAAACTTCCTCCATAATTCTTGATTAATTTAAAATCAATATTTTTAATTTTACTAACTTCCTCATTCACTTTTTATTTAATTTTGAATTAATTTAATTATTAATCCCTTAATTTTCATAATTAATGAAATTTATAATTTCAATTTAACATAAACACACATTTATGTATATATATACAAATTTTATTCATATATCTCACATTACCACGTATACTATTAAATCAAAAATTCTGCACTTCCAAAATAATTCTTTTGTACAATTTATTGTAACTTTATATGAAATTTCTCTCATTCTTAATAAATTATTTTAAAACAATTTATTTATTTTTCAATTATTTTAAATCAACACAATTCATTACCATCTCTGTACAAATTTAATTTACCAACTAAATCTCATCATATAACTTAAATTACATAAAATAATAATTAATTTACACAACCTTGATAATTTTTATCAATTAAATCCTCATTGAATTTTATTAAATAATCCCAAAAATTCGGGTCCTCACAAATTTTTTCTTATTCAGAGGCTTGTATGATCAAAATTGATTTCTCTCTTCTCGTCCTATTTGGTCATTCGAATTGACTATGCTGAAAATTATGTTGTTTGAACTGGGCAATTCGCGCGCTTCTTTTCCTAGACCAATCCGTGTGACATTTTAAGATCAAATCTTGGCCATTAAATTTTAAAGAAATAAGGGCCTATCCGTTGATTACAAATAAACTGCCAAAAAGACCTTTTTGCCCCAAGTTTCTAAATCCTATAAATAGGAGACTTCTCTTTCATTTCTCAGTTGCCAATTTACAAAGAAGGAAAGCTTACTCTCCTTGCCTACATACTCTCTCTAATAGCTTTTAAATTTCTCTTCCACTTAAAGTTAATATCTTCTTTTAAAGAGAAAAATTGGTCAAAAAATTTAAGATAAGTATTGATTTATATTATTTGCATTATCTCATACTCATTTATATTTAGAGATATACAAATATAAATATCTATTTACATTGGATAAAAAGTCAATACTTAATTATCTAAAGATATAGATATTCCTTCTAAACAAGGGAATTATTTACTGGGTTTTTAAAAACCTATGTGGCGTTTTATTAATATAGTGTGTTTATATAAATTAATATTTATATAAATTATAGTTGCGAAGCTGTAAATTTGGTCAATACATTATGTAAAAGTTATTTAAACTTTTATACTATAATTAAATTTACATACTTACCTAGATGCATATCACTTACAGATAGACACATAATTATGCATTTTAATATTTCCATTTTTATTATTTAATATTTTTATTTAATTTAATTAATACATTTTATTTTGTTTTGCAGGAAATAAATAAATAATTGAAGTTGAGTTGGAAAAGGAGTTCTAGAAGCTTGCAAGTTGATTTGTATTTGGACTCTAATAAAGAGTTGGATACCATGTAAAAGTTGAAGTCAAGAAGGAAAGAAGAGTCCAAGTTATTCCAAATTAGATTAGGGTTCAATTTATTTTCTCTATAAATAGGAGTCTTATTTTAGAGAGTAGGAAATTTATTTTCTTATTCCTCTTCTAGAAGTAGGAGCATGGAGTTGTTTTGCTGCTTTTATAACAATTGTTCATTAGTTTAATAAAATTTATTTTTATTATTATTCCATTAGTTTTAATTTACTTCATGCAATTGTTATTATGTGTTTGATTATTAATTCTATGGATAGCTAAAATTCTAATATCTAAGATGAAGATGAAATTAAGTATTGCATAATATTATATTCTTTCCGTTCCGATATTAATGTCTAATTGTTTATTTCTTCAATTTACCTTCGCGCATAATTCGTTTTGGTTCTATGTTAATTGCGAGGTTTTGATAAGTTATTATTAATATATGAGTTTTTCATAATTCATACTTGCTCAATGAAGTTTTGATGAGTTATAGTTAATCCTTAAATTTTCATAATCTATGCTTACCCATATTAATTATATGAATCACTATTGTTAAGGGAAGAAAAAATAATTGAAAATTAATTAAGGAAAGGAAGAATTTAATTATTATGTTAATATTTAATGGATTCGGATTCCTAGGTAATTTTTCTCAATATTAGTTTTCGTTATTAATTTTTAATTTGTATTATTTAGTTAATTAATCATCTCCACCACTTGTTAGTTATAATTTGTTCGGAATATAAATTAAGGGAACATTAAAATTAATTTAGTCTCTGTGGTTCGACCTGTACTTGCCCGTTCTTTAATTTGATACTGTGCACTTGCAGTTACTATTTTTTATCACATCAAGTTTTTGGCGCCGTTTCCGGGGACTAAATTTAATTTTTTATTCCTTAATTTTTATTTATTCGATTAAGTTTTTATCACATCAAGTTTTTTCTCCACTAATATTTTTATTTTTATTTTTCAGGATTATCGAAGCGGATTGAAGTAGCAAAAACACAAATATTTTGTTGCTGCGCTTTCTTGGTACTTCGTATCTCCACATTTATTATTATTTTTTTAATAGAAAAAAATAAAAAGATAGTAGTTTAGTTTATTATTTTTAGTTTAAAAACTAATACCCGCATTCATGCATTCACTCACGTAAAGCACATCCTGCTTAGGTTTTTACTTTATTTTTGTTAAATATAAACTGTGGTGATTGCTGGAGGATTGAGGTGCGTCAAATTTCTCATTCTTATGTAATTCACATAGTTTTAGGACATTTTATTTGTTTACAATTTTTTTTTATTTGTGCATTTTTATTTTTAATTTAACATTAAGGGTAAAATCCGTAACAAGATAAGGTGGGGATTTTATCACCCTTCCTTGGATCACAAACAATCACACTTTGCATAACCGGCTAAATAAAATCAAGTAGACGTTGGCCCCTAGGACTCTCGAGCTCAATTAGGACAATGGACTCTAAGAGGAGTTTGAATTTTAAATTAATCAAAACTACTGGTGTCTAGGCAAGTGGTTTAAAAGGTAAACGCCTAAAGAATGCGTGGTTACTTAATTAGTCACCGTACCTACGGAGAGACTCCCCCGTTCTTACACTTATCTGGCTAGTGGTGTGATTAATTTCGAATTTTGTGGACTTTAAAGAGTAACTTGGAACAGTTAGGAGCTGTCTAGATTTTATTTAAGTTGACCTTAAAAGAAGTTTTTTTTTTGTTTTCTCTTATTTGTTTTTGTGTTCTTCATTTGCTTATTTGTTAGTAGTGCATGCAAAAAGTGTGGGTTAGGGACAAAACATCCCGATTAATGTCGGAATACACTTTAAAATATCTCACTTTAAAAATGGAGAAAACACAAACCCTTTCTTTAAAGGATCAATACTATCATTCTCGCTCTGCCCAACCTTCATGCATCAGTCTATTACCAGTAAATGGTAATAATTTTGAACTAAAACCGCACTTTATAAATATGTTACATAGGTTTACTGGAATAGAAGATCCATATTTTTTCATTCAGGAATTTGAGGAAGTCTGTGCTTTAATGAAAATTCAACAATTGTCTGAAGACTCGATTAGGCTAAGATTTATCACATTTGCTTTAAAAGATAATGCTAAAAAGTGGTTATATAGCCTAGCGAATAATTCCATAACAACCTGGAAGTGATTTGTTGTTACATTTCTAAATAAATATTTTCCATATCACAAAACTTCCGAGATTAGGACTGCAATTCATCAATTTTACCAACTTGAAAACGAGTCGTTTTGGAAATATTTTGATAGATTTAAAAATTTGTTATCCCAGTGTCCACATCATGGAATTGAAAAATGGAGATTGTGTCAAATTGCCTACGAAGGTTTAGATTTTTTCACCAAAACGATGTTAGAGTCAATGTGTCAAGGGAATTTTCTAAAAAATGATGAGGAAAGGGCTTGGGAGTTTTTAGAAGACTTAGCAGAAAAAATCATGCAATGGAAAATCACCCGAAAGACCGATAAATCTAGCTCATTTAGGGGTGCCATATTTTATTTTTTCTTCTTTGTCTCTTTTAGCTCTCGGTAAAGTAGGAAGTTTTTTTTCTTTTCACGCTCAGCAACTTCAGTAGAAGTTATCAGGGAGTTTATGTTCTCTTCCATTCATGCACGCACGGATTGCAAGGAGGGAGTATTACCTTTGTTAATTTATTGCACACTTTTATTATTAATAAAGTTCTTCTTAATTAATTATTATTTTATTATTTTAATTAATGCAATTCTTTAGCCATAAATTCTTATTAATTGTTTTCTTTCTTTTAGTTAAATTACATTTAATTAGTAGTAATAATCTTATTTGTTTTTATTAATTTCATGGCTAGCTAAATTTCTAATATCTAGGATGAAGATGAAATTAATTATTGCATATTAATTATTTTCTTTCCGTTCCAATATTAATGTCTAATTGTTTATTTCTTCAATTTACCTTTGTGCATAATTCGTTTTGGTTCTATGTTAATTACGAGGCTTTGATAGGTTATTGTTAAGATATGAGTTTTTCTTAATTCATGCTTGCTCAATGAAGTTTTGATGAGTTATAGTTAATCCTTAAATTTTCATAATCTATGCTTGCCCATATTAATTATATGAATCACTATTTTTAAGGGAATGAAAAATAATTAGGAATTAATTAAGGAAATGAAGAATTTAATTATTATGTTAGTATTTAATGGATTCGGATTCTTAGGTAGTTTTTCTCATCATTAGTTTTCGTTATTAATTTTTAATTTGTAATATTTAGTTAATTAATCATCTCCATCACTTTTTATTTCTAATTTGTTTGGAATATAAATTAAGGGAATATTAAAATTAATTTAGTCTCTGTGGTTCGACCTATACTTGCCCGTTCTTCAATTTGTTGCTGTGCACTTGCAATTACTATTTTTTGTCATTTAGGGGTGTTCATACAATTGACAATTTAATTGCTACCGAAGCTAAGTTGGCGAGTGTACTCAAAAGACTTGAAGCTTTAGAAACTAGGGATACATCACATGTAAACCAACTTGAAGAATTTCACCAAATCAATGTAATGTCTCAAAGACCTAGGAACGACCCATTTTCACCCACTTATAATCTAGGTTGGAGAAAGCATCATAATTTTGCATGGAACTAAGGATCATACCCAAATAACTCTTTAAATCGGGTTAATCGGTCTCAAAATCAAACTTTTTAACCCTATCAAAAGCCGAATCCTGGTCCATACCAAAATTCAAATTCAGCAACTCAATGTTCACCAGGTTTCCCTAATGAAAGTGAAAAGAGACTTAGCAATTTAGAGAAAAACATGGAATCTTTAATGAAATCTCAGGAAACTTTAATGAACTCTCAAACTAATTTCATGCAAAACAGTAACCAAGCCATATCTCAGTTAAAGATTGAAATGAATTAATTGGCCACTATAGTTAGTGAAAGAAAGAAGGGAAAGTTTCCTAGCCAACCCGAGACCAACCCGAAATTTTCAGTCCCTAATCAAAAACCTTATCATGCTAATTCACTTGAAAACAACCAAAACCAAGTCAATCATGTGAATTCTATAATCTCTTTAAGGTCTGAAAATCATTTTAACAATCATGCTGACATTGATAATGAAGAAGAGAAAATTTTAATTGATGAATCTAATAATCCATCTTCAAAATCAGCTCAGCCTGAAAATCTTACAAACTCCGAGTCAGTAGGCCCATCTACCAATCAACTGTCAGAAAATGATCAAACCATATCTTCAGAGTCTAATGAAAAAGTCTTTAAACTAAAAACCCCATTCCCCCAAAGACTAATTTCAAACAAGCAGTCAGTCTAGTTAGACAAAATTCTAGAAGTGTTCAAACAAGTGAAAATTAATATTCCTCTTCCAGATGCTATTCAACAAATCCCCTCATATGCTAAATGTCTAAAAGATTTGTGCACACACAAAAGAACCACTCATGTTCCTAAGAAAGCTTTTCTAACAGCCCATGTTAGTTCTATCCTAGCATGCCAAGTCCCTGTGAAGTATAAAGACCCCGGTTGTCCTACTATTTCATGTATCATAGGTGACACCTTAATTGAAAAAGCTTTGCTTGATTTAGGAGCGAGTGCTAACCTTTTACCATTTTCTGTGTACCAAACCTTGGGCTTAAGGGAGTTAAAAAAGACAAGAGTCACACTCCAATTAGCTAACCGTTCCATCAAAGTGCCAAAGGGAATAGTTGAAGATGTACTCATTAAGATTGACGATTTTGTGTTCCCTGTCGATTTTGTTGTTCTTGAAACCCAACCTGTTGTCAACCCCAATGGTCAAATTCCTGTCATTTTAGGTAGACCATTTCTAGCAACTTCTAATGCGTTAATCAATTGTAGAAATTGACTAATGAAATTGACATTTGGGAACATGACAATTGACTTAAATGTATTTAATGTGGGAAAGGAACCTAGTGATTTTTCCGACCAACCTATGAAAGTAAACATGATTCAAGAGTTGTCCATGACCCAAGAAATGAATGAAAATAAACTTATGATTTTGGATGATCCAATAGACTTTTTCTTAAATCACCTTGATCAAAATTGGGATGAGTCTGAATATTTAGATAAGGTCAATGAATTGTTGAGGTCTACTACACACGAGTCAATAAAATTTGAAGGCGAAAATGAACCAATCGTTTCATGTTTTGAAAATATAAGTAAAAATTTTCTTGAGGTCGATTCTAAGCATAACTGTGATACATTTTTTTGATTATTTTCAATTTCTTAGATCACCTGAAAATCATGAAAAAAACACACACACTTGCCTTTTTGCATCACTCTTTTACTATCACATGCATTTTAGGATTTATGAAATTTGTAAATATGTGTATTTGTTTTCTTTCCCACCACATTTTCTTGCAGCATACGAGGTACAATTCTTTTATTTCTTTGTTCTCTATTATTCATTTGCATACATTGAGGACAATGCCTGATTTAGGTATGGGGGAATTTAGCATTTTTATATATGTATTTTATTTTATTTTTTAGGAAACTAATTCTTTTTACATTTAAAAAAAATGAAAAATTTTGTTTGACTTTTTATGAATCGGATTAATTCTAATAAGTGTCTGTGGAGTTAAAAACTTTGAGTATGATTAAAAGATTTAGAATGCTTGAACCTTTGATAAGATACAATGTCATAGTTTGAAATGCCATCTTGAATAAAATTAAAATTTATATGCATTTTTGCACTTTATGTTCGCACTAATTCTTAGTTGTGGGGTATAAACTATGAGTCAAGTAATTTCAAGAAAAAAAAATTTGAAATAAAAAATAATAATGCAACGAGATGGAGCGTAAAACGCACTCGTTGTAAAAAAAAGGAAAAAGAATCAACGACATGGAGCGTAAAACGCACTCGTTGTAGGAAAACAAGAGTTAAAAAATAATAAATACTGCTTCAATATCTATTGAAAGAAAAATCAAGCTGAAAAGTATGATGGATATAAGCAGTTTGACTAGTCTGATTTGTGTGGCCTTTGTTGCTCGAGTTAGTAAGCCCTTAGGGGTGTCTTTACACCTAGTGCTCTAAAGCCAACTGGTTTGGGAGTCATTGGTCAAACGCTTGTTGCATGGGTAACTCTGAAAAGCCTAAGAAAAATAGACATTCCACAAGTCAAGAATAAGAAAAATAGAAAAAGAAAAAAAATGAGTTTGTTTGATTTTCATAGTAAAAGTCACTACTTAGAGTTACATCACATACACTGTGAGGATCCGAATTTTCGGAATTATTTAATAAAATGAAAAAAGAATTTAATTGATAAAATTATCAAGGTTGTTTAAATTAATTATTATTTTACGTTATTTAAGGTATGTGAAGGGATTTAATTGGTAAATTAAATCGGTATAAAGATGATGACAAATTGTGATTGAATAGAAATAATTAAAGAATAAATAAATTGTTTAAAAATAATTTATGGAAAATAAGAGAAACTTTAATGAAATTATTGATATTTAGAAATTGTTGTTGAGGTACAAAAATTAAATGATGTTATGTAGTAATGTGAAATGTATGAATTAGATATGTATATATATACATTTGTATATATATAAATGTGCATGATTAATTGATAATTTTAAATTTTATTAATTATGGAAGTTAAGGGATTAATAATTAAATTAATCCAATTTTAAATAAAAAAATTAAAAAAAGGTATTGAGGGAGTTAGTAAAATTGTATGTATTGATTTTAGATTTTATCAAGAATTTTGGAGGAAGTTTAGAAATTAATTGAGAAGGAAAAGTAATTATATAATAATAAATTATATAATTTATATAAGGAAATTAAAATAAGGTATTAAGAAAATAATTATTATATATAATATATATAAGAATAATTACGTAATTTATATAAGGTGATTAAATGGAATAAGGTTGGAGGAAATTAAAAAATTATTTAAGAAAAGAGAATGTAAATATATAAATTATATAATATTAAGTTATATATAATTTTTATATATAAAGAAATTAATGTTAAATGTAAAGAAATGAAATAAAATGAGGAAAAATGAATGTTTTAATTCATTAAAAATTATATTTATGTATAATGGAATTGTTATGACTTTTATGAAGGATAATATTTTAAAAATGTGAACATGTTAGTGTAACATATTGTCCGAGTAACGAAGTGAAAAAAATTATGAAAAATAATTTTTATAAGTCATATGAATTATTTTATTATTTTTGGAGGTATAAACTACCTCATATAATTACATGCATGACATTATGCGTGTACAAAATTTGCCATATAAAGTACCCAAAAAGGGTCTAAATATTACTTATAAATCATGTTATGATTTTTGGTAAATTAAAATAAATATTTTATATACATTATATAAAATATTTATTACACGAAGTAATTACGTAATGTATTAAAATTCTTAATTTTTCATGGGAATTATCTATAAGCCAAAGTCGGTGCATGATTTAAGGCGGTGGAATTGTTCCTTGTTTCAAAATTCGTGAAGTTGGCAGTTAAATAGGAAAGGAAATAAAGAAAAGAAAAGCAAGGAAGCAAAAAACAAGAAAAAAAATAAAACACAATTCTCTCTCTTTGCTTCATCCGAATACCACCAAGCCATGCCACCCACCACCGTCAACTTCCATGAGCCGCCAAGAGGACTCCATCCAAGTATGGAGAAGCATGGAAGGAAGTAAGTTAAGCTTTAAAGGTATAAAATATTTTTATTGGAATTATTTTGGTATTTTAGATGATAAAATAATTTTATGAAAAAATTGTAGATAATTAGTATAATTATTCTAAATAATTTTTAGATGTATACATATGAATTTCATGATTTTTGGAGTTATTTCGTGGTGAAAAAGTGAGCAAAAATGGTGAAATTTGTGAAAAGTTGGTGCACTACTCACGATAGAAGGAAGGAAGAAGAAAGGGTAGCCCGCGCAATGCGTGGGCCAAAATTTTCTGTCAACAGCGAGACCAAAACGACGTCGTTTAAGGCCGCGTCTGGGGGTGGTCCGCGCAATGCGCGATGACCAAAAATCCAGCGGGCCGAACGACGTTGTTTACTTAGGCGGAAGGGGGAAGGCCATGCCAAAATTACCTTTTTGCCCCCGGTCTTTTTCGGAAAGGACTAGCGTGTCCTTTGGCCACATGAACTTCCGGATATGCTCCTGGCCTTCTTCGACAATACCGAACGTGTCCTTGACCCTCGCCCAATTACGGAAATGCCCCTAGACTTTCTGGACAATTTCGGTTATGTCCCTAAGGGCGCGAAAATTACCAAAATGCCCCCAAAAAGTGATTTTTAATGAAATAAATGTTTAAAAATTGTTTAAAAATTATAGAAAATTACTAAAAATATAGAAATGATGTTTGGGCATTAAATTTAATATTTTTGTAAAAATATTAAATATTGAGGATTAATATTTAAATATTTAAATATTAATCCAATAAGGTTAAAGTTAGAAAATGGTTAAAATAAAATTTTTGGACAACCAGATAGGCTAAAATTTATCCGATGAGCCGGGTTGTCCGTATTGAAGGTATTTGATATTAAGTTAAATTAATATATTGAATAACGAGGTTAATATAATTAACCATATTAATTAATAATTAACCTAATACCCTAAAATTAAAGGGTCGGGTAGAGTTAATTACATTATAAGTGATATTAATTAATTAAATTAATATCACGAGAAGATAAATAATTATTATTTGATTATTTTATGATCATAGGTTGATCGCAAAAGGGGTTTGAGCTATCAAATTAATTAATTGGACTTCAAGCAAGTTCTTCAGTCCTTTTTATGTTAAATGTTGGACTGTTATGATATGACATACTTGTTTGAAATGCATACAAATTATGTGCTATGTGATACGTGATTAATATGACAATAATATGTGATTTGTGCAACGATATGAATATATATGAGATATATTGCTCAAGTAGAAGCACGACACGTAATGTATGACACACATAGAGCATGTTAAGATATGTGCTACTTGAAGCATAAACTGTTGAACTTGTTGAGTCATTGTGCTCATTACTTGCATAATATACATTTTTGCATGTTAAGAAATGAATTTCAAGAATATCGGATTAAATTAGAGATGAATTGACTAGAAGGTTGGAAATGTTAGTGTTATATTTTCCATTCAATGTGAATACATGTGTTAAGTTTTAATGATGTTTCGTATGTATATATATGTTGAATCTAGACAGAGTAAGCAAAGTTAAATTATAAACTCTGATTGTTCAAGATGATGATCAGGATAAAGATTTTTATGAATCATGAATTATGAAACAAAGAAAATTGTATGGATATGAACAATATTAAATTATGAATGTTGAGCTTTATGACACTAGTAATAGAAAGAAAAAGTAAATGTTGTGATCTAGGGACTAGGATCCAGATGAGAGGATTTTAAATGTCCAAATATTTTAATACAATGATTAAGTGGAAAAAAAATTATACGAGAGTTTTGATAATTGATGATTTTAAAATCAATTAGTGGATCAATTAAGGTAATTAAACATTTATTAACGGATCGAAATTTGGACGTAAGGAAAATGATGTATAAGAAATATGAAATTTAAGGTAATAAATTGGGTCGAATTTCGGGGTCGTTACAACACATGCATTCATACACATGGAATTAATTTTATGACAGATTGTATTTAGAATGAAGATGGAGTATTTTTGATAAGGTGAAAGTGTGATTTTGAATTTGATCTTATTTATATGTAATGCCCATGAATACTTAGAAGTTTTCTTTCGATTTCATAATTGGTTAAACTCAAAAAGATTTTTATTTTATTTTGAATTTTGTGGGTATATTCACTGCAAACCCTTACGAGACATAACTCGTCCACTTGGGTTAACCTTGAGGTTTAAAGGCTTGTTGCACATGCTAAGTACAGTCGTATTTTCTACGAAAATGGGGTAGTTTATGTTGGTTTGCAAAAATATGGCATACATATAATCAAATTATATAAGCGCAACGGAAGCAATAAAAATCAGATTTTAAATTTTTTTGTACAAACCAATAACCCGGATCTTTCTTATGCGACTATTATTAATTGAGGAAGGATAAAAGAATTTATACCTTTGTAGAACCAAGCTTCCTCGGGTACAAGTTCATCTCCCTTTAATCCTTCACGCTCTTCTTCAAATTCATCGATTAGATTCCACGGATTAATGTTAGTTCCCCAAGTGTGAAGCCTCTAGAGGTGATCCACCAAGAGATCTATGAATTAAAGAAGTGGATCTTGGTTTCTCCAAACCATGGGTGGCTAGCCCTAATTCTTTATCTCTCTCTAACTCCTTAGATGTAGAGAATTATGGAATACTCTCTCTATTCTAATGAAAGAGTGTGTAACCTTGATCTATGATAAGACTCTTCTTATTTATAGATCTAGTCAACCCTCCTAAACTATTTAGGATTAGGGTTTTAATTATACTTAATTTATTATTACGATTATGTCATCAACTTCTAAAATAAATATCACTCTTTTGCGGTGTGACCATTTAGGTTCTCCATATTAAACCGGTTGTATAATAAAAAAAATTAGAACAATTCTAATTCATTTATTATGAATTAACTCTTTAATTCAGAATAAATAATTATTCCATAATAAGGGTAAGCCCCTTTAGCGATTAGTCGACTTTCCAGATAATATAGATTTCAACATTTAATCGTAAAAGAACCTTTCAGCAAATAGTTATCATACAATTCAATCCTTCTACCATACAATATCCCAATCAAATATAAGACATGAAATTTATGTCAAGTCTTATTTATTTGATCATATGCATTTCAATTCACAAATACACAACTTTAGTTAATGTAATTTAGAAACTCCTTTCTAATTCTATTCAACCCTGGCCAGAGATTTCTGAGTTGTCACTTATTGAATCGCATAGGACATTCTCTCCCTTTACTGGAAGTGGTAGATCCTTTGTTGATCATTCATCTATCTCCATGTGTACCTTATTATACCCAAGCATATCCTTTGACATATCAACAGGTCTTAAGGAATATGTCAAAGTATAACTTAATACACACAAGATACTATGATGATCTCAAGTTCAAGGATCACTTATACGACTATCACATAAGGAACTCCTATTGACAGACAAGTAAAACTCCATTAGTTGTTTCTTTAGTGAGTCACGTTCAGTGAACTTATTCTCTAATAAGCACATACATACTTGCTTTAGTGTCTCTACACAAATGATTATGAGATCAATCATCCCCTTTATAAGAGCAAGCATAGTATGTACCAATCTATCCGAATCTACTAATCTCCTTTTTAGTGATCCAATGATTAAGAACAATTTTAGTTTTGAGCTATCTCGAATTTAGATCTCATTAGCATGATCCTCATCATGGTTCTAAAAGTGTAACAACCCCGAAATTCGACCCACTTTATTATCTTAATTTTCATATTTATGAAACATTATTTTTCTTACGTCCAAATTTCGGTCTGTTAATAATCTTTAATTACCTTATTTAAACCCTTAATTGATCCATTATCTGATTTTAAAATCATCAATTACCAAATTTTCGGTATAAATTTTTCTTTTTCTCAACTTAATCATTGTATTAAAATATTTGGATATTTAAAATCCTTACATTTCGATCCTAGTCCCATGGATCGCAACCTTTACTTTTTCTTTCTCTCACTTATATCATAAAGCTCGGCATTTAAATTTTAGCACCATTCATACCCATACAAATATTCCTTGTATCATCATTCATAGATTAAACATATAATAATTTATATCGTAATAATTATCCTAATCGTCCACAGTTCATAATTGAACTTCTATCATATCCATGTTCAACTTATATACATACAATTCATCACAGTAATTTAACAAATTTCTCACATTGAATTATAATATTAACAATATAACAATCACATTTTCTACCTTCTAGGCAATTCATCTCTAACATAGTCCAATATTCTTGAATTTCATTTCTTCACTGCAAAAATGTTTATTAAGCAAGTAATGAGCACAACGGCTCAGCAAGTTCAACAGTTATACTTCACGTAGCACATACCTTATCATGTTTGGTGTGTGTCATACATCATGTGCTTGTGCTTCTACTATAGCAATATATCTCATATATATTCATATCGTTGCTTCTACTATAGCAATATATCTCATATATATTCATATCGTTGCACAAAATACACATTGTGGTCGTATTAATCACGTATCACGTAACACATAATTTGTATGCAGTTAAAACAAGAATTCCATATCACAATAGTCTAACATTTAACATAAAAGGGACTGAAGAACTTGTCTGGCATCCAGTAATTTAAATTGTTAGCTCAAACCCTTAACTCGATCAACCTAATATCATAAAATAATCAAATAATAATTATTTATCTCTTTATGATATTAATTTACTTAATTAATATCATCTCTGCTGGGCCAATTATTAATTTATATGGTTAATTATATTAACCTCGTTCTTTAATAAATTAATTTAACTTAATAACCAATACCTTCAATACGGACCACCCGGCTCATCGGATAAAATTTAACATATTTGGTTGCCCTAAAATTTTATTTAAACATTTTCTAAATTATAACTTTATTAGATTAATATTTAAACATTTAAATATTAATCCCCAATATTTAATATTTTTACAAAAATATTAATTTTAATGCCCAATCATCATTTCTATATTTTTAGTATTTTTCTATAATTTTCTATGATTTTTAAACAATTTTTAAATATTTATTTCAATTAAAATCAATTATGGGGGCATTTTAGTAATTTCTGCGCCCTTAGGGACACAACCGACATTTCTTGCAAAGTCCAGGGGCATTTATGTAATTTTCGCAACGTTGGGGACAAATCCGGAATTTTTCGTAAAGTCGAGGGGCAATTCTGTAATTTCCGTGCCTCTAGGGACACGGTCGGTATAATCTGAAAAGGGCTGGGGCACGCTGGTAATTTCCAGCGTTGCCGGCCGCCCGCGCAATGCGCGGCGACTGTTTCTGCCGACGCCCAAAACGACGTCGTTTCGCAGCTGTTTCCAGAAATTTCTATCGCGCAATGCGCGGCCATGCCTTAACGGCCCAAAACGCCGTCGTTTTATACCGCGTTCCGAAAAAAAAAACAACGCTCGCGCATTACGCGAGCTACTGTTCCTTCTTCTTCTTCTTCTTCTGTTAATGTAAACAGTGTACCAACTTGCAAAATTTATCATTTTTGCACTAAAATTCCCAACATAAATATTCCCAAAAATCATAGAATTCATAAATACACCTCCAAAAATTATTTAGAATAAATATTCGAATTATTTTCTAATTTTCTATACAATTTATTTTACCACAAAATACATAAATAATTCAAATAAAAATATTTATACCTTCCTGATCCTTGAAAATACCAAATCTTTTCCTCTTCTCCCTCTTGGTGGTAGACATGGTCGTTATGGGTGGTGTTCGGCAGCGGTGGTGTTGCCGGATGGAAAGAATAGAGAGAGTGTGTGTTATTAGTTTTTCTTTCCTTTTCTTTTTCTTTTCCTTTTTGTGTTTTTTCCATCTTTTTATAAGCAACCACTTAACCCATTTGGCATTAAAAAAAATCCACCGCCTTAAGCCATCCCATTTCCGGAATCTTCGAAAAGTTTGCATGCATAATTAATATTTTAATACATTATATAATTATTGCGTGTAATAAATATTTTACGTAATGTATGTAAAATATTTATTTTAATTTACCAAAATTCATAACATAATTTATAAATAATTCTAATACCTCTTTTGGGTACGTTACTTGACAAATTTTGTACACGCATAACGTCCTGCATGGAATTATATGAGGTAATGTATACCTCCAAAAATCATCAAATATATCATAGGATATATAAAAATTATTTTTCATAATTTTTCACTCCGTTACTTGGACAACATGTTACATTAACATGTTCACATTTCTGAAATATTATCTTTCATAAAAGTCATAATAATTTCATTATACATAAATATGATTTTTAATAATTTAAAACATTCATTTTTCTTATTTATTATTCAATTCTTTACATTTCACATTACTTTCCTTATATAAATTATATAATTTATTATTATATAATTTATATAATTAAATTATCCATTTTTATAAATTCCATTTTACACAAAATATAATTTATAAAATTTCTTCCATCCTTATTCAATTTAATCACCTTATATAAATTATATAATTATTCTTATATAATTTATATAATTATTATTTTTCTCATATTTCACTTTAATTTCCTTATATAAATTATATAATTTATTATTATATAATTTATATAATTGCATCTCTTCTTTATAAATTCTAAACTTTCTCCATAATTCTTAATTAAAATCTAAAATCAACACATACAATTTTACCAACTCCCTCATTCACTTTTCATTTAAAATTGGATTAATTTAAATTATTAATCCCTTAATTTCCATAATTAATAACATTTATAATTATCACTTAAACACATACATTTATATATATATATATACAAATGTATATATATATATATATATATATATATATACACAAATGTATATATATACATATCTAATTTCATATATTTCACATTACCACGTAACCTCAATTAAATCATAATTTCTGCATTTCCATAATAATTTAATTGTACAATTTATTGTACAATTACCTGAAATTCTTTTATTTCTGATAAAAAAAATTTTAAACAATTTATTTACTTTTCAATTATTTTAATTCAACACAATTCGTCATGATCTCTGTACAGATTTAATTTACTAATTAAATCTTATCACATACCTTAAATCATAATAATTAATTTAAATAATCTTGATAATTTTATCAATTAAATTCTCATTTATATTATTAAAGAAATCCTGAAAATTCAGATCCTCACATTCTTCCCCCCTTAACAGGATTCCGTCCTCGGAATCATAATTGCCGTAATAATCACACATATTTCATTTATAGCACCTTACTATACTTTTATCTTAATGAATAACAATTTAATCTGTAATAATTATATTTTACCTCTTTAATTTCCATAATTCACATAGATATCCCCATAATGATCATAACTGTCAAAATATTCAAATTCTTAACTTAATCTACAATTTCTTTGTAATATTATATTTCACAATTCTCAAAAATTTTGTTCATAAAACTTTAACACATCTCTTAGTACACTTATCAAGGTAGTTTCTTATTCTCTGAAACTTTTCCTTTCTTCAATCGTACACAACCTTACTCCATTTACTTATTCCATTCTCTTTATTGTACTTTATTTATACTCTGCACATTCATCTTTATCTTCTCAATTCATATTCGTGAATCTTTCTTTCATTCCATAATCATTCCTTAATACTTTTATCATTCAACAATAAGTTTTAAATATTAATATTTACTTAATTCATCATGCCCCTTATTTAAAATTATTTCAAAAATCCTAGGTGTCACATTCACCCCTCTTTCATAAAATTTCATCCTCGAAATTTCGATGTACTTATACTTCACAATTTCTTTACATTTATTTCACCTATCTTTCTTCCCTTCATTTCTCGTGATCATTGTTCAATACAATTTTCTAATCCATTACATTTTATACTTTCTTTACTTCACAATTATTGTTTTCATTATCACTCACATTTAAATAATACTATCCCATCCTACCATCCAATCTTCATAAGAGTAGAGGAAAAATAAAATAATTTTATTTTGGTAACTTTCATACTTTGCTGAATGAACATTTATCCCGGTTGACAGTACTTCGCTCCCCGAGTACTTCATACTGCAAACCCTGACAGTGGATCAGTCTGTCATTAAAGTAATGGATGTTTCACCATATATTGGCACACCAGATGATCAATCTACAATGCCTGTGTCTTCTTATGCCAGGTGACCATTCGATCATCCTGCAATATTCTTAATCTTTTTGTTCATCTCAGCCTTAGAATTCATTCGAAAATAATTTGACTTGGTCTAACTTCAAAGAATACGAATTCAATAAATATAATTTAGAATTTGTCCAGCTGAATCAATAGCTCAGACTTATTTTTCTTCAACGCTTGTCTAGCTAGATCAATTAGCATAGACTTACTTTTAACAATTTATAACTTGCAGGAATTTTTAAAACATTCATCATGTCAAAACTTTTCAAAACGTCTAGCCGAGTCAAATGGCATTGACTTATAGCTTTGACATACTTTTATAAATCAAAATCATTTATGACTTCATGTTACCGCATTATTTTGACAGTCCTTTGAGAATTCCGTCGTTAGTAATTCCTACACCATCCTTTATGGTGTTGAATCATCTTATGACGAAATGATACCGCACCGTCTCAACAACACGTTGAGCATTCCGTCATTCATCACATCTGCACCGGGCTAAAATGTGCGTGGATGACTCCTTTAAAATACATTTTGATGTAAAAATATTTTTGTCTAGCTGAGACAAGTAGCATAGACACTTTTTAAATCGCTTAAAAATTTCATTTATAATTTTTTTTTCAAAGCACACACGTGTCAAATCAACTTGAGGCCAAAATTTTCGAAATCTAGCAAAGCTAGAAGAGTGGGAATATCCTAAATTCCCTAACATTCACCTTTTGCTTCTTCACTTAATTATTAAATTTATTGCTAGGACTATTATTCTTTATCATATTAAAATTTCTATTTACTCCAACTTTTCTATACCCCTGTATAGTTCATCAAACTTGCCACAGATTATGAGTCCAGGAACTTACCACAAGAATATGAGTTTAGAAGCTTGTCCTAGCAATACGTAGTCTAAGAATAAGTCAAAGACTATCCATATGCTGAGGGGCTCAAAACATACCATACGATTATGAGTCATGGACTTACCATATGCATGAGTTTTAAGAACTCGTGCCTAAACTTAATATTATTTATCTATTAGAAACTCTTAGCGCGACTCTAACATTTTAATGATTATCACATAGTAACTAAGTAAACACAAATCCCCCGCCCATACAAAGGATTGTGCAACTCAGTCACCACATGAGTCTTCAATTGAAATTTCGTACCCAAGCTTTCTATCCCCTTATCATAATCTTTTTGTCATTCATGTCTCATCATTCTCTAAATTCTTCTTGTACTATTTCATAGTAGCATATCTCTTTATAGCATCAGCCTATACCTTGTTGACCATTAACAGGTCTCTCTGTTATTTCACATTTTCACTTGATCCCATCATGACCTTGCTTTACAATTCATTCCTTACTCGTTTCCCTTATCTTATGATCGTATCGTAGTACGATCCTCTTGCTGTTCTTGATTATTATGATCTCTTCCTATACGTTTTGGATTACCTTGTCATCTTTATTGCTTAAATCAATTGTCCCCTGATTATCTTTGAGATTCATCTTTGAATCATTTCAATTATTCCTTCAAATAAATTTTTAATTAAACTTATAAATTTTCTCAATTCCCTGCCTTCGTTCAGATCTTTCTTAACATCTTTATCTCTTCCTTATAATCTTATCTCCTTCATATTACCTTTACTTTAATCAATATATGTAATCTGCATTTCTTAACTTACATCTTTCTATTTCAATCCCCCCGTGTTCATCAAACTTATCACGTATTTGGACTCAGGAACTTACCATAATCATATGGTTGAGGAGCTTGTCCTAGTCAGGCCATAGTCGCCCATTCGCTAAAGGGGCTCCACCATATAATCATGAGTCACGAGTTTACCATACGCTTGAGTTTTCAGAACACTCAACTAACCGTACTCTTTCTTACTTTAGGTTATAGCCTAAGGTATCATTTACCTAAGGGTTATAACCTCTAGCTCTGATACCAACTGTAACGACCCTGAAATTCGACCCACTTTATTATCTTAATTTTCATATTTATGAAACATTATTTTTCTTACGTCCAAATTTCGGTCTGTTAATAATCTTTAATTACCTTATTTAAACCCTTAATTGATCCATTATCTGATTTTAAAATCATTAATTACCAAATTTTCGGTATAAATTTTTCTTTTTCTCAACTTAATCATTGTATTAAAGTATTTGGATATTTAAAATCCTTACATTTCGATCCTAGTCCCATGGATCGCAACCTTTACTTTTTCTTTCTCTCACTTATATCATAAAGCTCGGCATTTAAATTTTAGCACCATTCATATCCATACAAATATTCCTTGTATCATCATTCATAGATTAAACATATAATAATTTATATCGTAATAATTATCCTAATCGTCCACAGTTCATAATTGAACTTCTATCATATCCATGTTCAACTTATATACATACAATTCATCACAGTAATTTAACAAATTTCTCACATTGAATTATAATATTAACAATATAACAATCACATTTTCTACCTTCTAGGCAATTCATTTCTAACAAAGTCCAATATTCTTGAATTTCATTTCTTCACTGCAAAAATGTTTATTAAGCAAGTAATGAGCACAACGGCTCAGCAAGTTCAACAGTTATACTTCACATAGCACATACCTTATCATGTTTGGTGTGTGTCATACATCATGTGCTTGTGCTTCTACTATAACAATATATCTCATATATATTCATATCGTTGCTTCTACTATAGCAATATATCTCATATATATTCATATCGTTGCACAAAATACACATTGTGGTCGTATTAATCACGTATCACGTAACACATAATTTGTATGCAGTTAAAACAAGAATTCCATATCACAATAGTCTAACATTTAACATAAAAGGGACTGAAGAACTTGTCTGGCGTCCAGTTATTTAAATTGTTAGCTCAAACCCTTAACTTGATCAACCTAATATCATAAAATAATCAAATAATAATTATTTATCTCTTTATGATATTAATTTCCTTAATTAATATCATCTCTGCTGGGCCAATTATTAATTTATATGGTTAATTATATTAACCTCGTTCTTTAATAAATTAATTTAACTTAATAACCAATACCGTCAATACGGACCACCCGGTTCATCGGATAAAATTTAACATTTTTGGTTGCCCGAAAATTTTATTTAAACATTTTCTAAATTATAACTTTATTAGATTAATATTTAAACATTTAAATATTAATCCCCAATATTTAATATTTTTACAAAAATATTAATTTTAATGCCCAATCATCATTTCTATATTTTTAGTATTTTTCTATAATTTTCTATAATTTTTAAACAATTTTTAAATATTTATTTCAATTAAAATCAATTATGGGGGCATTTTAGTAATTTCCGCAACGTTGGGGACAAATCCGGAATTTTCCGGAAAGTCGAGGGGCAATTCTGTAATTTCCGTGCCTCTAGGGACACGGTCGGTATAATCTGAAAAGGGCTGGGGCACGCTGGTAATTTCCAGCGTTGCCGGCCGCCCGCGCAATGCGCGGCGACTGTTTCTGCCGACGCCTAAAACGACGTCGTTTCGCAGCTGTTTCCAGAAATTTCTATCGCGCAATGCGCGGCCATGCCTTAACGCCCCAAAACGCCGTCATTTTATGCCGCGTTCCCGAAAAAAAACAAACGCTCGTGCATTGCGCGAGCTACTGTTCCTTCTTCTTCTTCTTCTGTTAATGTAAACAGTGTACCAACTTGCAAAATTTATCAATTTTGCACTAAAATTCCCAACATAAATATTCCCAAAAATCATAGAATTCATAAATACACCTCCAAAAATTATTTAGAATAAACATTCGAATTATTTTCTAATTTTCTATACAATTTATTTTACCACAAAATACATAAATAATTCAAATAAAAATATTTATACCTTCCTGATCCTTGAAAACACCAAATCTTTTCCTCTTCTCCCTCTTGGTGGTAGACATGGTCGTTATGGGTGGTGTTCGGCGGCGGTGGTATTGCCGGATGGAAAGAATAGAGAGAGTGTGTGTTATTAGTTTTTCTTTCCTTTTCTTTTTCTTTTCCTTTTTGTGTTTTTTCCTTCTTTTTTTAAGCAACCACTTAACCCATTTGGCATTAAAAAAAATCCACCGCCTTAAGCCATCCCATTTTCGGAATCTTCGAAAAATTTGCATGCATAATTAATATTTTAATACTTTATATAATTATTGCGTGTAATAAATATTTTACGTAATGTATATAAAATATTTATTTTAATTTACCAAAATTCATAACATAATTTATAAATAATTCTAATACCTCTTTTGGGTACTTTACTTGACAAATTTTGTACACGCATAACGCCATGGATGGAATTATATGAGGTAATTTATACCTCCAAAAATCATCAAATATATCATAGGATATATAAAAATTATTTTTCATAATTTTTCACTCCATTACTTAGACAACATGTTACATTAACATGTTCACATTTCTGAAATATTATCTTTCATAAAAGTCATAATAATTTCATTATACATAAATATGATTTTTAATAATTTAAAACATTCATTTTTCTTATTTATTATTCAATTCTTTACATTTCACATTACTTTCCTTATATAAATTATATAATTTATTATTATATAATTTATATAATTAAATTATCCATTTTTATAAATTCCATTTTACACAAAATATAATTTATAAAATTTCTTCCATCCTTATTCAATTTAATCACCTTATATAAATTATATAATTATTCTTATATAATTTATATAATTATTATTTTTCTCATATTTCACTTTAATTTCCTTATATAAATTATATAATTTATTATTATATAATTTATATAATTGCATCTCTTCTTTGTAAATTCTAAACTTTCTCCATAATTCTTAATTAAAATCTAAAATCAACACATACAATTTTACCAACTCCCTCATTCACTTTTCCTTTAAAATTGGATTAATTTAAATTATTAATCCCTTAATTTCCATAATTAATAACATTTATAATTATCACTTAAACACATACATTTATATATATATATATATATATATATATATACACAAATGTATATATATACATATCTAATTTCATATATTTCACATTACCATATAACCTCAATTAAATCATAATTTCTGCATTTCCATAATAATTTAATTGTACAATTTATTGTACAATTACCTGAAATTCTTTTATTTCTCATAAATAAATTTTTTTAAACAATTTATTTACTTTTCAATTATTTTAATTCAACACAATTCGTCATGATCTCTGTACAGATTTAATTTACTAATTAAATCTTATCACATACCTTAAATCATAATAATTAATTTAAATAATCTTGATAATTTTATCAATTAAATTCTCATTTATATTATTAAAGAAATCCTGGAAATTCGGATCCTCACAAAAAGCATTGCTCGAAAACTATGGGTTTATCCATTTGATTAATTCAAGTAATTAATCATGAATAAAGAAATGTCTTGATACTTTTATTAATAAATGAACAAGATTATAAAGTATATGCTTATAACATCAAATGTGATTGGCTTGAGGGCATACTACTTTCAATCTCCCACTTGCACTAAAGCCAATCGCCATTTGGTATCCCCATACCATTCTTGTCTAAGTGGCGTACAAATTGCTTAGTAAATGCTTTAGTTAATGGATCTGTAATGTTATTCTAAGAGTCTACCATATTTATGGTGTCGTCTCCTTTTCAATGATTCATCTAATCATATGAAAGAGCCACAACACATGTTTGGATTTCAGATGAGACCTAGGTTCCTTGGTGAATTAAACTCCTTTAATGTTAGGAACCATTATAAGTTTTGTAATGAACTTGTTTAACCAAACAATCACCTTTCCAGCTTCAATTATAGTTATTTATTATGTCTTTGTCACTAAATCAGCAACTATTTGTTGTTTGAAACTTTTCCAACTCACTGCAGCACCGTTCACGGTAATCATATTACCTGAAATGGATATGATGTTATCTTGGTTAGTCTAAACAAACTTGAGTTTGTTAAACCCTCTAATTTTATATCAGACTCATCATTAGAAACTCTTTTCTAATGTTCTACTCCAGAATTGAACTGATATCTGTTTATCATATATAAGTAATATCAAGTCTAGTACATGTCAACGAATTAATGTACGTCCCTTGGGTTAAGCCGATAATCCTTTATGATCTATCTCTATAGACCTTTATCCTGAATAGAATGTTAGGATGCTTCACCCAAGTCCTTAAAGGAGAAGTTTTTAGACAACCACATCTTCACTGATTGTAGCATTAGTATGTCATTCATTATCGATATTATATCAATATATAATATTTGAAATGTCACAGTACTCCCACTAACCTTTGTACACACTTGGTTCATCCTTGTCTTTGATAAAATCAAACTCTTTTGATTGTCTCATCAAAATGGATGTTCCATCTTCGAGAAACTTGCTCCAATCCATAATTGGATCGTTGTAACTTACATACTTGATTTACTCCATCATTATGGAAACAAATGCTTTTGGTTGTATGATACATACATCCCTTTGTCTAATAAGCTGCAACTGCAAGTAAAATCCGAATGAATATATGCATTTTCACTAGTGAAAAATTTCATCATAGTCAACTCATTGACCTTGGTCGAAATCTTTTTACCACTAGTCAGGTCTTATAGGTCTCCACCTAGCCATCTGCTTTAGTCTTTCTCCAAAGACCCATTTCAGATTTGATGGTCATCAACCATTTCTCTTGAGTATCTAGCTAATACCCATACCTCATCGTTTATATATGGATCATCATCCATTATGATGCGTAATTTATCATCATCCACTATAATGAATCTATACCATTAAGGTATCTTCGGTACAAAACCAGATTTATGACTTGGTTGTGGTATAATAGGTTTATCTACTTGTACAAATTCCTTCACTTGATCTGTAGTGTTTTGTGGTTCTTGAACTTCTTCAAGATCTATTTTACTCCCACTAATTCTTCAAGGAAAAACTTCTTTTTCTTATAAGGCAGCGTGTTTCAACAAACACCTTTTAGTTAGTCGGATTATAGAAGTGATACCCTAAACTTTCTTTAGGATATCCCACAAGTTTACACTTATCAGATCTTGTCACTAGCTTATCATGTCAAACCTTTTTGACATAAGCTGAACAATCCAAATCTTAACATGCTTAAGACTTGGTTTCCTCCCTATCCATGACTTATATGAAGTCTTAGGGACAGAATTTGAAGGTACCTTGTTTAGTAGATATGCGATCGTTTATAGGGTATAACCCTAGAAGGATACTGGAAGATTGGTATAACTCATCATGGATCATCACCATGTCCATTGTGAGAGAATACCATTTCATTTGAGATGATGTAGAAAATTACTGCTTAAGTATTCCCTTCTCGATCAAATCGAAGAACTTTAATACTTTTGACATTTAGTTTCTATACTTCACTTTTCAATTCTTTGAACGTTTCAAACGATTCGTATTCGTATTTCATCAAATACATATATCGAAATCTAGAATCATTAGTGAAAGTAATGAACAAATACCCTCCTCTTGCATTTGTTGTCATAGGTCCCACACACGACTGTGTGTGCCATCTCTAACAACTCCATAACTCGCTCTCCATGTCCACTAAATATAGATTTAGTCATATTGTCCATGATACAAGATTCACAAGTTGTATTTGATTCATAATCAAAAGGCTTTAAAAGCTTATCTTTATACAACTTATTTAGTCTTATTTCATTAATGTGACCGAGTTAACAGTGTTGCATGAAGGTATGATTAATATCATCTCTTTGCCTTTAGTTTGTTCAATTTGAAATATTTTTCATGTAAGTCAAGTATACAAAGTCCATTAAGTAATCAACCAGTTCTAAATAAAACAACATCATTATAAACAGAACTACGATTGTTCATTATTATAATGTCAAAAACTCTTTCATGTCATCACATGGAACTGAAATAATGTTTCTAAGAACTGGAACATAGTAACAACTTACTAACTTAATAGGCTTGCCCGTAGGCAGTGTTAAACTATAAGTTTCCATGGTTAATGCAACAATCTTTGCTTCATTCCCCATCACATGATTACTTATCATTTATTTAGCTTTCTATTTCTGTTTAGTCTCTGCAACGACTTGCATATTTGAGACCACCATCCAATATCTAATACCTAAGTATAAACTTGACTTATAGAAAGTTCTATTTTGTTATGAACAAATCTATATCTGTAGTTGAAGCTTCATTAAACTTCTTCTACTTAAATACTACAACTCTCTTGCAGTTGTTCTTTCAGTGTCCCAGCTTATCACAATGAAAGCAAACTCCTTTGCCCTCGGGATCACTTTTATTTATGTCATTTGTTTAACCTTTCTTTTGCCTTCTACTCTTTCTAACTCCTCAGAAATACCTTTGGCCATCTTCCTCCGTTTAGAAGATTCATCTACAAGTAAGACTTGGTTTTTCTAGGAAGGAAAGTGACTCTTAACAGTCTTCAACATATTTAAGTAAATCAGTTAAACTGACTTCTAGCTTATTAATGTTTGAAGTTCACAACAAATTATGAATTAGAGTCAGTGAGTGATTGCAAGATCGAATCTTGACTCAACTCTCCATCCTTGACAAAACCTGTTGTCCTAATTGATCTATCCAATTGATCATCTTTAGGACATTTGTCTTTTACTGTAGTGTCATTGGTTATTATAGATCGGAAGAGCTCCTTAGATATCTTATAGCTAGTTGACTTAATTTGCTCACCATACAACTATTGAATGTGCAGCAATATAGTAAGTGCATCCATTTTCTCGTGTTGACGCTGTAACTCGATACTTATGGATGCGAGTATGATGCATTGAGCCACCTTTGAATCATCTTGCCATTTAAAATAGCAATCTCTTCCTCAGAGGCTTAGTCTACAACGTTTGTAGGAATAGGCAAATTAAGGATATTTGCTAAATTTTCAATATTGAGAACTATTCTCAAATTTGTTTAATCAATCCAAACAATTCGGTTCGATTAATTGTTAGCATACATTATGTTATGCTGTAATATCCCAGATATTTACAGGAAATTTAAATAAGATTTGAAATAATCAATTAAAGGTTATGGTTTAAAACCTAGAGTTTGAGAAGTGAGATGTGTAGAATTTGGGCGAATATTTTTTTTAACATAATTTGTTTGTTAGAAATTAAATGTGTGAATATTGTAATGATGCATATAGAGAATTTATTAAGGAAATAAATTCATTTGAGAAGTGAAGACGGTTATAAGGATATATATATATATATATATACATACATAGTTATATATTCCCAGAGTTGTGTTTGTTAGACAAACAAGAAGATGAGTAAATTAATACTCAATAAAACTAATAAATTAATTAGTTTAAATATGAAGTAAGAAGGAAAGTCATGAAATATAATTAATGATGTTAATTATATTAGTTATGAGTTAAAGTTATATAAAAACTAGAAAGTTTGTCTAGAATGACAATATTAAGAAGTTAATTGATTAAGTAATTAACTTAATTATTAAGTTGTTATATAGAGTCCATTAATGGATTTGAAACAAGCCCAATATGAGAATATTTGCTTGAAGGTGGGTAATTAAATAATAAGCCAAAATGTTATGTTGATTATAGTCCAAGATGTAATTATATAAGTCCAATTAAATTATGTTGGCAAGTATTATATATAATGTGGTGGTAGTCCAATTAAATTAATTACCTAGCCCAAGTTATAAAGATGTTTGAGTTGTGTTGGGTAGTCCAAATAATTAAATAAAGGAGCCCAATGCAAAATAAACTAGTAGCCCAAATATTGAGTCCAAATTTAAAAGTCAAATGTTGGTCAATATGTTGGGAAAATAAATTCAAGTATTGTTAAATGTAGAGAATTAACTAATGTAGGGTTAATTGAATAACCCTAGTTGGTAGACAAGAGAGAGTATTAACCAAACATTGGTTAATTGCTAAGTGAATGAATGTGATAATGAGAATTAACTATGTATGAGTTAATTGAGTAACCCTAGGTAGTAAATAAATTAAAGATTTAACTATGCATGGGTTAGTTGTAGGAAGAATATTGTAGATACAATTATGTATGTATAAAATTCACCAAGGTAGAATTGGTAGATAACCATGGGTTGCATGTTGTAGAGAATTAATCATACCTTGGTTAATGGTTAGTAGAAATTGTAAGTATTATATATATATATATATATATATATATATATATATATATATATATATATATATATATATATATAAAATAAAAATAAAGGAAAAATGGTGGAGTGTTGACCAAACATGGGGTCCCACTTGGAGATTGAGTAAAAATGTATGTTGCTTGTATTCAATTTAAATTGGTCAATTCAAGCTATGATGTAATTTAAATAAAAGGTTATTGGTGAATATGTAGAGATATATATGTTGTAAGTATATGAATTGGTAGAGTGTTAACCAATGTTGGTTAAATGAATTAACCAAGGGGTGGTTCACCAACCCTAGTCAATGAAGATGGTCAATTCTTATGAATTTATGTTGTAGAGAACTAACCATTGTTAAGTTACTTGTTAACCCTAAATGGTAATAAAAATAAAACCTTAACCAATGCTAGAGTTAAGTGTTAGTAATTATATAAATATATTGAATATATATGTATAATTGATTGTAGAGAATTAGCCCTACTTGAGTTATTTGGTGGAAAATGTGTGTATGTTTATTTGATGAGCTTGAACCATGGTTGATAGTTGAGCTATCATAGGTTACAAGAGTAAAGGCCTTAACCACACTTTGGTTAAGTGTTGGAGAAAGTTGCTTTTGTTTTACTCAACCTATAACTTGTAAGCAAACTTGATGTAGGTCAATCAACATATCCATCCAAGAGTCAATCAATCCAATAGTAATCTCAATTAAGCCTCTAATTGACCAATGTTAGTTGATTAAGGAAATTTGATGGTGATTAAGGATGTGTTATAAATATAGTGCTCCACACATTGGCTATGTTTGTTAGTCATTTGTCTAGAAAGTCTAGAGAGAAAAGAGAGAGCTCTTGGAAAGAAAAACAAGCAAACTTTGGGAGATTGATGATTCCACTAAGAAAAAGTGCTAGAGAATAGTCATGGAGGAGTCCTTAGCAAGATCATATCAAGAAGAAGAAGAGCATCCATGTCCAAGAGGTTCAAAAGTGTTCTATCTCTTCCTTAGTTCATTTTTATAGTTTAGATATGATTTGAACGGTTAAAATAAATTTTTAACCGATCAAAAGTTATTTTGATGATCTAGAAGTCTAAATTTATGATATATAGCTAGATTCATGGTTTGATAGGTTTAAATCATGTATTGGTATGAGTGGTATGCAAATAAATGGAAGAAAATTCCATATTGTGATTACCAGTAAAACCCTAGGTGGTTTGATCTTAAAATTTCGTGTCAAACATTTTCAAAAATGTGATTGAACCATGAAATATTGTAAAACAAGAAGTTAGGAAGACAACAACACTAAGTTGATGTCATTTGGATGTGTAGAGTTTATTATATTCAAGTTTGAACCATTAAAACCAAGGATTTGTGATTTTAGTTTTCACTTTGTTCTTGTGAGCAGTTTTTGGTCTAGTTACGTTTGGAATTTGGATTTATGATCTAAAGAGAAGCTGTATAGGGGGAAATTCTGATGAGAATGGACTCAAGAATCACCCCAAAATGTTTTAAAATGAAGAACTTATGGCTGTCGGAGCGCCGAAGGGTCGAGCAGTCAAAAAGTTGACTTCCAGACATATATGGCTGACGCAGCCGCGTCACGGACTGACGCAGCTGCGGCAGAACAATCTGCCTAGCAAATTTTGTCTGCTCCGGGTCGGGTCGGGTCGGTCCGGGTCGAGTTTTCTTTGAAAAATTAAGTTGAAATAAGTGTAAAATAAATGTGTTTGATTATTAAACCAACATATAAGAAATCTATTAATCATTAATTGGTAACTAAATGTTTAAAATAAAGACTAAAGTTAACACAATTAAAAAAAATTAACTATTGGTATTATTTGAAGATTATTAAAATATTATTAAATGATCAATAATATTAGTATATGATTAAAAAGTTATTGAATGATGAATAACATTTGTAAATGATTAAAATATCATTACATGGTTAATATTATTAATAAGAGATTAAAGTATTATTAAATGGTTAATAATATTAATAAGTGGTTAAAATATTATTAAATGATTAATAATATTAATAAGTGATTAAAATATTATTAAATGGTTAATAATATTAATAAGTGAGTAAAATATTATTAAATGGTTAATAATATTAATAAGGAATTAAAATATTATTAAATAATTAATAATATTAATAAGTTGGTTAAGTTTACCGCCATGTCCAACTGGGTTTGTTGGGCTAGGATTTTTGTCCGGAACTTAAGGGTTCGTTTATCGGACAACTAAAGAGTTAATAATTTGAAGTTAAGGTCTTAAGTTAAGACTAATTAAAAGTCCTGGTAGCTAATGATTATGCCAATTTGTTATATAAATTGTAGGTTGAGCAAATGACGCAAATAGGCGTAAATGGTAAAAGCGACCAAGCAAGTTTTTCAGAACTTGCTCCTATGTGCCTTAACATGCTATGATGTGATATTAAATTGTTGATAGAAAGACATTGATGATAATGGTGATATGCATGAAGTACGATTACATGTAAAATATGTATAAATATGAAGCATGAACTGCTAAATATTATATGTGATGCATGAGCAGTATGACATAAACTGAAATGCATGAAAAGCATGATGTAAGTATAAATTACAGATTTTATGTGAAGCATGTAATGTGTTATGTGTAACTGTTAAACTTGCTGAGTCGTCGTGCTCACTCTTGCCTAAACCAATATTTTCAGATAGTGCAAATCATTTGAAGTTCTCGATAAAGATCAAAGAACAGGAAAACATATTACTTTCACTGAAGATCTAAATATTTGTTGTAGATATTAGTCCGAATTAGACAGGTAAATGATTGTGTAGTATAAGACTTTAGTTGGTATGTTATATGAGTATTAAATACACAAGTTGATTGTAATAGAATGTCGTATCATGTATGATATTAAGACATACTAGGAATGTATAAAGATTTCGATTCTGGAATAGAAAGAGATGTTGTAAAGTTATAAATAAATGGTTATTTACCAATTATAATATTGTTGTAATTTATGAATAATAAAGAAAAGGTTGTACTCGTGTTGAACCGGATCCGAGGTTTAAGGAACCCGGATTTGGGGTCCCCGGATTTGGGGTCGTCACATATGCAGTATTAATGAATTAAACATAACAATATTCTTTAAGTGAATTGATAACAACATTAACATGCATTCATTTTATTAATTATCAAAATAAATTAGGTCTTTATTTAAAATGGTGTCTTCCACTATTTTCTACAAACTATATTACCCTCCTTATATAGTTCGACAAATTTAGTTAAAAATTTGCTAGTGAGAAAAGGATCCTATCGACATAAGTACAACCTTGTGTATGCATAACAAACTATAGTTTATTCAATAGGTAGACAACTCCTTGTCAATTACATCAACATATAACTCCTTTGTATTTTGCCTCTTAGATTATTATGATCATGTGTGTGCACATCCAAATCAAAATTATCTAAGTTAAGTCAAACCTAGCACTTCCATATAAGTGAAGAGAAAAATACCGCCCTTATGTGTGCACAACAAAACAGTAATGTTCAATTCCTTTATAAGCATCAAATGTGATAAGACAACATCTCAAATAATTGATATGGGCCTTGTGTGTGCACAACAAACTATATCGAGTATTTGATACTCTATCGTTTTATCATGCTAATGTTAGAGTTTATGCCCTAGAGGCTAATTATTTGATGTAATTACTTAACATTTTTGATATTATATTTGATTGAATAAATGGATTATTTTATTATGATTTCATTTACTGCGTTATATAAATGTTAACATAATAAAAGCCCTTAGAATAATGATACGAATTATATAGCTTTAAGTATGTGACTTGAACATGAGATTATATAATTATAATTAGTATCTTTGCTCTTAAATGTCCCTAGTCGAGTATCATTGTTAATGGGACAACAATGATGCATTGAGACTAGTATGTGGATTGACTGATGGCCAAATCTCATTGGTCATAAATATATGAGATATTTGAGTCAATGCATAGGTACATGTTAGAGAACAATGTACTGGACTGACCTACCATGAGAATTCTACATGGAGCATTATGCAAAGTGTCATAAGAAATTCTTATAGTGACAATGATGTAATGATCCTCCGACCTGAAGTCACTATATTATTACACGAGAATTTGTGTACTTTGATATCATCAAATGTCACCTTTAAGAGGGTAGACAATAAAGGTGATTATTGGGTACATCATGAATCGTGTGAGGAATATGAGTGATCTAGATGGAATTTAACCCTCCTATATATTAGGGGTGATATCCATAGACCTCTTGATTGAGTAGGACTATGAAATGCATGACCATGCTCAAATATTGATTTGTTTCATATAGTCTACTCATTGATCAAGAAAATTCAGATTAAATTATGAAGAGTATGACACATTCCATGCCTCGAGTTTAATCTAGGATATAAGGTTAAAAGGATTAAATTACATTGAAACATTGGTCACGAAAAGGTTGTATCGAATCACCGATCTTATTATTATTTGAGTAGCAGTGATGCATTACTAGATGTCGCTCACTGTTTATAATTTTATAATATGATTTTAAAATTATTGCCAACATAATAATAACCTATAGGGTCACACACTTAGAACGTAATTAAAAGAGAATTAATTTAAATTGTAAGTATTTTAAATATGTCAATATGATTGATAGTATTTAAAAAAATTACGAATTTAAATTAATGGGATAATTTGTATATATGTATATTAATTAAGTAAGACTTAATTAAAATATAATATATATAAATTCGGATTTTATTTTTCTATTTATTTTAGGTTTTAGTTAATTCCTATTAACTACTATATATATGATATATCAGTAGTCTAAAAGTCAGGTAAGGAAAAACTAAAACCCTAGCTGCTTTCAGAAAGAGGCTAGAGAGAAAAATAGGTTAGAAATCCTGATCTTGGTGGCTAGTACCGCAGATCCCTTTTGCTGCAGATCGTGTGACGGTTCGCGGAGCGTTCATGTGGATACTGTAGAGACGCAGTCGCTGGATTGCGTTGAAGATTCAAAGCCGTTTCAGAATTTCATCGTCTCCTGTCCATCTCGAATAATCGGTGAATAATCTAAACTTCTGAATTAATATGGTTTTGCATGGATCCTGGCTTAGGGTTTCGAATTTTTTTTTAAATTCCGCTGTTTTCTCTGAGTCGAAACCCTAACAGCTAGAAGGCGACGTTCTATATTTTTAATAAATATCTTTGAACGTTACAATTTAATATTATGAGTAGTAGAATAAATAAATTAAAACCATTCTAATTTTATTTAATTGAATTAAACTCCTTTAATTCATGAATTAAATAATTTAATTCATTTTATAAATAATATTTATTCTATATCATGAGGGATCTATTAATATTAATTGTCTCATCTTGTTTAGCGCGCATGCACATATATATATAAAATATACGTCATATTAATTAACATGCGAAACATGTTTGATAATATAATATATATATATATATATATATATATATATATATATATATATGCATGCACATATAGAATACTATATTCTACTTGGATTGATTATGGACTTTTATTCTAGTTTGATTTATTCGAGCCACCAAATAAATCAATTAGTCAAACCTAATAATAATAATAATAATAATAATAATAATAATAATAATAATAATTTAATTATTATTATTTAAGAAGAAGAAGAAGAAGGATTTAATTAACAAAATTATCAAAGTTGTTTAAATTATTTATGATGTAAGTGATTTAATGTATGTGAAGGGATTTAATTAGTAAATTAAATCTGTACAGAGGTGGTGATGAATTGTGTTGATTTAGAATAATTAAAAAGTAAATAAATTATTTAAAAATAATTTATTAAGAATAAAAAAAATTTCATGGTACAATTAAATGATTATAGAGGTGAGGAAATTACATATGTGTGTGTGTGTGTGTGTGTGTGTGTGTGTGTGTGTATGTTTAATTGATAATTATAAATTCCATTAATTATGGAAATAAAAGGATTAATAATTAAATTAATCCAAAGTTAAATAAAAAGTGAATGAAGAAGTTAGTAAAATTAAAAATATTGATTATATAATTAATCAATAATTATGGTAGAGGTTTAGAAATTAATAAAGAAGAAAAGTAATTATATAAATTATATAATAATAAATTATATAATTTATATAAGGAAATTAAAGTAAAATATGAGAAAAATAATAATTATATAAATTATATAGGAATAATTATATAATTTATATAAGAAGATTAAATTGAATAAGGATGGAAGAAAATTTTTAATAAATTGTATTTTGTGTAAAACGAAAATTATTTAAAAATGGATAATGTAATTATATGAATTATATAATAATAAATTATATAATTTATATAAGGAAAGTTAATGTAAATAGTAAAGAAATGAAAAATAAATGAGAAAAAGAATGTTTTAATTTATTAAAAAAAAATTATGTTTATGTATAACGGAATTTTTATGATTTTAATGAGAAATAATATTTTGAAAACGTGAACATGTTAGTGTAACATGTTGTCCAAGTAATGAAGTAAAAAATTACGAAAAATAATTTTTATATGTTATATGAATTATTTTATGAATTTTGGAGATATAAATTACCTCATATAATTACATGCATATCATTATGCGTGTACAAAATTTTTCAAGAAAAATACCTGAAAAAAGTGTTAATATTATTTATAAATCAAATTCTGATTTTTAGTGAATTAAAATAAATATTTTATATACATTATAAAAAATATTTATTACACGGTATAATTACGTAATGTATTAGAAAAATTAATTTGCATGCGTACGTGATTTTTTTGTGGAACATCCGAGAGTTAAGTCGGTGGATGATTAGGTCGGTGGAATGATTTTATCCAAATTGGTTAAGTGGTTGGTTATAAAAATGGAATAAAAAGGAAATAAAAAGGAAACAAAAAGAAAAAAAAAAAAAAAAGAAACCAAACACAAAGTCTCTCTCTTCTCCACCGTGACCACCACCACCACCACCGGATAACCTCCATAGCCACCAAAAAAGAGAATTTTGGTGCTCTCTAGAGGTAGAACAAGCTTTAAGGAATGTATAAATCAAATTATTTTGATTTATTTTGGTAATTATGGTGGTAAAATAATTTTATGAAAAATTAATAAATAATTAGAATAATTATTCTATATAATTTTTAGATGTACGTTTATGGATTATATGATTTTTAGTGTAATTATGTTGTGAAATTTTGGTATAAAAATGGAGAATTGTTGGAAAGTTGGCTACTGTTTCCTGGAAAAAAAAAATGGAGGGGGGGGGGGGGGGGGAATTACCATCTACGAGTTTCAGTCCACTAATCCAGTTACATATCAAGACTAACTGTTATCTGGTCAAAAGTATACTCAACTTTGGGCATTACCGTTTTACCACCCTCTTCATACAGTCACAATTTTTTTTTCTATTGTTCATATCTACCAAATCAAGTTTTGACTTGGTGTTGTCCCTTGTTCTACCACTGACATTTAACACTGTATAAAATATGTTATCAAATATGTTCTTTTCGATATGTATCGGATCTAAACAATAGCAGATGTAGAGTGTAGCCCAATAAGGTAGTTCAAAGAACATACAACGATGTGTCTAGTTATGAACATTACCATACCCATAAGCTCACTCTAATCTGCGATTTTTCTATGAAGGTGGAAAATTCAAGTGACTAATTCAACTCAACACAGATATCCCAAAAAGACGGTCAGTCACGAGATGTTTCTCTGATTTTTGATTAAATAGTCTAGTCAACCTTCTATAATGATGATCAATAGGCAAAAACTGTCTGAAAGTTGTAAAGAAAATATTTTTTCCCCTATGCTTTAGCCGCACACCTTAATCAACCCCATGCACATAGGACGTGACAAGCTCCCGCTAGTCGACCATTCACTGATCATTCCTAATGTTGAGAAGTCATTTATGGTTCATAGTAAAGCTTTTCTCATGTCAAATTTTTGTTTAATAGATACATCATAAGTTTGAACGTATAAAATAATGGGAGGTGTCCTTTCCCCAACTAAAATAGAGTGACCTCCAAGCTTGTCCACACAGTTCACGTACCTGGAGCTTACTTGGAAGAAAGAAATACCAAAGGAAGTTATTAGTAAATCTTTTAGTAAACGATAATAAGATATCTACTCTATTCTAAGATACAGCCTAAAGGGGGCCCAACCTAGGAATAGCTTAATGTGTGCCGAATTAACTTAATTGTTTGATAAAAAAGGATGGAAAAATATGGAGACCACTACTGGTTCGCCAAAGCAACTTATTGGTTGCATTTGAGAAGTTTTCATGAACACCTAACTTGGTGTAAATCTAAAAGTATTGATAAATAGATTTTATATCTATTTATTAAATATTTTTAAACTTAATTATTTGTGAGTTTTTAATTATTTTTAGTATCTTTAAGTAATTTATTTAATTTTATGTAATTTTTATATTATTTTTATTTATTTCTAATTTTATTTTGTAGGGAAAAGGAATTAAATTAAGCTTTGATGGCAAAATTGTAATTTTCTAGTTAAGGCAGGTCAGCGCGCGTGACGCGAGGTAGGCAAGGGATTAGTAATATCAAGCATGCGACGCCGTTTTGCAATTGAAGGATAGAAAATGACCGCGCATTTAGCGAGGCTTAGAATTAAGCAGTAGCTCGGGCGGAACGATGGTGTTAAAGATGTGCGCATTGCGCGGTCAGCTTTATAAAGAATATTTCTAGCGCAATGCGCGGGGACCTCAGTGGGGCGTGTCATCAAGCATGTGAAGTCTAGCTGACTTCTCTTTTCAGGTAGGTCCCAGCATCGTGTTTAGCACCTTTTCCTTCGGTAGTTGCAATATATTACGTGCGGGGTTCAATCAGCAACAATTAAATTAAAGGAAGGCTAAAATAAAATACCAATAGGAATTTGGAAAATGATTAAAAATAATAATTTTATTTTATAATTTATTTTAATTTATATTTTAATTTTTATTAGGGTTTAAAAAAATTATGTATTTATAAATAGAGAATGTTAGACACAATTGAGAGTATCTTTTGCTAGAGATTATTTATTCTTCAATTTTTATTTGGTGATTCCATAGTTATGAGTGACTAAATTATTGTTTTTGGTTTAAGTTAGCGGAAGCCATCAGAATTTATGTACTGCGAGATTTAATTAGTTTTAATTATTCAATTTATATTTTGATTATTGGATATTCTTATTTTTTTACTTTTTATGATTGATTCATTTAATTGATATGAATGCCTATTAGTTTATTATTCACATTAATCTACTGCTAAATTAAATATCAAATCCTTAATTGTTTGGTCATTTTAATTTGTGAAACAAGTAAAATTAATAATTATTTTGCAGATCAAAAGATTATTATATCTTATGAAAAATGTTCATTTAAATTAAATACAACCGTGTGGCTTGTGTTGTTTAGTTCAAGGATATCTCTAATTCTTAAAGGTACTGTTAGGTTAAATATTTAGCATATGTTTGAGATTATTTAGTAGTAAGGGTTATTTAGATCATGTGTTTCTACTTAACTATAAATAACGAGAGATATAAAAATTATTCGAATGAGAGTAATTATTCCGTCGTGAACATTCAAAATATTTATTGATTTATGTTGGAGTCAATGATCACTGTAATTTTTTTATGGTGGATGTTAATTTAACTCATGATTCACTTTTTTTGATTTATTCCGTTAATTTATTATGCGTAGTTAGTTTTGCATTATTTTATTTTTAATTATTATTTCTTTTAATTAAAAAACCCCTAATTTTGACTTACATTATAAAATTAAATTAATCATTCTCTGTGGAATTAACTCTTACTTGTATTTCTACATAAATATTTATCAAAATAAAATTTTATTTTCGAGTGTCTACGACAGCACACCTAGCATCTTTGTGAAAAAAATACGGAAAGAGATCTACACATAGAATGTCTAAGAGACAGCACATAATTCATTCTACTCTAGTTATTGTTTAGAGGAAAAAGAAACCCCAACTGTAATCTCGTTATTTATAGCTCGTTTTCCACGTTAAAATCTTAGTATTTTTTGTATTTTACACTAAGAATTCTCCTAGAAGAGAGTAATTATGTATATTACGCTAAGAAGTTTGCTACAAATGTACCACTCAAGGAAGTTTGCTACAAGTGTACTGCTCAAGGAAATAGAGGGAGCTCCCAACTATAGAGAGGAGACATCTTTGTACTTGCATCTCTGTTCAGTCGTCTCTCTCAAATTATTCCATTTAACAACACCGAAACTTTTGCACTAAAATTAATTGATTGTTCAAGTGGTAAGGATGGTCGTATGGATTTAATGAGACAACTCGCCTCATTGTCTCGAATATGGTTACTTATGCACCTTGGCATTAGGAAAACAAAATGAGTGTTGTTTGTTACATACGATGATTTTAGATATCTAGGTACGTGGTTACATAGAATAAGCGGTGATAAGGAAGAGACTATACATTACTATTCTATTTTGTTGTTTATGGACATTTGACATAAAATTAGTCATCATATGAAGCACTTTCCAAACAAAATTAAATAAGTAAATAACTCTTTGCATAAATGTATGGTTAGTTATGCACCTTGACCACTATATATGACGACTTTATGTCGATTTGATATACGGACGCATGTGATACATGAAAGAAGAGATAGTTACAAAGCAACCCACAGTCGACATAAAATTAGTCCTCTATTTTCCTAACAAAATAAAATAAATAAATAACACTTTGCATGCAATGCGGAGACTCCTAGTGCAAGAGTAACAAGCCTAATAAAATTTCTCATAAATCTTATTTAACATAATCAAATAAATTTAGGATACCAAAATACATGCTATAGAGGCCACTGCACCCACGTTCCTACAAATTATCTACCCTTCCCTTTAAGATATAGGACTTAATTCAAATTTAATGTGAAAACTTTTTCTCCATTCTTTAAAACTGAATTCACACATACTTGTCTAATATTTTAAACATTTTCTATTTTTCACATCACTTTTGCATTATTGATTGTTCGACTTGAGTCATGTTTGGGGTGTGAGAATTGGGAATTAAATACAAGTGATTTCTCCTTTTAGTAGTGGCGCCAGAGGACTCATCCATGTCTAAATCTTCGGGCTTCATTTCATTGGGTAGCTTCCAGTTGAAGTTGTAGAGCAATTGAGCAAGGGGAAGCTCAATAGTCGCGATACCAAATGATACGCCTGCACACATTCTCCTTCAGGCACCGAACGGGATATACTCGAAATTAGCTCCTATGTAATCGATGAGGTTGTTTTCAAATCTCTCGGGTACAAAACTCTCAGCATCAACCCAATATTCAGGATTGTTAGGATGAATATTTCGCTAAGCCTGGTCTGGTAAATATATGATGGGCTAGGCCCAACGGACCATCAGCTTGGCGAATTCTTATGAGGACTCCTAAGTCCAATAGGTTTGGGATAGACCCCTAACCAATCTGGAATGTGGCTGTTTACTATATCTAATCCGAATTAGAATAGGAGTCAGGTTCTTAGATGGTTTAGGAGATTACCTTCCTATTCAGACTATACCACGTTGAGGGACAATCCTAAAAGGAATCGGTAAGAGTCAGGTATGCACTATAAATACCCAGTCAATGATGGAGGAAGGGGTTACGCACACATACACTTTACTACTATACTAAATACTTGGACCTCCATTGTTGACCTTTCTTAGAACCTTCACTAACTCTTACACCGGAGGAGTCCACCAACGGCCCCAACCGTTAGGACTTTTGTGCAGGTATCTTATCCGGACGGCCAGCAGGACAGCCAGACAAAATCAGGCGTCAACATTGGCGCTAGAAGGAGGGCCTACCAAGTAAAATTTCCATCAATCAACATTGATATGGAAACTTCACACTCGTAAAGTTATTCACGGCGACCAACACCCTCCCAGTCTCGCCGGGAGACGGCGGCTGAGAAAGAACGTCGCCTCCAGATAATCCTCGACAGGAAAAAGGCTCTAGATATCCAGCAGAAAGAGCTTGACAAGCAATACGAGGAATTAACCGAAACAGGGGACAACCTCTCGAGCCAGAGAGGCTCGGCCTCCCGCTCAGACCACCGGGGCAGACGGGAAGACAGACACACGGAACGCCGTAGAGGTGGCCCCCAACCCCGAGAAAAGGAACTGACCCGCTCCAAGTCGATTTGGACGGCGGATTTGAGGAAGCGAGCCAAATCACCCTCCAAAAGGGATAGGGAGGACAGACGCAGCCATGGGAGCCATACTGGAGAATCCTCACCCAGGAAGGCTTCGGACAAGTACTATGGGTCCAAGAAGGCCCGGTTCTCCCCGTTCTCAAAGGATTTGGAGGAAGCCAAAATCGATCGAAGTCGAAAAGTACCCAATTTGGAGATGTATGACGGAACGGGAGACCCGCATGATCACACCTACTCATTCGAGCAAGCCATGCACTTCCATGGTCATGATGCAGTGGCGATGTGCCACCTATTTTTATCTACTCTAAAGAAGACAGCTAGAGAATGGGTCACCTCTCTCCCGAACGGGTCTATTAAGTCATGGGAAGAACTACAGGAACAATTCCATACCCGCTTCGGGAGCAATAAAAGACGGGCCATAATGATGACCTCTCTACTACAAGTAAAACAGAAGCCGAATGAGACTCTTCGGTAGTATGTCAAAAGATTTCGGGAAGCTGTGTCTGAAATCAATGGAATCGATCCAAAGCAGGTAATCCAATTTTTAACTATGGGATTAAACGTTGACAAATCCAGCAGGTTGATCGAGGAATTCATCTCAAAAGCTCCAGAAACCCTATCAGAAACTTACGAGAAAGTAGACAAGTTTGTGGAATTGGAAGAGGCTCTCGCCAATCTTCGGGGCTCTTCAAAAAACACAGGTGAGTTTCACCAGAGAAACCCCGAAGACGAAAGCGCCGAGAAGAAATCCAACGGCTCCGGCAAAAAGGGGAATGACCGAAGAGATTCTAGCCGAGATCGACAGCAAAAGAACCATCCCCCGAGGGATAGAGGAGGTGCCGACAAGGATTACACACCCCTAAATACAAACAAAAGTAATATCGTGAAAGCGATAAAAAATGAACCCTTCTACGAAAACCCCCCGAAGATTCGGGTTTTCGCAAGGCAAAAGAACGGGGATCGATATTGCACCTACCATGAAGCAAAAGGACATGATACCGAGGAGTGTTACCAGCTCAAAGATTTCCTAGAAAAGCAGATACGGAAGGGTAACCTCGACTGTTACGTCGCCGATTCTCGTCGACAATCAGCCTTCGATCGCCTGGATCCACCTCCACCCGCTTCCGAGGTAAGAGGAGTGGTTGATGTCATCTCCGGAGGATCGATCACCGTTCTGTCTAACCGAAAGAGGAAAGCCTTTGGAAGAGAAGTCCATCAAGTGTCCGGTAAACCCCAGGATATCAAGACCGACCCCATCACTTTCTCCGACGATGATTACCCGTCGGGAATGGTTATTCCGCATCAGGACGCACTGGTCATCACCGCTCAGGTCGGTACTATGGATATGAAGAGGATGCTTATTGATAATGGGAGTTCAGTCGACGTGCTCTATAGCCAAGCATACAATCGGCTGGACTTGGGAGGAAGGAAGCTGGAAATCTGCAATGAGTCCCCCTTATATGGCTTCGGGAATAACCCGGTCCGTATAGCAGGGACGATCGAATTGCCTGTGATTTTCGGGACTGCCCCAAAGCAAGCTTCCATCATGGTCCGTTTCTATGTAGTCCAGGTGGAAAGTAACTACAACGCCATCTTGGGAAGAACGACTCTGTCAGCATTGAAAGCCGTTACCTCTATCCCACATTTAAAAATGAAATTCCCAACAAAGAATGGGATCGGGGAATCAGTCGGCGACCAAGATCTATCCCGAAGATGCTATCTACAGACCATTCAGGCATCCCCTATCATCGACAGCAAACAGAAAGCCACCATGAAGATTGAGCTCGAACCTTTCACTGAGGGATGCACTGAGCCAATAGCAACACCTGCCGAAGATACGGTCCAGGTTCCGTTATTTCAAGAAGATGATGAGAGAACAATTCAGATTGGGACAGGCCTTCAGGAAAAAACCAGAGCACGGTTGGTGGCCCTTTTACAACAATACTCGGATATCTTTGCTTGGGTCCCAGCCGATATGCCAGGCATTGATAAGACCGTGGCCGTGCACCAGCTGAGTGTAAAGCCGAACTCGAAACCTGTTAAGCAAAAGCGAAGGAACATAGCTCCCGAAAGACAACAAGTAATTGATGACGAAATCGATAAACTTCTGGCTGCTGACTTCATCTTTGAAATCAATTATCCAGAATGGCTCGCGAATGTGGTGCTGGTTAAAAAGCATAATGGGAAGTGGAGGATGTGCGTGGATTATACAGATCTGAATAAAGCGTGTCCGAAAGATTATTACCCTCTCCCGAATATCGATCAACTGATTGATTCCACATCGGGTCATACTGTAATGAGCTTCCTGGATGCTTTCTCGGGATACAATCAAATTGCCATGCATGAAGGCGATATCCCTAAGACATCCTTTATCACTCACCGAGCCATCTACGCGTACAAAGTGATGTCCTTCGGACTAATCAATGCGGGGGCCACTTATCAGAGAATGATGAACAAAGTGTTCAGCGGCCAGATCGGGAGAAATATGGAAGTCTATGTTGACGACATGATTGTTCGAAGTATGAGGGAAGAAGATCATCTAGCCGACCTGAAAGAATGCTTTGCGAATGTCAGAACGAACAACATGAGACTTAACCCAACTAAATGCACATTCGGCCTCGGGTCAGGTAAATTTTTGGGATATATGGTTAGCCGAAGAGGGATCGAGGCAAATCCCGAAAAGATATCGGTTATCCTTGAAATGCAACCGCCGAAGAACTTCAAAGAAATTCAACGGTTGACAGGGAGGCTGGCAGCTCTTCGACGGTTCGTGGCGCGACTAGCAGAGAAATGTCTCCCATTCTTCGGAACTTTGAAGGGAGCCCAGAATCAGAAAACTTTTCAATGGACCGAAGATTGCCAGGAGGCTTTTGAACAGATTAAGAGATATATCTCTTCACCTCCGATTCTAAGTAAAGCACTGCCCGAGGAGGATCTACAAATATACCTCTCTGCCACATCCTTGGCAGTCGGGTCAGCTTTGATCAGAGAAGATCCACAAGGGCAAAAACCAGTCTATTACGTAAGCCATGTTCTTCGGGATGTTGAAACAAGGTACCCAAATTTAGAGAAGTTGGCTTACGCACTAGTTATCTCCAGTCGGAAACTCAGACATTACTTCCAGGGGCGGACTATTATCGTCCTCACTGACCAGCCATTACGGAAGATCCTTTATAGGCCCGAATCGTCGGGAAGGCTTGCAGCATGGGCCATCGAGCTGAGCCAGTTTAACATAGAATTTCGCCCTCGGACAGCAATCAAAGCACAAGCACTCATTGACTTTATCATCGAGTGCTCATTCCGTAATGATCTAGAGGACAAGGAACCCGACTGTGATAAACTGACATCAACACCCGAAGACATTGTATGGACTCTGTTCGTGGACGGATCCGCTACTGGGACGAAGAGTGGGGCCGGCATCATCCTCACTTCTCCCGAAGGTTTCAAAATACAACAATCTATACGATTTGGGTTCATAGCCACAAACAACATCGCCGAATATGAAGCACTGGTGGCAGGGCTAAAGCTAGCCCGAAGTTTGGAGGTAAAGAACTTGGTAATATACAGCGACTCCCAACTGGTGGTGAAACAAGTATTGGGCGAATATGAGGCAAAAGAAGTTCATTTACAGGCCTATCTCCAACTAGTTCGGTCATTGTTGGCATTCTTCCCGAAATTCCAGCTCATAGGAGTAGTCAGATCGGAAAACACAATGGCCGATGCCCTTTCCAAGTTGGCAACCACCGATCAAGGGGAACTAGACGGAGCAGTATATTTAGAAGATCTTCAGCATCCGAGCACCTTGGTTCAAACAATAATGGATATTGAACAGACGGATTCTTGGATGACCCCGATCATTCAATTCCTTCTGACCGGTGAACTGCCCGAAGACAAGTCTATGGCCCGAAGGATCAAGTACAAATCCACCAAGTATTGTATCACGAATGATCAGCTGTACCGAAGATCTTATTCTTCACCACTGCTCCGGTGTCTCGACCCTAGGGAATCTGATTATGCTCTTCGAGAAGTTCATGAAGGTATCTGCGGTGACCATGTGGGAGCAAAGGCACTGGCCCATAAAATTTTGCGACAAGGATATTTTTGGCCGACAATGCTTGAAGATGCCAAAGACTTCGTCAAAAAATGTCATAAGTGTCAGATATTTGCATCCGTACCACACCAACCTCCCGAGGAGTTATCTCCAATACTCTCTCCGATCCCCTTTTCTGTATGGGGAATAGACATATTAGGCCCTCTTCCACAGGGTAAGGGACAAGTGAAGTTTGTGATCGTCGCCATCGATTATTTTACCAAGTGGGTAGAAGCCAAGCCACTTGCCAAGATCACCGAGCATACATGTGACGCTCCCAAATCTGGGCCCACACAGCCCAAACTTGAGTCGTCAAAAGACTACAACAAAATTATTACAACAAAGCACAACGTACAACAATACAGTGTATAATAATACACAACTAAGTCTTCACTATTATTGCCACACTATTTTACAAAACGTGAAGACTATGATAACTATTCCTCGGACCCTCACTCCATTCCCCGGCTAGACCCTGTTATGTTTTCATCTCCTGTTGAAAAACAATGGAACAAAAGAAAGGGTGAGCTCAAATAGCCCAGTAAGAAATATCATGACTAAGATAATGACGAATAAATTATCATTAGCCTTCAACAGTTGAGTTCTTGATAGAATACAATAGACTACAAGGTTTATATCAAAAACTGTAGTTAAATTCTTAAACAATGTTCAGATCAATAATAGCAGCGGAATGAGCAATCTATTAGAAGAATAATGCAGACTATAATGTCCACTCGCTTCTCTTTTTCGTAAAAACATCATCAACTTTTATCATCTGAAATACCATTAGTCATGATAATATAAATTCACAGTTCCTGATCATAATCATGCACATCAACAGTTCATCTTTGTACTACGGGCCAAAGATATTCAATATAGCACCAACGGTCATGATTATACCAGATTCAGCCTTTGGTCATAATCATACCAAACAACAGTTCATCTTTGCACTACGGGCCAAAGAGAACATTCACCACGTGCCATAAAAGACACCGAACAGATGTATCGCCTTTAACCTATTATATCGCCTTTAACCTATCATCTGTTCAACAAATATATCACATCTGTGCCCCCGGCCACAGATATTCACAACAGCTTGATTTTTGGATGATTAGAATGATATAAATGATGAACAGAAGAAATAGGATAACAATAAGTATCGGAAGTTTACTTTGTACAGATTCAAATAATGTCCAAATTGTCAACATGATGTGGAGTGAAATTTAAAAATGATATTCAAGATCCACAGTTCAGAATAACGGTTACAATTCAATAGAAAGGTTCACGTAAATAGGAAGGTTCAGTTGAAATAATGAAGTTCAACTATTATGGAACATATAATATTTTCAGGAATTATAGAAGCAATAGTTCCATAATAAATTTCGATTTAGGAGTATGAAAGAAAATAATATCCCTTACCGTAGCAGGTTTGATTAACAAAAGGTGAAGGAAATTAATACAAAGGGTTATTCACCAACAGGCGGCAATCCGCTCCGTAAGGTTATTCCCACAATTTAATAGAATTTGAGTACAAAGAGTTATTCACCAAACAGGCGGCAATCCGCTCCGTAAGGTTATTCTCAGAGATTAATAATGAATGAATACGAAAGGTTATTCACCAACAGGCGGCAATCCGCTCCGTAAGGTTATTCCCACAATTTAATAGAATTTGAGTACAAAGAGTTATTCACCAAACAGGCGGCAATCCGCTCCGTAATGTTATTCTCAGAGATTAATAATGAATGAATACGAAAGGTTATTCACCAACAGGCGGCAATCCGCTCCGTAAGGTTATTCCCACAATTTAATACATGGAAATAAAAGGCACGTCTTATGAGTAAGGAAGAAACAATATTATTATCGAGAATCAAATAATGATAATCCCTTACCATAGTACGTTTGAATAATGGAAGATGAAAAAGATGGTATCCCTTACGAGTAGTAAATTTGAGAGTATAAAAAAAAAATGACATCCCTTACCTCAACACGTGACTGGATATTGATTTAAATGAGGTTGATTAACTTGAACAGTACACGTATACTTATAGATCTTCACAAATACTCAAGATGACTTAAGCACACTTAGAGAGAACTTTCACAAGAAGTATTTAGAGAGAGAAAGAAAGAACAAGTAAGGAAGTTTATGAAAAATCCTTAAGTTAAGGCTTCTATTTATAGCCAAAAATCTTATCATTCATTTAATCTAAACCATTCATTTAAAGATCATCTTTTAATCTACACCATCCATTTCAAATATTATATTATCTTTAATCTACACCATTCATTTCATATCACCTAATAATCACCTAACTTTATATTATAAACAAATCAATTTAATTATTCAACAATAATTCACACTTTAATCTACACCATTCATTTCATATCACCTAACTTTATATTATAAACAAATCAATTCAATTATTCAACAATAATTCACACTTTAATCTACACCATTCATTTCATATCACCTAATAATCACCTAACTTTATATTATAAACAAATAACTTTATCAATTCAATTATTATGACTAATTGTTATAAATACAGTATAGTTAGCTCTTAGATATCAAGTCAATAAATTAATGAAATACAACTGTTTAAATAACATCATAATAGAGATAACAATAATGTAAAATAAAGCATACGTTACTGTGTAATGACAATTATTGATTCAATAATGTGAATTACTGTGCATATTTTACTGTGACAATTATTAGGTTCAATAATTTTAAAAAACAGTGCAACAACAATTATTGACTCAATGATATAAAATACAGTGTAATGACAATTATTAAATCAATAATGCAAAATACTGTGTAACAACAATTATTGAATTGATAATATAAAATATTATGCAGTGACAATTATCGATGAAATGATGCGTAACAGTTACGGTGTCAATTATCAGACCAATAATATGAGACACTATGCAATACCATGTGTTACTGTAGAGTACCGTGTGCTACAGAAAATACCAAAAACTACCGTATGCTACTATTCTTTTATCACCGGTATTTTAACAGTTCCGTTGACTATTTTTATTTAAAAAGATTATTTCTGTCGTTTTCTATATCCGACAAATATTCCGTTGTGGGGTCCACCAATAATTTGTTATTTCGGCGCCGTCGGACCAAACGAATATTCCCCGACCAAACGAATATTCCCCGACAAAGCGAATATTGTCCGACAAAATAAAATTTGCACATAACATCCTTAACTTTTAACTTTATCGATTTAACCACTTACTGTTTCAAAAAAAATATATATATGAAGAAAAATTAAATTTTGTATTTCATAAAATTCGGGGTCTTACAATACATGTGTACAATTCTTCAAAGAACAAGTAGTCTACCGGTTCGGCATCCCGATGATCTTAGTTTCTGACAACGGACTTCAGTTTGTTGGTAAAATTTTCGAAGGGTTCTTATCAGAACTTAATATCTAGCATCGTCGGACTTCAGTAGCCCATCCACAAGCAAATGGTCAAGTAGAAGTTACAAATAGGACACTTCTCTATGGCATTAAAAGAAGACTGGAAGAGGCGAAGGGTGCCTGGCCCGAGGAGCTTTTGCATGTTCTTTGGGCCTACCGAACAACTCCTCGGACTACTACTGGGGAGACACCTTTTAAGATGGCCTATGGATCCGAAACCCTGATACCTATTGAGATCGGAGTACCTTCTCCGAGAGTCTTAAACTTTGATGAAATCCTCAATAGCGAAGGTCTTCGGTTGAACCTCGACTTATTGGAAGAGGAACGTGATTCAGTAGTCCTCAAATTGGCTGCTTATCAACAACGAACTGCTCGGCACTTTAACAAAAATGTCAAAAGAAGGTCATTCAATGTGGGCGATTTAGTTCTTCGGCAAGCCGAGGCATCCACCCCTAGGGAAACTGGCAAACTGATGCCAACATGGGAAGGACCATTGTGACGCCCCCAAATCTGGGCCCACACAGCCCAAACTTGAGTCGTCAAAAGACTACAACAAAATTATTACAACAAAGCACAACGTACTATAATACAGTGTATAATAATACACAACTAAGTCTTCACTATTATTGCCACACTATTTTACAAAACGTGAAGACTATGATAACTATTCCTCGGACCCTCACTCCATTCCCCGGCTAGACCCTGTTATGTTTTCATCTCCTGTTGAAAAACAATGGAACAAAAGAAAGGGTGAGCTCAAATAGCCCAGTAAGAAATATCATGACTAAGATAATGACGAATAAATTATCATTAGCCTTCAACAGTTGAGTTCTTGATAGAATACAATAGACTACAAGGTTTATATCAAAAACTGCAATTAAATTCTTGAACAATGTTTAGATAAATAATAGCAGCGGAATGAGCAATCTATTAGAAGAATAATGCAGACTATAATGTCCACTCGCTTCTCTTTTTCGTAAAAACATCATCAACTTTTATCATCTGAAATACCATTAGTCATGATAATATAAATTCACAGTTCCTGATCATAATCATGCACATCAACAGTTCATCTTTGCACTACGGCCAAAGATATTCAATATAGCACCAACGGTCATGATTATACCAGATTCAGCCTTTGGTCATAATCATACCAATCAACAGTTCATCTTTGCACTACGGGCCAAAGAGAACATTCACCACGTGCCATAAAAGACACCGAACAGATGTATCGCCTTTAAGCTATTATATCGCCTTTAACCTATCATCTGTTCAACAAATATATCACATCTATGCCCCCGGCCACAGATGTTCACAACAGCTTGATTCTTGAAGATTAGTTCAAATGATAGTGAGACAATTGATGAACAGAAGAAATAGGATAAACAATAAATATCGAAAGTTTACTTTGTGCAGATTCAAATAATATCCAAATTGTCAACATGATGTGGAGTAAAATTTAAAAATGATATTCAAGATCCACAGTTCAGAATAACGGTTACAGTTCAATAGAAAGGTTCAGAAAATAGGAAGGTTCAGTTGAATTAATGAAGTTCAACTATTACGGAACATATAATATTTTCAGGAATTATATAAGCAATAGTTCCATAATAAATTTCGATTTAGGAGTATGAAAGAAAATAATATCCCTTACCGTAACAGGTTTGATTAACAAAAGGTGAAGGAAATTAATACAAATGGTTATTCACCAACAGGCGGCAATCCGCTCCGTAAGGTTATTCCCACAATTTAATAGAATTTGAGTACAAAGAGTTATTCACCAAACAGGCGGCCATCCGCCCCGTAAGGTTATTCTCAGAGATTAATAATGAATGAATACGAAAGGTTATTCACCAACAGGCGGCAATCCGCTCCGTAAGGTTATTCCCACAATTTAATACATGGAAATAAAAGGCACGTCTTATGAGTAAGGAAGAAACAATATTATTATCGAGAATCAAATAATGATAATCCCTTACCATAGTACGTTTGAATAATGGAAGATGAAAAAGATGGTATCCCTTACCGTAGTAAGTTTTAATAATAGAAGATGAAAGAAGATGACATTCCTTACGAGTAGTAAATTTAAGAGTATGAAAGAAAATGACATCCCTTACCGTAGTAAGTTTTAATAATAGAAGATGAAAGAAGATGACATTCCTTACGAGTAGTAAATTTAAGAGTATGAAAGAAAATGACATCCCTTACCGTAGTAAGTTTTAATAATAGAAGATGAAAGAAGATGACATTCCTTACCTTGATATTGTGAAACAAGTTTATAGCCGAACAAATCCTTCCTTGTTTGTAGCAGTAAGGAATCTGACTTTTGAGTCTTCTAGAGTTTTTAAAATCTCTTTATGCTTTTAAAATAATGTTACTCTCGGAAAGATAGACGGCATAGACTCAAGAATCACTCAATTCGGAGTTAATATGAATGAGTTATGAATTTTCAAAACTAAGACTGAAAATAGTGACGAAAATCAGAATAGGTTACGATTTTTAGTATTTTAAGGCATGAAGATGATTTCAGATGACTTTTCTTCCTTCTTCAAAGTTGTAGAGGACGAAAAACTGAAGAGACAGGCTTTTAATTCATTAAATTCTGACAAATAATGAATTTACTATGATTTTTCGAAAGAGTTACTGTACATAAGAAAATTCCACTCGGGAATTCAAAGGAGAATGTAAAAGATTTCAAAACTAGGAATGACTTAAGAACACTTAGAGAGAACTTTCACAAGAAGTATTTAGAGAGAGAAAGAAAGAACAAGTAAGGAAGTTTATGAAAAATCCTTAAGTTAAGGCTTCTATTTATAGCCAAAAATCTTATCATTCATTTAATCTAAACCATTCATTTAAAGATCATCTTTTAATCTACACCATCCATTTCAAATATTATATTATCTTTAATCTACACCATTCATTTCATATCACCTAATAATCACCTAACTTTATATTATAAACAAATCAATTTAATTATTCAACAATAATTCACACTTTAATCTACACCATTCATTTCATATCACCTAATAATCACCTAACTTTATATTATAAACAAATCAATTCAATTATTCCACAATAATTCACACTTTAATCTACACCATTCATTTCATATCACCTAATAATCACTTAACTTTATATTATAAACAAATAACTTTATCAATTCAATTATTATGACTAATTGTTATAAATACAGTATAGTTAGCTCTTAGATATCAAGTCAATAAATTAATGAAATACAACTGTTTAAATAACATCATAATAGAGATAACAATAATGTAAAATAAAGCATACGTTACTGTGTAATGACAATTATTGATTCAATAATGTGAATTACTGTGCATATGTTACTGTGACAATTATTAGGTTCAATAATTTTAAAAACAGTGCAACAACAATTATTGACTCAATGATATAAAATACAGTGTAATGACAATTATTAAATCAATAATGCAAAATACTGTGTAACAACAATTATTGAATTGATAATATAAAATATTATGCAGTGACAATTATCGATGGAATGATGCGTAACAGTTACAGTGTCAATTATCAGACCAATAATATGAGACACTATGCAATACCGTGTGTTACAGAAAATACCATAAACTACCGTATGCTACTATTCTTTTATCACCGGTATTTTAACAGTTCCGTTGACTATTTTTATTTAAAAAGGTTATTTCTGTCGTTTTCTATATCCGACAAATATTCCGTTGTGGGGTCCACCAATAATTTATTATTTCGGCGCTGTCGTACGGCACGAATATTCCCCGACCAAACGATTATTCCCCGACAAAGCGAATATTGTCCGACAAAATAAAAATTGCACATAACATCTTTAACTTTCAATTTTGTTAATTTAACCACTTACTGTTTCAGAAAAAAATATATATATGAAGAAAAATTAAATTTTATATTTCATAAAATTCGGGGTCTTACAACCATACTTAGTAATTGAAGTGTTGAAGGCCGGAACTTACAAGCTTCAGGGCATGGATGGGAAAAATGTTCCAAATACTTGGCATGCCGTTCGGCTTCGTAGGTATTATCAGTAGTTAGGTTACTTTGGATTTGTACTTAGTCAAATTTTGAGGCTGCATTCTAGCCGATAGGATTATCTTTTTCGATATTAATGAGAATATTTGGAACATCGTATTTCTGTATTTCTGTTTTGATACACACTTTCAAATTTATCTTCTAGCCTCATCGGGTCTGCACCCGATCAGGCTAGAGGAGGGTAAAGCAGTATAAGTAAACAGTTATACATGCAGACGATAAAATATAACTCATGAGAAAAGGGTAATAAAATAAACGATTAAGTCATAACCATCCAGTTCATAAATATTCAAAAGTTTACATGAAAAAAAAAAAAAAACAATAGCAAAAGCTTTACAAATCAGTCCTCGGGAAACACAATTCCCAGCTGATCAGGATCATGACCCTTCTCCTTGGCAAGCTCCCGAGCATATTCGAACCCATCGCTGAATTCGTTCACAACAGATGATAGGATATCGACCTGAAATTGATCCGAGGCCTTATATTCATCTATCACCTTTTGTTTAAGCTCGGGAATCAGGACACTCGGGGAGGCGGCGGCAATAGGTCCTCTTAACCAATCGGCTTCCTTAGCACCCCAGCCTTCAACGATCAGTTCGACATTATCTTTCAGATTCTTCATCTGATTAGTCTGAAGTTGGATGATATTTTCCGATTGGGTCAAGAGAATCTTTTGACTTTGGAGTTGGGCCTCGAGCTCGTTCTTGTTATTTTCCAGCTGGATCTTCTTGAGCTCTTTGGCCTGCACCAAATCCATAGCGTGAGCATTCGCCTTCTCCAGATCGATCACCCGGGCCGTCAAGCGTTCGATCTCCTTGTCCTTCTCAAGACGACCCGCCTGGGCCGATTCATACTCCTGTTTCATGATATGGAAGGAGTCATGCATGGCCTTGAGCTGGTTTTTGGTCTTCTGATGGTTCTTCAGAGCCTCGGCATGCCCTTTGCTGCTCTCCTCGGCTCTTCTCTCCAGAACCTTTTGCTCATCAGAAACCCTAAGGAGAATTGCATTTCCCTGAAAAGAAATGGTTGAAGGATGAATGAGTCAGAAAGGTAACCAACTTGAAGAGGAAAATTTTACAGGTAGATCCTTACCTTTGCATGGCAGGAGAACAGCATCTCCATAAGCGTCTTCAGATCGGCACCCTCGGTACCATCTTCGGCGAATGGGATCATCGACGTACCCAAGGACTGCATATTGATCCCCTCCTCGGGTCTTGAACTCCCGGTCGACATTGGGGGATCTACCGGCCCGCTTCGGGTGCTGGGGGGCTTTTGACCTTCAACAGGTCTTTTCCCTTTATTCTGACGAGGGGGAGCGAGGCCTTCCTCTGATTGCCTGGCGACGTTTTGCTCGGCGGGAGGAGTTGATGAACTCCCTTGAGGAGCAGAAGTCTGCTTGGTTCTTGCCTCCAGAACCGATGTTAGAACCAGCCTTCTCCTCTTTATTTTTGGTATGCTGACCCCCGAGTCTTTGTCAGCAGACTTCTCTCCTTCGGTGGGTTCGATAATATCACCCACCTGAGAGGATCCCGTGGCCATCTCGGGGTTGGCAGCGGCCTTGGTGGAGTCTTTGGGCTTTGCAGCCCTCATGCTCCGGCTCGCCTTCAGCTTGTCGGCGGCACTCATCTTCACCCTCGGGACTCCAGCTGCTTCTATTATGGTTTCATTATCAGGGTTCTTTCCTTGGTCAGCCACTGCAAGGCAATCAGAACAAAAGCGTGAGTATATCAAGTAAAAATGTTCAGAATAAAGAAGCAAGCATGGCAGAGAACTTACAACCGAAGGAATACAACCAGTCTTGGTCGTTAAGGAGATTCCGATCCCACTTCACAGATGGTCTCTTGGAATATAAGACCTCGAACTCTTCGAGCCTTGCCCGAGAGATTTTCTTAGGATTTAGCTGGTCTTTGTTCGGGTCTGACCAAGGTCCGACCATCTCAGTGTCCGGCCCCTTGATAAAAAACCAATCCCCGTGCCACCCTTTATTGCTCGAGGGGGTCTCCATCAGGGTATCCCTTCCAGGGTTCTTCATCACCGTGAAGAACCCTTTTTCTTTATTATTGGTAATGGAAAAGAATTGAAAAAAGAAATCTATGGCTGGGAGGGTTGATTCAGAAAAACAGAAGGCGATAAAACTGTTTATATGAATAAAAGAATTGGGGGATAGCTGGTTCAAACTGAGCCCCGTCGTATGAAGTAACTCTAATACGAAGGGGCGAAGAGGGAATCGGACCCCATAGATCAGTGACTGCCTATAGATTGGAATCCATCCCCCCTCGAGCTGGTAGTACATTCTCTCCCCGGCCCCGGGTCTCTTGATTTCGTATGTTTCGGGGATATAGAATTCTGTGGGGGCTAAATCGAAGTATTGGTTCCGGATTGAAGAAGGGATGTTGGCTACTCTATACAGGATATTGAAATATTTGTTCCTATTGTACTCTTCTACATCCCTTATCCTGGTGATTACCACGAGTTTCCATGGTTGTCCCTCCGGAATCCCCATTTCGGCCACAGTAACTTCGTCCTCAACCCGGGAAGACGAAGCTTGAACCCTTGTATCTTGGGTACTGCCAGCCATTAGGAAGTATAAAAGAAAAAGAGTAAAAGACTTACTTGATTTTAGAAAGGAGGTCGATGGAAAAACAACGAAGCATGAACGATGGAGTTGGATCTGGGAATGAAATATTTCTCTCTCAAACGTCCTTTCTCTCGTGATAAGTTGCTTCTGATAAAAAGACGATCTGTTGGAAATGACCCCTTTTATCTTGATTCAAGCGTTGTAACGGTTCAGATGGAAACGATCGAACGGATGGGGCGCACGCGCAGTACTTACTGCGGCGTAATAAATGCTGCTTCTCGTGCACGCTCCGTTAGCTAAATGGACGCGGATTTCGAAATTTAAAAATAAGTTGTTATACGGAACGGTCGTGCAAGCTGTTGGGCCAGATTTGTTGGGTTGCAGAAGCAAAACTTTGGGTTTGATGGGCCCCTAGATTATTGGGCTGAGCACAGTGGGCTTAGCAAAGATTTGGGCCTGGTTATTGCGTCGCACCCAACGTTTGAAATTTCGTTCATAAGGGCCTAGCGTCGCTTCGCTAAAACCTTTCCTATCGGTATGATGCCTCCGGGCTCCCGATGGAGCTTTCCCATCGGTCTGAGGCCCCCGGGCTCCCGATGGAGCTTTCCCATCGGTCTGATGCCTACGGGCTCCCGATGGAGCTTTCCCATCGGTCTGAGGTCTCCGGTCTCCCGATGGCGCTTTCCCATCGGTTTTGATGCCCCCGGGCTCCTGATGGAGCTTTCCCATCGGTCTGATGCCTACGGGCTCCCGATGGAGCTTTCCCATCGGTCTGAGGTCTCCGGTCTCCCGATGGCGCTTTCCCATCGGTTTCGATGCCTCCGGGATCCCGATGGAGCTTTCTTCCTCTGATACGTTGTCCCAAAATTCTTGTAAAGTTCAAGGAGGGTTTGCCTTCGGTCTAAACATCTTCTGTGTTCCTACACCTAGATTCCCGAAGAGTTATTTCCCTTTGATCGGGAGCCCGTATATATACATTTGGGGTAATTCATTCTACTCCCCTAGCACATTTATGTACTAAGGGAGTGGGGGGCAATGTTAGGATGAATATTTCGCTAAGCCTGGTCTGGTAAATATATGATGGGCTAGGCCCAACGGACCATCAGCTTGGCGAATTCTTATGAGGACTCCTAAGTCTAATAGGCTTGGGATATACCCCTAACCAATCTGGACTGTGGCTGTTGTAACGACCCCGAAATTTGACCCACTTTATTCCCTTAAATTTTATATTTAATAAACATTATTTTCATTACGTCCAAATTTCGGTCCGTTAATAAATCTTTCATCTCCTAAATTGATCAATTATTTAATTTCAACATCATCAATTACCAAATTTTCGGTATAAATTTTTTTTTTTCACTTAATCATTGTATTAAAACATTTGGATATTTAGAATCCTTACATTTCGATCCTAGTCCCTGGATCGCAACCTTTACTTATTCTTTTCTTTCTTGTATCATAAATCTCGTCATTCAAATTTTAATATCGTTCATAATCAAACGTATAATAATTTCCATCGTAACAAATAATTTAAACATTCACGGTTCGCAATTTAACTCTAATCATCCTATACGGATCCAACGTATATGAATATACAAAATGTCAAAATAACTTTGCAATTCACTATATTGAATATAACTATTTCATTTACAACTTTCTTGGTTGATCCATCTCTAATAAAATCCGATATTTCTGAAATTCATTTCTTAACCTGCAAAAGTTTAATTTAAGCAAGTAATGAGCACAACGGCTCAGCAAATTCAACAGTTCATGCGTCACGTAACACGTACCTTAATATGTGTCGACGCCGGGATTTCGCCGTCTCGTTTTTTATTATTAAAATGCCCTTTCCAATTTTAGCCTTTTAGATTAAATGTGATTTTGAAAAGGGTCGGCTTAATGTCGACGGGTTTTTAAATGTCGATTTCTTTATGAGCCAATTGACCAGAGTCGCCAGTTGGTATATTTGAAATGGATGTACCAACTCATCCGAATTTATTTTCGTAATTGCTGGCTCATATGTGACTCCGATTAATTGGTCTGCAAACCGAGATTCATAGAGCTCGGGGGCTTGCTTAAGCGAGGGGAAGGTGTTAGGCACCCCCCGACTTCCGTGAAACACGGTTACCGCAATCTCGATGTTTTCCTATCCTTTTAAATCCTAAAATGTGTGTGTGTGTGTGTGTGTGTGTGTGTGTGTGTGTGTGTGTGTGTGCCTAAATGGACGTTTGTGGTGCGTTTTGCATAAAAAAGTTTGCTTTTATTTTATATGGCAAAAGTATTTATCTGGAAAGTGTTTTGGACGTTCTTTGACCCAAATGACGAGGCTTCGCTTTTTATAAGAAAGATTGATTTTAATTTCGAAAGCGTTGAGGTTTTTTATTTAGATGTCATTTTAGAAAACAATAGTTTTAAACTTTTGTCAAATAGGAATCGAGACTATACATTGCCTTCTAACAGTTAATATAAATAAAACGAGGGCAACTTCTAGAACTCTTTAACCCTATGCACAAAGTTTAATGAAAACATTGATTTATTTGCAAAAGCGTTTCTTATGACCTTTTAAAACCAAATGGAGTCTTTTTGCCAAACACGGGTTAAAGTTCGCCCAAGACTCTTAATTTTAAACCTCGTGAATCTAATATCCTAATTTGCTTGATTTTATAAAAACCTTTATCATTTCATTCCAAAATCGTTTTCTCGTGTCAAAAGGAAAATCAAGCATTAAAAATAGCGTTGCGGTTATTCACGGGCATGTAAGCCATCCAAATAACCCCAAACGCCTACAATCACATGTTTCACTATTACGGGGCCTTAAACCCGATTTTCGGTATCGATATCGCTTTAAGGCCCAAAAATTACATATTTACAACACAAGTGCATCGCCATTGCTACATACGTAAAAACTATAAAATAACCTTAAAAGGATATCATCGGGAGGTTAGGAGGAGATTCTATCCGCCACAAATCCTCTCTAACCATCCCTAATCCATAGATCCAAACATATATCGACTACATCGGATCTAACTTCAACATATACAAAATCAAACTATATTAAATAGCAATGCACCAAATATTTTCGGATCTAACAGTAGATCCACCCAACAAATGCACAAATTATTAGATCTATAACAACTTAGACAATAAGATAAAATGAGAACTAGATCTAACTATATAGAACCACAAATGCTATGAACTTGGATTTCTTTACATTTCAAATGATGAAAGATACGCTTTAACACTTGAAAATCGAAATAGGATACAATACCTAGTAAAAATTGAACACAAGATGAAGAAATCTCACAATGTTTCTCTCTTTTCTATCTTTTTCTCTCTTCTCCCGCGCCTCTCTCTCTCTCTAAAAATCTATTTTTCTTTCCTTTTTTTCCTTTCTCTTTTGCTCTCGGGTGGAAAATGGCCGCATATAGGCTTCAGCAGGCAGCCGCAGATGCATCTGCGGCTGGCCGCAGATGCATCTGCGGCTGCCTGCTGTGGCCGCCTGGCCGCCGCCTCGGCTGTCGTGTGCCGTTCTCGAGCCTCGTGCCTGTCACGTCTGTCGGTGGCAGCGGTTGCATTCGCGGCCGTCCGGCTTGTTTTTTCGATTTTCGTGCCACGCGGTCTTAATTCGCCAATTTCTGCGGTATTATTTTGGAAAGCTGTATTTTTGCAGCCCGGAAATCCCCGAAAAACGTGCCATATTATTCTGGGAGGCTAGTTCGGAGGGATGCGACTTGATATGGAATTTGATAATTGTGCTTGGCTTTCAGGGGGCGCTGCCCCCTACCCCCCCCGCCAGCTCATCGGCGAGCTGGGCAGCCGCTCGCTCACCGGGGAGCGAGACCCCCGAACATCGTAAGCGTAGTGGCCATTTGTCGTCTTTGGTGATCCGAACAGGTTCTTCGGGATTAGCTTTTTGCCTTGCCTGATGCTCGTTGTTTGCTGTGGCGGCTTTGACCGTAAGTTGTTGGGGTGGCTTCGTGTTGGGGTCCACCTTCCTTTTCGCTCGTCGGGTCAAATGACGGTTTTGCCCTCCTGCCAGGGTTAGTACAAAAGTGCAAAATTTGGGTGTCTACAGCTGCCCCTCTTTATCATGTTTATGGAATGGTAAGTGAAATGAACATGATAAAGAAGTAGGCACCCAATGCATGATGATGACAGTACATATTTTAATGATGCAACATATATATCATTGATGCAACATATATACGTTAATGACGCAACACTAATATTACCGGTTACTGCCTCAACTGGACTCGCATCGCATATTCGCCAAAATTATTTTCTCTTGCTTATCGCATATCGCATATTAAATATCAAATCGCATATCATACTAAATCAAAAACGCGTTACATCGCATATGAAGTCGTATATCGCATCGCATTGCACATTGCATCGCATTGTTTTGGTCATCGTCGGATCTTTTCCCAACGGTTCGTTTTTGGACGGTCAGGAATTTGCACTGACGGGTCATTTTTGGACGGTCAGTTCTTGTATCTGACGAGTCATGTTTGGACGGTCAGGGATTTTCACTGACGGGTCATGTTTGGACGGTCAGTTCTTGTATCTGACTGGTCATGTTTGGACGGTCAGAGATTTTCACTGACGGGTCATGTTTGGACGGTCAGTTCTTGTATCTGACTGGTCATGTTTGGACGGTCAGTTTCCTTTGACTGACGGGTCACGTTTGGACGGTCAGTTTCCTTTGACTGACGGGTCATGTTTGGACGGTCAGTTTCCTTTGACTGACGGGTCATGTTTGGGCGGTCAGTTCTTTTGACTGACGGGTCATGTTTGGACGGTCAGTTCTTTTGACTGACGGGTCATGTTGGACGGTCAGGGATTTTCACTGACTGGTCATGTTTGGACGGTCAGGGATTTTCACTGACTGGTCATTTTGGACGGCCAGTTCTTTTGACTGACGGGTCATGTTGGATGGTCAGGGATTTTCACTGACTGGTCATTTTGGACGGCCAGTTCTTTTGACTGACGGGTCATGTTTGGACGGTCAGTTCTTTTGACTGACGGGTCATGTTTGGACGGTCAGTCCTTTTGACTGACGGGTCATGTTTGGACGGTCAGTTCTCTTGACTGACGGGTCATGTTGGACGGTCAGGGATTTTCACTGACTGGTCATTTTGGACGGCCAGTTCTTTTGACTGGCGGGTCATGTTGGACGGTCAGGGATTTTCACTGACTGGTCATTTTGGACGGCCAGTTCTTTTAACTGGCGGGTCATTTTTGAGTTGGTCAGGTATCGTATCTGACTGGTCATTTTTGGCTTGGTCAGGTATCGTTTCTGACTGGTCGCTTTTGGTTTGGTCAGGTATTGTATATGACTGGTCGTTTTTTGGTTTGGTCAGGTTTTCACTGTCGGGTCATTATTGTAATTGCCAGGTCTCGTCTCTGGAATCGCTGTGTACTATCTTAAATGGACTCGCATCGTATTGTACATCATAAAAATGCAATAACTCTAGAGGAAATTCAAAAGGAAAGCGTACCTGATTAGTTTGTGGGGCCTCCCTAGGATTCGTCCTCGTAAATCGCTTTTGCCAGCCACTTCTTTTGGTTTGACTTGTCATTCTTGGGGTTCGTCCTCGTAGATCGCTCTTGACAGCCATCGCTTTTGAGTTGTTATCCTTGTTGATTAGCTGAGGGTGTTTCGGACAGTCATTTTGCAATTTCCTTGATGTTTCATAGATTCTGGGCGCATCGGATCGTGGAAGTTTTCCGCTGTCATGTTCCTCTGATAAATGGCACCGGTATTCGTGACGCTGACAGTCTCGTACCTGTGATTTTTCTTTCATGTATATTTTATTTTTATATATACATGGATGCGCAGATGTTATGCATGGATCAATAGTTATGCTTGGAAGGAAATGACCCCTGTTTAGTCAAATGATACAATTTTCCACGTGTCGTTCCTTTTTTACTACTCAGTTGTGTCATGCCTTATTTGGGAGGACAGTTTCTGGACTTCAAGGTTTGTTCGTTGAATCGCATGCCCCTGATCGTTTCTCTGTTGGGGAATTGTATATGTCGTTTTGAATGCCCAATCGACTCATCCAGGGCTTCTCATCCTGCTCGCAGATCGTCATGTCTTTGAATTTGGGGTGCAGGGACTTCCTCTTATGCTAGAGGATTATGCCTAGATTCTGGGTTGATATCTAGGTGATCCCCTGGTCCGTTAGTCGTATGCCTTTATAGCTCTTTGACTTTCATCTGATTAATGCAGTCCACTTGGCTCCTCTTTTTTCGATGACCGACGACCATGTTGCCCTTCCTTGCCTTTTAATTGACCAGCTCTGACGTCAGGAATTATATCGCTCTTGCATATGCTTGCTTGAGTATCGAGGTAATGTTAACGTACATCATGCTGAGTTTGTCAAAATCCATTGATGGTCGTGGGGGAAGGTTTGTTGATGAGGAGTTTGATATAGACCTGTGCTCCTTTCATTTCCATGATCTTTAAAATGCCCCAGCCTTACTCATGTTTTTGTCGCGGATTCGTACGGGAAGTCATTTCGTTGGTCATGCCGAGTTACCTACACCGATTCATATCCTGCACAAGCAACAAACGCTAAATGCTCGACCGTTCGGGTCGGCGGGGTTAACTTCGATATTACTAAACATCTCAACAGTTGAGCAGATAAAATGGAATGCTCATGATTATGTAATTTGGCTCGTGTTTGTGATGTTTGTGTCTTATCGTTAAAGAAACTCGACATCGAGATGGATCTCTTTTTTCGTAAATCGTGAGTGGATTAATTTGACATTGAATGAATTGCGAATGTATTAATTCACTCTCTATTTCAATTTTCTTTTTTTTTTTTTTTTTTCTTTTTTCTTTTTTCTCTTTTTTTTTTTTTTTTTTTTCTTTTTTCATCTGACGAGTTAGGAAATCATAATAAAAACATTTAAGTATTCATGGTCAATATACGTGAGTATGATCAAATTCAAAACTACCTTCCTTTATCAGATGTATTTTGTCTTCATTCTCGATATCGTTATTCACAGAATTAACGTCATATGGCAAGTGCACTGTGCGATGCATCCTTCGATAGGGGTTTCTTTTCCATGACTTTAGACGAGCCTCTTCTTTCTCTGATCGAACATTTTTTTCTCTTTCTTTTTTCGACTACGCCTTTTCCTTTTCGTGTCCACTTAACTTGTCTCGTTTTCTTAGGCTATTCAGAGTTACCCATTTAACGAGCTTTGGACCAATGACTCCCAAACCATGCGGCTTTAGGGCATTAGGTGTAAAGACACCCCTTCGGGTTTACTTGCTCGAGTAACAAAGGTCACGCTTCGATACAAGTTAGGTGGTTTACTGCATTCATTCCTCGTCTGACCTTGTGCAAGATTCGTTTTCTTAGGCTTGAGTTACCCATGTAGCGAGCGTTGGGGCCGGTGACTCCCAAATCAGACGACTTTAGGGCACCAGGTGTAGAGACACCCTTCAGGCTTAATTACTCGAATAACCCTTGCCACGATTCGAATCTGCTCAGGTCTCTGCAGCTGTAATGCTCGTTTTCTTAGGCTCTGAATTACCCATGTAACGAGTGTTGGGCCGGCGACTCCCAAATCAGATGACTTTAGGGCGCCAGGTGTAAAGACACCCCTCAGGCTTAATTGCTCGAATAATTCAGGCCACGATTCGAGACATTTGGTTCACTTTTATTTATCTTCCGACTCTGCATCAACTGTCATCCTTATCGTCATAGCTTTATACCCCACATCTGAAAGTTGGCGCAAACGCAAAGTGCAGACTTGCCTATGAGGTGGATTCTGCTTCGAACGACACTTCGAAATCAGGTCTTTGTACAGTTTTAATAGGTTGATCAGTTTTAATCATCTAATTATACTCACGAGTCTGCTCCACAGATGCTTGTCAGAATTAATTCGATTCCTAACAAGTCAAATAAAATTTTCTCTTTCCAAAAGTAATGTTAGAGTTAAACTATGTACAGTCTTAATATATGTACATGAAGACAGGAAAGAAATAAATAACTGAGATGAGTTGTATCTTACCTGTGGGTCCTCGTATTCTGAAAGAGCTCTGACTGGAAAGGACCAATTGATCGTACAGCTCTGATGATGTTATTGTACGCTGATGAGATCGTACCATAGATGTTAAATTGCGCACTACCTTCCATGGATGGTTGATGAATGCCCCAGTGTCGAGTCGTCATCGATTTCAACATTGCCCCAGTCCTGATTGTTGTCAAGGTCATTGCTTCGTGGTGTTTCTGACAGGTGGGCCGATGAAATGTTGGAAACCCAAAATCCTTTGCTTTTGATCAGGTAGGAAGTGCACTCCGATGGGTTGACAGGAGAACAGGTTTGTCTGAGTCATTGATCGTTAACTGTAAAACCATCGAAGGATTCTATAGAATTTTTGCAAAGATTAGACCGCGCCAAAGTGGCTGCCTACGTACTCCTATAGGAAGAGGAGATCAGGTCTTTCGTAGTTCAGGCCTTTCATTGCACACCAGATTGCTTTTTCTTTTTTTTTTTTTTTTTTTTTTTTTTTTTTTTTTTAAGAAAACATAACATAATAATGCATAGAAAATAAAACGAGGCATAATATTAAGCAGCCAATAACATCCCCACCCCTTTTTTGGGACTCGCAATCGTATCATTTAAGTTCACCATTTCATAGTTCGCGGAGGCTCGTCAATCCATTCGTCGGTGTTCGGGTTCCCCATTGCGGTGATCTCAATATCGTTTGCCATTTTTAGCTCTCCTCTTTCGATAAGATTTTGGATCTTGTGCCGCAACGCCCAACACTCTTCAGTATCATGCCCTGGTGAGTTGGAATGATAGAGGCATATTCTCGTAGGATCGTATCTTTTAGAGTTGGGGTCGGTTTGTGGCAGCAACTCCCTAATCTTTCCCCGGCTGATCAGAAGATGCAATATTTCCGCTTTTGATTTGCTCAAAGGGGTGAACTTTCGATCTCTGGAGAATGCTGCTTGATCTTTCCCTTTCGAGGGTTCACCTCTATCCGAGCGGTTATCAAGGCTCCACTGGTGGGATCGTCTGACATCTTTATTATGTTCACTTCCCTGTCCTTTCAATCTGTTTTGATCTTCTTGAGCCAGCTGGTTTTCGTGGGAGGGATCCTGGTTTGAAACTTGTTTGTCCTCTTCTCCCGTCTGGTCTCTCAGTAATTGGGTGAAGAGTTGCCTCGTCAGATTATGTTGGTGTACCACCAGGTCTGCTAATTGCTTCATTTGATGCCTGACCAACTTCATTTCTTGCCTAATGACCTTAACCTCCTCCAGACATTCCCTTTCAAGGACATTTGTTTCGCTCATTGGGGGGTATTCTTCGACCTTTCGGATGTATTTGCGATTAGGATCCACCACGATATTTCCTGACCCAATCATGCTTACCTCATTTGTTCCGTATTGTGGCAGATGGTTGGCGTTGACATCTGGTCGCTGAACTACAATGTCCCCCCTATCGATCAAGTTCTGTATCTTATGTTTCAACGCCCAGCATTCCTGAGTGTCATGCCCCGGGGACCCGGAATGATAGGCACATTTCTTGCTTGGGTCATGCTTCTTCCCCTTTGGGTCAGTCGGTGGTGCCAGCTCCGTAATCTTCTTTTGGGTGATTAACACGGCCAAAATTTGCTCTAATGGATCTCCCAACGGGGTGAATTCCCTATCTCGGGCATTTTCAAATCTCCTTCGCCCCTCATACCTTTGATCGTTGAAATTTGACTGACGCGGGGGCTCATTCCTTTGCATGCGGACAGGAGGGCTGGTCATTGCTTTCCCAGATAGCCCTTGCAAGACCAGGGACACATCTTCCTCTTTGCTCTCATGTGGTCTCCAGGAAGTACTACCATAGTTTCCGCTTTGTATTTGTTCAGCAACAGCTTCAAGAGCAGTGAGGTCTCGGATCTTTCCTGACTTCAAACCCATCTCAGCCATTTCCCCATGCTTGATCATCTCCGCAAAAGGTTTTCCTATTCCCGCCATTACTCTTTCATAATAGGGAGCCTCCTGGATATCAATGAAAGTCATGACCATTTCTGCCTCACTCATGGGTGGGTTCACTTGGGCTGCCATCCTCCTCCACCGTTGAGCATAGTCTCTGAAGGATTCACTGGTCTGTTTTCTGATCTTTGTCATCTGGTATCGGTCTGGAGCCATTTGGGATTGAAAGCTGTATTGCGTCAGAAAGGCGTGGGCCAGCTCCTCCCAATTGTGAATCTTAGCATTATCCAGCCTCGCATACCAGGTCCTAGCCTCCCCTGCCAGGCTTTTCTGGAATAACTGCATTCTCAACGACTCGTCCTCAGCATATGCCCCAAGTTCTCCGATGAATACTTTCAGATGCGTGTATGGATCCCCCGACCCGTTGTACTTTTCAAATTCAGGGAGCTTGAACTTCTCGGGGTATCTGGTTCCCGGAAAGATGCACAGGTCGGAATAGTTAACACTGCCATATGACCCGATCCCCTTCATCGTTTTGATGGCTTCCTCCATCTGCTTTATCTTCTTACTAACCCCACTGGCCACCTCGTCTTCAGGGATGATAATGACTTGCTTTGGTAGCTCTACTTTTGGAGTTTCTGGGGTCAGTGCGTTTCCTTGGGATGATGGCCCCGCCGGGTCCTCGAGCTGTGGCCCTGATTTTAGTTTGAAATGCTCCTTGAGCAACATGGTCAGCTCGGTCATTTGGTTTTTCACAGCATTGAACTCTTCCCGAGATACGGGAGCCAGGTCAGGATTAGGGTTCTCAGCCATCTCGACTGTTGATTCTTTGGCTTTCTTAGATCGGAGACGGGTTTGGGGAGCAATCCTGCAATTAAAATACGCCAAGGTTCAGTTCCGGGAAATGACATTGGTGGATGCATGCTAAAGCACATATTTTTGTGTTTTTTTTTTTGAGTTTTATAATCTTTTTCTGCAAAACAGGGTCAGTATCCCTTTATTTAAACCAAAGTAATGACATTGTGCAATTTATGATGCTTGGAGCTGTCCCTGTAAAACAGAGGTTAGTACTTTTTATTTTGACAAAATTTGGTTGGTACAAAAGGATTGACTACAGTATGACTTTTATTTTGACAAAAATTGGTTGGTGCAAAATGATTGACTACAGTATGATATCATGCACGTAAAGCGTAAAAGGGCATGAAGAGACTTTCCATGCGTTGGGTTTATCTGAGGCTGACCTACCCTAAGTTATTCTCGCGGGCTTTTCGGCATGAAGGTTCCCAGATCTTCGCAACATACTCGAAGGGAATAAATCCGATCTTTCAATTGGATTGGATCTGAGTGGATGCTTTTCCTGAGCCTCGCCGGGGAGCACCCCTTTGAGTCCAGTAATCCACATCCGACGGGTTTGCCTCAGGAGGAGGAACTGCTCAACATACATTCATCATACATTCATCGTACCTCACCGTATGCATATGATGATATTAAAATAAAGCATTCGCAAAGCAATCACAAAACTCGCACATTCATTCATACGCACACAAAAGGTAAATCGACGTAAATAAAGCACACACATTTTTGAATTTTTAAAGGATAGTAAAACATCGAGATTTAAAATGCGGCTTAAGCCCTCTAATGTCCCCAGCAGAGTCGCCAGCTGTCGACGCCGGGATTTCGCCGTCTCGTTTTTTATTATTAAAATGCCCTTTCCAATTTTAGCCTTTTAGATTAAATGTGATTTTGAAAAGGGTCGGCTTAATGTCGACGGGTTTTTAAATGTCGATTTCTTTATGAGCCAATTGACCAGAGTGGCCAGTTGGTATATTTGAAATGGATGTACCAACTCATCCGAATTTATTTTCGTAATTGCTGGCTCATATGTGACTCCGATTAATTGGTCTGCAAACCGAGATTCATAGAGCTCGGGGGCTTGCTTAAGCGAGGGGAAGGTGTTAGGCACCCCCCGACTTCCGTGAAACACGGTTACCGCAATCTCGATGTTTTCCTATCCTTTTAAATCCTAAAATGTGTGTGTGTGTGTGTGTGTGTGTGTGTGCCTAAATGGACGTTTGTGGTGCGTTTTGCATAAAAAAGTTTGCTTTTATTTTATATGGCAAAAGTATTTATCTGGAAAGTGTTTTGGACGTTCTTTGACCCAAATGACGAGGCTTCGCTTTTTATAAGAAAGATTGATTTTAATTTCGAAAGCGTTGAGGTTTTTTATTTAGATGTCATTTTAGAAAACAATAGTTTTAAACTTTTGTCAAATAGGAATCGAGACTATACATTGCCTTCTAACAGTTAATATAAATAAAACGAGGGCAACTTCTAGAACTCTTTAACCCTATGCACAAAGTTTAATGAAAACATTGATTTATTTGCAAAAGCGTTTCTTATGACCTTTTAAAACCAAATGGAGTCTTTTTGCCAAACACGGGTTAAAGTTCGCCCAAGACTCTTAATTTTAAACCTCGTGAATCTAATATCCTAATTTGCTTGATTTTATAAAAACCTTTATCATTTCATTCCAAAATCGTTTTCTCGTGTCAAAAGGAAAATCAAGCATTAAAAATAGCGTTGCGGTTATTCACGGGCATGTAAGCCATCCAAATAACCCCAAACGCCTACAATCACATGTTTCACTATTACGGGGCCTTAAACCCGATTTTCGGTATCGATATCGCTTTAAGGCCCAAAAATTACATATTTACAACACAAGTGCATCGCCATTGCTACATACGTAAAAACTATAAAATAACCTTAAAAGGATATCATCGGGAGGTTAGGAGGAGATTCTATCCGCCACAAATCCTCTCTAACCATCCCTAATCCATAGATCCAAACATATATCGACTACATCGGATCTAACTTCAACATATACAAAATCAAACTATATTAAATAGCAATGCACCAAATATTTTCGGATCTAACAGTAGATCCACCCAACAAATGCACAAATTATTAGATCTATAACAACTTAGACAATAAGATAAAATGAGAACTAGATCTAACTATATAGAACCACAAATGCTATGAACTTGGATTTCTTTACATTTCAAATGATGAAAGATACGCTTTAACACTTGAAAATCGAAATAGGATACAATACCTAGTAAAAATTGAACACAAGATGAAGAAATCTCACAATGTTTCTCTCTTTTCTATCTTTTTCTCTCTTCTCCCGCGCCTCTCTCTCTCTCTAAAAATCTATTTTTCTTTCCTTTTTTTCCTTTCTCTTTTGCTCTCGGGTGGAAAATGGCCGCATATAGGCTTCAGCAGGCAGCCGCAGATGCATCTGCGGCTGGCCGCAGATGCATCTGCGGCTGCCTGCTGTGGCCGCCTGGCCGCCGCCTCGGCTGTCGTGTGCCGTTCTCGAGCCTCGTGCCTGTCACGTCTGTCGGTGGCAGCGGTTGCATTCGCGGCCGTCCGGCTTGTTTTTTCGATTTTCGTGCCACGCGGTCTTAATTCGCCAATTTCTGCGGTATTATTTTGGAAAGCTGTATTTTTGCAGCCCGGAAATCCCCGAAAAACGTGCCATATTATTCTGGGAGGCTAGTTCGGAGGGATGCGACTTGATATGGAATTTGATAATTGTGCTTGGCTTTCAGGGGGCGCTGCCCCCTACCCCCCCGCCAGCTCATCGGCGAGCTGGGCAGCCGCTCGCTCACCGGGGAGCGAGACCCCCGAACATCGTAAGCGTAGTGGCCATTTGTCGTCTTTGGTGATCCGAACAGGTTCTTCGGGATTAGCTTTTTGCCTTGCCTGATGCTCGTTGTTTGCTGTGGCGGCTTTGACCGTAAGTTGTTGGGGTGGCTTCGTGTTGGGGTCCACCTTCCTTTTCGCTCGTCGGGTCAAATGACGGTTTTGCCCTCCTGCCAGGGTTAGTACAAAAGTGCAAAATTTGGGTGTCTACAGCTGCCCCTCTTTATCATGTTTATGGAATGGTAAGTGAAATGAACATGATAAAGAAGTAGGCACCCAATGCATGATGATGACAGTACATATTTTAATGATGCAACATATATATCATTGATGCAACATATATACGTTAATGACGCAACACTAATATTACCGGTTACTGCCTCAACTGGACTCGCATCGCATATTCGCCAAAATTATTTTCTCTTGCTTATCGCATATCGCATATTAAATATCAAATCGCATATCATACTAAATCAAAAACGCGTTACATCGCATATGAAGTCGTATATCGCATCGCATTGCACATTGCATCGCATTGTTTTGGTCATCGTCGGATCTTTTCCCAACGGTTCGTTTTTGGACGGTCAGGAATTTGCACTGACGGGTCATTTTTGGACGGTCAGTTCTTGTATCTGACGAGTCATGTTTGGACGGTCAGGGATTTTCACTGACGGGTCATGTTTGGACGGTCAGTTCTTGTATCTGACTGGTCATGTTTGGACGGTCAGAGATTTTCACTGACGGGTCATGTTTGGACGGTCAGTTCTTGTATCTGACTGGTCATGTTTGGACGGTCAGTTTCCTTTGACTGACGGGTCACGTTTGGACGGTCAGTTTCCTTTGACTGACGGGTCATGTTTGGACGGTCAGTTTCCTTTGACTGACGGGTCATGTTTGGGCGGTCAGTTCTTTTGACTGACGGGTCATGTTTGGACGGTCAGTTCTTTTGACTGACGGGTCATGTTGGACGGTCAGGGATTTTCACTGACTGGTCATGTTTGGACGGTCAGGGATTTTCACTGACTGGTCATTTTGGACGGCCAGTTCTTTTGACTGACGGGTCATGTTGGATGGTCAGGGATTTTCACTGACTGGTCATTTTGGACGGCCAGTTCTTTTGACTGACGGGTCATGTTTGGACGGTCAGTTCTTTTGACTGACGGGTCATGTTTGGACGGTCAGTCCTTTTGACTGACGGGTCATGTTTGGACGGTCAGTTCTCTTGACTGACGGGTCATGTTGGACGGTCAGGGATTTTCACTGACTGGTCATTTTGGACGGCCAGTTCTTTTGACTGGCGGGTCATGTTGGACGGTCAGGGATTTTCACTGACTGGTCATTTTGGACGGCCAGTTCTTTTAACTGGCGGGTCATTTTTGAGTTGGTCAGGTATCGTATCTGACTGGTCATTTTTGGCTTGGTCAGGTATCGTTTCTGACTGGTCGCTTTTGGTTTGGTCAGGTATTGTATATGACTGGTCGTTTTTTGGTTTGGTCAGGTTTTCACTGTCGGGTCATTATTGTAATTGCCAGGTCTCGTCTCTGGAATCGCTGTGTACTATCTTAAATGGACTCGCATCGTATTGTACATCATAAAAATGCAATAACTCTAGAGGAAATTCAAAAGGAAAGCGTACCTGATTAGTTTGTGGGGCCTCCCTAGGATTCGTCCTCGTAAATCGCTTTTGCCAGCCACTTCTTTTGGTTTGACTTGTCATTCTTGGGGTTCGTCCTCGTAGATCGCTCTTGACAGCCATCGCTTTTGAGTTGTTATCCTTGTTGATTAGCTGAGGGTGTTTCGGACAGTCATTTTGCAATTTCCTTGATGTTTCATAGATTCTGGGCGCATCGGATCGTGGAAGTTTTCCGCTGTCATGTTCCTCTGATAAATGGCACCGGTATTCGTGACGCTGACAGTCTCGTACCTGTGATTTTTCTTTCATGTATATTTTATTTTTATATATACATGGATGCGCAGATGTTATGCATGGATCAATAGTTATGCTTGGAAGGAAATGACCCCTGTTTAGTCAAATGATACAATTTTCCACGTGTCGTTCCTTTTTTACTACTCAGTTGTGTCATGCCTTATTTGGGAGGACAGTTTCTGGACTTCAAGGTTTGTTCGTTGAATCGCATGCCCCTGATCGTTTCTCTGTTGGGGAATTGTATATGTCGTTTTGAATGCCCAATCGACTCATCCAGGGCTTCTCATCCTGCTCGCAGATCGTCATGTCTTTGAATTTGGGGTGCAGGGACTTCCTCTTATGCTAGAGGATTATGCCTAGATTCTGGGTTGATATCTAGGTGATCCCCTGGTCCGTTAGTCGTATGCCTTTATAGCTCTTTGACTTTCATCTGATTAATGCAGTCCACTTGGCTCCTCTTTTTTCGATGACCGACGACCATGTTGCCCTTCCTTGCCTTTTAATTGACCAGCTCTGACGTCAGGAATTATATCGCTCTTGCATATGCTTGCTTGAGTATCGAGGTAATGTTAACGTACATCATGCTGAGTTTGTCAAAATCCATTGATGGTCGTGGGGGAAGGTTTGTTGATGAGGAGTTTGATATAGACCTGTGCTCCTTTCATTTCCATGATCTTTAAAATGCCCCAGCCTTACTCATGTTTTTGTCGCGGATTCGTACGGGAAGTCATTTCGTTGGTCATGCCGAGTTACCTACACCGATTCATATCCTGCACAAGCAACAAACGCTAAATGCTCGACCGTTCGGGTCGGCGGGGTTAACTTCGATATTACTAAACATCTCAACAGTTGAGCAGATAAAATGGAATGCTCATGATTATGTAATTTGGCTCGTGTTTGTGATGTTTGTGTCTTATCGTTAAAGAAACTCGACATCGAGATGGATCTCTTTTTTCGTAAATCGTGAGTGGATTAATTTGACATTGAATGAATTGCGAATGTATTAATTCACTCTCGATTTCACTTTTCTTTTTTTTTTTTTTTTTTCTTTTTTCTTTTTTCTCTTTTTTTTTTTTTTTTTTTTCTTTTTTCATCTGACGAGTTAGGAAATCATAATAAAAACATTTAAGTATTCATGGTCAATATACGTGAGTATGATCAAATTCAAAACTACCTTCCTTTATCAGATGTATTTTGTCTTCATTCTCGATATCGTTATTCACAGAATTAACGTCATATGGCAAGTGCACTGTGCGATGCATCCTTCGATAGGGGTTTCTTTTCCATGACTTTAGACGAGCCTCTTCTTTCTCTGATCGAACATTTTTTTCTCTTTCTTTTTTCGACTACGCCTTTTCCTTTTCGTGTCCACTTAACTTGTCTCGTTTTCTTAGGCTATTCAGAGTTACCCATTTAACGAGCTTTGGACCAATGACTCCCAAACCATGCGGCTTTAGGGCATTAGGTGTAAAGACACCCCTTCGGGTTTACTTGCTCGAGTAACAAAGGTCACGCTTCGATACAAGTTAGGTGGTTTACTGCATTCATTCCTCGTCTGACCTTGTGCAAGATTCGTTTTCTTAGGCTTGAGTTACCCATGTAGCGAGCGTTGGGGCCGGTGACTCCCAAATCAGACGACTTTAGGGCACCAGGTGTAGAGACACCCTTCAGGCTTAATTACTCGAATAACCCTTGCCACGATTCGAATCTGCTCAGGTCTCTGCAGCTGTAATGCTCGTTTTCTTAGGCTCTGAATTACCCATGTAACGAGTGTTGGGCCGGCGACTCCCAAATCAGATGACTTTAGGGCGCCAGGTGTAAAGACACCCCTCAGGCTTAATTGCTCGAATAATTCAGGCCACGATTCGAGACATTTGGTTCACTTTTATTTATCTTCCGACTCTGCATCAACTGTCATCCTTATCGTCATAGCTTTATACCCCACATCTGAAAGTTGGCGCAAACGCAAAGTGCAGACTTGCCTATGAGGTGGATTCTGCTTCGAACGACACTTCGAAATCAGGTCTTTGTACAGTTTTAATAGGTTGATCAGTTTTAATCATCTAATTATACTCACGAGTCTGCTCCACAGATGCTTGTCAGAATTAATTCGATTCCTAACAAGTCAAATAAAATTTTCTCTTTCCAAAAGTAATGTTAGAGTTAAACTATGTACAGTCTTAATATATGTACATGAAGACAGGAAAGAAATAAATAACTGAGATGAGTTGTATCTTACCTGTGGGTCCTCGTATTCTGAAAGAGCTCTGACTGGAAAGGACCAATTGATCGTACAGCTCTGATGATGTTATTGTACGCTGATGAGATCGTACCATAGATGTTAAATTGCGCACTACCTTTCCATGGATGGTTGATGAATGCCCCAGTGTCGAGTCGTCATCGATTTCAACATTGCCCCAGTCCTGATTGTTGTCAAGGTCATTGCTTCGTGGTGTTTCTGACAGGTGGGCCGATGAAATGTTGGAAACCCAAAATCCTTTGCTTTTGATCAGGTAGGAAGTGCACTCCGATGGGTTGACAGGAGAACAGGTTTGTCTGAGTCATTGATCGTTAACTGTAAAACCATCGAAGGATTCTATAGAATTTTTGCAAAGATTAGACCGCGCCAAAGTGGCTGCCTACGTACTCCTATAGGAAGAGGAGATCAGGTCTTTCGTAGTTCAGGCCTTTCATTGCACACCAGATTGCTTTTTCTTTTTTTTTTTTTTTTTTTTTTTTTTTTTTTTTTAAGAAAACATAACATAATAATGCATAGAAAATAAAACGAGGCATAATATTAAGCAGCCAATAACATCCCCACCCCTTTTTTGGGACTCGCAATCGTATCATTTAAGTTCACCATTTCATAGTTCGCGGAGGCTCGTCAATCCATTCGTCGGTGTTCGGGTTCCCCATTGCGGTGATCTCAATATCGTTTGCCATTTTTAGCTCTCCTCTTTCGATAAGATTTTGGATCTTGTGCCGCAACGCCCAACACTCTTCAGTATCATGCCCTGGTGAGTTGGAATGATAGAGGCATATTCTCGTAGGATCGTATCTTTTAGAGTTGGGGTCGGTTTGTGGCAGCAACTCCCTAATCTTTCCCCGGCTGATCAGAAGATGCAATATTTCCGCTTTTGATTTGCTCAAAGGGGTGAACTTTCGATCTCTGGAGAATGCTGCTTGATCTTTCCCTTTCGAGGGTTCACCTCTATCCGAGCGGTTATCAAGGCTCCACTGGTGGGATCGTCTGACATCTTTATTATGTTCACTTCCCTGTCCTTTCAATCTGTTTTGATCTTCTTGAGCCAGCTGGTTTTCGTGGGAGGGATCCTGGTTTGAAACTTGTTTGTCCTCTTCTCCCGTCTGGTCTCTCAGTAATTGGGTGAAGAGTTGCCTCGTCAGATTATGTTGGTGTACCACCAGGTCTGCTAATTGCTTCATTTGATGCCTGACCAACTTCATTTCTTGCCTAATGACCTTAACCTCCTCCAGACATTCCCTTTCAAGGACATTTGTTTCGCTCATTGGGGGGTATTCTTCGACCTTTCGGATGTATTTGCGATTAGGATCCACCACGATATTTCCTGACCCAATCATGCTTACCTCATTTGTTCCGTATTGTGGCAGATGGTTGGCGTTGACATCTGGTCGCTGAACTACAATGTCCCCCCTATCGATCAAGTTCTGTATCTTATGTTTCAACGCCCAGCATTCCTGAGTGTCATGCCCCGGGGACCCGGAATGATAGGCACATTTCTTGCTTGGGTCATGCTTCTTCTCCTTTGGGTCAGTCGGTGGTGCCAGCTCCGTAATCTTCTTTTGGGTGATTAACACGGCCAAAATTTGCTCTAATGGATCTCCCAACGGGGTGAATTCCCTATCTCGGGCATTTTCAAATCTCCTTCGCCCCTCATACCTTTGATCGTTGAAATTTGACTGACGCGGGGGCTCATTCCTTTGCATGCGGACAGGAGGGCTGGTCATTGCTTTCCCAGATAGCCCTTGCAAGACCAGGGACACATCTTCCTCTTTGCTCTCATGTGGTCTCCAGGAAGTACTACCATAGTTTCCGCTTTGTATTTGTTCAGCAACAGCTTCAAGAGCAGTGAGGTCTCGGATCTTTCCTGACTTCAAACCCATCTCAGCCATTTCCCCATGCTTGATCATCTCCGCAAAAGGTTTTCCTATTCCCGCCATTACTCTTTCATAATAGGGAGCCTCCTGGATATCAATGAAAGTCATGACCATTTCTGCCTCACTCATGGGTGGGTTCACTTGGGCTGCCATCCTCCTCCACCGTTGAGCATAGTCTCTGAAGGATTCACTGGTCTGTTTTCTGATCTTTGTCATCTGGTATCGGTCTGGAGCCATTTGGGATTGAAAGCTGTATTGCGTCAGAAAGGCGTGGGCCAGCTCCTCCCAATTGTGAATCTTAGCATTATCCAGCCTCGCATACCAGGTCCTAGCCTCCCCTGCCAGGCTTTTCTGGAATAACTGCATTCTCAACGACTCGTCCTCAGCATATGCCCCAAGTTCTCCGATGAATACTTTCAGATGCGTGTATGGATCCCCCGACCCGTTGTACTTTTCAAATTCAGGGAGCTTGAACTTCTCGGGGTATCTGGTTCCCGGAAAGATGCACAGGTCGGAATAGTTAACACTGCCATATGACCCGATCCCCTTCATCGTTTTGATGGCTTCCTCCATCTGCTTTATCTTCTTACTAACCCCACTGGCCACCTCGTCTTCAGGGATGATAATGACTTGCTTTGGTAGCTCTACTTTTGGAGTTTCTGGGGTCAGTGCGTTTCCTTGGGATGATGGCCCCGCCGGGTCCTCGAGCTGTGGCCCTGATTTTAGTTTGAAATGCTCCTTGAGCAACATGGTCAGCTCGGTCATTTGGTTTTTCACAGCATTGAACTCTTCCCGAGATACGGGAGCCAGGTCAGGATTAGGGTTCTCAGCCATCTCGACTGTTGATTCTCTGGCTTTCTTAGATCGGAGACGGGTTTGGGGAGCAATCCTGCAATTAAAATACGCCAAGGTTCAGTTCCGGGAAATGACATTGGTGGATGCATGCTAAAGCACATATTTTTGTGTTTTTTTTTTTGAGTTTTATAATCTTTTTCTGCAAAACAGGGTCAGTATCCCTTTATTTAAACCAAAGTAATGACATTGTGCAATTTATGATGCTTGGAGCTGTCCCTGTAAAACAGAGGTTAGTACTTTTTATTTTGACAAAATTTGGTTGGTACAAAAGGATTGACTACAGTATGACTTTTATTTTGACAAAAATTGGTTGGTGCAAAATGATTGACTACAGTATGATATCATGCACGTAAAGCGTAAAAGGGCATGAAGAGACTTTCCATGCGTTGGGTTTATCTGAGGCTGACCTACCCTAAGTTATTCTCGCGGGCTTTTCGGCATGAAGGTTCCCAGATCTTCGCAACATACTCGAAGGGAATAAATCCGATCTTTCAATTGGATTGGATCTGAGTGGATGCTTTTCCTGAGCCTCGCCGGGGAGCACCCCTTTGAGTCCAGTAATCCACATCCGACGGGTTTGCCTCAGGAGGAGGAACTGCTCAACATACATTCATCATACATTCATCGTACCTCACCGTATGCATATGATGATATTAAAATAAAGCATTCGCAAAGCAATCACAAAACTCGCACATTCATTCATACGCACACAAAAGGTAAATCGACGTAAATAAAGCACACACATTTTTGAATTTTTAAAGGATAGTAAAACATCGAGATTTAAAATGCGGCTTAAGCCCTCTAATGTCCCCAGCAGAGTCGCCAGCTGTCGACGCCGGGATTTCGCCGTCTCGTTTTTTATTATTAAAATGCCCTTTCCAATTTTAGCCTTTTAGATTAAATGTGATTTTGAAAAGGGTCGGCTTAATGTCGACGGGTTTTTAAATGTCGATTTCTTTATGAGCCAATTGACCAGAGTCGCCAGTTGGTATATTTGAAATGGATGTACCAACTCATCCGAATTTATTTTCGTAATTGCTGGCTCATATGTGACTCCGATTAATTGGTCTGCAAACCGAGATTCATAGAGCTCGGGGGCTTGCTTAAGCGAGGGGAAGGTGTTAGGCACCCCCCGACTTCCGTGAAACACGGTTACCGCAATCTCGATGTTTTCCTATCCTTTTAAATCCTAAAATGTGTGTGTGTGTGTGTGTGTGTGTGTGTGTGTGTGTGTGTGTGCCTAAATGGACGTTTGTGGTGCGTTTTGCATAAAAAAGTTTGCTTTTATTTTATATGGCAAAAGTATTTATCTGGAAAGTGTTTTGGACGTTCTTTGACCCAAATGACGAGGCTTCGCTTTTTATAAGAAAGATTGATTTTAATTTCGAAAGCGTTGAGGTTTTTTATTTAGATGTCATTTTAGAAAACAATAGTTTTAAACTTTTGTCAAATAGGAATCGAGACTATACATTGCCTTCTAACAGTTAATATAAATAAAACGAGGGCAACTTCTAGAACTCTTTAACCCTATGCACAAAGTTTAATGAAAACATTGATTTATTTGCAAAAGCGTTTCTTATGACCTTTTAAAACCAAATGGAGTCTTTTTGCCAAACACGGGTTAAAGTTCGCCCAAGACTCTTAATTTTAAACCTCGTGAATCTAATATCCTAATTTGCTTGATTTTATAAAAACCTTTATCATTTCATTCCAAAATCGTTTTCTCGTGTCAAAAGGAAAATCAAGCATTAAAAATAGCGTTGCGGTTATTCACGGGCATGTAAGCCATCCAAATAACCCCAAACGCCTACAATCACATGTTTCACTATTACGGGGCCTTAAACCCGATTTTCGGTATCGATATCGCTTTAAGGCCCAAAAATTACATATTTACAACACAAGTGCATCGCCATTGCTACATACGTAAAAACTATAAAATAACCTTAAAAGGATATCATCGGGAGGTTAGGAGGAGATTCTATCCGCCACAAATCCTCTCTAACCATCCCTAATCCATAGATCCAAACATATATCGACTACATCGGATCTAACTTCAACATATACAAAATCAAACTATATTAAATAGCAATGCACCAAATATTTTCGGATCTAACAGTAGATCCACCCAACAAATGCACAAATTATTAGATCTATAACAACTTAGACAATAAGATAAAATGAGAACTAGATCTAACTATATAGAACCACAAATGCTATGAACTTGGATTTCTTTACATTTCAAATGATGAAAGATACGCTTTAACACTTGAAAATCGAAATAGGATACAATACCTAGTAAAAATTGAACACAAGATGAAGAAATCTCACAATGTTTCTCTCTTTTCTATCTTTTTCTCTCTTCTCCCGCGCCTCTCTCTCTCTCTAAAAATCTATTTTTCTTTCCTTTTTTTCCTTTCTCTTTTGCTCTCGGGTGGAAAATGGCCGCATATAGGCTTCAGCAGGCAGCCGCAGATGCATCTGCGGCTGGCCGCAGATGCATCTGCGGCTGCCTGCTGTGGCCGCCTGGCCGCCGCCTCGGCTGTCGTGTGCCGTTCTCGAGCCTCGTGCCTGTCACGTCTGTCGGTGGCAGCGGTTGCATTCGCGGCCGTCCGGCTTGTTTTTTCGATTTTCGTGCCACGCGGTCTTAATTCGCCAATTTCTGCGGTATTATTTTGGAAAGCTGTATTTTTGCAGCCCGGAAATCCCCGAAAAACGTGCCATATTATTCTGGGAGGCTAGTTCGGAGGGATGCGACTTGATATGGAATTTGATAATTGTGCTTGGCTTTCAGGGGGCGCTGCCCCCTACCCCCCCGCCAGCTCATCGGCGAGCTGGGCAGCCGCTCGCTCACCGGGGAGCGAGACCCCCGAACATCGTAAGCGTAGTGGCCATTTGTCGTCTTTGGTGATCCGAACAGGTTCTTCGGGATTAGCTTTTTGCCTTGCCTGATGCTCGTTGTTTGCTGTGGCGGCTTTGACCGTAAGTTGTTGGGGTGGCTTCGTGTTGGGGTCCACCTTCCTTTTCGCTCGTCGGGTCAAATGACGGTTTTGCCCTCCTGCCAGGGTTAGTACAAAAGTGCAAAATTTGGGTGTCTACAATATGCTCGGTGTGTGTCATACATCACGTGCTTGTGCTTCTACTATAGCAATATATCTCATATTATTGCACAAAGTACACATAGTTGTCATATTATCCACATAACACGTAACACATAATTTATATGCCTTTGAAACCAGAATTACATATCATAACATTTAACATTTAAGGACTGAAGAACTTGCCTCGATTTGCGTTCATTACGTAACACTTACAAACATCCCACGTATAGCTTTGTTCGTCAATTAACATTTCTGTGATCTTTATCATTCATCACATAACCTATATATCAAACTCAGGTTATATCACAATCAATAATCTCGTTCGAGAAATAATATTCTTCTAAATTATGCTACTAAATTTTAACAACGTTGCCTTTATCGTAACTTTTTCGTTACTTAATTGTTTACGTTCACTAGTCAGTCAACACACGATCCATAATATCTCACGAGTCTAATAAACCTCTCAAAGTCTCCAAAATATTATTCTGGACTTTTCAATCCATTTTTACATTTTTCGAATTATCCGACAATTTTCTGTAATTATTTCTATTTATAAAACTATTATTTAATAGCTTTAAAATAGAAATAATAATACAACATACTTTTATATCCTCCAAACACCATCTATATTTATCTTATATTATTATAAGATTTTTCACCAAGTTTCATAATTTTCTAACATTCATAGAATTTCCTATGAATTTCCACTATTTTTAAATTAACTTAAATAGCCTTAAAAATACAATAATTACTATACTCTTCAATAAATTACCAAACTTTTTCACAAATTCTGGAATAATATAACAGTAATGCTGTCCATAACAAATTTTAGCACAAAAATATTTTTAGTAATTAAATTTTAATTTTAATGCACTGAAACTTCCGAAATTCACAGTAATTAGCACGTTTATCCGAAAATTATGAATCTTAAGTCCATTCCACACGAAATTTAATTCTCTACAACTTTGTAGAAGAAAATTTTTCCAGATTCTGCACTGAAATGAACAGACTCCGGACAGATTCACGTTTTACTGTGCTAATTCTTCCGAAATTCATAGAAATTAGCTTGTTTATCAGAAAATTACGAATTTTAAGTCCATTTCACATGAAATTTAATTCTCTACAACTTTGTAGAAGAAACTTTTTCCAAATTCTGCCCAGAAATGGACAGAATTGCTCCTGTTCGGGGCTGTTCACTATTCACTCTCCTTTAATTTATTTTTTATCCAATTTGTCCACAATAATTACTCTAAACATCATATCATCCACACATATACCTCTAAAAATCATCAATAACAATCATTCTAATTATTTTCTAATTTTTCACAAAATTTATTTAATCATTAAAAATACAAAATTAATTTACTTAAAATAATTTTATACCTTCCAAAGCTTGAAAATTATTCATATGAAGCTTGTTCCTCATCTTGATGGCCCCAAAAACTCTCTCTCTCTTGGCGGTGATGGTGGTTGCCGGTTGACATGGTGGTGGTGTCCACGGTGGAGGAAGAAATGGGAGAGATTTTGTTTTTGTTTTTTATTTCTTTTTCTTACTTTTCTTATTCCTTTTTATAGCTAGACAAAATTAACTAGTTTGGAGACTAAGCAAAGAGTCCACCGCCTCAACCATGCGTACCACCGACTTAAGCATCCGGATTGCACAAAATCATGCCTAAATAATTATTTTAATACATTACGTATTTATATCGTGTAATAAATATTTTATATAACATATATAAAATATTTATTTTAATTCACTAAAAATCATAACATGATTTATGAGTAATATTAATACCTTTTTCGGTATTTTACATGATAAATTTTATACACGCATAACGTCATGCATGTAATTATATGAGGTAATTTATACCTCTAAAAATCATAAAATAATTCGCATAGCCCATAAAAATTATTTTTCATAATTTTTCACTTCGTTACTTGGACAACATGTTACATTAACATGTTCACGTTTCCGAAATATTATTTTTCATAAAAGTCATAATAATTTAATTATGCATAAACATAATTTTTAATAACTTAAAACATTCCTTTTTCTTATTTAATATTCCATTTCTTTAATATTTACAATAATTTTCCTTATATAAATTATATAATTTAATATTATATAATTTATATAATTACATTATTCCTTTTAAATAATTTTCATTTTACACAAACACAATTTATAAAACTTTCTTCCACCCTTAATTAATTTAATTCTCTTATATAAATTATATACTTATTCTTATATAATTTATATAATTATTATTTCCTTCATACAACATTTTAATTTCCTTATATAAATTATATAATTATTATTATATAATTTATATAATTACATTTCTTCTCAATTAATTTCTAAACTTTCTCCATAATTCATAATTAATTTAAAATCAATATTTACAATTTTATCAACTCCCTCATTCACTTTTCATTTAAAATTGGATTAATTTAATTATTAATCCCTTAATTTTCATAATTAATAACATTTATAATTATAACAAATAAGCATAAACACATATATATACATATTTAATTCATATTTCTCACATTTTCATATAACCTCATTTAAAATCATAATTTCTATATCTTCACAATAATTTTATTGTACAATTTATTGTATCATTACATGTAATTTCTTTTATTCCTTATAAATTGTTTTTAAACAATTTATTTACTTTTTCAATTATTCTAAAATCAACACAATTCATCATCATTTCTGCACAAATTTAATTTATCAATTAAATCCCTTCACATACCTTAAACCACATAAAATAATAATTTATTTAACAACCTTGATAATTTTATCAATTAAATTCTCATTTGATATTATTAAAGGAATCCTGAAAATTCGGATCCTCACATTCTTCCCCCCTTAACAGGATTCCGTCCTCGGAATCGTAATTACCGTAATAATCATACTTATTTTATTTATAACACTTTGCTATACCTTTATCTTGATAAATCACCACTATATCCATAATAATCATATTTTACCTCATTAACTTCCGTAATTCACATGGATAATCTCATAATGGTCATAACTGTTAGAATATTCAATTCTTAATTCACATCATATTTCATAATTCTCTAAATATTTTATTCATAAAACTTTAACCCGTTTCTTGATTCACTTATCAAGATCGTTTCTCATTCTCTGAAAATTTCCTTTCTTTTATCGCATTTACCCTTACTCAATCCACTTATGTCATATTATCTATTGTACATCATTCATACTCTGCACATTCATCCTTAACTTCTCAATTCATATACGTGAATCTTCTTTTCATTCCATAATCATTCCTTAATACTTCTATCATTCAACACTAGGTTTTAAACACTAACATTTACTTAATTCATCATAATCCTTATTCAAAATTATTTCAAAAATCCTGGGTGTCACATTCACCCCTCCTTCATAAAATTTCGTCCTCGAAATTTCTATGTACTCGTACCTCATTCATTTACAATTTCTTTACATTTATTCCACATATCTTTCTTTCCTTCCTTTCTCGTAGTTATTGCACACTGCAATTTTCTAATCCACCGCCCTTCATAATTTCTTTACTTCATAATTATTACTTTCCTAATGCTCACATTTATAAAATACTACCCCATCCTACCATCCAATCTTCATAAGAATAGAGGAATTTCAAAATTTTATTTTGGAAAAACTTTCATGCTATGCTGAATGAACATTTTTCCCGGTTTAACAGTACTTCGCTCCCCGAGTACTTCATACTGCAAACCCTGACAGTGGATCAATCTGTCATTAAAGTGATGGATATTTCACCATACATTGGCACGCCAGATGATCAGTCTGCAATGCCTGTGTCTTGCTATGCTAGGTGACCATTTGATCAACCTGCAATATGCTTAATCTTTTTGTTCATCTCAGCCTTGGAATTCATTCAAAAGTAATTTGATTTGGTCTAACTTTTAAAGAGTACGAATTCAATAAATATATTTCAAAATTTGTCTAGCTGAATCAAATAGCTTAGACTTGTAATTTTTAACGCTTGTCTATCTAGGTCAATTAGCATAGACTTTCTTTTAACAATTTATAACTCGCAGAAATTTTTAAAACATTCATCATGTCAAAACTTTCAAAACGTCCAGCCGAGTCAAATGGCATTGACTTATAGCTTTGACATACTTTCATAAATCAAAATCATTTATGACTTCATGTTACCGCGTCATTTTGACAGTACGTTGAGGATTCCGTCGTGAATAATTCCTACACCATAAACCATACTTTATGGTGTTGAATTATCTTATAACGAAATAGTACCGCACCGTCTCAACAACACGTTGAGCATTCCGTCATTCATCACATCTGCACTGGGCTAAAAGGTGCGTGGATGATTCTTTTAAAATACATTTTGATGTAAAAACATTTTTGCCTAGCCGAGACAAGTAGCATAGACACTTTTTAAATCGCTTAAAAATTTCATTTATATTTTTCAAAATGCACACGTGCCAAATCAACTTGAGGCCAAAATTTTCGAAATCTAGCAAAGCTAGAAGAGTGGGAATATCCTAAATTCCCTAACATTCACCTTCAGTTTCTTTAGTTAATTAATAAATTTATTGCTAGGACTATTATTACCTTTATACAAAAGTTTTCTAACTACTCCAACATTTCTATACCCCCGTATAGTTCATCAAACTTACCACACATTATGAGTCCAGGAACTTACCACAAGAATATGAGTTTTAAAGCTTGTCCTAGCAATATGTAGTCTAAGAACAATCAAAGACTGTCCATATGCTGAGGGGCTCAAAACATGCCATACGATTATGAGTCATGGACTTACCCTATGCATGAGTTTTAAGAACTCGTGCCTAACTTAATATTATTTACCTATCAGAGACTCTTAGCGCGACTCTAACATTTCAATGATTATCACATAGTAACTAAGTAAACACAAATCCCCCGCCCATACAAAGGATTGTGCAACTCAGTCACCACATGAGTCCTCAATTGAAATTTCGTACCCAAGCTTCCTACCCCATATCATAACCTTTCATTTCTGTCTTTCATGTCTCATCATTTTCTAAATTCTTCTTGTACTATTTCATAGTACCATATCTCTTTATGCCTTTTCGACCATTAACAGGTCTCTCTGTTATTTCACATTTTCACTTGATCTCATCATGATCTTGCTTCACAACCTACTTCTTACTCGCTTCTCTTATCTCGTGATCGTATCGTAGTACGATTTTTTACCCTTCCTGATCATGTTATTATGATCTCTTTCTATGCTCTTTAGATTCCCTTTTATCTTTATTACTTAAATCAGGTATCTCCTGATTTTCTTTGAGATTCATCTTTGAATCCTTTCAAATATTCTTTCAGATATGTTCTTAATTAAACTTTTGAATTTTCTCAATTCGTTATTTTCAATCAAATCTTTCTTAATATATTCATCTCTTTCTTATATTCTTATAAGTTTCATATTTCCTTCGTTTTAGCCAACATCTGAGAACATCTTTCTCAACTTATGTCTTTCCATTATAATTCCCCCATGTTCATCAAACTTTTCACGTATTTGGACTCAGGAACTTACCATAATCATATGGTTGAGGAGCTTGTCCTAGTCAGGCCATAGTCGCTCATTCGCTAAAGGGGCTCCACCATATAATCATGAGTCACGAGTTTCCCATACGCTTGAGTTTTCAGAACACTCAACTAACCGTACTCTTCCTTACTCTAGGTTATAGCCTAAAGTATCATTTACCTAAGGTTTATAACCTCTAGCTCTGATACCAACTGTAACGACCCCGAAATTTGACCCACTTTATTCCCTTAAATTTTATATTTAATAAACATTATTTTCATTACGTCCAAATTTCGGTCCGTTAATAAATCTTTCATCACCTAAATTGATCAATTATTTAATTTCAACATCATCAATTACCAAATTTTCGGTATAAATTTTTTTTTTTCACTTAATCATTGTATTAAAACATTTGGATATTTAGAATCCTTACATTTCGATCCTAGTCCCTGGATCGCAACCTTTACTTATTCTTTTCTTTCTTGTATCATAAATCTCGTCATTCAAATTTTAATATCGTTCATAATCAAACGTATAATAATTTCCATCGTAACAAATAATTTAAACATTCACGGTTCGCAATTTAACTCTAATCATCCTATACGGATCCAACGTATATGAATATACAAAATGTCAAAATAACTTTGCAATTCACTATATTGAATATAACTATTTCATTTACAACTTTCTTGGTTGATCCATCTCTAATAAAATCCGATATTTCTGAAATTCATTTCTTAACCTGCAAAAGTTTAATTTAAGCAAGTAATGAGCACAACGGCTCAGCAAATTCAACAGTTCATGCGTCACGTAACACGTACCTTAATATGCTCGGTGTGTGTCATACATCACGTGTTTGTGCTTCTACTATAGCAATATATCTCATATTATTGCACAAAGTACACATAGTTGTCATATTATCCACATAACACGTAACACATAATTTATATGCCTTTGAAACCAGAATTACATATCATAACATTTAACATTTAAGGACTGAAGAACTTGCCTCGATTTGCGTTCATTACGTAACACTTACAAACATCCCACGTATAGCTTTGTTCGTCAATTAACATTTCTGTGATCTTTATCATTCATCACATAACCTATATATCAAACTCAGGTTATATCACAATCAATAATCTCGTTCGAGAAATAATATTCTTCTAAATTATGCTACTAAATTTTAACAACGTTGCCTTTATCGTAACTTTTTCGTTACTTAATTGTTTACGTTCACTAGTCAGTCAACACACGATCCATAATATCTCACGAGTCTAATAAACCTCTCAAAGTCTCCAAAATATTATTCTGGACTTTTCAATCCATTTTTACATTTTTCAAATTATCCGACAATTTTCTGTAATTATTTCTATTTATAAAACTATTATTTAATAGCTTTAAAATAGAAATAATAATACAACATACTTTTATATCCTCCAAACACCATCTATATTTATCTTATATTATTATAAGATTTTTCACCAAGTTTCATAATTTTCTAACATTCATAGAATTTCCTATGAATTTCCACTATTTTTAAATTAACTTAAATAGCCTTAAAAATACAATAAATACTATACTCTTCAATAAATTACCAAACTTTTTCACAAATTCTGGAATAATATAACAGTAATGCTGTCCATAACAAATTTTAGCACAAAAATATTTTTAGTAATTAAATTTTAATTTTAATGCACTGAAACTTCCGAAATTCACAGTAATTAGCACGTTTATCCGAAAATTATGAATCTTAAGTCCATTCCACACGAAATTTAATTCTCTACAACTTTGTAGAAGAAAATTTTTCCAGATTCTGCACTGAAATGAACAGACTCCGGACAGATTCACGTTTTACTGTGCTAATTCTTCCGAAATTCATAGAAATTAGCTTGTTTATCAGAAAATTACGAATTTTAAGTCCATTTCACATGAAATTTAATTCTCTACAACTTTGTAGAAGAAACTTTTTCCAAATTCTGCCCAGAAATGGACAGAATTGCTCCTGTTCGGGGCTGTTCACTATTCACTCTCCTTTAATTTATTTTTTATCCAATTTGTCCACAATAATTACTCTAAACATCATATCATCCACACATATACCTCTAAAAATCATCAATAACAATCATTCTAATTATTTTCTAATTTTTCACAAAATTTATTTAATCATTAAAAATACAAAATTAATTTACTTAAAATAACTTTATACCTTCCAAAGCTTGAAAATTATTCATATGAAGCTTGTTCCTCATCTTGATGGCCCCAAAAACTCTCTCTCTCTTGGCGGTGATGGTGGTTGCCGGTTGACATGGTGGTGGTGTCCACGGTGGAGGAAGAAATGGGAGAGATTTTGTTTTTGTTTTTTATTTCTTTTTCTTACTTTTCTTATTCCTTTTTATAGCTAGACAAAATTAACTAGTTTGGAGACTAAGCAAAGAGTCCACCGCCTCAACCATGCGTACCACCGACTTAAGCATCCGGATTACACAAAATCATGCCTAAATAATTATTTTAATACATTACGTATTTATATCGTGTAATAAATATTTTATATAACATATATAAAATATTTATTTTAATTCACTAAAAATCATAACATGATTTATGAGTAATATTAATACCTTTTTCGGTATTTTACATGATAAATTTTATACACGCATAACGTCATGCATGTAATTATATGAGGTAATTTATACCTCTAAAAATCATAAAATAATTCGCATAGCCCATAAAAATTATTTTTCATAATTTTTCACTTCGTTACTTGGACAACATGTTACATTAACATGTTCACGTTTCCGAAATATTATTTTTCATAAAAGTCATAATAATTTAATTATGCATAAACATAATTTTTAATAACTTAAAACATTCCTTTTTCTTATTTAATATTCCATTTCTTTAATATTTACAATAATTTTCCTTATATAAATTATATAATTTAATATTATATAATTTATATAATTACATTATTCCTTTTAAATAATTTTCATTTTACACAAACACAATTTATAAAACTTTCTTCCACCCTTAATTAATTTAATTCTCTTATATAAATTATATACTTATTCTTATATAATTTATATAATTATTATTTCCTTCATACAACATTTTAATTTCCTTATATAAATTATATAATTATTATTATATAATTTATATAATTACATTTCTTCTCAATTAATTTCTAAACTTTCTCCATAATTCATAATTAATTTAAAATCAATATTTACAATTTTATCAACTCCCTCATTCACTTTTCATTTAAAATTGGATTAATTTAATTATTAATCCCTTAATTTTCATAATTAATAACATTTATAATTATAACAAATAAGCATAAACACATATATATACATATTTAATTCATATTTCTCACATTTTCATATAACCTCATTTAAAATCATAATTTCTATATCTTCACAATAATTTTATTGTACAATTTATTGTATCATTACATGTAATTTCTTTTATTCCTTATAAATTGTTTTTAAACAATTTATTTACTTTTTCAATTATTCTAAAATCAACACAATTCATCATCATTTCTGCACAAATTTAATTTATCAATTAAATCCCTTCACATACCTTAAACCACATAAAATAATAATTTATTTAACAACCTTGATAATTTTATCAATTAAATTCTCATTTGATATTATTAAAGGAATCCTGAAAATTCGGATCCTCACAGCTGTTTACTATATCTAATCCGAATTAGAATAGGAGTCAGGTTCTTAGATGGTTTAGGAGATTACCTCCCTATTCAGACTATACCACGTTGAGGGACAATCCTAAAAGGAATCGGTAAGAGTCAGGTATGCACTATAAATACCCAGTCAATGATGGAGGAAGGGGTTACGCACACATACACTTTACTACTATACTAAATACTTGGACCTCCATTGTTGACCTTTCTTAGAACCTTCACTAACTCTTACACCGGAGGAGTCCACCAACGGCCCCAGCCGTTAGGACTTTTGTGCAGGTATCTTATCCGGACGGCCAGCAGGACAGCCGGACAAAACCAGGCGTCAACAAGGATCTCTTCTGATTGCCCAAGCATTGACCATAACTTTGGTTTTGACAGGTATAGTATACCCATCAATCTCACATTCCTTTCTGCATTCTCTTGGGAGCAACAAGGGAACAGGTGCATGTAGACGTAATGTTTCTTTGATCACTAACTTTAGGTATTTCAATCCTTGAATATCAGCTTCGTTAATATTTTCTTTTCCTTCGAGAGCTTGCCTCACTTCAGCTTGCGCTTTCTCCATCGCATTAGGATGTTTTACTAGCTCGGACATTGCCCATTCAAGTATTGCTGAGGAAGTGTCAGTTCCAGCTGTGAACATGTCCTGCATCAATATATGCTGAAGAGTTTTAGTAATTAATACAAATATTAACTAATCCACAATTTATTATGCGGAGTATAGTTAATTTAGGATTTTAACTCTATTAACTTGTAAAATTGGTCAGTTTTTGTCAAGGTATTGTATTCCTGTTGGAAAGAGTAATCAAAACTTGACCAATTTTGTAACTTCATGGAGTTGGAATCCGTTAATTTATTGCATATACAGATTTTATTTTTTTTACCAGAATGACGCCTTGCATGTCGTTGGATGAGATGGGAAACTCAAGGCGGTTACTATCGTTAATTCTCAAAAGAACATCAAGAAGATCTTCATCCTCAGCATCAACTACAGTTCCTTCCTTTTTGTTAGCCAGTTTTTCTCTATGCTCTTGCATAATGTGGCCAAAGATATGGTCAAGCTTCCGCCTCACCTTCTGTAACCTTGGCTTCATCCCACTAAGGACAGGGAGAAACTTCAATGAAGGAAACAAATCAGCCAAAAAAAAACCCGAACCTAGGTACGCTATATCTTCAACCACCTTTATTAACTCATCTTGGTACTTGCATCTCTTTCCAATCGTCGCTCTACAAGTTATCCCATTCGCCAATTCGGAAACCTTTTTACTTATATTTACTGGTGATCCTAACGACGATCGAATGGATTCAACCAGATTAAACGCCTCCCCCTCTCGAATAGACCGAAAGGACCGGACTTTATTGGCACTTAAGAGTTCCAATGTGCATATTTTACGCATTTGTCTCCACTAATCACCGTAAGTAGCCAACACAATGTCTCTACAGTTGGCCAAAATAACTTGGCCTAGTAGAACTGTTGGCCTGTCTGCAAAGGCAATATCGTGCGTTTTTAGTACTTCTTTGGCAATTCTAGGTGATGATATGACAATGGCAGAGATTTCGCCGATTTGAAGATGCATGAGAGGTCCATATTTGTTTGACAATTCTCGGAGAACGCGATGCGGGACAGCACCAGCCGCTTGGAGCAAATTACCTATGAGAGGTAGCTTCCATGGCCCTGGTGGCAGTTTTGTAGTTGTAATTTTGGTTTTGGATCTTTTGAATTCCTTTAATAACATAAAAAGAAAGAAGAAAAGGAAGATAGAGGAGATAATAGAAAGAGGGGATTGGAACTCCATTGTAGTTGTTTTGATGTGTTGTTAATATTGTTGAACACATAGTGATTTTATAGTGGCCAATTGTTTGACTTTCGAAATTGGTCAGTCAACTTGATGAACATATATCAAGAAATGGAAATTCAATTTCAACATTTAATTAATAAATGTTGCTTCTTTAGTATTACTTTTTTGACGAGTTTAAAATTCGGCTAGAACTTTGACTTTGCAATTATAGATAAGAGGATCATGACTTCCGTCATATCACATTTCACATTATCTGTTATGTTGTCCAGCTAAATTTTATATTGCTGTCACATAATATTTATTTATTATTCTACAGCTATACTGAATAAAGAACACGTAAAGAGCAATAAATGGGGTAAGGTAGCATATGAAAAGGAGAATGGAAAAGCTTATTTGAATTTGTTTTATCATGTAAAGTTATATTGGAAAGTCCATATATATACACAACCACAACAAAAGCTGGACAAATTTTAAACAAAGTTGTACGTAGCAACTTTGGACACTTCCGAAGCCTTAATCCATCATTTTTACATTGAATTATTATACTTATTATTATATAAATAATTACTCATAATAAAATTGTAACCTTAATTGAGTTTCAGTTGGTCAATCCATCATTAATGCGCACAGTTGTAACCACCTTAAACTTTGTGTGCGTTTAATTTTAATAGGTCGATTCAGTACAGTTCGATATTGTTTTTGGTACTCTTAAATGTTTTCAAAGCTTTGAACAACAACTTGATATGGACCAGATTGAGTAGACTTATAAAAGCAAATTCTCAGTCAAAACATAATAATTTAGCTGTCTCTTGTTACTTTCATTCTACATGAGTTCCCACCAAGCCAATGACTTTCTTTCCGCATGGGTTCCGACCAAGCCAATTACGAGTTGCTCAGTCAAAACATAATTATTTAGCAGTATAATTACTGATATTATTAACGGTTCATTTAGATATTTTGATAGTAATAATGTGTTGGTGTGACTAAAGAATGATGAATACAAAATCACATTATTGATTGTAGTTAATTGTGATTGATTATTATTTACATTTTATCGTATTATCTTATAAGTTATTTTTAGTAAGATTGATTTTTCACTATAACAATATTTATTTAATAAAAACAAGTTGTATTTATATGGATGAATATTCTAATTGTGTAATTCTCATTGTGGTAAGATTATTTTGTTCACATGTGAACCCATTCAGAAATTCGCTTATATATATATATATATATATATATATATATATATATATATATATATATATGATACCAAAGTAGAGCAGGAGAATACAACCTAGCACGTCTGTCAACGGTTTACAGATATACGATCAAAATGCAAAACACGCAACAAGATCTAATCTAACGCGACTTGGGTGACGTACCACTAGTCATACAATACAATAGCTTAGCACAGTTCCAAGAATATTAAAAATCATAATATAATTATATAGATCTAAATTACAACATATATGGTCTCATGAAAATTCTACTGTTGAGGAGGTGGAGGCCTTCCGGCCAGAACAAGTTGAAAAACTTCTTCCTTAATTGTATGTTCTATTCTTTCTATTAATTCTTCAGTTTCAACTATACGATTAAGAAAATACTATTGATTATATTCACCAAATGTAGGGTTCTGACTGTATAAACGATATTGATTTATTCGTTCTTTATGATAATCTAATATTTGATTTAAAAAAATATAATAATCAATGGACATAAAACATAAGAGATAAAGAGATACTTACAAAACACACGAAGCTTTTATTATCTTCAGAATATTTTTACAGAGGAGAGATTATAAAATAGAGAAATGGAAACTGAAACTTAAAACTTAGTATGCCTCAACAATGGATGAAGGCTCCCCTTTATAAGAAAAACCAAGAATAAAAGAGGAATAAGTGGCGTGTCCTAGATAATGGAGTCGTTCGTCATGTCTTCAATTATTCTTCACAAGTGGAGTTACTGATTAACTTTAATTAAAGTAGACGCATTATTAGTCTTGCTTTAATAAAGTTAGTGTTGTCTGTTTGTGCCCACACTAGTAGTGGCACATTTGCTGGATTGATTGCTGGAACTCGTGAACTGCTTTATTGATTACTTTTTAAAAGTTGTGGTAGAGGGTTTGCCGACACTCTTTTTCCTGTTGATGCGTCTTCTGGTAAATATCATTACTTGATACCTTTAGCTTTTGCCTTTTCCTTTTTTGTCCCGTTCTATCTTTTCGGATATCATGCTGGTTAAAAAATCCCAAAAATCTCCAATAGTAGGGTCCCCTCCAGTAGGATCTTCTTCTGGTTCTTGGCTTTCTCCTGCAAGTACGCTGAAGGTATTACCATCCTGTTCTGAGCTAGCATGGCTGCTTGCAGATTTTATAGATTTGTCATCTTGAGCTAGAGATTGAAGAAACTGTTCTTTCATGAAATCCATAGCTTTGACAATCAATTCTGTTTCACTCAAATCAGGGTATTTCTGTTTTAATTACGTTTAAACCTTGATAAAAGGGTTTACTGTTGGAGAATGAAGAGCGTTAGGAATAGTGTCAAAACAAGTTTGAGTATGAGTATTAATAGTTTTGACTAATTATGGTAAAACAGGATTCATTCATTTATCCCACCATTTTGTAAAGAAAACTCTCTTGAGTCGAGGGATTTTATTCTGATAATCACACTGCAGATCCCATTTCCATATCCAAGGGATATTAAAACGGATAATGAAATAAATTACAGATTTAGACATAGAGATGCCTTTATTTACTGGTAAATGAGAATAGGCAACTTGTCAATCCTTAAATGTTGTTTGAATAATTTCTAGTAGAGTTTCTACTGTTATTCCAAATTTATCCCACCAAACGAAGAACCAATTTGGTAATTCGTTGATAAGAACATTAGGACATATACAGATAAACCATGAATGGTTTCGTATTGGATTCTGGTAATAAAAAACATAGGTAAAGGAATCAATATAATCCCAATAACTATATTTAGTTTCACTATTGGAGTGATTAAATGATCTAGTTGAGTGAGGATGCATGCCCCATGTAGAAATGGGCATGATATTTCTGATAGTTACTTTGTTGTAGGTAATAGGACTAGTTGTCCTAGATGTGTGACACCCCGAGATCCCACCTTCCTTTAATTATATCCATTCTATTCTAGATGACATAATCATAAACCTTAAACCACATTAACCGGGATCCCGTGCGTCAAACCTTGACCTTTGACCTTTAAAACCAATCTGTTGACCATAAATTCGCTCCATTTTTTTTTTAAAACTTATTTAACTTACATTTCTTACATGTCTCAAGATCGCAACGTTCACTTACCTTTCATTAAACTTACGTCAAACAATTACCAATGGTGATCGAGTCTATTTCATTTTATAATCATATATATTATTATTATTTAACTTGTCAACAAAATTTCGCCATGGTCTATTCGTTTAAAGCCCTATTTATATATGTCTGTTCCTGTTCATAAATACCTGTACACATCTATATCATACATATCCTGATTCATACATCTGTACCATACATGTGAGTTTCATTATATCCATACTCGACTTACGTCATTATTACAATCATACAACCTCATTACCACTTCTACTTTAAATAATACATACATGCAACTTTAACTATACGTATTTACAAACCATACATCCTTTACTTCCCTCTAGGTTTAACATTTATCAAATTTACATGAACATTTCACATTTATCAAAATTCCTTCACCTTTATCCATGCATTTAACACTCTATACATTTAGCTGCACCGGAACCTCCGGCCTTCTTATACGTTACCTGAAAAGTTAGTTTATAGCAAGAGTGAGCATAAAGCTCAGCAAGTTAATCAGATAACATCTTTCATGCTCGCAGTTCATAATGTGCGTCATGTATCCTTTACCTTAATATACTATGCGTAATGTCACGTAATTCATTTAGCACTTAACCACATAATTGCACATAAGACACATTCAACTCATATGATATCACGTAGCTCACATAGTTCAATCAGTAGTACTTTTAGGTCTGAAAAACTTGCCTTGTTTGCATCAGTTTACTTAACCTTTATTGCACTACTTGGCCATTCCATCATTTCTTGCATCAGATTGCTACCTCGATCTTTATCTGTCAATATATAACCTTTACATCAATATATGATCATCACACTTTATAATCTTTGTCAAACTTAACTTATAAATACTCGATCATTAGTCTCTATTCATTTTACATGTGATGTATTATACCCTATGTAGGTTAGTAATACATCCTAGCTCGTTCTTGACCTTTTTCACAACCTTAAACATACTTTGGCTTAGCTTTAGGCATGTTATATCATGCCATTCATTATCTCATTATACCACAACACCCTCTACATAGTCCATTTTTATCAATCTAGCGTTTACATAACTCATCTCTGTTATTTAGAATCAAAACATTTCATTTTGGGTAAAAAAATAACATTTTTCTAAACTCTGCTATCCGTGGCCCCAGCCGGATTTTTGGCCTAGAATCCATGGCCCCGGCCAAAACCTCTCAGCCAAACATGGCCCCGGCCGTGGTTTTGCCTACAAAACCATGGCCCCAGCCGTGGTCCAGAATCTGAAATTTTGATTTTCTCTCCTGCTTTGCTGATTTTTAATTCTTTAACCATACATCCAATTGACACCAAATTTGGTACACATGTAGACCTCATACCATAGTATTTTACAAAATTTTCTCTTGCCTCATTTGGCTTTATTAAATCATAGAAAAACTAGCCCGTAGGAGGGCTAAGAATTCAACTTTTGCAACCTTGTGATTTTTGGCCATAAGCTTTAAAATTCCATTCCGACACTTGACATAGCTCACATACATCATATATGACATGTCCCAACTTTCAAAACCGTAAAATTTCGCATGAGGCGATTTTTGTCCATAAAAATCCATTTCGATTTGAAACGATCGATTTCGATCGTTCGAATCGCCAATTCATTCAAATTGAAATTCGTTGATTACCAAATCGAGTCTAACATGTGTAATATCATAAAACTTAAGTGTTTGACCTCATTTCGCCTTTAACTCCTCAAATTTGCCAAAAATCACCTTTTGGTTGGATTTTCACTAACTTTTCCAAAATTTTCATTTCCAAAACTTAACCTCCATTACAACTCTTGACTCTATGCACCACATATGCAATCATATACATATTTAACGATTTCATAGGCCCATATAACTTTCATATGCACATTCTAGTGCACTTTACAGATTACAATTTGGTTTATCCAAAAAGTATAGCCTAATATTGTAATTATCTATCACAAGTCATGCTTTTACACCATTTATGCATCTAACTTGCTATCTAGCACAATAATTTGCTTGCATAGAACATAATTAACCTTTTAAACTAGGTTTTCACTACATCTAGCCCCATCTAACACATAGTTCTTCATGAATCATAACTTAATATTACCTTTTCTTCAACAAAACATGTTTCTTTTCCATTAATTCACTTAGGATGATCTCTAACATCAAATCATACATATATCATGCATGTTAAACATCTTCATCTAGGGTTTAATCAAAATTTCTAATAATTAACTTATAATCATTTATTAAATCATAATTTCTAGCTTCAAAAACATACATACATAGTATATCACCTTTGTTACTCAACTTGAACACTTAGGGTTTCACATGAAACATGCTTTTAACACATAACCTCACAAAATCTTCACATATAACCCAAGATACATGCATGGCTTCCTCTATTTTTGTATTTAAATACTTAAACACTAAATTTTAAGACTTGAACATGATTATACCTTCTTGTATGCCAAACTTCTTTACATGGATAGCTTTCTCATGTCATGTTCTTCCATTTTTCTTCTTGCTCCTTGATCATTTGAGCTTCCTAGCTCATGGATTCTTAGCTTTTCTCCATAACTTCCATGGCTTCTCCCTAGCTTTCTCTCTCTTTCTATCTCACGTATGGCTCATGTTTTCCAGCAAAATGAAGAAGGAAATTTGCTTTGCTAGCTTAAATAAATCTTAACCAAAGTTGGCTTAATTTGACTTAACCATAGCTAACATTAACCAAAGGCGTTTTGGTCATTTCACACTTGAAGTTAAGGGCATAGTTGACATTTCATCATTTAGGACATATAGGTCATTACTCAATTTGTCAAGGGTATCATTGTCTTTAGCCATAAAATCTAGGAATTTAATTCCTTTTAAATCATAACTTATTTAATTTCAATCCAATTCAAGTCTTTTTTGATCCAAACATGTTTCAATATACTTGAATTTAATTCCATCATCAAATACACCATAATTGGCTTGTCCCATAACTCTTGTCACAATTCAAAATACCAATTTCATCAATTACTTATAATAATTTCCAATAATTGCAAATTTACATATCCTTTCATACTTAATTTTCTACGAACCCCTTTTTGGTTCCTTTTCAATCAATTTCAACTTTCGACCTCTCAATATAGTCAACTTGCTCACTTTTCACAAATTAAATTCCATTAATAACTTATTAATTACAATAATATTTGCCAAAATTCCATATTATTCCTTAAATTTCAATTTCTATGAACCTTTCGATTCCACATAACAAAATTCCAATTTCCAATATCGCAATATCGTCAACTTGTTCATTTGTCCATAAATCACTTCCTCGAGGAGCGAACCTCAACCAGATTATTGAAATTCTTCATTATGATCCTTTAAAGCTCAAAGTGTCATCATTTCGACTTTAACATCTATTGCCCTATTTACTACACACACATGTGCTAATTCTCAACATACAGACAATTTACGTCCATTCTACTCATATACGGGGTAATACCTTCCATTTCAACACATTGTAAAACTACACACCTCATTTCAACCAAAATCAATTTAATCATAAAATCCTCAATTCCATTATTCTCTTCTTTCTATATATTGAATTACATATACATTTACACATAATTAATCTATTATCTACTAACACATCATTAACCGCATCATTTCTTTAATCATGAATAGACCAATCAGGTCGAACTGTTCTTTTTTCACTGCACATATATATCTACCTTAATTTGCCATTTTCATACCATCGCCTCTCCAGACCTATTCATTTATTTCATTATTAACCTTCATAACTAAAACTTATTTCGCAAATTCTTTGCTTATTTCCTCAAATTTCAACTTTCCTTTCTTTATCAGATCAAATATACATATACACATATTCAACCTACCACATAGGTCATATATAGCACATTGATTAAATAATAATTCATATTTAATCTCCTTTATAAATTTTTGTCATTCAACAATAGGTTTTAACCATTAACCTTTACTTAATTAACCATAATCCTTAATTTAGAAATTCTGAAAAATCCTGGGGTGTCATAAGATGGATCATGAAGAGTGTTTTTAATCTCCATAGCTGTTGTTTCAATTATTATACCTTCATAGATATATCTATACTGGTCAAAATGAGAAGGAAATTGTTGGGTAGCAAGATACCTGCGTTTAATTTCCCATGGATCATTCATCCATTTCTCATCATTCTGTTCAATGTAAAGTACTGTTTCTTCACAATTATTGTTAAAGATGTATTTTTCTGGGGTTACCAGTACATCTTCTGCTGTTTGGCTAGAAGAAGCCTCAGGAGTACTGTTTTGAGTATTTAAACTTGAAAATTCAGTATAATACTGATTTCTGCCTCGGCCTCGGCCTCGGCCAGATCCTCTGGTGGTCATTAACCCTGCAAGTTTTCTCTAGTTAGAAAATCTGGTAAAGAATTATGTTCTCCCTTGATATATTCAATATCAAAGTCAAATACTGATAAAAAAAACTTTGCCATGAAGCAAAGATTTGCTTGGATGCAAGATTTTTTACATCTTTTTTAAAGATCTGTTTTGCTGCAGAACAATCAACACGGATTAGAAAATGCTTATTTAAAAGATCATCTTGAAATTTTAAAACACATTTAACTATAGCTAAACATTCCAGTTTAATAGTAGGATAATATAAAACTGGTCATTTCCATTTTCTTGATGCAAATCGTACAAGTTCCTCTCTATTTTTGTTAGGATTAAACTGTTTTAGAATGCCTCCATAACCTTTATTGGAAGCATCTGTCTCTACAATTTTCTTCCATTCAGGATTTGGTAAGGATAAACAATGTAACTGTTTTACTCTTGACTTTATTAATTTTATAGCTTGTGTATGCTGGTCAGTCCATGGTAAAGGATTCTTTTGTAAATTGGTAAACAATATAGCTGCATCTTTTGATAATTGCGGATAAAAATCTCTAATATAATTAAGATTTCCTAAAAATCTTTGTAATTGAGTTTTATCTTTTATTTCATATGAAAATTTAGAAGCAAACTCAATACTTCTATTTATAGGAATAATAGTCCCATTATTAATGGTATGCCCTAAAAATCTTACAGTTGTTTAACAGAGTTTCATTTTTGGTGTAGAGATGACTAATCCATTTCTGATAACAACATTTTTAAATATATTTAGATGTTTAAAATGCGGATCTATTGAAAATGAAAAGATAAGAACGTCATCAATATAACAAATGGTGAATGAAGAATACATATTGAATATATCATTCATAATATGTTGAAATTCAGAAGGGCCATTTTTAACACCAAAGGGTAAAACATTCCATTCATAATGTCCGAAATGTACTGTAAAAGTTGTTTTATATCTGTCTTGTTCAGCAATTTGAATCTGCCAAAATCCTGATTTAAGATCAAATTTAGAAAGAACAACTGCATCATGCAGTCTATCTAAAAGATCTTTTTTTATTTGGTATAGGATATCTTATCCATTTTAAAACATTATTAAGAGGCTTATAATTAATAACTAGTCTAGGCATTCCTCTTTCAATTTTTGCATTTTTATTAACATAAAATCCAGTACAAGTCCAAGGGGAGTGACTAGGTCTGATGAGCTATTTTTGTAATAGCATCTCAATTTTTGTTTTGCATAATTCTAGATATGCCTTTTTCATTTGACTAGGTCTAGCCTTAGTAGGAATATTTTTCTCACTAAATTCAGGGATATACGGTAAGAAGATAATATGTTTCTTTCTTTCCCAAAAAGCATTAGGTGTGGTTCCACAAATTTCTGATTAGAACTCTTGAATAATTATTTTAACCTTATTTTGTAATGAAGGTTATTGGATTTTTTGTTCAGTTGTAAGAAATTGAATTTTCTTTTGGATAAAATTTATCTGTTTTTCTTTAGAAGTAATTAGATCTTTAATTTGGTCTAATTCTTTTGTATAAAGTTTAGTTATAAATTCAAATATAATTTCTCTGTTATTAATTGTAGTGTGTATGTCTAAAGCATCAATTTTTGTTATGGGCATTAATAAGCATAAGAAAGGTGTTCCTAAAATTATATTTTCAGACATATTTCTGATTAATATAAATGATGTTGGTAGACATAGTCCTTGATTACATATAAAAACTTATGGTGTTTTATAATTAATTTTCATGGAATTTCCACTTGCACTTATCAATGATTGTGTGGATTTCTAAAAATATTTGGTACGAATAAGTCCTTCCTGGATACAATTCATATCAGCTCCACTGTCAACTAGAGCGATGACATCTTTTATTATAAAATCTGGTTTTATAATAAAATTAATTTTAATGTACCATTTTTGAAATGTTACTTGGTTTAATAACATTAAATACTGATTATCATTATTAGTCTCTTTTGTTTTTGATGATTTAGGTATATCTTGATTATTATTAGTTATTTTTTGTTTAATGTTATTTAAATCTTGAAAAATTGTTTGATCTGTTATTTGAAGCTGTCTAACTTCATTTTTTAAGATATTTATTTTCATTTTTAAATCTTGGATTGATACGAGTTTTTCTTTTATTGGATTATTTTTCATACGATTTAAAACATCTCTTAAACTGTAATTTTATGTAGGAGTTGTTTCTATATTTTGGGTATGATTTTGATGACAAATTTGGAGAAATTTCATCTTCAATTCAGGGTCTTTAATTTGATCAGCTAGATCAAGCATAGTTTTTTGTTCATCAGTTAAAACGTTTATGCTGGGGTTTACTAAGTCAAGACCATTCATTTCAATTATAGCTTTCCAATAATTGGCTAATGATTTACAACCTTCCTGACAGATTTCTTCATTTTCTGATTGACTAGATTCTGATTCTGTTTGAGAATATATTTCTGCCAAATCATTTGCAAAAGAACTGGTTTCATAATCTGTGTCAGTTTCTGAAATGCAATTAGGAATTGTCTGTTGAATTTTTTCTTCAGCAGATAATTCATTTAATTTTTGTTTTAGCTTAGTTCTGCATTTATAAGCATAGTGTCCTGTAGCTCCACACTTGTAGCACTTGATTTCAGATTTATTTTTCCTAGGGTATGAAGATTTTTTTCTTCTTTTCCTGTATGGCTTAGGATTTTCAGTTGTTTTATTATATCTTTTAGATTTCTTTGGATAATATCTTTTCTTATATCTTTTAGAGGGATACGAATTTTTCTGTTTTCGGGAAGGATAATTAAGCTTAGTTTCATAAGCAAACTGATCACAAAATCCTCCTAATTCTTTTTTCTTTGTTAAATTTTGTTTTTTCATTAACTGTTGTAATTTTATATCATTGCATAAAGATAAACCTTCTGCAACTATAATAGATATAAGATGACCATAAGTATACTGGTTATAGGAGATGGACATCTGGTCATGTCTATCTCTTATTTTCTTTCTGACTTTTTCAGCAAAAAGATTAGGAAGACCATCAATGAATTTAGCCTTCCAATGTTCACTGTTAGCATCAGGTCTTTGCATAACTTTCATTAAAAAGACATCTTTATACCATCTAAAATGAGTTCAAGATGGGCATCTTAAGTTCTATAAAAGTTCTCTATTTCTGTCTGTATTCATCATTCCTGGTCCTACAAAATGAGTTATAATAGTTTGCATTAAAGTATAGCAAGCATCTTGTATTGTCATTTGTGCTTGAGTTTCTAGATTGATTTCAATTTTTACAGCATCAAGTATTTCATCTCTTTGGGCTTAAGTAAGAACATTATCAAACCATCCTTTAAGAATTCCTGTGAATCCATCGACTACAAATTGACAGACTTGTCGATCTGTATTGTCATTCTGTTTGCAGACATTTGCATACGTAAGTATGTGATGTACAGTTTCAAATATTTGGTAATCTGATTTTCCATCAATATTCCATTCATAAATAGTTTTATCATGATAAGATTTTTGTGAATGGAGAAAATCTTCCTTATAAAGGATATCTTGAGCAGTAGGACGAGGATAATAATATTTACTAGGTCCAGTTAGGGCCATACGATTAGTTGGTTTCTGATCATAAGAAATTTTATTAAAATTTTGAATTTCTTGAAATTCATTTTGAATTTCTAATATCTGGGATATACAAGGAATAAGTCCTTCCTTGATACAATTCATATCAGCTCCACTGTCAACTAGAGCGATGACATCTTTTATTATAAAATCTGGTTTTATAATAAAAGTAATTCTAATGTACCATTTTTGAAATCTTACTTGGTTTAATAACATTAAATACTGATTATCATTAATAGTGTCTTTTGTTGTTGATGATTCAGGTATATCTTGATTATTATTAATTATTTTTTGTTTAATGTTATTTAAATATTGAAAAATTGTTTGATCTGTTATTTGAAGCTGTCTAACTTCATTTTTTAAGATATTTATTTCCATTTTTAAATCTTGGATTGATATGGGTTTTTCTTTTATTGGATTATTTTTCATACGATTTAAAACTTCTCTTAAACTGTAATTTTCTGTAGGAGTAGTTTCTATTTTTTTGGGTATGATTTTGATGACAAATTTGGAGAAATTTCATCTTCATTTTAGGGTCTTTAATTTGATCAGCTAGATCAAGCATAGTTTTTTGTTCATCAGTTAAAACGTTTATGCTGGGGTTTTCTAAGTCAAGACCATTCATTTCAATTATAGCTTTCCAATAATTGGCTTCTGATTTACAACCATCCTGACAGATTTCTTCATTTTCTGATTTACTAGATTCTGATTCTGTTTGAGAATATATTTCTGCCAAATCATTTGCCGAAGAACTAGTTTCAGAATCTGTGTCAGTTTCTGAAATGCAATTAAGAATTGTCTGTTGAATTTTTTCTTCAATAGATAATTCATTTAATTTTTGTTTTAGCTTAGCCCTGCATTTATTAGCATAGTGTCCTGTAGCTCCACACTTGTAGCACTTGATTTCAGATTTATTTTTCCTAGGGTATGAAGATTTTTTTCTTCTTTTCCTATATGGCTTAGGATTTTTAGTTGTTTTATTATATCGTTTAGATTTCTTTGGATAATACCTTTTCTTATATCTTTTAGAGGGATGAGAATTTTTCTATTTTCGGGAAGGATAGTTAAGCTTAGTTTCATAAGCAAACTGATCACAAAATTCTCCTAATTCTTTTTTCTTTGTTAAATTTTGTTTTTTCATTAACTGTTATAATTTTATATCATTGCATAAAGATAAACCTTCTGCAATTATAATAGATATAAGATAACCATAAGTATACTGGTTATAAGGGATGGACATCTGGTCATGTCTATCTCTTATTTTCTTTCTGACTTTTTCAGCAAAATGATTAGGAAGACCATCAATAAATTTAGCCTTCCAGTGTTCACTGTTAGCATCATGTCTTTCCATAACTTTCATTTAAAAGAAATCTTTACACCATCTAAAATGAGTTAAAGATGGGCATCTTAAGTTCTGTAAAAGTTCTCTATTTCTTTCTGTATTCATCATTCCTGGTCTTACAAAATGAGTTATAATAGTTTGTATTAAAGTATAGCAAGCATCTTGTCTTGTCTTTTGTGCTTGAGTTTCTGGATTGATTTCAATTTTTACAGCATCAAGTATTTCATCTATTTGGGCTTGAGTAAGAACATTATCAAACCATCCTTTAAGAATTCCTGTGAATCCATCGACTACAAATTGACAGACTTGTCGATCTGTATTGTCATTCTGTTTGCAGACATTTGCATACGTAAGTATGTGATGTACAGTTTCAAATATTTGGTAATCTGATTTTCCATCAATATTCCATTCATAAATAGTTTTATCATGATAAGATTTTTGTGAATGGAGAAAATCTTCCTTATAAAGGATATCTTGAGGAGTAGGACGAGGATAATAATATCTACTAGGTCCAGTTAGGGTCATACGATTAGTTGGTTTCTGATCATAAGAAATTTTATTAAAATTTTGAATTTCTAATATCTGGGATATACAAGGAATAAGTCCTTCCTTGATACAATTTATATCAACTCCACTGTCAACTAGAGCGATGACATCTTTTATTATAAAATCTGGTTTTATAATAAAAGTAATTCTAATGTACCATTTTTGAAATGTTATTTGGTTTAATAACATTAAATACTGATTATCATTACTAGTGTCTTTTGTTTTTTGATGATTCAAGTATATCTTGATTATTATTAGTTATTTTTTGTTTAATGTTATTTAAATATTGAAAAATTGTTTGATCTGTTATTTGAAGCTGTCTAACTTCATTTTTAAAGATATTTATTTCCATTTTGAAATCTTGGATTGATACGGGTTTTTCTTTTATTGGATTATTTTTCATACGATTTAAAAGTTCTCTTAAACTATAATTTTCTGTAGGAGTTATTTCTATTTTTTGGGTATGATTTTGATGACAAATTTGGAGAAATTTCATCTTCATTTCAGGGTGTTTAATTTGATCAGTTAGATCAAGCATAGTTATTTGTCAAGCAAAGTAGAGCAGGAGAGTATAAACTAGCACATCTGTCAACGGTTTACAGATATACGATCAAAATGCAAAACACGCAACAAGATCTAATCTAACGCAACTTGGGTGACGTACCACTAGTCATACAATACAATAGCTTAGCACAGCTCCAAGAATATTAAATATCATAATATAATTATATAGATCTAAATTACAACATATATAGTCTCATGAAAATTCTACTGTTGAGGAGGTGGAGGCCTTCCGGCCAGAACAAGTTGACAAACTTCTTCCCTAATTGCATGTTCTATTCTTTCTATTAATTCTTCAGTTTCAACTATACGATTAAGAAAATAATGTTGATTATTTTCGCTAGATGTAGGGTTCTAACTGTATAAACGATATTGATTTATTCGTTCTTTATGATAATCTAATATTTGATTTAAAAAAACATAATAATCAATGGATATAAAACATAAGAGAAAAAGAGATACTTACAAAACACACGAAGCTTTTATTATCTTCAGAATATTTTTACAGGGGTGAGATTATAAGAGAGAGAAATGGAAACTGAAACTTAAAACTTAGTATGCCTCAACAATGGGTGAAGGCTCCCCTTTATAAGAAAAACCAAGAATAAAAGAGGAACAGGTGGCGTGTCCTAGATAATGGAGTCATTCGTCCTGTCTTCAATTATTCTTCACAAGTGGAGTTACTGATTAACTTTAATTAAAGCAAACGCATTATTAGTCTTGCTTTAATAAAGTTAGTGCTGTTTGTTTGTGCCGGCACTAGTAGTGGCACATTTGCTGGACTGATTGCTGGAACTCGTGAACTGCTTTATTGACTGCTTTTTTAAAGTTGTGGTAGAGGGTCTGCCGACACCCTTTCTCCTGTTGACGCGTCTTCTGGTAAATATCATTACCTGATACCTTTAGCTTTTGCCTTTTCCTTTTTTGTCCTGTTTTATCTTTTCGTATATCATGCTGGTTCTTGGCTTTCTCCTGCAAGTACGCTGAAGGTATTATCATCCCGTTCTGAGCTAGCATGGCTGCTTGCAGATTTCATAGATTTGTCATCTTGAGCTAGAGATTGAAGAAACTGTTCTTTCATGAAATCCATAGCTTTCACAATCAATTCTGTTTCACTCAAATCAGGGTATTTTTATTTTAATTCCTTTTGAACCTTGATAAAAGGGTTTACTGGTGGGGAAGGAAGAGCTTTAGGAATAGTGTCAAAACAAGTTTGAGTATGAGTTTTAATAGTTTTGACTAATTCTGGTAAAACATGATTCATTCCTTTATTCCACCATTTTGGAAAGAAAACTCTCTTGAGTCGAGGGATTTTATTCTAGTAATCACACTGCAGATCCCATTTCCATATCCAAGGAATATTAAAACGGATAATGAAATGAATTACAGATTTAGACATAGAGATGCCTTTATTTACTGGTAAATGAGAATAAGCAACTTACCAATCCTTAAATGCTGTTTGAATAATTTCTGGTAGAGTTTCTACTGTTATCCCAAATTTATCCCACCAAACGAAGAACCAATTTGGTAATTCGTTGATAAGAACATTAGGACATATACAGATAAACCATGAATGGTTTCGTATTAGATTCTGGTAATGAAAAACATAGGTAAAGGAATCAATATAATCCCAATAACTATATTTAGTTTCACTGTTGGAGTGATTAAATGATATAATTGAGTGAGGATGCAAGCCCCATGTAGAAATGGGCATGATATTTCTGATAGTTACTTTGTTGTAGGTAATAGGACTAGTTGTCCTAGATGGATCATGAAGAGTGTGTTTAATCTCCATAGCTGTTGTTTCAATCATTATACCTTCATAGATATATCTATACTGGTTAAAATGAGGAGGAAATTATTGGGTAGCAAGATACTTGCGTTTAATTTCCAATGGATCATTCATCCATTTCTCATCATTCTGTTCAATGTAAAGTACTGTTTCTTCACAATTACTGTTAAAGATGTATTTTTCAGGGGTTACCAATACATCTTTTGATGTTTGGCTAGAAGAACCCTCAGGAGTACTGTTTTGAGTATTTAAACTCGGAAATTCAGTATAATACTAGTTTCTGCCTCGGCCTCGGCCACGTCCTCTTATGGTCATTAGCCCTGCAAGAATTCTCTGGTTAGAAAATCTAGTAAAGAATTTTGTTCTCCTTTGATATATTCAATATCAAAGTCAAATACTGATAAAAAAACTTTGCCATGAAGCAAAGATTTGTTTGGATACAAGATTTTTTACATCTTTTTTAAAGATCTGTTTTGCTGCAGAACAATCAACACGGATTAGAAAATGCTGATTTAAAAGATCATCTTGAAATTTTAAAACACATTTAACTATAGCTAAACATTCCTGTTTAATAGTAGGATAATTTAAAACTGGTACTTTCCATGTTCTTGATGCAAATCATACAAGTTCCTCTCTGTTTTTGTTAGGATGAAACTATTTTAGAATGCCTCCATAACCTTGATTGGAAGCATCTGTCTCTACAATTTTCTTTCATTCAGGATTTGGTAAGGATAAACAATGTAACTGTTTTACTTTTTAATTTATTAATTTTATAGCTTGTGTATGTTGGTCAGTTCATGGTAAATGATTCTTTTGTAATCTGGTAAACAATATAGCTGCATCTTTTGATAATTGCGGATAAAAATCTCTAATATAATTAAGATTTCCTAAAAATCTTTGTAATTGAGTTTTATCTTTTATTTCATCTAGAAATTTAGAAGCAAACTCAATACTTCTATTTATAGGAATAATAGTCCCATTATTAATGGTATGCCCTAAAAATCTTACAGTTGTTTGAAAGAGTTTCATTTTTGGTGCAGAGATGACTAATCCATTTCTGATAACAACATTTTTAAATATATTTAGATGTTTAAAATGCTGATCTATTGAAGATGAAAAGATAAGAACATCATCAATATAACAAATGGTGAATGAAGAATACATATTGAATATATCATTCATAATATGTTGAAATTCAGAAGGGCCATTTTTAACACCAAAGGGTAAAACATTTCATTCATAATGTCCGGAAGGTATAGTAAAAGTTGTTTTATAGCTGTCTTGTTCAGCAATTTGAATCTGCCAAAATCCTGTTTTAAGATCAAATTTAGAAAAAAACAATTGCATCATGCAGTCTATCTAAAAGATATTTTTTATTAGGCTATATTAGGCCGTGTAATATCCCGGATATTTCACAAGATTTTTAAATAGGGTATTGATGATGAGATAAAGGTTAAAATTTAAAACCTAGATTTGGAGAAGAAAAATGTGTAGAAGTGAGTAAACATTTTTCCTAATCTTTGTGTTAGGATTTAAATATGAGTGAATGTAGGTTTTAAATTTTTAAAAACCTGGGATTTGATTGTGTATGCTTTGAGGTATATTAATAATAAGGTAATATAATACCTTTAAAGTTCGATGAATGTATTTGACTAAAAGATATATTGTAAGAAATTTTTATATGAGGTATGTGAAAATTTATTAGGGAAATAAATTTCAATTATTGAGATATTTATAAGTTTAAGTTAAGGTGTATATGTAGAGATACATATATACTTGGAGGTGTGCTAATTATATTTTAGCCGAGCGTGGTAAATGATTAATGAAATTAATCATAAAGAATAAGGTGAAAATTAATATATTAATTAAGCAAGCCTGTGAGAGTTGAACATTGAATGATAATTTAAGATGGTCCCAATTAATAAATTGGGAAGAGATAAGTTGGGTATTGTGGTGGTAATAAGTTTAAACCCAACCTAGAGGCCAAGTCATTTGAAATTTATTAGTAGACCAAAATGGATTAAGGTTAAGGCGAGTCAGAGTAATATATAAGGCAAACCATATGGATATAGTGAACAAGCCTAAACATTTGATAATTATAAGACTTGTATGTGTGGCCAAGTTGATAAAGTGGCAGTCTAAGATTAAAAAGGAACCATGTGTGGTTGTAATTTCATGGAATAGCGGTGTGAAGATAATGAGGTAATGTATACCTAATAAAACTAGTATAATTACATATGTGAAGGCAATGTAGCAAATTGGAATGCCAAGAAATGACCAAAGTGTTCAAATAGTCAAAGTATAAGTAAAGGAATTAAAAGAAAGTCAAGTTAAAACCCCAATTTGGAGTTCGGAAGAGAATTTGGAGACTCGGACTGCACCGTTGAGTTCAAAACGTCGAATTTGACAAGGAGAGATAGTAAACACAATTTGGTGTATGGGTTGACTTTTGGTCAAAGTCAACCATTTGACTTCGAAAGGTAAAAAGTCAAAATTTGAGTTTGGAGAAATTTTTTGAGAAATGGACTTCACGGTTGCTGTGAGGACCCGAATTTTTGGGATTACTCTAATAATATTAAATAAGAATTTAATTAACAAAAATTATCAAGGTTGTTTAAATTATTTATGATGGATATATTTTATGTGATTTAAAGTGTGTAATGATATTTAATTGGTAAATTAAATCTGTACAGAGATAATGATAAATGGTGTTAAGTAAATATAATTGGAAAGTAAATAAGTTTTTTAAAAATAATTTATGAGGAATAAGAGAATTATATGTAATGGTACAATAAAATTGTATAATTAAATTGTTGTTATTTAAAATAGTTGTGAAGGTGCATCAATTATTATTTAAATGGTGTTACGTGGTAATGTGAGGTATATGAATTAGATATATGTATGTGCATGTGCAATTGTTATATTTATAAAATTTATTGATTATGAAAATAAAGGGATTAATAATTAAATTAATCCAAATTTTAATGAAAAGTTAATGAGGGAGTTAGTACAGTTGTAAATATTGATTATATAATTAATCAATAATTATGGTGAAAGTTTAGAAATTATTTAAGAGAAGAAAGTAATTATATAAATTATATAATTTATATACGGAAATTTAAGTAAGATATTAATGAGAGAATAATTATATAAATTATATAAGAATAATTATATAATTTGAATAAGAGGATTAAATTAATTAAGGATGGAAGGATAATTATATAAATTGTGCAATATTTTATTTTATAGTTTATATAAAGTGTAATGAGTAATGAAGAAAATAGAAAATAAATGAAAGAAATTATCATTTTAAATTATTAAGTTGTTAATTACACAAAATGGAATTATTTTCAATTATGTCAGCGGGTTAAAGCAGAGCATCAGCGGCCGAGCGGACTGCTTCAACCACTAGAGATTCTGGAGTGGAAGTGAGAGCACATCACGATAGACTTTGTGGTGGGTTTGCCACTAACACATAAAGGTTTAGACGCCATCTGGGTAATAGTGGATATGAAGTTGGAGATCAAATATCCGATGGACACGGACGAGAAGTTATTTATAGTAATAGCAAGCCCGACCTTATTAGACAAAATCAAATAAGCTCAAGAAAAGGATGAGGATTATGACAGTATTAAGAAGCGAATTACTGAATGCGATGAGCTTAAGTACAAGATTGATAGCACAGGGTTGCTAAGGTTCGAAGGGAGAGTCTGGGTACCGTTGGATCCGGAGCTGCGGGAAGAGATTCTTCAAGAAGCTCATAGTACGAGGTACTCAGTACATCTTGAAAGCACGAAGATGTATCAGGATCTACGACAATACTTTTGGTGGTCAAATATGAAGAGGGAAGTGGCAGAATGCGTCAGTCGATGTCTTACATGCCAGCGGGTTAAAGCAGAGCATCAGCGGCTGAGCGGACTGCTTCAACCACTAGAGATTCCGGAGTGGAAGTGGGAGCACATCACGATGGACTTTGTGGTGGGTTTGCCACCGACACATAAAGGTTTAGACGTCATCTGGGTAATAGTGGATCGTCTGACCAAGTCAGCCCATTTCCTACCTATTAGAATACAGTATAATCTGGAGCAGTTAGCGAAACTTTATGTGAAGGAGATAGTGTCACGACATGGAGTGCCGGTATCGATTATGTCTGACAGAGATCCGCGCTTCACGTCAAATTTCTGGAGAAGTCTACAAGCAAGGATGGGGACATAATTGAGATTAAGCACAGCGTACCATCCTCAAGCTGACGGCCAGAGCAAGCGAACGATTCAGACTCTGGAGGATATGCTCTGAGTGGTGGTGATGGACTTAAAGGGCAGCTAGGACGACCATTTGCCACTGGTGGAGTTCGCTTAAAACAACAGTTATCACGCTAGTATCGGCATGCCACCGTACGAAGCGCTTTATAGAAGAAAGTGTCGAACATCGTTGTGTTGGGACGAGGTTGTTGAGCGAAGACCTCTTGGACCTGAAATGGTGCAGCAAACTGCAGACACTGTAAAGCTTATCAGAAATCGATTGGTAGCAGCTCAAGATCATCAAAAGAAGTACGCGGATTTGCATCGCTAAAAGTAGGACTTCGACGTGGGCAGTTTCGTATTTCTGAAGGTATCTCCCTAAACGGGGAAGATCCGTTTTGGCAAGAAGGGCAAGTTGAGCCCTAGGTTCATAGGACCGTTCGAAATCTTGAGGCGAGTTGGTGAAGTGGCGTACGAGGTAGCATTACCTCCTGAACTTGGGCACATTCACAATGTGTTTCATGTGTCAGTGTTGCGGCCGTATAAACCGGACTACAAGCACGTAATCTCCTATGAACCAATTCAAGTCGAGAAGGACTTGTCATACGAAGAAGTTCTTGTTCAAATACTCGATAGAAAGGAACAGAAGTTGAGGAATAAGATAATTCATTCTGTCAAAGTACTTTGGAGGAATCACGCAATTGAAGAAGCTACGTGGGAACTAGAGGAGGAAATGAGGGCGAATTGCCCGTTTTTATTTGAGTAATCTTATTTTACAATTTCGAGGACAAAATTTTTATAAGTGGGGGAGAATGTAATGTCCTAGAATTTTCACGTCATTATTAATTAAAAATTTTTTGTGTGAATAATTAATTACGTGATTAATTACTAGAATTAATTAAAGGGGGTCACTAATATGTTATTTAAATTAGTGAACAAACCCTAAAGTTTTAATATCAAAATAATTGATAAGTTGTCATTAATTGAATATTCAACTAAATTGAATATAATGAGTGAATTAAATTTTATAAATTAATTAATATGATAATTAATTAACGTGAAAAATGTGAAATATTAATAATAGTATTTATTAGTCCATTTAGTAATTTAACATTAATGGGCTAGAGTATTTAATTAATTAATCAATTCAATTATTACTTAAATATGAATTGGATAATTAATGTGTAACAAAATTAATAACCAATCTTTTGGGTTATATTAATTAGTCCAATGTTAAATTAAATGGACTTGACTAAATAATAGTCCAAGTCATTTAATAGGAGCAGCCCAATTGGTATTTTAAATAAAGCCCAAAACATAAACCCACTTGGAATTTATTTTGTAACTATTATTTATTAAAAAAGTAAGCATGTGACAACCTTTTTGGGACAATGAAATTGTCATCAACCGTGTATGTACATGAGAGAGGGAGTGAAATATTTTTTTTATTTTTATTTTTTATTTATTTAATTGGTTGCTTGTATTGCTTTTCTATAGTACATGGATCATCCCTCTTTTCACCCACTTAAGTCCTTAGCTAGCTTTCTTATGTAGGCTTCCATCTAGGTGCATGATGACTTAGAGATATAATATTTGTATCTAAAATATTATACAAGTATACTTGCATTTGTAGAACATTTGCATTTCATTTTTTCCAAGTCCAAAAGAGAGAGTTTGAGAGAAAGCTATATTGAGAGCAAAGTATTTTGAGAGAGAGCAAGAGAAGGAGGAGGAGTTCTAAGCTAGTTCATGTCATCTTCTTATACTACATATTTTGGAAAGAAGAGGAAAATAACTATCAAAATAAGGTAGTTATTTTTTTTAAACCCTAATCTTGTTTTTCTTTCAAGTTTATGGTATAAATATTAATGTAATAATTTTGATAGTTAAGATCATGCTATGTATGTTTATATAGTTTATCATGAGTTTAACTTATGTTATATAAGCTTTAATGATGGAAAACATGTGTTTGGTGGTGTGTAAACAAATCTCAAAATAATGACCAAAAATATTTTTATAATATCTAGATTTAATGTTCAAATATTATAGAGCATTAAATCATGAAAATAACAAAGTTTGAATTACTCAAAATAGAGTTATACACAAAAACGTTATGATTTGTAGTAGTTTATTTCATACAATATTTTTTATGAAAAAATGGAATTAAATGTTGGAAAATTAAATTTTCATGTTATAAATTGATATTAAGTGATGGGTAATTTTTTTGAATTTTTATTGAGGAGTTAAAGCTTATTTGAAGGTATAATTTTTATTAAGTAGTGTATTTTCGGTTACTGTGGACAATCTGCTAAGAAGGAAAAAAAAAAGGGTACTAGCCGCGCATTGCGCGCCAGCATATTAGCTGTCAGACGTGGAGACAAACGACGCCGTTTGAAGCATAAAAACGATAACCTCGCGCAATGCGCAAAAGTCGTTTCTGGTTCTTCAAAACGGTACCGTTTTGGGGACTGGATTGTGTTATGTGCGCGCCATGCACAGGAACAAATTTTTGGCGAAATTACTAAACTGCCCCTCCGTTCGTTTTTCTAGATAATTACAAAATTACCCTCGGATCAGTTTTCGGAATATTTACTAAATTACCATCGGTCCGGTTTTTCAGTTTATTTACAAGTTTGTCATTCTGCATATTTTTAATTAATTTAAATGTTTAAAAATTAATTTAAAATTTTAATAAAAATAATAATAATACAAAAGTGATATTTGGGATTACATTTTTTATTTTGATTAATATTTAAATATTTTAAATATTAATCTAGTTAGCTAAATTTATAGTTAAGTTACATAAAAACAAATTTTATTAATTATTTATTATGTAATTAAAAATTTAATAATAAATAAGAATAAATAAATTAGTTATTATTTAACATTAAATAATAATTAAATTAGATAAATAATTAATTATTAATTTAATTGACAGAGGATTAAAATTAATAAACTATTATTTAATTTCTTTAAATTAAATAATAAGTGAGGATAATTACTTAGTTAATTGTTAGTTGATTTATATTAACTAATAAGATTTTAGAAGTCATTACTTATTATTTAATTAATAAATAATAATTAAAGATAAATAAAGTTAATAATTTAATTATTTATTATATTAAATAATAAATAAGGATAATTAAAAAATTAATTATTATTAAATAATAATTAAAGAAATGCAAAATTAATTAATTAATTAATTATTATTATTTAATTAAGATTAAATAATAATTAATTAATTAATTATAATAAAGTTAAATAATTAATTATTATCTAATTAATCTTATGTACTAATTAAGAAGCATTAAAACAAATAACTTAATTATTAAGTAAGATTAATTAGTTATTACTTATAATTAAATAATAACTAAAGGTAGTTAATTAATTAGTATTTAACTAATAAAAATAGTAATTAATTAAAGAAAGAGTTAATTAAATATAGATTATTTAATATTCACCAATTAAACAATTATGTTAAATTGTTTAAAGTTCTTTAAGTGTTTAATACCTAGAATGAATACTCCTACATTATTAAATCATTAACCTAAGTGTGGTTACACGTCTATAGGGTTAATGTTAGCATGTCAAATGATGTGAATTATGTGTTAGACTTATTTGTTAGATAAGTTCGTAGTAAGCGTACAAACGTGCCAGCATACGCCGTACTAATTGTTAGATCGACTTGATTAATATTAGGTCCTTCAAAGCCATTTAATTAAAGCTAGTTTATTGTAGCTGAGCAGACAGACAAGTTCCTTATCTCTAAACTCATTTCATTGAGCAAGTTATTTATTTAAGCTTGAATTATAATTCCAAGCATGCTTTAAGTGGTTTAAATTACTTTACAATTATTTCACATCGATGTTGTTGTTATTCGCACTTGGTGCACTTGATCTTGTACAGTCTTTAACTTATACTTTATTTAACGTTCTATTGTTTAAAGAACTGTTCAAAGTAGGTCTGAGCTATTTTTCAACTAGACATTTATGTTAAAGATTTTAAAAGCTATCCAAATCATTGAAGATGCGGATTCTTGGACTATTATGAACACCTCCCTATTATAAGGGAGTACCCTGTATCTAATATCATGTACAAAACACGAAAATTAAATGTTATGCATACACATATTGTACTAAGGTTGATCTCATCGGGTACATATTTCTGGTAGTAACCACTGGGTCAACCTGTTATTGACTCTAGTGGAAGTTTATAGTTCCTAGTTTATTTGACTATTTTGATTCTAAAAGTAAATCATTATTCTTACTTATGTTATTTATATTGTTGAATTGTTTCAGTTATTCCCTTTCATTCATAATATATTGTTTCTTTTGTTATTTAAAATTATTGAGCAAACTAGTTGTTCACCCTTACTATATCACGAACCTTATTTCAGTGGAACCCGAGACTTTTGGAAAGAACAAGAGTAAGAGAAAGATGACGTGATAGACTTCAAGAGACAGTCTTTAGTTTATTCGTCTAGCTAAAATTACTTATTTTGGTGATGTAAACCATAAGTACTTTATTAAGGGTATTTATGTACTTTTGTGTAAGGTTATCGTATCTTGGGACTAGTAACACCTTTTGAATGAACAACATATGTTTATTATTCTACATTTAGTTATCGTATGTTGTTTAGAGGTGGATGTTTGTATTGGATCATGATGAACGAATCCGGGTATTTGAGACTCGAATTTGGGGGCGTCACAATCAATGCTAGATCGTTTTAAATATAAATGGTCCCTTAACTTACAACCATTATCTAACTAAAATTTAGAATATTGGCATAACATGATCAGTCCATATTACCAATATCATCATTCAACTAAATAATTTTATAAACAAAATTCTCATCTTAACTCAAAAAAGATATTTCATTTTTTTATACTAAATCATTGTAAAATACCACAAGAGAATTAGTACTAACTTTCATAATTTTAACCTTAAGATTTTAGATACATTATCATTTATAACTTCTGTATATACAAAGTTCACACTATCAGCACATGGAATTGTTCTAGTAACTAAGGGGGGGGGGGGTTTCGAGAAATGCGACGCTCAATTAGGCAAACCTCTTTCCCTAGAAATTCTATGTGTAAAATACTCTCACTTGGATACATAGATTCATAAATAATAGATATCTCTTCATAGTGATAATTTCTATCTATCCAAAATTCAGAGTATTGGCATAATATGATCAGTCCATATTACCGATACCTTCATTCAGATGTATAGCTCTTTATCAATACTGTATTAAATTTTAACAATTCTAAATTCTATCAAAGTAAAGACATAACATAATATAATGATAATAATATAATATCATTAATAATTCGCTTACAGATTTCTCAGTTACTTGTTCTCAATACAAAAGTCATTAAGACTACAAACAAAACACATAAAGGAATAAAAATAAAATCTAACCTAGTCTACGCTTTCTTCTTTAGTTCTAAATCTTCGAGTATTTCTTCCTTAACTGCAATTATGATTTTAATTTGCAAGAATGAACACAAATTGCTCAGCAAGTCTAAATATGTATCCATTTAAAGGAAGCTCAAGATTATATTCGATTTTTAATAAAATGTAGATCCAACGAACGAATTAATAATTGTTACTCCAAGAATACTGAGTGGTCAGAAAAAACTAAGGACTGTTTTTTTTCTTCCATCATTATAGACTTAGAACTACTCCAAATATATTTATAGGGGATCAACCTACTTATATCTTAATGTTATGCATAACGCTGCTCCAACAAATATAGTGCAATGTCGGTGTATCCAACGTTCCCATTCCTTCATATAAAATAGAGTTGTTAATATCAGTTATTAACACATAGATATCGCGCCAAAATAATTAGTTTGATGCAATAAACTCCCATTAACAAAGAATTATAACAATTTAACAATAATTTATTCCATAACGAATAGTTCAATGTTTGAGTTTCAGCCAAATCAAATAGCTTAACTCCATTCAATAATAATTTCATTAAATGAGACTTTAAACAATATAACATATTATTGCACTAAGTGCACAATTAACATACAAGAACTTGAAATTGAATGTTTAGGGTAGAAAATTTGTCTCGTATGTCTTTTACAGATAATTATTAAGGACTAACGTTTGTTGTAAATTCTACATAATTATAAGTTCATATAAACTAGTTAAACTTACAAGAATAATTTTTTGAAGTTTTAATTCGAACATTATAACCGCTTATATATAAGACTTCTTTGATTATTTATAAAATAATTTGGACAGTATAACAGTTAGTAAAATGAATATTTTACTAAATACTTTTATAAAAAAAAATTGAGCATTATAACTGCTTTTTAAAAGAGTATCTGAACAAATACATTAAGAAAATTTTGGCATTATAACTGTTTATAAAATAAATATTTTAATAAATATTTTAAGAAAATCTCAGCATTATAACTTATAAAATGAGTATTACTTTAACAAATTGGACGGAATAACTGCTTGTAAAACAAATATTTACTATTTAATACTTGAAATAAAACGGGCTTTATAACTGCTTATAAAAGTAACTTTTGAACTATATATTTAAAATAATTTGAGCGTTATAACTGCTTATAAAAGTATATATTTACTAAATAATAAATGAAAGTAAATAAAAATAACTACGAGAGTATACCTCTTGTAGTTTACTTGCTTTTCTTTTAATTTGTTAGAACTTCGTTACTCAAAAAGTATTTTTCGCTCACTATAGCTCTCAAAATATATGTATAGAGTGTTTTCTTTGAAAGTGCTTTGAAAACTTGTAAGGATTAATGAATGCAGGAGCTTACTATTTATAGGAAAACTAAGTTTCGTTAATTGCATATTAAAGGCTTGACTTATTACACTTTAGTACCTAATTAATTTCACCTTAATCTCTCAAAGTATCTCTCACCAAGCGGCATCACCATGACATCATTATGACATCACATTTTCTATGATTAGTCGAATTAAGGTCACATGGATTACCAGATAGTTTTTCTTGATTCTGATTGGTCTATTTTGATTTCTGGTTTTCGTAATCGTGCTAGTTTTCCTAGTTTGGTTACTCCAACTTAGTTTTGTCTAGCTTGACTCTGATTGATCAATAATTAATCATACTTAAATATAATTGGTCGAAAATATTTCACTTTGATTCCCAGTTATAAACTAGTTTGATTTTAATTAATTAGTTAAATAGTATAATACATTAATATTTATACGTATTTTTTGCGTATAATACATCATATAATATTCGTATTCTACTTGTATTATACCTCGTATTATTCTTGTATTAATCTCGTATAATCTTCCATATAATTCTCGTATTATACATAATAGTATACTTGTATTATTCTTTGTATTATTTTCATAATCGCTCCGTATTTGTCCCATATTCTTTAATAATAATCTTCAAAAATTATTTTGAATAAAAATTTTATTGGTCAAAATATATCTATTGTCAATAAAAATGCTATTTAGAAATGTGAATTTTCAAAATTCGGATAACTGTATATGAATGAATAGTATTTTTTGCTTTATTCATGGGAAAAATATTATTGGTTCATTGGTCTCTAAACCACATATAATTACTATGTCGTGAAATGCAAAAAGTCAAAACAACGAATAAAACTCTAAAAAAATCGTCTTTTCTCAAAAAAAAATTATTAGCTCCATGGGTTCTAAGACCATATAAACATTATTTTCCTGAAATGCAAAAAATCCCAAAAAGATGTAAGATGGATTTCACGGGCATTACTAATTTCTACGTTTAACCTTTACGATTTAGGTTTTAACCCTAACTAGGTTTTGACCATAAAATGACTTTTTAAGATTTTTTCAAGCCTTTAAGGTTGGATACTTAACACATAATGATACACATAGAAAAATCACATAATACATTCTTGAAGCATAATATAATCTTTAATATTCATAAAAAGTTAGAGTACAAGACTCTCAAAAGTTCGGAACATTACATCCATTCTTCAAGCGAATTAGAATTTCACCTTTGACTTTCATCGGAATCTTTGGACTTGTCACCAAATAAAACATTGTTTCTCACCAATTCATTGAGCTCTACAAACATGCTTCTTCTTCCACACATATGGTTGCTTTCTTCGGTGTTAAGGTTCCAAGTGTTACCTTATTTTCCATCATCGTCGTTGCATGCTAGTAATAGAGTACCCTCTTTTTGGCTCTTGTCTTCCACATAATTAACCTATTCTTCAACTTTAATTTTGAGTGCCTTACATTTTCGAAGCATAGTGACCAAATTGTTGACAATTATAACATTTAATTCATGATTTGTCAAACCTTGGCCTTGAGTTGCTCCTCCCACGACCAATTGTTATGTAATTTCTTCTATCTTCATTATCGTTGATACCTCATCGTCCACGTCCACGTCCACGACCTCGACCTCGTCCTCGGCCATAGCCTCTTCCACGTTGACCGTGATTATTGCAAAAGCTTTCTTTCTTCTCCTTCGAATGGACTTACATATTGAGGAGTTGTTCCATTGTGAGGACCTGAATTTTCGATATCATTTTAAATAATATTAAATAAGAATTTAAATAACAAAATTATTAAGGTTATGTAAATTACTTATGATTGTTATATTTTATGTGATTTAAAGTGTGAGATGAGATTTAATTGGTAAATTAAATCTGTACAAAGATAGTGGTAAATGGTGTTTAATTAAAATAATTGAAAAGTAAATAAATTGTTTTAAAACAATTTATGAAGAATAAGAGAAATTACATGTAATGGTACTATAAAATTGTACAATAAAATTATTGTGGAGGTACATAAATTATTATTTAAATGGTGTTATGTGGTAATGTGAGATATATGATTTATATATATATATATATATATATATATATATATATATATATATACATATATATATATATGTTCAAAATGTTATAATAATTAAATTAATCCGAAAAATTTATGAAAAAACTAATGAGGAAGTTAGTAAAATTATAATTATTGATTTTAGATTTAATCAATAATTATGGAGGAAGTTTAGAAATTAATTAAGAAGAAAAGTAATTATATAAATTATATAATAAAAAATTATATAATTTATATAAGGAAATTAAAGTCAAGTAAAGTAAAATAATAATTATATAAATTATATAAGAATAATTATATAATATAAGGTGATTAAATTAAATAAGGATGGAAGAAAAAAATTTATAAATTGTATTTTGTGTAAAATGGGAATTATATAAGGATAAAGTAATTATATAAATTATATAATAATAAATTATATAATTTATATAAGGAAAGTTAAAGTGAATAGTAAGGAAATAGTAATTATATAAAAATGATTATATAATTTATATAAGAAGGATATATTAATTAAGAAAGGAAATATAATTGTACAAATGGTGTAATATTTTATTATATGGTATATTTAAAGTGTGTTAAATAGTAAAGAAATGAAAAATAAATGAGAAGAATGAATGTTTTAATTTATTAAAAATTATGTTTATGTATAATGGAATTTTTATAATTTTTATGGGAGATAATATTTTTGAAACGTGAACATGTTAATGAAACATGTTGTCCATGTAACAAAGTAAAAAAGTATGAAAAATATTTTTTATATGTTATATGAATTATTTTATGAATTTTGGAGGTATAAATTACCTCATATAATTACATGCATGTCATTATGCGTGTATAAAATTTATCAAATAAAGTACCCGAAAAGGGTATAAATATTATTTATAAATCAACTGATGATTTTTAGTGAATTAAAATAAATATTTTATATATATTATATAAAATATTTATAACACGAAATAATTACGTAATGCATTAAATATTTAATTATGCATGATTTTGTGGTAACCGACTTTGGTAGAGGCGGTGGATTTATGTGTTGTCTCCAAAATGACTAAGTGGTTTGTTTTAAAAAGAAAAGGAATGAAAAAAAAAAAAAAAAAAAAAAGAGAGACAAACAACAAAACACAACACAAACATATCTCTCTCTTCCCTTTCTTCTACCATCCGAACACCACCACTATGCTACCACCGAAAAACACCACTATCAAGAGAGAAATATTTGGTGTCATCCAAGAGTAGAACAAGCCTCCAAGGAAGATTTTTCAAGCCAATGAAGGTATAAATCATTTTTATATGATTTATTTTAGTATTTATAATGTTAAATAAATTTTATGGAAAATTAGAAAATAATTAGAATAATTATTCTAAATAATTTTTGGATGTATAGTTATGAATTATATGATTTTTAAAAGTATTACGTTGTGAAATTGAGGAACAAAAATGGTGTTTTGATTGCTTATTGGCTTACTGTTACTGGAAAGAAGATGAAGAATATATAAAGAATCGACCGCGCCACACGCGCGGTCAGTTTTTTTTTCTACCACCCCAGATAAAACGACGGCGTTTTGGAGCGAGTAGGGCAGGGTCGCGCCATGCATGGTGACTTCTGGGACCGGCGTGAGAAAACGACGCCGTTTGGGGAGAAGGGGGCAGGACCGCGCGCAATGCGCGGCGGCCGGCAACGCTGGAAATTATCAGCGTGCCCCTGGCCTTTTCAATTAATACCAAGTGTATCCTTAGCCTCAGGAATTACGATTATGCCCCTGCCTTTCCGAAAAATGCCGATTTTTTTCCTAAAAGTGCGAAAATTTCGAAAATGCCCTCAGAAATTGATTTTTAATTAAATAAATGTTTAAAAATTATTTAAAAATTATAAAAAAATTACTAAAAATATAGAAATGATATTTGGGCATTAAATTTAATATTTTTGCATGAATATTAAATATTGGAGATTTTTATTTAAATACTTTAAATATTAATTTAGTAAGGTTACAATTTAGAGAAAATGGTTAAATAAAAATCCGGACAACCAAATACGCTAAATTTTATTTGACGAGTCGGGTTGTCCGCAGTGACTGTATTTTATATTAGTTAAATTAATATAGTAAGAGACGAGATTAATATAATTAACCATATTAATTGATAATTGGCCTGGTACCCTAAAATAAACCGTCGAGTAGGGTTAAATACATTATAGATGATACTAATTAATTAAATTAATATCATGAGAAGATAAATTAATTATTAATTGATTATTTTATAATCATAGGTTGTTCGAAAAAGGGTTTTGAGCTACCAAATTAATAATTGGACGCCAAAGCAAGTTCTTCAGTACTTTGATGTTAACTGTTTATCTGTTATGATGTGTTAATTCTTGTTCAAATGAATATAAAATTATGCGTTATGTGATCTATGGATAATATGACCAAGATGTCTATTTGGTGCAAATATGTGACTATATGTGAGGTGGTTAAATGTTTACTTTAGGTAAATGTTAATTTGAATTAAATATGATACACATGAAATATATTGTTTTAGCAGAAGCACAATGCATGATGTATAACACCCACAGAGCACGTTATGTTATGTGCTACGTGAAGCATGAAAGGTGTAAACTATTGAACTTGCTGAACTGTTGTGTTCATTACTTGCATAATATAAACTTTTGCAGTTAAATAAATGAATTTCAAGAATATCATATTATGTTAAAGATGGATTACCCTAGAAGATTGTGAACGTAATTGTTATATTTCAATATCTTAATTCAATGTGGGTAAATTTGTGAAATTTATATTAATGTGCTATATGTACATATAAATTGGGTCCGGATATGATTAATAGAGTTAAATTGTGAACTGTAATTGTTCAAAATAGTTGTTACTATAGAGACTATTATATATCTAATTATGAATTATGAGACAAAGAACATTTGTATGAATATGAATAATATTAAATTCCGAATGTTGAGCTTTATGATACTTGTAATAGAAAGAAAAAGTAAAGGTTGCGATCCAGGGACTAGGATCGAGATATTAAGTTTTTAAATATCCAAATACTTTAATACAATGATTGAGAAAAAGAAAAATTTATACTAAAAAATATGGTAATTGATGACTGTAGAGTCAATTAATGGATTAAATAAAGCGATTGAAGATTTATTAACGGACCGAAATTTGGACGTTAAGAAAATAATGTTTAATAAACATGAAATTTAAGGTAATAAGGTTGGTCGAATTTCGGGGTCGTTACATCCATAATATCTTGTTTCTTCTTATGCCTTTCTTCATACGCTTGTAATGACCATAATAATTGGTTGTTTGACTAATTTTAAATAGGAATTTAAGTATACGCGACCCACAAGTAATAAAGTGATAAAGTCAAGTGTCGAACCCGTAGGAAATTAAAAATAATTATTACCAAATACTAATTTACTATCAAATTAATTCTATTAAACAAATGCAATTTAATTATAAAATAAGCTAATTAAATTTACCAACTAAATTAAAATAATAAAATGATTAAATCAAATTAAAAATAGTTAAGATTATAATTTTTTAAAATATTTCATTTAAATCTATTCACTCTCTTTTTAATTAATTAATTATATAAAATTATTAACTGTTTTTTTTTTAAAACTATTTATTAACCTTTTTCAAGAATTAATAAAAAGATTTATTCCAATTAAGTTGCTATATTGCTATACAAAGTAACTTGAAATAAACTCATTAAGATCCAACTCTCAACAAAGTTACATGTGGCATATAGATATTTTCATTTTATACACTATTATGCTACTCTTCTTAGAAAGAATAAATAAATTCACATACTATCATATCCAGATCTAATCATAGACTTCATTTTTCAATTCCTTCTAAGATATCACAATTAATTACTGTGAAAATAATTATATATGAACACACAAAATATGATAAACAATTCATATATAATCATCAATAATTAAAAATAAAACAAATTAAATTAAACTACACATTGAATTCAATTGCAATCTCAATAATAAATTAACTCATAACCAAATAATAAATTATCCTCAAAGAATTCAACATTTCAAAATTACAAAAAATAAAAGTTAAAGAAAAGAAATTAAATCTTTGTTTTGATATCCATTTGTCACTCGGATCATAGTCTCAAATTCCCAAGCTTAATCTTTAATTCTCTAATCCTCCGCATTGAATAATTGTTCCTAAACTAATAAAATAAATCTACTATATTCTAATATATGTTAATATATGTTAATATCTTGAAAACAAGAGTCTCAAGGTGTATTTATAGGAGTACATTAATAATCCTAGGCTAATGTGGAAAAAAATTTCAATTTGGAATCAAATTAAAGTTAAAATTCGAAATAATCCCGTTTTCCAGCAATTTCACGTCTGCCAAACAGCTCATTCGCGCCATTGACCAAGTCAATGCTCGTCCGCGGGCATGGCGCGCGTGCTATACTCTTCTAGTTACTACATAAAACGGCGTCGCCTCCTGAATTAATATTCCTTCGGCGCATTGTGAGGAAGTTGTGCATGCCTGGACATGCCAAATGGCATCGCTATGATCCGCATCTGCCTCTCCCTCACTCGCGCATGGCGCGAGCCTTCTCCTGATCCTTCATCCAAACGTCATCATAGCGCCTAGCTGCTGATCAATTTAATGCGCGCTTGGCGCACCAACCTTTTGCTTAAATTTACGAAAATGCCACCGGTCTTGAATTCATTCTTAATTATAGGTTTGCCATTCCTTTTATCTTTCCTACAAAATTAAATATAAATAAATTAAAAATAATATAAAAATACTAAAAATAATAATAATGTAATAAATTAAATATATTACCTAAAATCAATTAAAATGCTTAAAAACTAATAAATAATTAAGCCTAAAAATATATAATAAATAGATATAAAATCCAATTATCATCAGTCAATAGTAATCTCCTCTAGTCTTTTGTTTCTTCAATCGTCACAACAATGCGCTCGAATTTAGGATCCAAAGAGCGTAATATCTTCTCCATTATCTTCACATCTTCAAACTCTTCGCCGTTTATTTACATTTGATTGGAAAATGGCTAAGACTCTTGAGAAATAATCGGAGATAGACTCGGACTCATTCATATGTAATGCTTCAAATTCACCTAATAATGTTTGGAGACGTACCTTTTTTACTTTGCACGAGGTTTGAAGCTTTCCCCATGCTTCCTTGGCAGACGTTGAACTTGAAATCTTTTCAAAACTATCATTATCTAAAGCTTGATAGATGAGGAAGAGAGCTTTCTTGTCTCTCTTTCTTGAATCTCTTAAACCATCTTTTTCATCTTGGGAAAGAGTTGCCCCATCTTTTGGCTCATTGTAGTCTTTCTCTACAATTTTCCAAACATCATGTGCATCTAAACGGGCCCGTGTCTTAATGCTCCAATTGTCAAAGTTGCTCTTGTTGAGCATAGGAACTTGGAAAGAAGCCATAACGTTGCTAGACATTTCTTAGAAAATAAGAAGGATCAACTTGGTTGTGATACCACTTTGTTGGAAGAAAAAGAGTTTTGAAGACTTCATAAATTTTAGGAAGAGGAGATGAAACAAGAAGAATTTTGATGAAAGAGAACTTGTATTATTGTTTCTCAATTTTTCTTGATACAAAATGATTAACATTACCCCTATTTATACTAGTGACACTTTCTTAACTAGTGGCTAGGATTGTACCACCACATATTTAATCTAATGGTTACAAGTAAGTCTCTAGAATTATCTTCTAAAATATCTTTGACTCTAAAATTATCTTCTTATTCTAGAATACTCTTTCACTCTAGAATATTCTTACAACTATCTAGATTTTACCCAAGTAGTAATCTATTACAAACGTCTAAAAACTAGAACTATTGGGCTTCATTAATTGGACATTGATTTTAAACCCAACAATCTTTAGTTTAATTATCCAAAATTCAAAGAGGCAGCACAAAATTCATTATTGTCAAGAGAAAAAATAAAACCAACTTTAATCCCGTTATTTACGGTGGAAGAAAACTGATTGAATTGTCCCATGATTTTCCCCTTCATGTTAGCGCTTTTTCCACGTTAAAATCTGTGTATTTTTTGTATTGTATACTAAGAATTCTCCTAGAAGAATGTAATTACACTAAGAAGTTTGTCACAGGTGTACAACTCAAGGAAGTTTGCTACAAGTGTACTACTCAAGGAAGTTGAGGGAGCTACCAACTATAGAGAGGTCGGGGACATCTTTGTACTAGCATCTATGTTCAATCGTCTCTCTCAAACTATTCCATTTAACAACACCGAAACTTTCGCACTAAGATTAATTGATTGTTCAAATGATTAGGATGATCGAATGGATTTAACGAGACGACTCGCCTCAATGCCTCGAATATGATTACTTATGCACCTTGGCATTTGGGAAACAAAAAAGTTTTGTTACTGTAATGAGCGAGAATTTCTAAATAATATTTTATTAATTAAAATAAAATAATATGAATAATTTTTTTTATTGATGATTTAGATGTATGTATAATTATGTGTATATTAAATTTAAAAATGAAAAGGAAACCTAACATTTTTTTTTATAATAAATATGTGATATTAAAGAAGAAATAAATTATGAATTTATTAATAAAATAAATTCATGTGATATAAATTATGTAACTAACTACATGGATAAGTATATATTTAATTATGAATTAAATAAAAGGATGACAATGAAAGCTATTGAATATAATTAACTTACTTAATTATATTTGTGTAATGTTAAATTATTTAACTAGTTTGAATGCTAGTCTTGATGGGTTAAATTATTTATATTTCATTAAGTGAGTAATTTAATTAAAGTGTTAAGAAATAATATTTTATTATTATTTAATAAATAACCTAAGTTATTTAATTAAGAAAGGGTGTGTCTGTTTGATAAATTAGTCGAGACCCAAATGATTTTAATGGATCAAGTCCAAGCTTAACTTTAATTTCTATTTATAAGCCCAAGTGGTCGAAGATATGGTATCTCATCCTAACTAGTTGGGCAACCTTTTCCTATGTGTGATGCGTACAAGGAAATAGGATCACGATTTCGGCAGAAAAGAAGTGATGGAGGCAGTGGGTGAGGTCACTAAAGGGTGGCTGATGTGGGGTTAAAGTAATTAAAACTTGTTAGTTTCGAATGTTTGCTATGAAACTAATCAAATAAAATTAAAGTTTTGATGGTGATGACCACATATGTGATTTAAAACTTGTATGGGGTGTCTTACTAGACATTAGAACTTATATATTGTTTTAGTTGTTTGAAGTCTTAGTTTTCAAAATGGTTTCAAACGAGATTTATGAGTAGTAAATATGTCGTTGAAATAACTTGGTAGCATGATTTGGTAAGGCTGAAGATAAGTTGTAATTATTTTCAAATGGAACAAGTTATGCTTTTATAAATCTAGTAAGCTCAAGAATGTTTTCATAACCAAAACCTTTAAGTTGTTTGGTGTGAGAATGATCAAGAAAGGAAGTAAGGTTAAGATTGCTATGGAAGGGATTAGTTAGCCTAATAAAATTGTAATCATGTGTGATAAATGAAGTGAGAGGCATGCAACTTAGAGATTTGCAGAAAATGTAGAAAACTGAAATTTAAGGGTAGCGTCCTGGTGCTCTTTACAGTGTTCCTAGCGCATAGCTCTCTGTCATATAGCACCCGGGCGCTCAAATTAGCCTAAAGCACATTGCCCTGGCGCTGTGTACTAGGCTTTGAAAGAAAAATTGTATTTTCTAAAATGGGTGTCAAAGATGTATCATGTTTGGGTAGTTCCATGGTTTAAATAATGTGGTGTTATGTGATATAAACATAGTTATGTCATAATTATATTAACGATGGTATATGCCAAGTGTATTTATGTAATCTAAATTTGGGGGCGTCACAATTACATATGATAATTTGAGATTTCTAGTTATGTGGTTGCATAGAATAAGTGGTAATAAGGAAGTGACTACACATTATAATTCTATGTTATCGTTTATGCACATATGACAAAAAAATTAGTCGTCACATGAAGCACTTTCCAAACAAAATTAAATAAGTAAATAACTCTTTGCATGTGGTGTATGGTTAGTTATAGACTTGGCAAGAATGGCCTGGGCACGGGTCGGCCTGGCCTGCCTAAATAAAGTCGGGCTTTGGGCCTAATTTTTCTGGCCCAGGGAAAGTTGCTCTATTTTGGCCCGATTCGGTTTTGGCCCTGCCCATGGCTTAATTTTTTTATCTATTGCTAAAAAAGTAAATACCTAAATCAATATATATATATATATATATATATATATATATATATATATATATATATAAAACTTAATTCATAATGGTTCAATTTATAGTCCCATATTTTTTAATAACAGGATTTTAAACTTCATTAATTTAACAACAACAATGTAATATATGTGTATACATGCACACATACACATGATTACTTGATTCCAATTTTCACAAGCATGCTTTGTGTTTTATTGTTTGTATATGGGAGAATGGTTTGGTTCATTTTTTCTTGAAGAATCAAATTTTCACTACTATGCTACGTAAGAAAATCTTCACGAGGACATATACTTCACAGTTAAAACAATCTTCATTACAAATTCACGTGACACTTGGTCTGGTTAAATCAAACATTTTTAAAACTTTATTATACCTCAAATCTATATATATATATATATATATATATATATATATATATATATATATATTAGTTTCAATACTCAATAAAGACCAAAAGAAAGAGCAATTAATCATTTATTCATTTTAATGTATTGATCGTATTAATCAATATATGCAGCTGTATTCATGGTAGCCCCCAGTGTAATCAAAATAATAAATCAACAAACATAGCATGCAACAAGGCAGTGTTACTAATTATTACATAATAACAAACGAAAAAATAGATAATGAGCATGCGGCTCATTTTTCCATTTTTCAAAATTAAATAATTAGAGCTATTATTTATTTTAAATTATGAGTTACAATTGGTAAAAAAAAAGAAAACAAAGAATTAATGAAATGGCATGCGGGCCGGCCTGATCGGACCATGGGCTTTTTAATTTGAACTCACAAAAAGTTGGGTCATTTTGACCCGTCCTATTAATAGCACGGTCTGTTTGGGCCGAGCCCGCCCATTTGACAAGTTTAGTTAGTTATGCACCTTGACCATTATATATGACGACTCTGTCGATTTTAGATATGAACATATGTGATGCACGAAATAAGAGGTATTTATGAAGTAACTCACATTGGCCATAAAATTAGTCGCCTCTTTTCCTAACAAACTAAAATAACTAAATAACATTTGGGTTAATTACATATTCTAGTATTTTTTATGAAAAAATTACAATAAAAGTGTATTAAAAATATATTTACAAAAATAGTGTATTTTTAATTTTTTATTTACATAATAAATACAGTTGGTTTTAATTTAAATTAATTGGAGTGATGATGTAGCCATGATCCCTTTAATTTAGCTGAGTAATTTCAAAATTTAAAATTCCAATTAATTCACTTATCTTTCTCTTTTCTCCATTTTCTCTTCTTTCGCCATTTTCATCTTTTTCATCCTTTTCTTTTCTCCATTTTCATCTTCTCCATCTTCTTTCGTCATTTTTTTCTGCCGTTTTTTTTTCTATCTTTCACGTTCATGGTGGTAGTTGTGGCGGAGGAAGAAGATGTTGGTGGTTGTGGCCGAGGAAGAAAATGGTGGTGGTTGTGGCAGAGGAAGAAGATAGTAGTAGAGACGGAAGAAGATGGTGGTGGTTGTGACGGAGCAAGAATATGGTGGTGGTGGTTGTGGTGGAGGAATACCTTTGTATTAAAGGTTGGTTATACCTGTATTAAGGTTTGATTACCTTTGTATTAAGGGTTGATTACCTTTATATTAAAGTTTTCGTTTAGTAAATTTAGGTAACCAAATAATAGTATATAGGTAACCAAACACTAGCATGGAGGTAACTAATTCCTGAATGTGTAGTAATTAGTTTTGGTTACCTTTGTATTTAGGTTGATTATCCCTGTATTAAGGTTAGATTACATTTGTATTAAGGGTTGGTTACTTTTGTATTAAAAGTTAGTTACTGGTTATTTTTGTATTAAAAATTGGTTATTGGTTACTTTTGTATTTAAGGTTGGTTACCTTTACCTGAAACCTAATCTCCCGTCTTTTTTGGATTTTGGATTTAGTGATCTTATCCCATCCAATAACATGACTATTTTGTCAATTTTTTGACAAATCGAGCTTGGAACAGGGATTGCTTGTAGGGAATACACCGGAGCAGCTGGAAGAATTGATTTTCCCAAGACCACACAACTTGCCATGGATAAAAATTTTGTTTCCCAAGAAGCAAGATTAGTGGTTAACTTGTCCAAAAGAGAATTAAAGTAGGATTTTGTAATCCTGGTAGTTATGTTGCAGTCCTTTGACATTTAAGATAAATATTGATGTCTATGTTGCTCTAATTTTTCGCAGACTTTGGCGAGGAAGAAGGTGGAGTCAAAGTAAGAGAGAGAGATGGAAAAATTGAATTGAAGTAATTTAATTTATTTCTCCTTAATTTAAGGAATTTGTAGAATTTAATTTAATTTTTCTTGATTTAAGGGATTTGTGTAATTTAATTTACTTCTCCTTAAACGGGATTTGTAAAATTGAATAATTAATGTGATTATTGTATTTGTATTCTTTTTGTAATTATTTTGTAAATATATTATTTTTGTAATTATTTTCTAAAAATTGTATGCTTCTGTAAAGGACACATAACACTTTGCATGCAATGTGGAGGCTCTTAGTGCAAGAGTAACAAGCCTAAGAAAAATTCTCATATATCTTATTAAACATGATCAAATAAATTTAGGATACCAAAATACATGCAATAGAGGCCCACTACACCCACTTTCCTACAAATTATCCACTCTTCCCTTTAAGATTTAGGACTTAATTCAAGTTAGTGTGAAAACATTTTCTCCACTATTTTAAGACTAAATGCACGCATAATTGTCTGTTATTTTAAACATTTTATCGTTTTCACATCACTTTTGCATTATTGATTGTTAGAGTTGAGTCATGTTTGGGGTGTGAGAATTGGGAATTAAATACAAGTGATTTCTTCTTTTAGTAGTGGCACCAGAGGACTCATCCATTTCTAAATCTTCCGGCTTCATTTCATTGGGTAGCTTCCAGTTGAAATTGTAGAGCAGTTGAGCAAGAGGAAGCTCAATAGTCGCGATACCAAAAGATACGCCTGCACACATTCTCCTTCCTGCACCGAACGGGATATACTCGAAATTAGCTCCAATGTAATCGATGAGGCTGTTTTCAAATCTCTCGGGTATGAAACTCTCGGCATCAACCCAACATTCAGGATCTCTTCCGATTGCCCAAGCATTGACTATAACTTTGGTTTTGACTGGTATAGTGTACCCATCAATCTCACATTCCTTTCTGCATTCTCTTGGGAGCAACAAGGGAACAGGTGCATGTAGACGTAATGTTTCTTTGATCACCAACTTTAGGTATTTCAATCCTTGAATATCAGCTTCGTTTATATTTTCTTTTCCTTCGAGAGCTTGCCTCACTTCAGCTTGTGCTTTCTCCATCGCATTAGGATGTTTTACTAGCTCGGACATTGCCCATTCAAGTATTGCTGAGGAAGTGTCAGTTCCAGCTGTGAACATGTCCTGCATCAATATATGTTGAAGATTTCTAGTAATTAATCCAAATATTAACTAATCCACAATTTATTATGCCGAGTATAGTTAGTTTAGGATTTTAAGTCTATGAACTTGTAAAATTGGTCAGTTTTTGTCAAAGTATTGTATTCCTATAGGAAAGAGTTACATTTTATATTGATAATCCCAAGCAACTCTTTTGTACAGGAATGCAATGCCTAGACCAATTTTGCAGCTTCAGGGAGTTGGAATCCGTTAATTTATTGCATATACCGAAAAAAAAAAATACCAGAATGACGCCTTGCATGTCGTTGGATGAGATGGGAAACTCAAGGCGGTTACTATCATTAATTCTCAAAAGAACATCAAGAAGATCTTCCTCCTCAGCATCAACTGCAGTTCCTTCCTTTATGTTATCCAGTTTTTCTCTGTGCTCTTGCATAATGTGGTCAAAGATACGGTCAAGCTTCCGCCTCACCTTTTGTAACCTTGGCTTCATCCCACTAAGGACAGGGAGAAACTTCAATGAAGGAAACAAATCAGCCATAAAAAAACCCGATCCCAAGTACGCTATATCTTCAACCACCTTTATTAACTCATCTTGGTACTTGCATCTCTTTCCAATCGTTGCTCTACAAGTTATCCCATTTGCCAATTCGGAAACCTTCTCACTTATATTCACGGGTGATCCTAACGATGATCGAATGGATTCAACCAGATTAAACGACTCCTCCTCTCGAATAGACCGGAAGGACCGGACTTTATTGGCACTTAAGAGTTCCAGTGTGCATATTTTACGCATCTGTCTCCAATAATCACCGTAAGTAGCCAACACAATGTCTCTACAATTGGCCAAAATAACTTGGCCTAGTAGAATTGTTGGCCTGTCTGCAAAGGCAATGTCATGCGTTTTTAGTACTTCTTTGGCAACTCTAGGTGATGATATGACAATGGCAGAGATTTCGCCGAGTTGAAGATGCATGAGAGGTCCATATTTGTTTGACAATTCTCGGAGAACGCGATGCGGGACTGCACCAGCCGCTTGGAGCAAATTACCCATGAGAGGTAGCTTCCATGGCCCTGGTGGTAGTTTTGTAATTGTATTGTTGGTTTTGGATCTTTTCAAGTCCTTTAAGAACGTAAACAGAAAGAAGAAAAGGAAGATGGAGGATATAATAGAAAGGGGGGATTGGAACTCCATTGCAGTTGTTTTGATGTGTTAATATTGTTGAACACATTGTGATTTTATAGTGGCAAATTATTTGACTTTTGAAAATTTGAATTCGTCAGTCAACTTGATGAACATATATCAATTAATGGAAATTCAATTTCAATATTTAATTAATAAATGATATTTCTCTAGTAGTACGTACCGTCTCATCTGCTGTCTAACTCTAGCTAAATATTCTTTATATTGTTGTCACATAATATTTATTTATTTATCTACAATTAGACTGAATAAAGAACACGTAAAGAGCAATAAATGGGGTACGATAGCTAGCATATGAAAAGGAGAACGGAAAAAGCATATTTGAATTTGTTTTATCATGTAAAGTTATCTAAGTTCGCTTACTGATTTTTTGTAGTATTTTGTCTCCATTAATTGATCTAGTCAATGAAATTTAATGGTAAAGAAAAAAGATTACTTAATTACTGATTCTCGTAATAACGAAATTCGCTAGTTGTTTCAATCATTAACTAAAATATAAAGGCGTAATCTTATCATTGAACCTTAATCATTAACTAATACTCTTTTATTTATTTATAATTATATAAGTCATTTTAGAATTATTATTTTTACTTTTTAAAATATAAGATATTTTATATATATATTTAAGAATTTTTTTTAATCATTTACTACCTTAATCTTAAGGATGGAATAATTGAGAGAGAGAAAGATAAAATGAGTAATTAATTAGTGTATGTGTAATAATAAAATTTTAAATTAATATTAATTATCTAATATTAGTATTAATAATTTTTTTAATATATATGATTATATCTTAAATAATTTATATAATAAAAATAAATAAATTTAAAACAAAGTTGTAGTAATCCATCATTAGCGCACACAGTGTGTAACAACCTTGAATGTGTTTTTTTGTGCTCTTTAATGTTTTAAAAGCTTTGAACAACAATTTGATATGTGTCAGCTGGAGTAGACTTGTAAAGCAAATTCTCAGTCAAAACATAATTATTTAATTGAGTTTTAAATAATAAATATTAAGAGATAAAAATATTTTTTTAAAATAATATTTAAAAAGAGACGTTAGAAGTAAGGAGTAAGTGTTAAGTTTATTGTGACGACTAGTTCCAACTTTGTGCACACGCAAAAATTAGACAAATTTTACAGAAAGTTGTAGCAATTTTGCTAACAGTTCCGAAACCTTAATTTAAATATATAATTGAGTTTTAGTCTGTAACAACCTTAAACTTGGTGTTTAGCTCCATACTTTTTTCTTTTGATGGTCTTGAATGTTTTCAAAGCTTTGAGTAGACTTATAAAGCAAATTCTCAGTCAATACATAATAATTATTTCGCTGTCGCTTGTTACTTTCAATCCACATGCGTTCCCACTTTGAATTTTTAAATTCTAATTTACACAAATTTCCCTTCTGTTCTTTTTTTATAAAATGGTTCATGAATTTTTATCAAAAAAGCAAAGTCATATACACATATTAATTAAGCAATCATGGTTTAAATATTATATTTTGATTTGAATGTTTCTGCGAGTGTTGAAGATTTTTCAAACAACAATCAAGAAGTATTGACATCTGAGATTGATTTAAATGTGAATTTGGATGTTAATGGATAAATTCCCTCAAACATTAACAGAGACAGAGATACAAGCAGGAACAAAGCTAAGTTTGGATAGTATGAGGTCAATTGACTTCACTGGGAAAAAAAGTGTCTTATAATATATGATAAATTTATAAAAAAATTAAGTGTAATGAACAAATTGACCCTATTAAAATTTTATAAATTTTCTAATATAAGGGTCAAATTAAATTTTTTATAATTTTTTCAATCTCATATCACTTCTACTCTTTTATATATGTATTTTTCTCTAATATTTTTAAAATAAATAAATAATAATTTAATTTATATTATTTTTATAATATTTAAGGAATTAAATATTTATTAACACATGATTTATACTTATAAAAATGTATTAGAGATCAATAAAATGTTTGTGTATGTGTAAATATATAATGATATTATTTGTTATATAAAAATATTATAACTAAAAATATATTTTACGTATGTAATTGGTTAAATGTAATTGGTTAAATATATATTCTTTAAAATGATATTTATAAAAGGACGGAGGGAGTAAGTGTTAAGCACGTTGTGACAACTAGTTCCAACTTTGTGCACATGCAAAAACTAGACAAATTTTAAACAAAGTTGTAGCAATTTTGAACAGTTTCAAAACCTTAATTTAAATATTTAATTGAGTTTTAGTTTGTAACAACCTTAAACTCGGTGTTTAGTTTCCATATTTTTTCCTTTTGACGCTCTTCAACGTTTTCAAAGCTTTGAGCAGACTTATAAAGCAAATTCTCAGTCAAAACATAATAATTATTTAGCTATCTCTTGTTACTTTCATTCCACATGGGTTTCGACCAAGCCAATTACGAGTTTTAAGTCAACCAAACAAGTTGCTATAACTCTTTAAACATTTAACGACGTTTATTATTTTAGTAGTATAATTATTACTCTACTATTATTAAAGACTTATTTAAATATTTTGATAACAATAATGTGTTGGTGTAACTGAAAAATGGTTAATAAATATGAATATAAAATTGATGTAATTAGTTATGATTGATTATTATCACGCCTATATCAATAACTATTTATATTTTGCTACATTATTTTGTAAATTATTTTTGATAAGATTGTTTTGTCACTATAGCAATACTCATTTAATAAAACTAAGTTGTATTTATATGAATAAAAATTATAACTGTGTAATACTTTTATATTCTAGATTATTTGAAATGTAGCTCTCTATTCAATCAATTAAACTTATTTTTATAAATTGTCCAAATATGCATATAGCTATTTTAAATTTTCTGAAATCAGAATTCGATGTCCATGATGCTTCAATTCAACTTGTCAAAATTAAGTAGGAGAAGATTGATGTTAAAGACACTAAAGAGATTACTATATCGTTTCAGTAGCCTCTTGTATTAATTAGAGCACATGTAGGTAGATCATGCAAGATCAAATCTTGTTCAACCAAACAAAAGTTAGCCGGTTGTCAATATATGCTGATGTCTACTTAAATTATCAATTGATTTGGACACTATATTAAAGCATTTATCTTAAAATTATTAGACAATTACACTAATGTTAAAGCATTTATCTTAAAAATTTATTTTTACCTCCACACAATTTATACACGCACTGCATATGCCAACGAGTGCTAATCGTTAAATATCAAGATCTATATTATAAAATAGTCATGAGTGTAATCGTGTTATACTGTTTTTTTATTTTTATTTTGTCTTAGCAAATTTAATTATATTACTATTTTGTCATATATATATATAATCCTACAAATTTAATAAAAAATTTATTTTTACCCCCACACAATTTATACACGCACTGCATGTGTCAACGAGTACTAATTATATATAAAGTCTCATAACTTAAATTGTTTTATGTAAAATTTTAATACAAACCAAATTATACCAAATTTATTGATAGATTCGGAAATTTTACTAATAAGGGCATATTTGGAACCAAATTTAATAAAATTATTGTAATATTGATGGTACACTTATGCATGTAAGACTCGTAACATATTACAACAGAATATTTTCATGTAACAGATTATTTTCATGCAACTCCAGTAACATATCACACCAGACTATCTCACATTTGACAGGAACTAAACGTCTAAAATCCATAGTAATAGTAGAAAAATCTCATCTCAACACTTCCTGCATCATAATTTATTTTTTTTTAATTTAATACCAAATATAAAAACATATCTTTAAATTTAAAAAGTCTATAAACAATACATTTTTTTTTGTGAAACACGAGTGGAAGGCATTATTGATTTTTTTTTCTTATTTGATTATTTATTCTAAAAAAAATATCATTTACTCCCTCAGTTGTATATTATTTAATCATGGTTAACTTTTTAAAATCATATTAAGAGATTTTTAAACTCAAAATTGTCATATTTTTTTTTATAATTTTAATCAAAACAATGATGAAAATTGTATACTATTTATAAAGTATTATTCATTGTAAACTATTAAATTGCACCTTTTTTTTTATACATGTTTAATCAATTTTGGGTTTAATTCAGACTCATTAGTTGATTAAATTTAAATTAAATTAAAAGTGCATTTGATAGTCTACTAAAAAGAGATTAAGAGAGAACAAAATATAATTCAAGTAAGAATTATATATTGTATTTTAATTATATCAAAAGTGGGGTATATGAAAAGTTTAATTGTTGTTTGCAAAACTACTTTCTTTAAGTCCCATATTGATAAGAAGTAAAATAATTTAATTCTTTATAAGCATGAGTGAAATAGTTGAATTTACTTGTAGTATTAAATGAAAGGCTTAGATTAGGTCACAATGACGTGGTGCAAAGCACCACCCGCCCGCGCCTGCGTCTCGCTACCCGGGGCCGGGTGCGGGTGTAGTCGCGGTCGCATTGGCACTTTTGGCGCACTTTGCACTTAGTTTTATTCACCTAATTCAACAGTAACTGTAAACAAAGTTAATGTGTGCAACAGTTGAGACTGGTGTGATCAATTTAATTTATGTTACAGAATTAAATTTGTAACAGTTACTTTGAATTGAGTTTTCAGTTTTAGAATGTCATCAGTCCTCTCTATAGCTTCTTCTCTAATTTATATATTTTCAACCTTTACAGAGAAACAGATACTGAGTTTTCAATTGTGAGTTGCTATTACATTGAAAATATATAGGCTTGACATATATTCTATAGGTATATTGCCAGAAGCCTTTAGCAAACCTTAGTGGCAAGATGCAATAAACACCTTAAGGACAAGGACAACACGTGTCAAACTATTCTGTTCCAATATTCGATTGTGTGATTTCTTTCAATCTTAAGGTAAATTTTAGTCAATGACAAGATAAGTTGAAGTTTCTACTGACAGTTCTTAAAATTGCATATTTATTAGACCCTAACCTTCAGCCTATTCCAGAAGATCCCAAACCAGCAGAAGGTCAGCAGTTATACATTGATACAATTGAAGCGCTGAAGGAGCAGAGAAAGAAGAGGACTGAAGATGAGGAACTTGCTCGTGGTCATATTCTCAACACGTTGTCGGATCATCTCTACGATATTTACAGCAATATTCAGTCACCAAGGGAGTTGTGGGAGGCTTTGGACTTTAAGTAAAAAGCTAAGGAAGAAGGTACAAATAAATATTTAGTTTCGAAATATTCTGATTTTAAGATGGTTAACAATAAACCTATTTTGGAGCAAGTGCATGAGTTCTAAGTTATTGTTAATAAGTTAAAGGTTCTTAAAATTATTTTGCCTGAAACCTTTCAAGTTGGAGCAATAATTGCAAAATTATCTCCATCTTGGAAGAATTTTGCCAAAAAGTTGATGCACAAATCTGATGATTTTTCCTTAGATCAAATTCAAAAGTGTGACGCCCCCAAATCTAGGCCTACACAGCCCAAACTTGAGTCGTCAAAAGACTACAACAAAATTATTACAACAAAGCACAACGTACAACAATACAGTGTATAATAATACACAACTAAGTCTTCACTATTATTGCCACACTATTTTACAACACGTGAAGACTAGAATAGCTATTCCTCGGACTCTCACTCCATCCCCCGGCTAGACCCCGTTACGTTTTCATCTCCTGTTGAAAACAATGGAACAAAAGAAAGGGTGAGCTCAAATAGCCCAGTAAGAAATATCATGACTAAGATAATGACGAATAAATTATCATTAGCCTTCAACAGTTGAGTTCTTGATAGAATACAATAGACTACAAGGTTTATATCAAAAACTGTAGTTAAATTCTTAAACAACGTTCAGATCAATAATAGCAGCGGAATGAGCAACCTATTAGAAGAATAATGCAGACTATAATGTCCACTCGCTTCTCTTTTTAGTAAAAATATCATCAACTTTTATCAACTGAAATACCATTAGTCAAAATAATACAACTTTACAGTTCCTGGTAATAATTATGCAGATCAACAGTTCATCTTTGCACTACGGGCCAAAGACATTCAATATAACACCAACGGTCATGATTATACCAGATTCAGCCTTTGGTTATAATCATACCAATCAACATTTCATCTTTGCACTACGGGCCAAAGACATTCAATATAACACCAACGGTCATGATTATACCAGATTCAGCCTTTGGTCATAATCATACCAATCAATAGTTCATCTTTGCACTACGGGCCAAAGAAAACATTAACCACGTGCCATAAAAGACACCGAACAGATGTATCGCATTTAACCTAGTATATCGCCTTTAACCTATCATCTGTTCAACAATTATATCACATCTGTGCCCCCGGCCACAGATATTCACAACACCTTGATTCTTGATGATTAATACAAATAACAGTGATACAAATGATGAACAGAAGAACATGATAAATAATAAGTATCGGAAGTTTACTTTGTGCAGATTCAAATAATGTCCAAATTGCCAACATGATGTGGAGTGAAATTTAAAAATGATATTCAAGATCCACAGTTCAGAATAACGATTACAGTTCAATAGAAATGTTCAGAAAATAGGAAGGTTCAGTTGAAATAATGAAACTCAACTATTATGGAACATATAATATTTTCAGGAATTATAGAAGCAATAGTTCCATAATAAGTTTCGATTTAGGTGTATGGAAGAAAATAATATCCCTTACCGTAGCAGGTTTGATTAACAAAAGGTGAAGGAAATTAATATCCTTTACCATAGTAATTTTGAATAATGGAAGATGAAAAAGATGGTATCCCTTATGAGTATAAAGGAAAATGATATCACTTACGAATATGGAATAAAAGTGTCATGTGATAATTCGTGTAGACAAATTATTTCCACACGAGACAAATAAAAAGGGTTATTCACCAACAGGCGGTAATCCGCGCCGTAAGGTTATTCCCATCAATTTGAATACGAAAAGTTATTCACCAAACAGGCGATAATCCGCGCCGTAAGGTTATTCCCATCAATTTGAATACGAAGAGTTATTCACCAAACAGGCGATAATCCGCACCGTAAGGTTATTCTCAAAGATTAATAAGGAATGAATACAAAAGGTTATTCACCAACAGGCGGTAAACCGCGCCGTAAGGTTATTCCCACAATTTAATACATGGAAGTAAATGGCACAAGAAAGAAACGATATTATTTTCGAGAATCAAAGAATGATAATCCCTTCAAGTAAGAAAGAAAATAATATCCATTTATGATGATGAAAAGAATGATACCCCTTACCGTAGCAGGTTAGAATATGAAAGAAGATGATATTCCTTACCGCAATAAATTTAAGAGTGTGAAAAGAATGATATTCCTTACCGTAATAAATTTAAGAGTGTGAAAAGAATGATATTCCTTACCTTAACTCGTGACTGGATATTGATTTAAATGAGGTTGATCAACCTATATATTTTTAATATAATTAGTAATTACCACATATAAATTTCAAAGTGTATGATAATTCGTATAATATGAACTATCAAAATTATATATATTTAACATAATTTTTGTAGTATAATATAACTACTTTAAAATAGTTTTTAAAATAATATTCCAAAATAAATCTTCCAAAGAAAGCTTTTAAAAATGAATCTTCTCAAAGAAGAGTCTTCTAAGGGAAGATTTGTGAATACCGTGAAAAATAGGAATTTATGAAATTACTACTTTTTAATAAAAGACTTACTTGAAAAATTCCTGCACTCCTTTTGGCTTTCAAACTCTCAAAATAACCTTACTATTCTCAGAAAAAACTTATAAAATTCTTATAGAAAAATTCTATGTTTTAGGTGTGATTTTTCTATTCAGCTGAGCAAGCTATTTATAGGAGAAAAGAAGTTACTATGCGTGGTAGGTGAACAGAAAAAAAATTCAGCAGAGGCTGCTGCGCAGCCTCCACCAACCCATTCCCAGCAAACACATTTCTCACATTTCGTGTGGGCCCCACAGTGGGTCCCACATGTTTCTTACTATTCACGTTACTATTCACGTCACTATTCACGTTACTATTCACGTCACTATTCACGTTACTATTTCAAATAGTAAAATTAATTATTTTTTTTTATTTATTTATTTATTCTTCCTGTGAGTCCAACATATAAAATAATGTTACCACAATAATGTAAGAAACACGTTACATATTTTTATTAATTTAATAATATAAATTATAGTGTATTTGCTACTGTGACAATTATTAGATTCAATAATTTTAAACTACAGTGCACCAACAATTATTGACTCGATGATATGAAATACAGTGTAATGATAATTATTGAATCAATAATGCAAAATACTGTGTAGCAACAATAATTGAATTGATAATATAAAATATTATGCAGTGACAATTATTGATGAAATGATGTGTAACAGTTACGGTGTCAATAATATGAGACACTGTGCAATACCGTGTGCTACTGTAGAGTACCGCATGCTACAGTAAAATACCATAAATTACCGTATGCTACTATTCTTTTATCACCGGTATTTTAACAGTTAGCACCGTTGACTATTTTTATTAAAAATGTTACTTCTGTCGTTTTCTATATCCGACAAATATTCCGTTGTGGGGTCCACAAATAATTTGTTATTTCGGCGCCGTCGTACGACCCGAATATTCCCCGACAAAACGAATATTTCCCCGACAAAACGAATATTGTCCGTCAAAATAAAATTTGCATATAACATCCTTAACTTTCAATTTCGTCAATTTAACCACTTACTGTTTCATGAAAAATATATAAAGAAAAATTAAATTTTATATTTCATAAAATTCGAGGTCTTACAACCTCCCCTCCTTATGAAATTTCGTCCCCGAAATTGACATACCTGGCATTTCGAAGAGGTAAGGATATTTAGATTTCATCTCGGATTTTAGCTCCCAAGTCATTTCCTCAATATCTTGGTTCCTCCATAAAACCTTAACTTGAGGTATAACCTTTAAGCGTAGAATCAGCTCCTTCTTATCAAGGATCTTAACAGGTACCTCCTCGTACGTTAAATCCTCTTCTATAACGTTCGGTTCTAACTCAATGACGTGGTTTGGGTCCTTCACATATTTGCGTAACATAGATATGTGAAAAACGTTATGGATGCGAGACATACTTGGTGGTAAGGCTAGTATGTAGGCTACGGTTTCTACTCGATCGAGGATTTCAAATGGGCCAATAAATCGAGGGTTAAGCTTTCCTCTCTTTCCGAATCTCGTAACTCCTTTCCATGGAGAAACACGTAAGAATACATGATCTCCGACGTTGAAACTTTCGTCTCTCCGATGAAGATCAGCATAACTCTTTTGTCGTTCTTGCGCTGTCTGTATTCGTTGTCGGATCATTTGGATCTTTTCGGTCGTCAAGCGTACCAACTCGGGTCCCAACAATCTTGCTTCTCCTACCTCATTCCAACATATTGGAGAGCGACACTTGCGTCCATATAAAGCCTCGAATGGAGTCATGCCTATGCTTGCTTGGTAACTGTTGTTGTAAGAAAATTCCACCAATGACAAGTACTTATCCCAACTTCCTTTGAAGTCTAATACACAAAGTCTCAAAAGATCTTCGAGGGTCTGGATCGTCCTTTCCGATTGTCCGTCCGTTTGAGGATGGTATGCAGAACTAAAACGTAGTTCAGTGCCCATAGCTTTTTGTAGACTGATCCAAAAGCGTGAAGTGAATCTAGGATCTCGATCAGAAACTATGGAAACTGGCATGCCATGCAATCTCACGATCTCATTTATGTACATACCGGCAAGACGTTCAAGTGAAAAGTTTTCTCGTATAGGCAAGAAATGAGCGGATTTGGTCAATCTATCTACGATGACCCAAATTGCATCTAAGCCTTGAGAAACTTTGGGAAGACCCGTCACGAAATCCATATTGATGTGTTCCCACTTCCATTCGGGAACCTCAAGTGGTTGTAATGGACCCTTAGGTACTTGATGCTCTGCCTTGACACGTTGACAAGTTAGGCACCTTGAGATAAACTCTGCAATCTCCCTTTTCATATTGTTCCACCAAAATGTATGTCAAAGATCTCGATACATCTTGGTACTTCCTAGGTGGATTGCAAATGGCGCGTTGTGTGCCTCCATCATGATTTTATACTTTAATTCAGGATTGTTAGGAACACAGAGTCGAGAGTTAACTCGAAGTATTCCTGTCTCGTCGATTCTTGATTCGGGAATGGTACCTTCTTGTACTTTCTTTATCATGTTTATCAGTTCCGGATCGGTAGCTTGAGCAACTTTAATTTTATCGATTAAAGCTGGTTCTACTCGCACGTGAGCAATCTTCGAGTGGGTCTCTGGTGTCTTTAGCTCTATCTCCATCTTTTGCAAGTCGTACAAAATACGCTTTTGTGTTGTCAGCATTGCACTTGTACTCGCATAAGATTTTCTGCTCAAAGCGTCAGCTACAACGTTCGCCTTTCCCGTGTGATACTGGATTGTGTGGTCGTAATCCTTCAACAACTCAAGTCAACGTCGTTGTCGCATGTTGAGTTCCTTCTGGGTGAAGAAATACTTGAGACTTTTATGATCCGTATAGATATCCACTTTTTCTCCGTACAAGTAGTGTCTCCAGATCTTCAACGCGAAAACGACTGCTGTCAACTCTAGATCATGAGTAGGATAATTTTTTTCATAATCTTTGAGTTGTCGAGAGGCATAAGCTATAACATTTCCATGTTGCATAAGGACATAACCTAGACCTTTGCCTGAAGCATCGCTATATATGACGAATTTTCCTGATCCTGATGGAATGGTCAGAACAGGAGCTGAAACAAGTCTCCTCTTGAGTTCTTGAAAACTCTTCTCGCATTCCTCGCTCGAATGATACCGATATCTAATAATCAAACTTTCATCTCTTGGCGTTCTATGGGAGCCATTTGGTGTTGGGCTTTGGAAAAGGGCTTAGTATCGGGTTCAAGATCGATACAGAATTCAATTTCTCGGTTTGGGGATAAGTCAGGAAGTTCCTCAGGAAAAACATCAGGAACTCATTAACAATAGGAATATCATTCAAGTTTGACGTGTTTTTGTTCAAATCAATAACATGGGCTAAAAAGGCTTGACATCCGTTTTTCAATAAACGAATGGTTTTATGGCTAGAAATAACAGTTATAGATTTCAATGGTTTAGTTGCTAGAATTTGCATGAAAGGTTGATTAGGAATATAAAAACTAATAATCTTATGAAAACAATCAATTTTAGCATGATGGGTAGTCAACCAATCAATTCCTAGAATCACATCAAATTCATGCATCTCCAAAGAAATAAGGTCAACAGGTACTGTGAGGTTGTTGATTTGAACTAGACAAGATTTATAGACAGTAGATGTAATAAGTATTTCTCCCAATGAGGTTTCAACTGATAAGACAAGATTTAAGTTTTCAATAGTCAAATTTAAACGTTGAGTACATATAGGTGAGATAAAAGAGTGGATAGAGCAGGTATCTAACAGAGCGTAGATTTCACGAGAATTTATGAATAGCTTACCGGTTATCACCTCATTCGGTTTCTTGACTGTTATCGTCAAATCGAATCCCGAGTACTTCATTCGGATCTTCACGTATTTCAACCATGGGAATACCACTAAATACTTGTCTAACGAATTGTTTCTCGGATTCCTCAACTTCATCAGTAGTAACGTACCAATGATTTCTATAAGAATAGTATTTTCGATAGACTGCAGTTTCCACGATAATGACTAACTTTACCTGAATTCCTCTAAATTGTAGCGCCCAAAAGTATAGAAACATCATTTTTAAATAATCTTGAAAATCATAACTGGAACACCATAAATCCCAAAGACTTATATGAAACGTCCATATATTCTGGTCCTTTGTTATAGAGCATAACCAGGTGATATGACTCTCCCAATTAGTGAGTAAATTAAAGGCGATAATTTCCGCAAGTTCATTACTTCCTTTAATTGCTTCTAATAATGGATCTGGAACGACTGTAGAAGAGCTTTCACCTTTATCCTTACTGGATAGAACACGCATAATTTTTGCCTTAGGCAAATGATTCAACTCTGAGTTTGTAAGAAGATTATTCGTCGCCTCTTGTTTTGCAGCTACATTTATTTCGGTCATTCCATAGTTAACCTTCTGATTTCCAGATGCCATACTTAACTGTGGTCACAAAATAATTGTTAGTTCAAACAAACTGACTCATCACTTCATGTCCCTATATTTAAATCAACTCATTAGATAATAAAATCTAATTTAGGTGGGACACACTAGTGACCGATTCTATTCGTCTCTCCCCTCCTAATTCTAACCCCAGATCTCCATTAAAGACCATATCCCTAAGCTCTGATGCCAACTGTGACGCCCCCAAATCTAGGCCTACACAGCCCAAACTTGAGTCGTCAAAAGACTACAACAAAATTATTACAACAAAGCACAATGTACAACAATACAGTGTATAATAATACACAACTAAGTCTTCACTATTATTGCCACACTATTTTACAACACGTGAAGACTAGAATAGCTATTCCTCGGACTCTCACTCCATCCCCCGGCTAGACCCCGTTACGTTTTCATCTCCTGTTGAAAACAATGGAACAAAAGAAAGGGTGAGCTCAAATAGCCCAGTAAGAAATATCATGACTAAGATAATGACGAATAAATTATCATTAGCCTTCAACAGTTGAGTTCTTGATAGAATACAATAGACTACAAGGTTTATATCAAAAACTGTAGTTAAATTCTTAAACAACGTTCAGATCAATAATAGCAGCGGAATGAGCAACCTATTAGAAGAATAATGCAGACTATAATGTCCACTCGCTTCTCTTTTTAGTAAAAATATCATCAACTTTTATCAACTGAAATACCATTAGTCAAAATAATACAACTTTACAGTTCCTGGTAATAATTATGCAGATCAACAGTTCATCTTTGCACTACGGGCCAAAGACATTCAATATAACACCAACGGTCATGATTATACCAGATTCAGCCTTTGGTTATAATCATACCAATCAACAGTTCATCTTTGCACTACGGGCCAAAGACATTCAATATAACACCAACGGTCATGATTATACCAGATTCAGCCTTTGGTCATAATCATACCAATCAATAGTTCATCTTTGCACTACGGGCCAAAGAAAACATTAACCACGTGCCATAAAAGACACCGAATAGATGTATCGCCTTTAACCTAGTATATCGCCTTTAACCTATCATCTGTTCAACAATTATATCACATCTGTGCCCCCGGCCACAGATATTCACAACAGCTTGATTCTTGATGATTAATACAAATAACAGTGATACAAATGATGAACAGAAGAACATGATAAATAATAAGTATCGGAAGTTTACTTTGTGCAGATTCAAATAATGTCCAAATTGCCAACATGATGTGGAGTGAAATTTAAAAATGATATTCAAGATCCACAGTTCAGAATAACGATTACAGTTCAATAGAAATGTTCAGAAAATAGGAAGGTTCAGTTGAAATAATGAAACTCAACTATTATGGAACATATAATATTTTCAGGAATTATAGAAGCAATAGTTCCATAATAAGTTTCGATTTAGGTGTATGGAAGAAAATAATATCCCTTACCGTAGCAGGTTTGATTAACAAAAGGTGAAGGAAATTAATATCCTTTACCATAGTAATTTTGAATAATGGAAGATGAAAAAGATGGTATCCCTTATGAGTATAAAGGAAAATGATATCACTTACGAATATGGAATAAAAGTGTCATGTGATAATTCGTGTAGACAAATTATTTCCACACGAGACAAATAAAAAGGGTTATTCACCAACAGGCGGTAATCCGCGCCGTAAGGTTATTCCCATCAATTTGAATACGAAAAGTTATTCACCAAACAGGCGATAATCCGCGCCGTAAGGTTATTCCCATCAATTTGAATACGAAGAGTTATTCACCAAACAGGCGATAATCCGCACCGTAATGTTATTCTCAAAGATTAATAAGGAATGAATACAAAAGGTTATTCACCAACAGGCGGTAAACCGCGCCGTAAGGTTATTCCCACAATTTAATACATGGAAGTAAATGGCACAAGAAAGAAACGATATTATTTTCGAGAATCAAAGAATGATAATCCCTTCAAGTAAGAAAGAAAATAATATCCATTTATGATGATGAAAAGAATGATACCCCTTACCGTAGCAGGTTAGAATATGAAAGAAGATGATATTCCTTACCGCAATAAATTTAAGAGTGTGAAAAGAATGATATTCCTTACCGTAATAAATTTAAGAGTGTGAAAAGAATGATATTCCTTACCTTAACTCGTGACTGGATATTGATTTAAATGAGGTTGATCAACCTATATATTTTTAATATAATTAGTAATTACCACATATAAATTTCAAAGTGTATGATAATTCGTATAATATGAACTATCAAAATTATATATATTTAACATAATTTTTGTAGTATAATATAACTACTTTAAAATAGTTTTTAAAATAATATTCCAAAATAAATCTTCCAAAGAAAGCTTTTAAAAATGAATCTTCTCAAAGAAGAGTCTTCTAAGGGAAGATTTGTGAATACCGTGAAAAATAGGAATTTATGAAATTACTACTTTTTAATAAAAGACTTACTTGAAAAATTCCTGCACTCCTTTTGGCTTTCAAACTCTCAAAATAACCTTACTATTCTCAGAAAAAACTTATAAAATTCTTATAGAAAAATTCTATGTTTTAGGTGTGATTTTTCTATTCAGCTGAGCAAGCTATTTATAGGAGAAAAGAAGTTACTATGCGTGGTAGGTGAACAGAAAAAAAATTCAGCAGAGGCTGCTGCGAAGCCTCCACCAACCCATTCCCAGCAAACACATTTCTCACATTTCGTGTGGGCCCCACAGTGGGTCCCACATGTTTCTTACTATTCACGTTACTATTCACGTCACTATTCACGTTACTATTCACGTCACTATTCACGTTACTATTTCAAATAGTAAAATTAATTATTTTTTTTTATTTATTTATTTATTCTTCCTGTGAGTCCAACATATAAAATAATGTTACCACAATAATGTAAGAAACACGTTACATATTTTTATTAATTTAATAATATAAATTATAGTGTATTTGCTACTGTGACAATTATTAGATTCAATAATTTTAAACTACAGTGCACCAACAATTATTGACTCGATGATATGAAATACAGTGTAATGATAATTATTGAATCAATAATGCAAAATACTGTGTAGCAACAATAATTGAATTGATAATATAAAATATTATGCAGTGACAATTATTGATGAAATGATGTGTAACAGTTACGGTGTCAATAATATGAGACACTGTGCAATACCGTGTGCTACTGTAGAGTACCGCATGCTACAGTAAAATACCATAAATTACCGTATGCTACTATTCTTTTATCACCGGTATTTTAACAGTTAGCACCGTTGACTATTTTTATTAAAAAGGTTACTTCTGTCGTTTTCTATATCCGACAAATATTCCGTTGTGGGGTCCACAAATAATTTGTTATTTCGGCGCCGTCGTACGACCCGAATATTCCCCGACAAAACGAATATTTCCCCGACAAAACGAATATTGTCCGTCAAAATAAAATTTGCATATAACATCCTTAACTTTCAATTTCGTCAATTTAACCACTTACTGTTTCATGAAAAATATATAAAGAAAAATTAAATTTTATATTTCATAAAATTCGGGGTCTTACAAAAAGCATTTGCGTATTGAGGAGGAGGCCCAAAAATGTGATGGTAAGAATTTGAATTAAGGACAATCTAGTGTCAACTATTTAGAGGCAGGTTCATTTAAAGGGAAAGGACTTGGTGTTAAAAAGGATAATAACAAGTTCATGACCTCAGGACAGAAAAATAAAAAATCTAATCCTAATAAAAGAAGGGGCAAGTGTAAGACCCTGAATTTTAATAAATAGATTTAAAATTTTTCTCATAATTTTATACTTAACAGTAAGGTGCTAAATTAATAAAAATTAAAGTTAAAGATGTTATGTGCAAAATTTTTATGTCGGACAATATTCGATTGGTCGAAGAATATTCATTATGTCGAAAAATATTCATACAACAGCGCTGAAATATTCAATTATGGGTGGACCCCACAACGAAATATTGTCGAATGTAGAAAACGATAGCAGTAACTATTTTAAATAAATATGGTCAATGGTATTATCACTTTTAACTGTTAAAATATTCAGTGATAAAAGTATGGTAGCATATAGTATTACGTTGTGAAAGTATTACGTTGGCTATTACGTTGGCTTACGTTGTGAAAATACTTATATGATTTTTAAAAGTATTACGTTGTGAAATTGAGGAACAAAAATGGTGTTTTGATTGCTTATTGGCTTACTGTTACTGGAAAGAAGATGAAGAATATATAAAGAATCGACCGCGCCACACGCGCGGTCAGTTTTTTTTTCTACCACCCCAGATAAAACGACGGCGTTTTGGAGCGAGTAGGGCAGGGTCGCGCCATGCATGGTGACTTCTGGGACCGGCGTGAGAAAACGACGCCGTTTGGGGAGAAGGGGGCAGGACCGCGCGCAATGCGCGGCGGCCGGCAACGCTGGAAATTATCAGCGTGCCCCTGGCCTTTTCAATTAATACCAAGTGTATCCTTAGCCTCAGAAATTACGATTATGCCCCTGCCTTTCCGAAAAATGCCGATTTTTTTCCTAAAAGTGCGAAAATTTCGAAAATGCCCTCAGAAATTGATTTTTAATTAAATAAATGTTTAAAAATTATTTAAAAATTATAAAAAAATTACTAAAAATATAGAAATGATATTTGGGCATTAAATTTAATATTTTTGCATGAATATTAAATATTGGAGATTTTTATTTAAATACTTTAAATATTAATTTAGTAAGGTTACAATTTAGAGAAAATGGTTAAATAAAAATCCGGACAACCAAATACGCTAAATTTTATTTGACGAGTCGGGTTGTCCGCAGTGACTGTATTTTATATTAGTTAAATTAATATAGTAAGAGACGAGATTAATATAATTAACCATATTAATTGATAATTGGCCTGGTACCCTAAAATAAACCGTCGAGTAGGGTTAAATACATTATAGATGATACTAATTAATTAAATTAATATCATGAGAAGATAAATTAATTATTAATTGATTATTTTATAATCATAGGTTGTTCGAAAAAGGGTTTTGAGCTACCAAATTAATAATTGGACGCCAAAGCAAGTTCTTCAGTACTTTGATGTTAACTGTTTATCTGTTATGATGTGTTAATTCTTGTTCAAATGAATATAAAATTATGCGTTATGTGATCTATGGATAATATGACCAAGATGTGTATTTGGTGCAAATATGTGACTATATGTGAGGTGGTTAAATGTTTACTTTAGGTAAATGTTAATTTGAATTAAATATGATACACATGAAATATATTGTTTTAGCAGAAGCACAATGCATGATGTATAACACCCACAGAGCACGTTATGTTATGTGCTACGTGAAGCATGAAAGGTGTAAACTATTGAACTTGCTGAACTGTTGTGTTCATTACTTGCATAATATAAACTTTTGCAGTTAAATAAATGAATTTCAAGAATATCATATTATGTTAAAGATGGATTACCCTAGAAGATTGTGAACGTAATTGTTATATTTCAATATCTTAATTCAATGTGGGTAAATTTGTGAAATTTATATTAATGTGCTATATGTACATATAAATTGGGTCCGGATATGATTAATAGAGTTAAATTGTGAACTGTAATTGTTCAAAATAGTTGTTACTATAGAGACTATTATATATCTAATTATGAATTATGAGACAAAGAACATTTGTATGAATATGAATAATATTAAATTCCGAATGTTGAGCTTTATGATACTTGTAATAGAAAGAAAAAGTAAAGGTTGCGATCCAGGGACTATGATCGAGATATTAAGTTTTTAAATATCCAAATACTTTAATACAATGATTGAGAAAAAGAAAAATTTATACCAAAAAATATGGTAATTGATGACTGTAGAGTCAATTAATGGATTAAATAAAGCGATTGAAGATTTATTAACGGACCGAAATTTGGACGTTAAGAAAATAATGTTTAATAAACATGAAATTTAAGGTAATAAGGTTGGTCGAATTTCGGGGTCGTTACATCCATAATATCTTGTTTCTTCTTATGCCTTTCTTCATACGCTTGTAATGACCATAATAATTGGTTGTTTGACTAATTTTAAATAGGAATTTAAGTATACGCGACCCACAAGTAATAAAGTGATAAAGTCAAGTGTCGAACCCGTAGGAAATTAAAAATAATTATTACCAAATACTAATTTACTATCAAATTAATTCTATTAAACAAATGCAATTTAATTATAAAATAAGCTAATTAAATTTACCAACTAAATTAAAATAATAAAATGATTAAATCAAATTAAAAATAGTTAAGATTATAATTTTTTAAAATATTTCATTTAAATCTATTCACTCTCTTTTTAATTAATTAATTATATAAAATTATTAACTGTTTTTTTTTAAAACTATTTATTAACCTTTTTCAAGAATTAATAAAAAGATTTATTCCAATTAAGTTGCTATATTGCTATACAAAGTAACTTGAAATAAACTCATTAAGATCCAACTCTCAACAAAGTTACATGTGGCATATAGATATTTTCATTTTATACACTATTATGCTACTCTTCTTAGAAAGAATAAATAAATTCACATACTATCATATCCAGATCTAATCATAGACTTCATTTTTCAATTCCTTCTAAGATATCACAATTAATTACTGTGAAAATAATTATATATGAACACACAAAATATGATAAACAATTCATATATAATCATCAATAATTAAAAATAAAACAAATTAAATTAAACTACACATTGAATTCAATTGCAATCTCAATAATAAATTAACTCATAACCAAATAATAAATTATCCTCAAAGAATTCAACATTTCAAAATTACAAAAAATAAAAGTTAAAGAAAAGAAATTAAATCTTTGTTTTGATATCCATTTGTCACTCGGATCATAGTCTCAAATTCCCAAGCTTAATCTTTAATTCTCTAATCCTCCGCATTGAATAATTGTTCCTAAACTAATAAAATAAATCTACTATATTCTAATATATGTTAATATATGTTAATATCTTGAAAACAAGAGTCTCAAGGTGTATTTATAGGAGTACATTAATAATCCTAGGCTAATGTGGAAAAAAATTTCAATTTGGAATCAAATTAAAGTTAAAATCCGAAATAATCCCGTTTTCCAGCAATTTCACGTCTGCCAAACAGCTCATTCGCGCCATTGACCAAGTCAATGCTCGTCCGCGGGCATGGCGCGCGTGCTATACTCTTCTAGTTACTACATAAAACGGCGTCGCCTCCTGAATTAATATTCCTTCGGCGCATTGTGAGGAAGTTGTGCATGCCTGGACATGCCAAATGGCATCGCTATGATCCGCATCTGCCTCTCCCTCACTCGCGCATGGCGCGAGCCTTCTCCTGATCCTTCATCCAAACGTCATCATAGCGCCTAGCTGCTGATCAATTTAATGCGCGCTTGGCGCACCAACCTTTTGCTTAAATTTACGAAAATGCCACCGGTCTTGAATTCATTCTTAATTATAGGTTTGCCATTCCTTTTATCTTTCCTACAAAATTAAATATAAATAAATTAAAAATAATATAAAAATACTAAAAATAATAATAATGTAATAAATTAAATATATTACCTAAAATCAATTAAAATGCTTAAAAACTAATAAATAATTAAGCCTAAAAATATATAATAAATAGATATAAAATCCAATTATCATCAGTCAATGGTAATCTCCTCTAGTCTTTTGTTTCTTCAATCGTCACAACAATGCGCTCGAATTTAGGATCCAAAGAGCGTAATATCTTCTCCATTATCTTCACATCTTCAAACTCTTCGCCGTTTATTTACATTTGATTGGAAAATGGCTAAGACTCTTGAGAAATAATCGGAGATAGACTCGGACTCATTCATATGTAATGCTTCAAATTCACCTAATAATGTTTGGAGACGTACCTTTTTTACTTTGCACGAGGTTTGAAGCTTTCCCCATGCTTCCTTGGCAGACGTTGAACTTGAAATCTTTTCAAAACTATCATTATCTAAAGCTTGATAGATGAGGAAGAGAGCTTTCTTGTCTCTCTTTCTTGAATCTCTTAAACCATCTTTTTCATCTTGGGAAAGAGTTGCCCCATCTTTTGGCTCATTGTAGTCTTTCTCTACAATTTTCCAAACATCATGTGCATCTAAACGGGCCCGTGTCTTAATGCTCCAATTGTCAAAGTTGCTCTTGTTGAGCATAGGAACTTGGAAAGAAGCCATAACGTTGCTAGACATTTCTTAGAAAATAAGAAGGATCAACTTGGTTGTGATACCACTTTGTTGGAAGAAAAAGAGTTTTGAAGACTTCATAAATTTTAGGAAGAGGAGATGAAACAAGAAGAATTTTGATGAAAGAGAACTTGTATTATTGTTTCTCAATTTTTCTTGATACAAAATGATTAACATTACCCCTATTTATACTAGTGACACTTTCTTAACTAGTGGCTAGGATTGTACCACCACATATTTAATCTAATGGTTACAAGTAAGTCTCTAGAATTATCTTCTAAAATATCTTTGACTCTAAAATTATCTTCTTATTCTAGAATACTCTTTCACTCTAGAATATTCTTACAACTATCTAGATTTTACCCAAGTAGTAATCTATTACAAACGTCTAAAAACTAGAACTATTGGGCTTCATTAATTGGACATTGATTTTAAACCCAACAATCTTTAGTTTAATTATCCAAAATTCAAAGAGGCAGCACAAAATTCATTATTGTCAAGAGAAAAAATAAAACCAACTTTAATCCCGTTATTTACGGTGGAAGAAAACTGATTGAATTGTCCCATGATTTTCCCCTTCATGTTAGCGCTTTTTCCACGTTAAAATCTGTGTATTTTTTGTATTGTATACTAAGAATTCTCCTAGAAGAATGTAATTACACTAAGAAGTTTGTCACAGGTGTACAACTCAAGGAAGTTTGCTACAAGTGTACTACTCAAGGAAGTTGAGGGAGCTACCAACTATAGAGAGGTCGGGGACATCTTTGTACTAGCATCTATGTTCAATCGTCTCTCTCAAACTATTCCATTTAACAACACCGAAACTTTCGCACTAAGATTAATTGATTGTTCAAATGATTAGGATGATCGAATGGATTTAACGAGACGACTCGCCTCAATGCCTCGAATATGATTACTTATGCACCTTGGCATTTGGGAAACAAAAAAGTTTTGTTACTGTAATGAGCGAGAATTTCTAAATAATATTTTATTAATTAAAATAAAATAATATGAATAATTTTTTTTATTGATGATTTAGATGTATGTATAATTATGTGTATATTAAATTTAAAAATGAAAAGGAAACCTAACATTTTTTTTTATAATAAATATGTGATATTAAAGAAGAAATAAATTGTGAATTTATTAATAAAATAAATTCATGTGATATAAATTATGTAACTAACTACATGGATAAGTATATATTTAATTATGAATTAAATAAAAGGATGACAATGAAAGCTATTGAATATAATTAACTTACTTAATTATATTTGTGTAATGTTAAATTATTTAACTAGTTTGAATGCTAGTCTTGATGGGTTAAATTATTTATATTTCATTAAGTGAGTAATTTAATTAAAGTGTTAAGAAATAATATTTTATTATTATTTAATAAATAACCTAAGTTATTTAATTAAGAAAGGGTGTGTCTGTTTGATAAATTAGTCGAGACCCAAATGATTTTAATGGATCAAGTCCAAGCTTAACTTTAATTTCTATTTATAAGCCCAAGTGGTCGAAGATATGGTATCTCATCCTAACTAGTTGGGCAACCTTTTCCTATGTGTGATGCGTTTTGTCCTTTTGTGACACACCAAGAGGGTACAAGGAAATAGGATCACGATTTCGGCAGAAAAGAAGTGATGGAGGCAGTGGGTGAGGTCACTAAAGGGTGGCTGATGTGGGGTTAAAGTAATTAAAACTTGTTAGTTTCGAATGTTTGCTATGAAACTAATCAAATAAAATTAAAGTTTTGATGGTGATGACCACATATGTGATTTAAAACTTGTATGGGGTGTCTTACTAGACATTAGAACTTATATATTGTTTTAGTTGTTTGAAGTCTTAGTTTTCAAAATGGTTTCAAACGAGATTTATGAGTAGTAAATATGTCGTTGAAATAACTTGGTAGCATGATTTGGTAAGGCTGAAGATAAGTTGTAATTATTTTCAAATGGAACAAGTTATGCTTTTATAAATCTAGTAAGCTCAAGAATGTTTTCATAACCAAAACCTTTAAGTTGTTTGGTGTGAGAATGATCAAGAAAGGAAGTAAGGTTAAGATTGCTATGGAAGGGATTAGTTAGCCTAATAAAATTGTAATCATGTGTGATAAATGAAGTGAGAGGCATGCAACTTAGAGATTTGCAGAAAATGTAGAAAACTGAAATTTAAGGGTAGCGTCCTGGTGCTCTTTACAGTGTTCCTAGCGCATAGCTCTCTGTCATATAGCACCCGGGCGCTCAAATTAGCCTAAAGCACATTGCCCTGGCGCTGTGTACTAGGCTTTGAAAGAAAAATTGTATTTTCTAAAATGGGTGTCAAAGATGTATCATGTTTGGGTAGTTCCATGGTTTAAATAATGTGGTGTTATGTGATATAAACATAGTTATGTCATAATTATATTAACGATGGTATATGCCAAGTGTATTTATGTAATCTAAATTTGGGGGCGTCACAATTACATATGATAATTTGAGATTTCTAGTTATGTGGTTGCATAGAATAAGTGGTAATAAGGAAGTGACTACACATTATAATTCTATGTTATCGTTTATGCACATATGACAAAAAAATTAGTCGTCACATGAAGCACTTTCCAAACAAAATTAAATAAGTAAATAACTCTTTGCATGTGGTGTATGGTTAGTTATAGACTTGGCAAGAATGGCCTGGGCACGGGTCGGCCTGGCCTGCCTAAATAAAGTCGGGCTTTGGGCCTAATTTTTCTGGCCCAGGGAAAGTTGCTCTATTTTGGCCCGATTCGGTTTTGGCCCTGCCCATGGCTTAATTTTTTTATCTATTGCTAAAAAAGTAAATACCTAAATCAATATATATATATATATATATATATATATATAAAACTTAATTCATAATGGTTCAATTTATAGTCCCATATTTTTCAATAACAGGATTTTAAACTTCATTAATTTAACAACAACAATGTAATATATGTGTATACATGCACACATACACATGATTACTTGATTCCAATTTTCACAAGCATGCTTTGTGTTTTATTGTTTGTATATGGGAGAATGGTTTGGTTCATTTTTTCTTGAAGAATCAAATTTTCACTACTATGCTACGTAAGAAAATCTTCACGAGGACATATACTTCACAGTTAAAACAATCTTCATTACAAATTCACGTGACACTTGGTCTGGTTAAATCAAACATTTTTAAAACTTTATTATACCTCAAATCTATATATATATATATATATATTAGTTTCAATACTCAATAAAGACCAAAAGAAAGAGCAATTAATCATTTATTCATTTTAATGTATTGATCGTATTAATCAATATATGCAGCTGTATTCATGGTAGCCCCCAGTGTAATCAAAATAATAAATCAACAAACATAGCATGCAACAAGGCAGTGTTACTAATTATTACATAATAACAAACGAAAAAATAGATAATGAGCATGCGGCTCATTTTTCCATTTTTCAAAATTAAATAATTAGAGCTATTATTTATTTTAAATTATGAGTTACAATTGGTAAAAAAAAAGAAAACAAAGAATTAATGAAATGGCATGCGGGCCGGCCTGATCGGACCATGGGCTTTTTAATTTGAATTCACAAAAAGTTGGGTCATTTTGACCCGTCCTATTAATAGCACGGTCTGTTTGGGCCGAGCCCGCCCATTTGACAAGTTTAGTTAGTTATGCACCTTGACCATTATATATGACGACTCTGTCGATTTTAGATATGAACATATGTGATGCACGAAATAAGAGGTATTTATGAAGTAACTCACATTGGCCATAAAATTAGTCGCCTCTTTTCCTAACAAACTAAAATAACTAAATAACATTTGGGTTAATTACATATTCTAGTATTTTTTATGAAAAAATTACAATAAAAGTGTATTAAAAATATATTTACAAAAATAGTGTATTTTTAATTTTTTATTTACATAATAAATACAGTTGGTTTTAATTTAAATTAATTGGAGTGATGATGTAGCCATGATCCCTTTAATTTAGCTGAGTAATTTCAAAATTTAAAATTCCAATTAATTCACTTATCTTTCTCTTTTCTCCATTTTCTCTTCTTTCGCCATTTTCATCTTTTTCATCCTTTTCTTTTCTCCATTTTCATCTTCTCCATCTTCTTTCGTCATTTTTTTCTGCCGTTTTTTTTTCTATCTTTCACGTTCATGGTGGTAGTTGTGGCGGAGGAAGAAGATGTTGGTGGTTGTGGCCGAGGAAGAAAATGGTGGTGGTTGTGGCAGAGGAAGAAGATAGTAGTAGAGGCGGAAGAAGATGGTGGTGGTTGTGACGGAGCAAGAATATGGTGGTGGTGGTTGTGGTGGAGGAATACCTTTGTATTAAAGGTTGGTTATACCTGTATTAAGGTTTGATTACCTTTGTATTAAGGGTTGATTACCTTTATATTAAAGTTTTCGTTTAGTAAATTTAGGTAACCAAATAATAGTATATAGGTAACCAAACACTAGCATGGAGGTAACTAATTCCTGAATGTGTAGTAATTAGTTTTGGTTACCTTTGTATTTAGGTTGATTATCCCTGTATTAAGGTTTGATTACATTTGTATTAAGGGTTGGTTACTTTTGTATTAAAAGTTAGTTACTGGTTATTTTTGTATTAAAAATTGGTTATTGGTTACTTTTGTATTTAAGGTTGGTTACCTTTACCTGAAACCTAATCTCCCGTCTTTTTTGGATTTTGGATTTAGTGATCTTATCCCATCCAATAACATGACTATTTTGTCAATTTTTTGACAAATCGAGCTTGGAACAGGGATTGCTTGTAGGGAATACACCGGAGCAGCTGGAAGAATTGATTTTCCCAAGACCACACAACTTGCCATGGATAAAAATTTTGTTTCCCAAGAAGCAAGATTAGTGGTTAACTTGTCCAAAAGAGAATTAAAGTAGGATTTTGTAATCCTGGTAGTTATGTTGCAGTCCTTTGACATTTAAGATAAATATTGATGTCTATGTTGCTCTAATTTTTCGCAGACTTTGGCGAGGAAGAAGGTGGAGTCAAAGTAAGAGAGAGAGATGGAGAAATTGAATTGAAGTAATTTAATTTATTTCTCCTTAATTTAAGGAATTTGTAGAATTTAATTTAATTTTTCTTGATTTAAGGGATTTGTGTAATTTAATTTACTTCTCCTTAAACGGGATTTGTAAAATTGAATAATTAATGTGATTATTGTATTTGTATTCTTTTTGTAATTATTTTGTAAATATATTATTTTTGTAATTATTTTCTAAAAATTGTATGCTTCTGTAAAGGACACATAACACTTTGCATGCAATGTGGAGGCTCTTAGTGCAAGAGTAACAAGCCTAAGAAAAATTCTCATATATCTTATTAAACATGATCAAATAAATTTAGGATACCAAAATACATGCAATAGAGGCCCACTACACCCACTTTCCTACAAATTATCCACTCTTCCCTTTAAGATTTAGGACTTAATTCAAGTTAGTGTGAAAACATTTTCTCCACTATTTTAAGACTAAATGCACGCATAATTGTCTGTTATTTTAAACATTTTATCGTTTTCACATCACTTTTGCATTATTGATTGTTAGAGTTGAGTCATGTTTGGGGTGTGAGAATTGGGAATTAAATACAAGTGATTTCTTCTTTTAGTAGTGGCACCAGAGGACTCATCCATTTCTAAATCTTCCGGCTTCATTTCATTGGGTAGCTTCCAGTTGAAATTGTAGAGCAGTTGAGCAAGAGGAAGCTCAATAGTCGCGATACCAAAAGATACGCCTGCACACATTCTCCTTCCTGCACCGAACGGGATATACTCGAAATTAGCTCCAATGTAATCGATGAGGCTGTTTTCAAATCTCTCGGGTATGAAACTCTCGGCATCAACCCAACATTCAGGATCTCTTCCGATTGCCCAAGCATTGACTATAACTTTGGTTTTGACTGGTATAGTGTACCCATCAATCTCACATTCCTTTCTGCATTCTCTTGGGAGCAACAAGGGAACAGGTGCATGTAGACGTAATGTTTCTTTGATCACCAACTTTAGGTATTTCAATCCTTGAATATCAGCTTCGTTTATATTTTCTTTTCCTTCGAGAGCTTGCCTCACTTCAGCTTGTGCTTTCTCCATCGCATTAGGATGTTTTACTAGCTCGGACATTGCCCATTCAAGTATTGCTGAGGAAGTGTCAGTTCCAGCTGTGAACATGTCCTGCATCAATATATGTTGAAGATTTCTAGTAATTAATCCAAATATTAACTAATCCACAATTTATTATGCCGAGTATAGTTAGTTTAGGATTTTAAGTCTATGAACTTGTAAAATTGGTCAGTTTTTGTCAAAGTATTGTATTCCTATAGGAAAGAGTTACATTTTATATTGATAATCCCAAGCAACTCTTTTGTACAGGAATGCAATGCCTAGACCAATTTTGCAGCTTCAGGGAGTTGGAATCCGTTAATTTATTGCATATACCGAAAAAAAAAAATACCAGAATGACGCCTTGCATGTCGTTGGATGAGATGGGAAACTCAAGGCGGTTACTATCATTAATTCTCAAAAGAACATCAAGAAGATCTTCCTCCTCAGCATCAACTGCAGTTCCTTCCTTTATGTTATCCAGTTTTTCTCTGTGCTCTTGCATAATGTGGTCAAAGATACGGTCAAGCTTCCGCCTCACCTTTTGTAACCTTGGCTTCATCCCACTAAGGACAGGGAGAAACTTCAATGAAGGAAACAAATCAGCCATAAAAAAACCCGATCCCAAGTACGCTATATCTTCAACCACCTTTATTAACTCATCTTGGTACTTGCATCTCTTTCCAATCGTTGCTCTACAAGTTATCCCATTTGCCAATTCGGAAACCTTCTCACTTATATTCACGGGTGATCCTAACGATGATCGAATGGATTCAACCAGATTAAACGACTCCTCCTCTCGAATAGACCGGAAGGACCGGACTTTATTGGCACTTAAGAGTTCCAGTGTGCATATTTTACGCATCTGTCTCCAATAATCACCGTAAGTAGCCAACACAATGTCTCTACAATTGGCCAAAATAACTTGGCCTAGTAGAATTGTTGGCCTGTCTGCAAAGGCAATGTCATGCGTTTTTAGTACTTCTTTGGCAACTCTAGGTGATGATATGACAATGGCAGAGATTTCGCCGAGTTGAAGATGCATGAGAGGTCCATATTTGTTTGACAATTCTCGGAGAACGCGATGCGGGACTGCACCAGCCGCTTGGAGCAAATTACCCATGAGAGGTAGCTTCCATGGCCCTGGTGGTAGTTTTGTAATTGTATTGTTGGTTTTGGATCTTTTCAAGTCCTTTAAGAACGTAAACAGAAAGAAGAAAAGGAAGATGGAGGATATAATAGAAAGGGGGGATTGGAACTCCATTGCAGTTGTTTTGATGTGTTAATATTGTTGAACACATTGTGATTTTATAGTGGCAAATTATTTGACTTTTGAAAATTTGAATTCGTCAGTCAACTTGATGAACATATATCAATTAATGGAAATTCAATTTCAATATTTAATTAATAAATGATATTTCTCTAGTAGTACGTACCGTCTCATCTGCTGTCTAACTCTAGCTAAATATTCTTTATATTGTTGTCACATAATATTTATTTATTTATCTACAATTAGACTGAATAAAGAACACGTAAAGAGCAATAAATGGGGTACGATAGCTAGCATATGAAAAGGAGAACGGAAAAAGCATATTTGAATTTGTTTTATCATGTAAAGTTATCTAAGTTCGCTTACTGATTTTTTGTAGTATTTTGTCTCCATTAATTGATCTAGTCAATGAAATTTAATGGTAAAGAAAAAAGATTACTTAATTACTGATTCTCGTAATAACGAAATTCGCTAGTTGTTTCAATCATTAACTAAAATATAAAGGCGTAATCTTATCATTGAACCTTAATCATTAACTAATACTCTTTTATTTATTTATAATTATATAAGTCATTTTAGAATTATTATTTTTACTTTTTAAAATATAAGATATTTTATATATATATTTAAGAATTTTTTTTAATCATTTACTACCTTAATCTTAAGGATGGAATAATTGAGAGAGAGAAAGATAAAATGAGTAATTAATTAGTGTATGTGTAATAATAAAATTTTAAATTAATATTAATTATCTAATATTAGTATTAATAATTTTTTTAATATATATGATTATATCTTAAATAATTTATATAATAAAAATAAATAAATTTAAAACAAAGTTGTAGTAATCCATCATTAGCGCACACAGTGTGTAACAACCTTGAATGTGTTTTTTTGTGCTCTTTAATGTTTTAAAAGCTTTGCACAACAATTTGATATGTGTCAGCTGGAGTAGACTTGTAAAGCAAATTCTCAGTCAAAACATAATTATTTAATTGAGTTTTAAATAATAAATATTAAGAGATAAAAATATTTTTTTAAAATAATATTTAAAAAGAGACGTTAGAAGTAAGGAGTAAGTGTTAAGTTTATTGTGACGACTAGTTCCAACTTTGTGCACACGCAAAAATTAGACAAATTTTACAGAAAGTTGTAGCAATTTTGCTAACAGTTCCGAAACCTTAATTTAAATATATAATTGAGTTTTAGTCTGTAACAACCTTAAACTTGGTGTTTAGCTCCATACTTTTTTCTTTTGATGGTCTTGAATGTTTTCAAAGCTTTGAGTAGACTTATAAAGCAAATTCTCAGTCAATACATAATAATTATTTCGCTGTCGCTTGTTACTTTCAATCCACATGCGTTCCCACTTTGAATTTTTAAATTCTAATTTACACAAATTTCCCTTCTGTTCTTTTTTTATAAAATGGTTCATGAATTTTTATCAAAAAAGCAAAGTCATATACACATATTAATTAAGCAATCATGGTTTAAATATTATATTTTGATTTGAATGTTTCTGCGAGTGTTGAAGATTTTTCAAACAACAATCAAGAAGTATTGACGTCTGAGATTGATTTAAATGTGAATTTGGATGTTAATGGATAAATTCCCTCAAACATTAACAGAGACAGAGATACAAGCAGGAACAAAGCTAAGTTTGGATAGTATGAGGTCAATTGACTTCACTGGGAAAAAAAGTGTCTTATAATATATGATAAATTTATAAAAAAATTAAGTGTAATGAACAAATTGACCCTATTAAAATTTTATAAATTTTCTAATATAAGGGTCAAATTAAATTTTTTATAATTTTTTCAATCTCATATCACTTCTACTCTTTTATATATGTATTTTTCTCTAATATTTTTAAAATAAATAAATAATAATTTAATTTATATTATTTTTATAATATTTAAGGAATTAAATATTTATTAACACATGATTTATACTTATAAAAATGTATTAGAGATCAATAAAATGTTTGTGTATGTGTAAATATATAATGATATTATTTGTTATATAAAAATATTATAACTAAAAATATATTTTACGTATGTAATTGGTTAAATGTAATTGGTTAAATATATATTCTTTAAAATGATATTTATAAAAGGACGGAGGGAGTAAGTGTTAAGCACGTTGTGACAACTAGTTCCAACTTTGTGCACATGCAAAAACTAGACAAATTTTAAACAAAGTTGTAGCAATTTTGAACAGTTTCAAAACCTTAATTTAAATATTTAATTGAGTTTTAGTTTGTAACAACCTTAAACTCGGTGTTTAGTTTCCATATTTTTTCCTTTTGACGCTCTTCAACGTTTTCAAAGCTTTGAGCAGACTTATAAAGCAAATTCTCAGTCAAAACATAATAATTATTTAGCTATCTCTTGTTACTTTCATTCCACATGGGTTTCGACCAAGCCAATTACGAGTTTTAAGTCAACCAAACAAGTTGCTATAACTCTTTAAACATTTAACGACGTTTATTATTTTAGTAGTATAATTATTACTCTACTATTATTAAAGACTTATTTAAATATTTTGATAACAATAATGTGTTGGTGTAACTGAAAAATGGTTAATAAATATGAATATAAAATTGATGTAATTAGTTATGATTGATTATTATCACGCCTATATCAATAACTATTTATATTTTGCTACATTATTTTGTAAATTATTTTTGATAAGATTGTTTTGTCACTATAGCAATACTCATTTAATAAAACTAAGTTGTATTTATATGAATAAAAATTATAACTGTGTAATACTTTTATATTCTAGATTATTTGAAATGTAGCTCTCTATTCAATCAATTAAACTTATTTTTATAAATTGTCCAAATATGCATATAGCTATTTTAAATTTTCTGAAATCAGAATTCGATGTCCATGATGCTTCAATTCAACTTGTCAAAATTAAGTAGGAGAAGATTGATGTTAAAGACACTAAAGAGATTACTATATCGTTTCAGTAGCCTCTTGTATTAATTAGAGCACATGTAGGTAGATCATGCAAGATCAAATCTTGTTCAACCAAACAAAAGTTAGCCGGTTGTCAATATATGCTGATGTCTACTTAAATTATCAATTGATTTGGACACTATATTAAAGCATTTATCTTAAAATTATTAGACAATTACACTAATGTTAAAGCATTTATCTTAAAAATTTATTTTTACCTCCACACAATTTATACACGCACTGCATATGCCAACGAGTGCTAATCGTTAAATATCAAGATCTATATTATAAAATAGTCATGAGTGTAATCGTGTTATACTGTTTTTTTATTTTTATTTTGTCTTAGCAAATTTAATTATATTACTATTTTGTCATATATATATATAATCCTACAAATTTAATAAAAAATTTATTTTTACCCCCACACAATTTATACACGCACTGCATGTGTCAACGAGTACTAATTATATATAAAGTCTCATAACTTAAATTGTTTTATGTAAAATTTTAATACAAACCAAATTATACCAAATTTATTGATAGATTCGGAAATTTTACTAATAAGGGCATATTTGGAACCAAATTTAATAAAATTATTGTAATATTGATGGTACACTTATGCATGTAAGACTCGTAACATATTACAACAGAATATTTTCATGTAACAGATTATTTTCATGCAACTCCAGTAACATATCACACCAGACTATCTCACATTTGACAGGAACTAAACGTCTAAAATCCATAGTAATAGTAGAAAAATCTCATCTCAACACTTCCTGCATCATAATTTTTTTTTTTTTTAATTTAATACCAAATATAAAAACATATCTTTAAATTTAAAAAGTCTATAAACAATACATTTTTTTTTGTGAAACACGAGTGGAAGGCATTATTGATTTTTTTTTCTTATTTGATTATTTATTCTAAAAAAAATATCATTTACTCCCTCAGTTGTATATTATTTAATCATGGTTAACTTTTTAAAATCATATTAAGAGATTTTTAAACTCAAAATTGTCATATTTTTTTTTATAATTTTAATCAAAACAATGATGAAAATTGTATACTATTTATAAAGTATTATTCATTGTAAACTGTTAAATTGCACCTTTTTTTTTATACATGTTTAATCAATTTTGGGTTTAATTCAGACTCATTAGTTGATTAAATTTAAATTAAATTAAAAGTGCATTTGATAGTCTACTAAAAAGAGATTAAGAGAGAACAAAATATAATTCAAGTAAGAATTATATATTGTATTTTAATTATATCAAAAGTGGGGTATATGAAAAGTTTAATTGTTGTTTGCAAAACTACTTTCTTTAAGTCCCATATTGATAAGAAGTAAAATAATTTAATTCTTTATAAGCATGAGTGAAATAGTTGAATTTACTTGTAGTATTAAATGAAAGGCTTAGATTAGGTCACAATGACGTGGTGCAAAGCACCACCCGCCCGCGCCTGCGTCTCGCTACCCGGGGCCGGGTGCGGGTGTAGTCGCGGTCGCATTGGCACTTTTGGCGCACTTTGCACTTAGTTTTATTCACCTAATTCAACAGTAACTGTAAACAAAGTTAATGTGTGCAACAGTTGAGACTGGTGTGATCAATTTAATTTATGTTACAGAATTAAATTTGTAACAGTTACTTTGAATTGAGTTTTCAGTTTTAGAATGTCATCAGTCCTCTCTATAGCTTCTTCTCTAATTTATATATTTTCAACCTTTACAGAGAAACAGATACTGAGTTTTCAATTGTGAGTTGCTATTACATTGAAAATATATAGGCTTGACATATATTCTATAGGTATATTGCCAGAAGCCTTTAGCAAACCTTAGTGGCAAGATGCAATAAACACCTTAAGGACAAGGACAACACGTGTCAAACTATTATGTTCCAATATTCGATTGTGTGATTTCTTTCAATCTTAAGGTAAATTTTAGTCAATGACAAGATAAGTTGAAGTTTCTACTGACAGTTCTTAAAATTGCATATTTATTAGACCCTAACCTTCAGCCTATTCCAGAAGATCCCAAACCAGCAGAAGGTCAGCAGTTATACATTGATACAATTGAAGCGCTGAAGGAGCAGAGAAAGAAGAGGACTGAAGATGAGGAACTTGCTCGTGGTCATATTCTCAACACGTTGTCGGATCATCTCTACGATATTTACAGCAATATTCAGTCACCAAGGGAGTTGTGGGAGGCTTTGGACTTTAAGTAAAAAGCTAAGGAAGAAGGTACAAATAAATATTTAGTTTCGAAATATTCTGATTTTAAGATGGTTAACAATAAACCTATTTTGGAGCAAGTGCATGAGTTCTAAGTTATTGTTAATAAGTTAAAGGTTCTTAAAATTATTTTGCCTGAAACCTTTCAAGTTGGAGCAATAATTGCAAAATTATCTCCATCTTGGAAGAATTTTGCCAAAAAGTTGATGCACAAATCTGATGATTTTTCCTTAGATCAAATTCAAAAGTGTGACGCCCCCAAATCTAGGCCTACACAGCCCAAACTTGAGTCGTCAAAAGACTACAACAAAATTATTACAACAAAGCACAACGTACAACAATACAGTGTATAATAATACACAACTAAGTCTTCACTATTATTGCCACACTATTTTACAACACGTGAAGACTAGAATAGCTATTCCTCGGACTCTCACTCCATCCCCCGGCTAGACCCCGTTACGTTTTCATCTCCTGTTGAAAACAATGGAACAAAAGAAAGGGTGAGCTCAAATAGCCCAGTAAGAAATATCATGACTAAGATAATGACGAATAAATTATCATTAGCCTTCAACAGTTGAGTTCTTGATAGAATACAATAGACTACAAGGTTTATATCAAAAACTGTAGTTAAATTCTTAAACAACGTTCAGATCAATAATAGCAGCGGAATGAGCAACCTATTAGAAGAATAATGCAGACTATAATGTCCACTCGCTTCTCTTTTTAGTAAAAATATCATCAACTTTTATCAACTGAAATACCATTAGTCAAAATAATACAACTTTACAGTTCCTGGTAATAATTATGCAGATCAACAGTTCATCTTTGCACTACGGGCCAAAGACATTCAATATAACACCAACGGTCATGATTATACCAGATTCAGCCTTTGGTTATAATCATACCAATCAACATTTCATCTTTGCACTACGGGCCAAAGACATTCAATATAACACCAACGGTCATGATTATACCAGATTCAGCCTTTGGTCATAATCATACCAATCAATAGTTCATCTTTGCACTACGGGCCAAAGAAAACATTAACCACGTGCCATAAAAGACACCGAACAGATGTATCGCATTTAACCTAGTATATCGCCTTTAACCTATCATCTGTTCAACAATTATATCACATCTGTGCCCCCGGCCACAGATATTCACAACAGCTTGATTCTTGATGATTAATACAAATAACAGTGATACAAATGATGAACAGAAGAACATGATAAATAATAAGTATCGGAAGTTTACTTTGTGCAGATTCAAATAATGTCCAAATTGCCAACATGATGTGGAGTGAAATTTAAAAATGATATTCAAGATCCACAGTTCAGAATAACGATTACAGTTCAATAGAAATGTTCAGAAAATAGGAAGGTTCAGTTGAAATAATGAAACTCAACTATTATGGAACATATAATATTTTCAGGAATTATAGAAGCAATAGTTCCATAATAAGTTTCGATTTAGGTGTATGGAAGAAAATAATATCCCTTACCGTAGCAGGTTTGATTAACAAAAGGTGAAGGAAATTAATATCCTTTACCATAGTAATTTTGAATAATGGAAGATGAAAAAGATGGTATCCCTTATGAGTATAAAGGAAAATGATATCACTTACGAATATGGAATAAAAGTGTCATGTGATAATTCGTGTAGACAAATTATTTCCACACGAGACAAATAAAAAGGGTTATTCACCAACAGGCGGTAATCCGCGCCGTAAGGTTATTCCCATCAATTTGAATACGAAAAGTTATTCACCAAACAGGCGATAATCCGCGCCGTAAGGTTATTCCCATCAATTTGAATACGAAGAGTTATTCACCAAACAGGCGATAATCCGCACCGTAAGGTTATTCTCAAAGATTAATAAGGAATGAATACAAAAGGTTATTCACCAACAGGCGGTAAACCGCGCCGTAAGGTTATTCCCACAATTTAATACATGGAAGTAAATGGCACAAGAAAGAAACGATATTATTTTCGAGAATCAAAGAATGATAATCCCTTCAAGTAAGAAAGAAAATAATATCCATTTATGATGATGAAAAGAATGATACCCCTTACCGTAGCAGGTTAGAATATGAAAGAAGATGATATTCCTTACCGCAATAAATTTAAGAGTGTGAAAAGAATGATATTCCTTACCGTAATAAATTTAAGAGTGTGAAAAGAATGATATTCCTTACCTTAACTCGTGACTGGATATTGATTTAAATGAGGTTGATCAACCTATATATTTTTAATATAATTAGTAATTACCACATATAAATTTCAAAGTGTATGATAATTCGTATAATATGAACTATCAAAATTATATATATTTAACATAATTTTTGTAGTATAATATAACTACTTTAAAATAGTTTTTAAAATAATATTCCAAAATAAATCTTCCAAAGAAAGCTTTTAAAAATGAATCTTCTCAAAGAAGAGTCTTCTAAGGGAAGATTTGTGAATACCGTGAAAAATAGGAATTTATGAAATTACTACTTTTTAATAAAAGACTTACTTGAAAAATTCCTGCACTCCTTTTGGCTTTCAAACTCTCAAAATAACCTTACTATTCTCAGAAAAAACTTATAAAATTCTTATAGAAAAATTCTATGTTTTAGGTGTGATTTTTCTATTCAGCTGAGCAAGCTATTTATAGGAGAAAAGAAGTTACTATGCGTGGTAGGTGAACAGAAAAAAAATTCAGCAGAGGCTGCTGCGCAGCCTCCACCAACCCATTCCCAGCAAACACATTTCTCACATTTCGTGTGGGCCCCACAGTGGGTCCCACATGTTTCTTACTATTCACGTTACTATTCACGTCACTATTCACGTCACTATTCACGTCACTATTCACGTTACTATTTCAAATAGTAAAATTAATTATTTTTTTTTTATTTATTTATTTATTCTTCCTGTGAGTCCAACATATAAAATAATGTTACCACAATAATGTAAGAAACACGTTACATATTTTTATTAATTTAATAATATAAATTATAGTGTATTTGCTACTGTGACAATTATTAGATTCAATAATTTTAAACTACAGTGCACCAACAATTATTGACTCGATGATATGAAATACAGTGTAATGATAATTATTGAATCAATAATGCAAAATACTGTGTAGCAACAATAATTGAATTGATAATATAAAATATTATGCAGTGACAATTATTGATGAAATGATGTGTAACAGTTACGGTGTCAATAATATGAGACACTGTGCAATACCGTGTGCTACTGTAGAGTACCGCATGCTACAGTAAAATACCATAAATTACCGTATGCTACTATTCTTTTATCACCGGTATTTTAACAGTTAGCACCGTTGACTATTTTTATTAAAAAGGTTACTTCTGTCGTTTTCTATATCCGACAAATATTCCGTTGTGGGGTCCACAAATAATTTGTTATTTCGGCGCCGTCGTACGACCCGAATATTCCCCGACAAAACGAATATTTCCCCGACAAAACGAATATTGTCCGTCAAAATAAAATTTGCATATAACATCCTTAACTTTCAATTTCGTCAATTTAACCACTTACTGTTTCATGAAAAATATATAAAGAAAAATTAAATTTTATATTTCATAAAATTCGGGGTCTTACAAAAAGCATTTGCGTATTGAGGAGGAGGCCCAAAAATGTGATGGTAAGAATTTGAATTAAGGACAATCTAGTGTCAACTATTTAGAGGCAGGTTCATTTAAAGGGAAAGGACTTGGTGTTAAAAAGGATAATAACAAGTTCATGACCTCAGGACAGAAAAATAAAAAATCTAATCCTAATAAAAGAAGGGGCAAGTGTAATACCCTGAATTTTAATAAATAGATTTAAAATTTTTCTCATAATTTTATACTTAACAGTAAGGTGCTAAATTAATAAAAATTAAAGTTAAAGATGTTATGTGCAAAATTTTTATGTCGGACAATATTCGATTGGTCGAAGAATATTCATTATGTCGAAAAATATTCATACAACAGCGCTGAAATATTCAATTATGGGTGGACCCCACAACGAAATATTGTCGAATGTAGAAAACGATAGCAGTAACTATTTTAAATAAATATGGTCAATGGTATTATCACTTTTAACTGTTAAAATATTCAGTGATAAAAGTATGGTAGCATATAGTATTACGTTGTGAAAGTATTACGTTGGCTATTACGTTGGCTTACGTTGTGAAAATACTTATATGATTTTTAAAAGTATTACGTTGTGAAATTGAGGAACAAAAATGGTGTTTTGATTGCTTATTGGCTTACTGTTACTGGAAAGAAGATGAAGAATATATAAAGAATCGACCGCGCCACACGCGCGGTCAGTTTTTTTTTCTACCACCCCAGATAAAACGACGGCGTTTTGGAGCGAGTAGGGCAGGGTCGCGCCATGCATGGTGACTTCTGGGACCGGCGTGAGAAAACGACGCCGTTTGGGGAGAAGGGGGCAGGACCGCGCGCAATGCGCGGCGGCCGGCAACGCTGGAAATTATCAGCGTGCCCCTGGCCTTTTCAATTAATACCAAGTGTATCCTTAGCCTCAGAAATTACGATTATGCCCCTGCCTTTCCGAAAAATGCCGATTTTTTTCCTAAAAGTGCGAAAATTTCGAAAATGCCCTCAGAAATTGATTTTTAATTAAATAAATGTTTAAAAATTATTTAAAAATTATAAAAAAATTACTAAAAATATAGAAATGATATTTGGGCATTAAATTTAATATTTTTGCATGAATATTAAATATTGGAGATTTTTATTTAAATACTTTAAATATTAATTTAGTAAGGTTACAATTTAGAGAAAATGGTTAAATAAAAATCCGGACAACCAAATACGCTAAATTTTATTTGACGAGTCGGGTTGTCCGCAGTGACTGTATTTTATATTAGTTAAATTAATATAGTAAGAGACGAGATTAATATAATTAACCATATTAATTGATAATTGGCCTGGTACCCTAAAATAAACCGTCGAGTAGGGTTAAATACATTATAGATGATACTAATTAATTAAATTAATATCATGAGAAGATAAATTAATTATTAATTGATTATTTTATAATCATAGGTTGTTCGAAAAAGGGTTTTGAGCTACCAAATTAATAATTGGACGCCAAAGCAAGTTCTTCAGTACTTTGATGTTAACTGTTTATCTGTTATGATGTGTTAATTCTTGTTCAAATGAATATAAAATTATGCGTTATGTGATCTATGGATAATATGACCAAGATGTGTATTTGGTGCAAATATGTGACTATATGTGAGGTGGTTAAATGTTTACTTTAGGTAAATGTTAATTTGAATTAAATATGATACACATGAAATATATTGTTTTAGCAGAAGCACAATGCATGATGTATAACACCCACAGAGCACGTTATGTTATGTGCTACGTGAAGCATGAAAGGTGTAAACTATTGAACTTGCTGAACTGTTGTGTTCATTACTTGCATAATATAAACTTTTGCAGTTAAATAAATGAATTTCAAGAATATCATATTATGTTAAAGATGGATTACCCTAGAAGATTGTGAACGTAATTGTTATATTTCAATATCTTAATTCAATGTGGGTAAATTTGTGAAATTTATATTAATGTGCTATATGTACATATAAATTGGGTCCGGATATGATTAATAGAGTTAAATTGTGAACTGTAATTGTTCAAAATAGTTGTTACTATAGAGACTATTATATATCTAATTATGAATTATGAGACAAAGAACATTTGTATGAATATGAATAATATTAAATTCCGAATGTTGAGCTTTATGATACTTGTAATAGAAAGAAAAAGTAAAGGTTGCGATCCAGGGACTATGATCGAGATATTAAGTTTTTAAATATCCAAATACTTTAATACAATGATTGAGAAAAAGAAAAATTTATACCAAAAAATATGGTAATTGATGACTGTAGAGTCAATTAATGGATTAAATAAAGCGATTGAAGATTTATTAACGGACCGAAATTTGGACGTTAAGAAAATAATGTTTAATAAACATGAAATTTAAGGTAATAAGGTTGGTCGAATTTCGGGGTCGTTACATCCATAATATCTTGTTTCTTCTTATGCCTTTCTTCATACGCTTGTAATGACCATAATAATTGGTTGTTTGACTAATTTTAAATAGGAATTTAAGTATACGCGACCCACAAGTAATAAAGTGATAAAGTCAAGTGTCGAACCCGTAGGAAATTAAAAATAATTATTACCAAATACTAATTTACTATCAAATTAATTCTATTAAACAAATGCAATTTAATTATAAAATAAGCTAATTAAATTTACCAACTAAATTAAAATAATAAAATGATTAAATCAAATTAAAAATAGTTAAGATTATAATTTTTTAAAATATTTCATTTAAATCTATTCACTCTCTTTTTAATTAATTAATTATATAAAATTATTAACTGTTTTTTTTTTAAAACTATTTATTAACCTTTTTCAAGAATTAATAAAAAGATTTATTCCAATTAAGTTGCTATATTGCTATACAAAGTAACTTGAAATAAACTCATTAAGATCCAACTCTCAACAAAGTTACATGTGGCATATAGATATTTTCATTTTATACACTATTATGCTACTCTTCTTAGAAAGAATAAATAAATTCACATACTATCATATCCAGATCTAATCATAGACTTCATTTTTCAATTCCTTCTAAGATATCACAATTAATTACTGTGAAAATAATTATATATGAACACACAAAATATGATAAACAATTCATATATAATCATCAATAATTAAAAATAAAACAAATTAAATTAAACTACACATTGAATTCAATTGCAATCTCAATAATAAATTAACTCATAACCAAATAATAAATTATCCTCAAAGAATTCAACATTTCAAAATTACAAAAAATAAAAGTTAAAGAAAAGAAATTAAATCTTTGTTTTGATATCCATTTGTCACTCGGATCATAGTCTCAAATTCCCAAGCTTAATCTTTAATTCTCTAATCCTCCGCATTGAATAATTGTTCCTAAACTAATAAAATAAATCTACTATATTCTAATATATGTTAATATATGTTAATATCTTGAAAACAAGAGTCTCAAGGTGTATTTATAGGAGTACATTAATAATCCTAGGCTAATGTGGAAAAAAATTTCAATTTGGAATCAAATTAAAGTTAAAATCCGAAATAATCCCGTTTTCCAGCAATTTCACGTCTGCCAAACAGCTCATTCGCGCCATTGACCAAGTCAATGCTCGTCCGCGGGCATGGCGCGCGTGCTATACTCTTCTAGTTACTACATAAAACGGCGTCGCCTCCTGAATTAATATTCCTTCGGCGCATTGTGAGGAAGTTGTGCATGCCTGGACATGCCAAATGGCATCGCTATGATCCGCATCTGCCTCTCCCTCACTCGCGCATGGCGCGAGCCTTCTCCTGATCCTTCATCCAAACGTCATCATAGCGCCTAGCTACTGATCAATTTAATGCGCGCTTGGCGCACCAACCTTTTGCTTAAATTTACGAAAATGCCACCGGTCTTGAATTCATTCTTAATTATAGGTTTGCCATTCCTTTTATCTTTCCTACAAAATTAAATATAAATAAATTAAAAATAATATAAAAATACTAAAAATAATAATAATGTAATAAATTAAATATATTACCTAAAATCAATTAAAATGCTTAAAAACTAATAAATAATTAATCCTAAAAATATATAATAAATAGATATAAAATCCAATTATCATCAGTCAATAGTAATCTCCTCTAGTCTTTTGTTTCTTCAATCGTCACAACAATGCGCTCGAATTTAGGATCCAAAGAGCGTAATATCTTCTCCATTATCTTCACATCTTCAAACTCTTCGCCGTTTATTTACATTTGATTGGAAAATGGCTAAGACTCTTGAGAAATAATCGGAGATAGACTCGGACTCATTCATATGTAATGCTTCAAATTCACCTAATAATGTTTGGAGACGTACCTTTTTTACTTTGCACGAGGTTTGAAGCTTTCCCCATGCTTCCTTGGCAGACGTTGAACTTGAAATCTTTTCAAAACTATCATTATCTAAAGCTTGATAGATGAGGAAGAGAGCTTTCTTGTCTCTCTTTCTTGAATCTCTTAAACCATCTTTTTCATCTTGGGAAAGAGTTGCCCCATCTTTTGGCTCATTGTAGTCTTTCTCTACAATTTTCCAAACATCATGTGCATCTAAACGGGCCCGTGTCTTAATGCTCCAATTGTCAAAGTTGCTCTTGTTGAGCATAGGAACTTGGAAAGAAGCCATAACGTTGCTAGACATTTCTTAGAAAATAAGAAGGATCAACTTGGTTGTGATACCACTTTGTTGGAAGAAAAAGAGTTTTGAAGACTTCATAAATTTTAGGAAGAGGAGATGAAACAAGAAGAATTTTGATGAAAGAGAACTTGTATTATTGTTTCTCAATTTTTCTTGATACAAAATGATTAACATTACCCCTATTTATACTAGTGACACTTTCTTAACTAGTGGCTAGGATTGTACCACCACATATTTAATCTAATGGTTACAAGTAAGTCTCTAGAATTATCTTCTAAAATATCTTTGACTCTAAAATTATCTTCTTATTCTAGAATACTCTTTCACTCTAGAATATTCTTACAACTATCTAGATTTTACCCAAGTAGTAATCTATTACAAACGTCTAAAAACTAGAACTATTGGGCTTCATTAATTGGACATTGATTTTAAACCCAACAATCTTTAGTTTAATTATCCAAAATTCAAAGAGGCAGCACAAAATTCATTATTGTCAAGAGAAAAAATAAAACCAACTTTAATCCCGTTATTTACGGTGGAAGAAAACTGATTGAATTGTCCTATGATTTTCCCCTTCATGTTAGCGCTTTTTCCACGTTAAAATCTGTGTATTTTTTGTATTGTATACTAAGAATTCTCCTAGAAGAATGTAATTACACTAAGAAGTTTGTCACAGGTGTACAACTCAAGGAAGTTTGCTACAAGTGTACTACTCAAGGAAGTTGAGGGAGCTACCAACTATAGAGAGGTCGGGGACATCTTTGTACTAGCATCTATGTTCAATCGTCTCTCTCAAACTATTCCATTTAACAACACCGAAACTTTCGCACTAAGATTAATTGATTGTTCAAATGATTAGGATGATCGAATGGATTTAACGAGACGACTCGCCTCAATGCCTCGAATATGATTACTTATGCACCTTGGCATTTGGGAAACAAAAAAGTTTTGTTACTGTAATGAGCGAGAATTTCTAAATAATATTTTATTAATTAAAATAAAATAATATGAATAATTTTTTTTATTGATGATTTAGATGTATGTATAATTATGTGTATATTAAATTTAAAAATGAAAAGGAAACCTAACATTTTTTTTTATAATAAATATGTGATATTAAAGAAGAAATAAATTATGAATTTATTAATAAAATAAATTCATGTGATATAAATTATGTAACTAACTACATGGATAAGTATATATTTAATTATGAATTAAATAAAAGGATGACAATGAAAGCTATTGAATATAATTAACTTACTTAATTATATTTGTGTAATGTTAAATTATTTAACTAGTTTGAACGCTAGTCTTGATGGGTTAAATTATTTATATTTCATTAAGTGAGTAATTTAATTAAAGTGTTAAGAAATAATATTTTATTATTATTTAATAAATAACCTAAGTTATTTAATTAAGAAAGGGTGTGTCTGTTTGATAAATTAGTCGAGACCCAAATGATTTTAATGGATCAAGTCCAAGCTTAACTTTAATTTCTATTTATAAGCCCAAGTGGTCGAAGATATGGTATCTCATCCTAACTAGTTGGGCAACCTTTTCCTATGTGTGATGCGTTTTGTCCTTTTGTGACACACCAAGAGGGTACAAGGAAATAGGATCACGATTTCGGCAGAAAAGAAGTGATGGAGGCAGTGGGTGAGGTCACTAAAGGGTGGCTGATGTGGGGTTAAAGTAATTAAAACTTGTTAGTTTCGAATGTTTGCTATGAAACTAATCAAATAAAATTAAAGTTTTGATGGTGATGACCACATATGTGATTTAAAACTTGTATGGGGTGTCTTACTAGACATTAGAACTTATATATTGTTTTAGTTGTTTGAAGTCTTAGTTTTCAAAATGGTTTCAAACGAGATTTATGAGTAGTAAATATGTCGTTGAAATAACTTGGTAGCATGATTTGGTAAGGCTGAAGATAAGTTGTAATTATTTTCAAATGGAACAAGTTATGCTTTTATAAATCTAGTAAGCTCAAGAATGTTTTCATAACCAAAACCTTTAAGTTGTTTGGTGTGAGAATGATCAAGAAAGGAAGTAAGGTTAAGATTGCTATGGAAGGGATTAGTTAGCCTAATAAAATTGTAATCATGTGTGATAAATGAAGTGAGAGGCATGCAACTTAGAGATTTGCAGAAAATGTAGAAAACTGAAATTTAAGGGTAGCGTCCTGGTGCTCTTTACAGTGTTCCTAGCGCATAGCTCTCTGTCATATAGCACCCGGGCGCTCAAATTAGCCTAAAGCACATTGCCCTGGCGCTGTGTACTAGGCTTTGAAAGAAAAATTGTATTTTCTAAAATGGGTGTCAAAGATGTATCATGTTTGGGTAGTTCCATGGTTTAAATAATGTGGTGTTATGTGATATAAACATAGTTATGTCATAATTATATTAACGATGGTATATGCCAAGTGTATTTATGTAATCTAAATTTGGGGGCGTCACAATTACATATGATAATTTGAGATTTCTAGTTATGTGGTTGCATAGAATAAGTGGTAATAAGGAAGTGACTACACATTATAATTCTATGTTATCGTTTATGCACATATGACAAAAAAATTAGTCGTCACATGAAGCACTTTCCAAACAAAATTAAATAAGTAAATAACTCTTTGCATGTGGTGTATGGTTAGTTATAGACTTGGCAAGAATGGCCTGGGCACGGGTCGGCCTGGCCTGCCTAAATAAAGTCGGGCTTTGGGCCTAATTTTTCTGGCCCAGGGAAAGTTGCTCTATTTTGGCCCGATTCGGTTTTGGCCCTGCCCATGGCTTAATTTTTTTATCTATTGCTAAAAAAGTAAATACCTAAATCAATATATATATATATATATATATATATATATATATATATATATATAAAACTTAATTCATAATGGTTCAATTTATAGTCCCATATTTTTCAATAACAGGATTTTAAACTTCATTAATTTAACAACAACAATGTAATATATGTGTATACATGCACACATACACATGATTACTTGATTCCAATTTTCACAAGCATGCTTTGTGTTTTATTGTTTGTATATGGGAGAATGGTTTGGTTCATTTTTTCTTGAAGAATCAAATTTTCACTACTATGCTACGTAAGAAAATCTTCACGAGGACATATACTTCACAGTTAAAACAATCTTCATTACAAATTCACGTGACACTTGGTCTGGTTAAATCAAACATTTTTAAAACTTTATTATACCTCAAATCTATATATATATATATATATATATATATATATATTAGTTTCAATACTCAATAAAGACCAAAAGAAAGAGCAATTAATCATTTATTCATTTTAATGTATTGATCGTATTAATCAATATATGCAGCTGTATTCATGGTAGCCCCCAGTGTAATCAAAATAATAAATCAACAAACATAGCATGCAACAAGGCAGTGTTACTAATTATTACATAATAACAAACGAAAAAATAGATAATGAGCATGCGGCTCATTTTTCCATTTTTCAAAATTAAATAATTAGAGCTATTATTTATTTTAAATTATGAGTTACAATTGGTAAAAAAAAAGAAAACAAAGAATTAATGAAATGGCATGCGGGCCGGCCTGATCGGACCATGGGCTTTTTAATTTGAACTCACAAAAAGTTGGGTCATTTTGACCCGTCCTATTAATAGCACGGTCTGTTTGGGCCGAGCCCGCCCATTTGACAAGTTTAGTTAGTTATGCACCTTGACCATTATATATGACGACTCTGTCGATTTTAGATATGAACATATGTGATGCATGAAATAAGAGGTATTTATGAAGTAACTCACATTGGCCATAAAATTAGTCGCCTCTTTTCCTAACAAACTAAAATAACTAAATAACATTTGGGTTAATTACATATTCTAGTATTTTTTATGAAAAAATTACAATAAAAGTGTATTAAAAATATATTTACAAAAATAGTGTATTTTTAATTTTTTATTTACATAATAAATACAGTTGGTTTTAATTTAAATTAATTGGAGTGATGATGTAGCCATGATCCCTTTAATTTAGCTGAGTAATTTCAAAATTTAAAATTCCAATTAATTCACTTATCTTTCTCTTTTCTCCATTTTCTCTTCTTTCGCCATTTTCATCTTTTTCATCCTTTTCTTTTCTCCATTTTCATCTTCTCCATCTTCTTTCGTCATTTTTTTCTGCCGTTTTTTTTTCTATCTTTCACGTTCATGGTGGTAGTTGTGGCGGAGGAAGAAGATGTTGGTGGTTGTGGCCGAGGAAGAAAATGGTGGTGGTTGTGGCAGAGGAAGAAGATAGTAGTAGAGGCGGAAGAAGATGGTGGTGGTTGTGACGGAGCAAGAATATGGTGGTGGTGGTTGTGGTGGAGGAATACCTTTGTATTAAAGGTTGGTTATACCTGTATTAAGGTTTGATTACCTTTGTATTAAGGGTTGATTACCTTTATATTAAAGTTTTCGTTTAGTAAATTTAGGTAACCAAATAATAGTATATAGGTAACCAAACACTAGCATGGAGGTAACTAATTCCTGAATGTGTAGTAATTAGTTTTGGTTACCTTTGTATTTAGGTTGATTATCCCTGTATTAAGGTTTGATTACATTTGTATTAAGGGTTGGTTACTTTTGTATTAAAAGTTAGTTACTGGTTATTTTTGTATTAAAAATTGGTTATTGGTTACTTTTGTATTTAAGGTTGGTTACCTTTACCTGAAACCTAATCTCCCGTCTTTTTTGGATTTTGGATTTAGTGATCTTATCCCATCCAATAACATGACTATTTTGTCAATTTTTTGACAAATCGAGCTTGGAACAGGGATTGCTTGTAGGGAATACACCGGAGCAGCTGGAAGAATTGATTTTCCCAAGACCACACAACTTGCCATGGATAAAAATTTTGTTTCCCAAGAAGCAAGATTAGTGGTTAACTTGTCCAAAAGAGAATTAAAGTAGGATTTTGTAATCCTGGTAGTTATGTTGCAGTCCTTTGACATTTAAGATAAATATTGATGTCTATGTTGCTCTAATTTTTCGCAGACTTTGGCGAGGAAGAAGGTGGAGTCAAAGTAAGAGAGAGAGATGGAGAAATTGAATTGAAGTAATTTAATTTATTTCTCCTTAATTTAAGGAATTTGTAGAATTTAATTTAATTTTTCTTGATTTAAGGGATTTGTGTAATTTAATTTACTTCTCCTTAAACGGGATTTGTAAAATTGAATAATTAATGTGATTATTGTATTTGTATTCTTTTTGTAATTATTTTGTAAATATATTATTTTTGTAATTATTTTCTAAAAATTGTATGCTTCTGTAAAGGACACATAACACTTTGCATGCAATGTGGAGGCTCTTAGTGCAAGAGTAACAAGCCTAAGAAAAATTCTCATATATCTTATTAAACATGATCAAATAAATTTAGGATACCAAAATACATGCAATAGAGGCCCACTACACCCACTTTCCTACAAATTATCCACTCTTCCCTTTAAGATTTAGGACTTAATTCAAGTTAGTGTGAAAACATTTTCTCCACTATTTTAAGACTAAATGCACGCATAATTGTCTGTTATTTTAAACATTTTATCGTTTTCACATCACTTTTGCATTATTGATTGTTAGAGTTGAGTCATGTTTGGGGTGTGAGAATTGGGAATTAAATACAAGTGATTTCTTCTTTTAGTAGTGGCACCAGAGGACTCATCCATTTCTAAATCTTCCGGCTTCATTTCATTGGGTAGCTTCCAGTTGAAATTGTAGAGCAGTTGAGCAAGAGGAAGCTCAATAGTCGCGATACCAAAAGATACGCCTGCACACATTCTCCTTCCTGCACCGAACGGGATATACTCGAAATTAGCTCCAATGTAATCGATGAGGCTGTTTTCAAATCTCTCGGGTATGAAACTCTCGGCATCAACCCAACATTCAGGATCTCTTCCGATTGCCCAAGCATTGACTATAACTTTGGTTTTGACTGGTATAGTGTACCCATCAATCTCACATTCCTTTCTGCATTCTCTTGGGAGCAACAAGGGAACAGGTGCATGTAGACGTAATGTTTCTTTGATCACCAACTTTAGGTATTTCAATCCTTGAATATCAGCTTCGTTTATATTTTCTTTTCCTTCGAGAGCTTGCCTCACTTCAGCTTGTGCTTTCTCCATCGCATTAGGATGTTTTACTAGCTCGGACATTGCCCATTCAAGTATTGCTGAGGAAGTGTCAGTTCCAGCTGTGAACATGTCCTGCATCAATATATGTTGAAGATTTCTAGTAATTAATCCAAATATTAACTAATCCACAATTTATTATGCCGAGTATAGTTAGTTTAGGATTTTAAGTCTATGAACTTGTAAAATTGGTCAGTTTTTGTCAAAGTATTGTATTCCTATAGGAAAAAGTTACATTTTATATTGATAATCCCAAGCAACTCTTTTGTACAGGAATGCAATGCCTAGACCAATTTTGCAGCTTCAGGGAGTTGGAATCCGTTAATTTATTGCATATACCGAAAAAAAATAATACCAGAATGACGCCTTGCATGTCGTTGGATGAGATGGGAAACTCAAGGCGGTTACTATCATTAATTCTCAAAAGAACATCAAGAAGATCTTCCTCCTCAGCATCAACTGCAGTTCCTTCCTTTATGTTATCCAGTTTTTCTCTGTGCTCTTGCATAATGTGGTCAAAGATACGGTCAAGCTTCCGCCTCACCTTTTGTAACCTTGGCTTCATCCCACTAAGGACAGGGAGAAACTTCAATGAAGGAAACAAATCAGCCATAAAAAAACCCGATCCCAAGTACGCTATATCTTCAACCACCTTTATTAACTCATCTTGGTACTTGCATCTCTTTCCAATCGTTGCTCTACAAGTTATCCCATTTGCCAATTCGGAAACCTTCTCACTTATATTCACGGGTGATCCTAACGATGATCGAATGGATTCAACCAGATTAAACGACTCCTCCTCTCGAATAGACCGGAAGGACCGGACTTTATTGGCACTTAAGAGTTCCAGTGTGCATATTTTACGCATCTGTCTCCAATAATCACCGTAAGTAGCCAACACAATGTCTCTACAATTGGCCAAAATAACTTGGCCTAGTAGAATTGTTGGCCTGTCTGCAAAGGCAATGTCATGCGTTTTTAGTACTTCTTTGGCAACTCTAGGTGATGATATGACAATGGCAGAGATTTCGCCGAGTTGAAGATGCATGAGAGGTCCATATTTGTTTGACAATTCTCGGAGAACGCGATGCGGGACTGCACCAGCCGCTTGGAGCAAATTACCCATGAGAGGTAGCTTCCATGGCCCTGGTGGTAGTTTTGTAATTGTATTGTTGGTTTTGGATCTTTTCAAGTCCTTTAAGAACGTAAACAGAAAGAAGAAAAGGAAGATGGAGGATATAATAGAAAGGGGGGATTGGAACTCCATTGCAGTTGTTTTGATGTGTTAATATTGTTGAACACATTGTGATTTTATAGTGGCAAATTATTTGACTTTTGAAAATTTGAATTCGTCAGTCAACTTGATGAACATATATCAATTAATGGAAATTCAATTTCAATATTTAATTAATAAATGATATTTCTCTAGTAGTACGTACCGTCTCATCTGCTGTCTAACTCTAGCTAAATATTCTTTATATTGTTGTCACATAATATTTATTTATTTATCTACAATTAGACTGAATAAAGAACACGTAAAGAGCAATAAATGGGGTACGATAGCTAGCATATGAAAAGGAGAACGGAAAAAGCATATTTGAATTTGTTTTATCATGTAAAGTTATCTAAGTTCGCTTACTGATTTTTTGTAGTATTTTGTCTCCATTAATTGATCTAGTCAATGAAATTTAATGGTAAAGAAAAAAGATTACTTAATTACTGATTCTCGTAATAACGAAATTCGCTAGTTGTTTCAATCATTAACTAAAATATAAAGGCGTAATCTTATCATTGAACCTTAATCATTAACTAATACTCTTTTATTTATTTATAATTATATAAGTCATTTTAGAATTATTATTTTTACTTTTTAAAATATAAGATATTTTATATATATATTTAAGAATTTTTTTTAATCATTTACTACCTTAATCTTAAGGATGGAATAATTGAGAGAGAGAAAGATAAAATGAGTAATTAATTAGTGTATGTGTAATAATAAAATTTTAAATTAATATTAATTATCTAATATTAGTATTAATAATTTTTTTAATATATATGATTATATCTTAAATAATTTATATAATAAAAATAAATAAATTTAAAACAAAGTTGTAGTAATCCATCATTAGCGCACACAGTGTGTAACAACCTTGAATGTGTTTTTTTGTGCTCTTTAATGTTTTAAAAGCTTTGCACAACAATTTGATATGTGTCAGCTGGAGTAGACTTGTAAAGCAAATTCTCAGTCAAAACATAATTATTTAATTGAGTTTTAAATAATAAATATTAAGAGATAAAAATATTTTTTTAAAATAATATTTAAAAAGAGACGTTAGAAGTAAGGAGTAAGTGTTAAGTTTATTGTGACGACTAGTTCCAACTTTGTGCACACGCAAAAATTAGACAAATTTTACAGAAAGTTGTAGCAATTTTGCTAACAGTTCCGAAACCTTAATTTAAATATATAATTGAGTTTTAGTCTGTAACAACCTTAAACTTGGTGTTTAGCTCCATACTTTTTTCTTTTGATGGTCTTGAATGTTTTCAAAGCTTTGAGTAGACTTATAAAGCAAATTCTCAGTCAATACATAATAATTATTTCGCTGTCGCTTGTTACTTTCAATCCACATGCGTTCCCACTTTGAATTTTTAAATTCTAATTTACACAAATTTCCCTTCTGTTCTTTTTTTATAAAATGGTTCATGAATTTTTATCAAAAAAGCAAAGTCATATACACATATTAATTAAGCAATCATGGTTTAAATATTATATTTTGATTTGAATGTTTCTGCGAGTGTTGAAGATTTTTCAAACAACAATCAAGAAGTATTGACGTCTGAGATTGATTTAAATGTGAATTTGGATGTTAATGGATAAATTCCCTCAAACATTAACAGAGACAGAGATACAAGCAGGAACAAAGCTAAGTTTGGATAGTATGAGGTCAATTGACTTCACTGGGAAAAAAAGTGTCTTATAATATATGATAAATTTATAAAAAAATTAAGTGTAATGAACAAATTGACCCTATTAAAATTTTATAAATTTTCTAATATAAGGGTCAAATTAAATTTTTTATAATTTTTTCAATCTCATATCACTTCTACTCTTTTATATATGTATTTTTCTCTAATATTTTTAAAATAAATAAATAATAATTTAATTTATATTATTTTTATAATATTTAAGGAATTAAATATTTATTAACACATGATTTATACTTATAAAAATGTATTAGAGATCAATAAAATGTTTGTGTATGTGTAAATATATAATGATATTATTTGTTATATAAAAATATTATAACTAAAAATATATTTTACGTATGTAATTGGTTAAATGTAATTGGTTAAATATATATTCTTTAAAATGATATTTATAAAAGGACGGAGGGAGTAAGTGTTAAGCACGTTGTGACAACTAGTTCCAACTTTGTGCACATGCAAAAACTAGACAAATTTTAAACAAAGTTGTAGCAATTTTGAACAGTTTCAAAACCTTAATTTAAATATTTAATTGAGTTTTAGTTTGTAACAACCTTAAACTCGGTGTTTAGTTTCCATATTTTTTCCTTTTGACGCTCTTCAACGTTTTCAAAGCTTTGAGCAGACTTATAAAGCAAATTCTCAGTCAAAACATAATAATTATTTAGCTATCTCTTGTTACTTTCATTCCACATGGGTTTCGACCAAGCCAATTACGAGTTTTAAGTCAACCAAACAAGTTGCTATAACTCTTTAAACATTTAACGACGTTTATTATTTTAGTAGTATAATTATTACTCTACTATTATTAAAGACTTATTTAAATATTTTGATAACAATAATGTGTTGGTGTAACTGAAAAATGGTTAATAAATATGAATATAAAATTGATGTAATTAGTTATGATTGATTATTATCACGCCTATATCAATAACTATTTATATTTTACTACATTATTTTGTAAATTATTTTTGATAAGATTGTTTTGTCACTATAGCAATACTCATTTAATAAAACTAAGTTGTATTTATATGAATAAAAATTATAACTGTGTAATACTTTTATATTCTAGATTATTTGAAATGTAGCTCTCTATTCAATCAATTAAACTTATTTTTATAAATTGTCCAAATATGCATATAGCTATTTTAAATTTTCTGAAATCAGAATTCGATGTCCATGATGCTTCAATTCAACTTGTCAAAATTAAGTAGGAGAAGATTGATGTTAAAGACACTAAAGAGATTACTATATCGTTTCAGTAGCCTCTTGTATTAATTAGAGCACATGTAGGTAGATCATGCAAGATCAAATCTTGTTCAACCAAACAAAAGTTAGCCGGTTGTCAATATATGCTGATGTCTACTTAAATTATCAATTGATTTGGACACTATATTAAAGCATTTATCTTAAAATTATTAGACAATTACACTAATGTTAAAGCATTTATCTTAAAAATTTATTTTTACCTCCACACAATTTATACACGCACTGCATATGCCAACGAGTGCTAATCGTTAAATATCAAGATCTATATTATAAAATAGTCATGAGTGTAATCGTGTTATACTGTTTTTTTATTTTTATTTTGTCTTAGCAAATTTAATTATATTACTATTTTGTCATATATATATATAATCCTACAAATTTAATAAAAAATTTATTTTTACCCCCACACAATTTATACACGCACTGCATGTGTCAACGAGTACTAATTATATATAAAGTCTCATAACTTAAATTGTTTTATGTAAAATTTTAATACAAACCAAATTATACCAAATTTATTGATAGATTCGGAAATTTTACTAATAAGGGCATATTTGGAACCAAATTTAATAAAATTATTGTAATATTGATGGTACACTTATGCATGTAAGACTCGTAACATATTACAACAGAATATTTTCATGTAACAGATTATTTTCATGCAACTCCAGTAACATATCACACCAGACTATCTCACATTTGACAGGAACTAAACGTCTAAAATCCATAGTAATAGTAGAAAAATCTCATCTCAACACTTCCTGCATCATAATTTTTTTTTTTTTAATTTAATACCAAATATAAAAACATATCTTTAAATTTAAAAAGTCTATAAACAATACATTTTTTTTTGTGAAACACGAGTGGAAGGCATTATTGATTTTTTTTTCTTATTTGATTATTTATTCTAAAAAAAATATCATTTACTCCCTCAGTTGTATATTATTTAATCATGGTTAACTTTTTAAAATCATATTAAGAGATTTTTAAACTCAAAATTGTCATATTTTTTTTTATAATTTTAATCAAAACAATGATGAAAATTGTATACTATTTATAAAGTATTATTCATTGTAAACTGTTAAATTGCACCTTTTTTTTTATACATGTTTAATCAATTTTGGGTTTAATTCAGACTCATTAGTTGATTAAATTTAAATTAAATTAAAAGTGCATTTGATAGTCTACTAAAAAGAGATTAAGAGAGAACAAAATATAATTCAAGTAAGAATTATATATTGTATTTTAATTATATCAAAAGTGGGGTATATGAAAAGTTTAATTGTTGTTTGCAAAACTACTTTCTTTAAGTCCCATATTGATAAGAAGTAAAATAATTTAATTCTTTATAAGCATGAGTGAAATAGTTGAATTTACTTGTAGTATTAAATGAAAGGCTTAGATTAGGTCACAATGACGTGGTGCAAAGCACCACCCGCCCGCGCCTGCGTCTCGCTACCCGGGGCCGGGTGCGGGTGTAGTCGCGGTCGCATTGGCACTTTTGGCGCACTTTGCACTTAGTTTTATTCACCTAATTCAACAGTAACTGTAAACAAAGTTAATGTGTGCAACAGTTGAGACTGGTGTGATCAATTTAATTTATGTTACAGAATTAAATTTGTAACAGTTACTTTGAATTGAGTTTTCAGTTTTAGAATGTCATCAGTCCTCTCTATAGCTTCTTCTCTAATTTATATATTTTCAACCTTTACAGAGAAACAGATACTGAGTTTTCAATTGTGAGTTGCTATTACATTGAAAATATATAGGCTTGACATATATTCTATAGGTATATTGCCAGAAGCCTTTAGCAAACCTTAGTGGCAAGATGCAATAAACACCTTAAGGACAAGGACAACACGTGTCAAACTATTATGTTCCAATATTCGATTGTGTGATTTCTTTCAATCTTAAGGTAAATTTTAGTCAATGACAAGATAAGTTGAAGTTTCTACTGACAGTTCTTAAAATTGCATATTTATTAGACCCTAACCTTCAGCCTATTCCAGAAGATCCCAAACCAGCAGAAGGTCAGCAGTTATACATTGATACAATTGAAGCGCTGAAGGAGCAGAGAAAGAAGAGGACTGAAGATGAGGAACTTGCTCGTGGTCATATTCTCAACACGTTGTCGGATCATCTCTACGATATTTACAGCAATATTCAGTCACCAAGGGAGTTGTGGGAGGCTTTGGACTTTAAGTAAAAAGCTAAGGAAGAAGGTACAAATAAATATTTAGTTTCGAAATATTCTGATTTTAAGATGGTTAACAATAAACCTATTTTGGAGCAAGCGCATGAGTTCTAAGTTATTGTTAATAAGTTAAAGGTTCTTAAAATTATTTTGCCTGAAACCTTTCAAGTTGGAGCAATAATTGCAAAATTATCTCCATCTTGGAAGAATTTTGCCAAAAAGTTGATGCACAAATCTGATGATTTTTCCTTAGATCAAATTCAAAAGTGTGACGCCCCCAAATCTAGGCCTACACAGCCCAAACTTGAGTCGTCAAAAGACTACAACAAAATTATTACAACAAAGCACAACGTACAACAATACAGTGTATAATAATACACAACTAAGTCTTCACTATTATTGCCACACTATTTTACAACACGTGAAGACTAGAATAGCTATTCCTCGGACTCTCACTCCATCCCCCGGCTAGACCCCGTTACGTTTTCATCTCCTGTTGAAAACAATGGAACAAAAGAAAGGGTGAGCTCAAATAGCCCAGTAAGAAATATCATGACTAAGATAATGACGAATAAATTATCATTAGCCTTCAACAGTTGAGTTCTTGATAGAATACAATAGACTACAAGGTTTATATCAAAAACTGTAGTTAAATTCTTAAACAACGTTCAGATCAATAATAGCAGCGGAATGAGCAACCTATTAGAAGAATAATGCAGACTATAATGTCCACTCGCTTCTCTTTTTAGTAAAAATATCATCAACTTTTATCAACTGAAATACCATTAGTCAAAATAATACAACTTTACAGTTCCTGGTAATAATTATGCAGATCAACAGTTCATCTTTGCACTACGGGCCAAAGACATTCAATATAACACCAACGGTCATGATTATACCAGATTCAGCCTTTGGTTATAATCATACCAATCAACAGTTCATCTTTGCACTACGGGCCAAAGACATTCAATATAACACCAACGGTCATGATTATACCAGATTCAGCCTTTGGTCATAATCATACCAATCAATAGTTCATCTTTGCACTACGGGCCAAAGAAAACATTAACCACGTGCCATAAAAGACACCGAACAGATGTATCGCCTTTAACCTAGTATATCGCCTTTAACCTATCATCTGTTCAACAATTATATCACATCTGTGCCCCCGGCCACAGATATTCACAACAGCTTGATTCTTGATGATTAATACAAATAACAGTGATACAAATGATGAACAGAAGAACATGATAAATAATAAGTATCGGAAGTTTACTTTGTGCAGATTCAAATAATGTCCAAATTGCCAACATGATGTGGAGTGAAATTTAAAAATGATATTCAAGATCCACAGTTCAGAATAACGATTACAGTTCAATAGAAATGTTCAGAAAATAGGAAGGTTCAGTTGAAATAATGAAACTCAACTATTATGGAACATATAATATTTTCAGGAATTATAGAAGCAATAGTTCCATAATAAGTTTCGATTTAGGTGTATGGAAGAAAATAATATCCCTTACCGTAGCAGGTTTGATTAACAAAAGGTGAAGGAAATTAATATCCTTTACCATAGTAATTTTGAATAATGGAAGATGAAAAAGATGGTATCCCTTATGAGTATAAAGGAAAATGATATCACTTACGAATATGGAATAAAAGTGTCATGTGATAATTCGTGTAGACAAATTATTTCCACACGAGACAAATAAAAAGGGTTATTCACCAACAGGCGGTAATCCGCGCCGTAAGGTTATTCCCATCAATTTGAATACGAAAAGTTATTCACCAAACAGGCGATAATCCGCGCCGTAAGGTTATTCCCATCAATTTGAATACGAAGAGTTATTCACCAAACAGGCGATAATCCGCACCGTAAGGTTATTCTCAAAGATTAATAAGGAATGAATACAAAAGGTTATTCACCAACAGGCGGTAAACCGCGCCGTAAGGTTATTCCCACAATTTAATACATGGAAGTAAATGGCAAAAGAAAGAAACGATATTATTTTCGAGAATCAAAGAATGATAATCCCTTCAAGTAAGAAAGAAAATAATATCCATTTATGATGATGAAAAGAATGATACCCCTTACCGTAGCAGGTTAGAATATGAAAGAAGATGATATTCCTTACCGCAATAAATTTAAGAGTGTGAAAAGAATGATATTCCTTACCGTAATAAATTTAAGAGTGTGAAAAGAATGATATTCCTTACCTTAACTCGTGACTGGATATTGATTTAAATGAGGTTGATCAACCTATATATTTTTAATATAATTAGTAATTACCACATATAAATTTCAAAGTGTATGATAATTCGTATAATATGAACTATCAAAATTATATATATTTAACATAATTTTTGTAGTATAATATAACTACTTTAAAATAGTTTTTAAAATAATATTCCAAAATAAATCTTCCAAAGAAAGCTTTTAAAAATGAATCTTCTCAAAGAAGAGTCTTCTAAGGGAAGATTTGTGAATACCGTGAAAAATAGGAATTTATGAAATTACTACTTTTTAATAAAAGACTTACTTGAAAAATTCCTGCACTCCTTTTGGCTTTCAAACTCTCAAAATAACCTTACTATTCTCAGAAAAAACTTATAAAATTCTTATAGAAAAATTCTATGTTTTAGGTGTGATTTTTCTATTCAGCTGAGCAAGCTATTTATAGGAGAAAAGAAGTTACTATGCGTGGTAGGTGAACAGAAAAAAAATTCAGCAGAGGCTGCTGCGCAGCCTCCACCAACCCATTCCCAGCAAACACATTTCTCACATTTCGTGTGGGCCCCACAGTGGGTCCCACATGTTTCTTACTATTCACGTTACTATTCACGTCACTATTCACGTTACTATTCACGTCACTATTCACGTTACTATTTCAAATAGTAAAATTAATTATTTTTTATTTATTTATTTATTTATTCTTCCTGTGAGTCCAACATATAAAATAATGTTACCACAATAATGTAAGAAACACGTTACATATTTTTATTAATTTAATAATATAAATTATAGTGTATTTGCTACTGTGACAATTATTAGATTCAATAATTTTAAACTACAGTGCACCAACAATTATTGACTCGATGATATGAAATACAGTGTAATGATAATTATTGAATCAATAATGCAAAATACTGTGTAGCAACAATAATTGAATTGATAATATAAAATATTATGCAGTGACAATTATTGATGAAATGATGTGTAACAGTTACGGTGTCAATAATATGAGACACTGTGCAATACCGTGTGCTACTGTAGAGTACCGCATGCTACAATAAAATACCATAAATTACCGTATGCTACTATTCTTTTATCACCGGTATTTTAACAGTTAGCACCGTTGACTATTTTTATTAAAAAGGTTACTTCTGTCGTTTTCTATATCCGACAAATATTCCGTTGTGGGGTCCACAAATAATTTGTTATTTCGGCGCCGTCGTACGACCCGAATATTCCCCGACAAAACGAATATTTCCCCGACAAAACGAATATTGTCCGTCAAAATAAAATTTGCATATAACATCCTTAACTTTCAATTTCGTCAATTTAACCACTTACTGTTTCATGAAAAATATATAAAGAAAAATTAAATTTTATATTTCATAAAATTCGGGGTCTTACAACCTCCCCTCCTTATGAAATTTCGTCCCCGAAATTGACATACCTGGCATTTCGAAGAGGTAAGGATATTTAGATTTCATCTCGGATTTTAGCTCCCAAGTCATTTCCTCAATATCTTGGTTCCTCCATAAAACCTTAACTTGAGGTATAACCTTTAAGCGTAGAATCTGCTCCTTCTTATCAAGGATCTTAACAGGTACCTCCTCGTACGTTAAATCCTCTTCTATAACGTTCGGTTCTAACTCAATGACGTGGTTTGGGTCCTTCACATATTTACGTAACATAGATATGTGAAAAACGTTATGGATGCGAGACATACTTGGTGGTAAGGCTAGTCTGTAGGCTACGGTTCCTACTCGATCGAGGATTTCAAATGGGCCAATAAATCGAGGGTTAAGCTTTCCTCTCTTTCCGAATCTCGTAACTCCTTTCCATGGAGAAACACGTAAGAATACATGATCTCCGACGTTGAAACTTTCGTCTCTCCGATGAAGATCAGCATAACTCTTTTGTCGTTCTTGCGCTGTCTGTATTCGTTGTCGGATCATTTGGATCTTTTCGGTCGTCAAGCGTACCAACTCGGGTCCCAACAATCTTGCTTCTCCTACCTCATTCCAACATATTGGAGAGCGACACTTGCGTCCATATAAAGCCTCGAATGGAGCCATGCCTATGCTTGCTTGGTAACTGTTGTTGTAAGAAAATTCCACCAATGACAAGTACTTATCCCAACTTCCTTTGAAGTCTAATACACAAAGTCTCAAAAGATCTTCGAGGGTCTGGATCGTCCTTTCCAATTGTCCGTCCGTTTGAGGATGGTATGCAGAACTAAAACGTAGTTCAGTGCCCATAGCTTTTTGTAGACTGATCCAAAAGCGTGAAGTGAATCTAGGATCTCGATCAGAAACTATGGAAACTGGCATGCCATGCAATCTCACGATCTCATTTATGTACATACCGGCAAGACGTTCAAGTGAAAAGTTTTCTCGTATAGGCAAGAAATGAGCGGATTTGGTCAATCTATCTACGATGACCCAAATTGCATCTAAGCCTTGAGAAACTTTGGGAAGACCCGTCACGAAATCCATATTGATGTGTTCCCACTTCCATTCGGGAACCTCAAGTGGTTGTAATGGACCCTTAGGTACTTGATGTTCTGCCTTGACACGTTGACAAGTTAGGCACCTTGAGATAAACTCTGCAATCTCCCTTTTCATATTGTTCCACCAAAATGTATGTCAAAGATCTCGATACATCTTGGTACTTCCTAGGTGGATTGCAAATGGCGCGTTGTGTGCCTCCATCATGATTTTATACTTTAATTCAGGATTGTTAGGAACACAGAGTCGAGAGTTAACTCGAAGTATTCCTGTCTCGTCGATTCTTGATTCGGGAATGGTACCTTCTTGTACTTTCTTTATCATGTTTATCAGTTCCGGATCGGTAGCTTGAGCAACTTTAATTTTATCGATTAAAGCTGGTTCTACTCGCACGTGAGCAATCTTCGAGTGGGTCTCTGGTGTCTTTAGCTCTATCTCCATCTTTTGCAAGTCGTACAAAATACGCTTTTGTGTTGTCAGCATTGCACTTGTACTCGCATAAGATTTTCTGCTCAAAGCGTCAGCTACAACGTTCGCCTTTCCCGTGTGATACTGGATTGTGTGGTCGTAATCCTTCAACAACTCAAGTCAACGTCGTTGTCGCATGTTGAGTTCCTTCTGGGTGAAGAAATACTTGAGACTTTTATGATCCGTATAGATATCCACTTTTTCTCCGTACAAGTAGTGTCTCCAGATCTTCAACGCGAAAACGACTGCTGTCAACTCTAGATCGTGAGTAGGATAATTTTTTTCATAATCTTTGAGTTGTCGAGAGGCATAAGCTATAACATTTCCATGTTGCATAAGGACATAACCTAGACCTTTGCCTGAAGCATCGCTATATATGACGAATTTTCCTGATCCTGATGGAATGGTCAGAACAGGAGCTGAAACAAGTCTCCTCTTGAGTTCTTGAAAACTCTTCTCGCATTCCTCGCTCGAATGATACCGATATCTAATAATCAAACTTTCATCTCTTGGCGTTCTATGGGAGCCATTTGGTGTTGGGCTTTGGAAAAGGGCTTAGTATCGGGTTCAAGATCGATACAGAATTCAATTTCTCGGTTTGGGGATAAGCCAGGAAGTTCCTCAGGAAAAACGTCAGGAACTCATTAACAATAGGAATATCATTCAAGTTTGACGTGTTTTTGTTCAAATCAATAACATGGGCTAAAAAGGCTTGACATCCGTTTTTCAATAAACGAATGGTTTTATGGCTAGAAATAACAGTTATAGATTTCAATGGTTTAGTTGCTTGAATTTGCATGAAAGGTTGATTAGGAATATAAAAACTAATAATCTTATGAAAACAATCAATTTTAGCATGATGGGTAGTCAACCAATCAATTCCTAGAATCACATCAAATTCATGCATCTCCAAAGAAATAAGGTCAACAGGTACTGTGAGGTTGTTGATTTGAACTAGACAAGATTTATAGACAGTAGATGTAATAAGTATTTCTCCCAATGAGGTTTCAACTGATAAGACAAGATTTAAGTTTTCAATAGTCAAATTTAAACGTTGAGTACATATAGGTGAGATAAAAGAGTGGATAGAGCAGGTATCTAACAGAGCGTAGATTTCACGAGAATTTATGAATAGCTTACCGGTTATCACCTCATTCGGTTTCTTGACTGTTATCGTCAAATCGAATCCCGAGTACTTCATTCGGATCTTCACGTATTTCAACCATGGGAATACCACTAAATACTTGTCTAACGAATTGTTTCTCGGATTCCTCAACTTCATCAGTAGTAACGTACCAATGATTTCTATAAGAATAGTATTTTCGATAGACTGCAGTTTCCACGATAATGACTAACTTTACCTGAATTCCTCTAAATTGTAGCGCCCAAAAGTATAGAAACATCATTTTTAAATAATCTTGAAAATCATAACTGGAACACCATAAATCCCAAAGACTTATATGAAACGTCCATATATTCTGGTCCTTTGTTATAGAGCATAACCAGGTGATATGACTCTCCCAATTAGTGAGTAAATTAAAGGCGATAATTTCCGCAAGTTCATTACTTCCTTTAATTGCTTCTAATAATGGATCTGGAACGACTGTAGAAGAGCTTTCACCTTTATCCTTACTGGATAGAACACGCATAATTTTTGCCTTAGGCAAATGATTCAACTCTGAGTTTGTAAGAAGATTATTCGTCGCCTCTTGTTTTGCAGCTACATTTGTTTCGGTCATTCCATATTTAACCTTCTGATTTCCAGATGCCATACTTAACTGTGGTCACAAAATAATTGTTAGTTCAAACAAACTGACTCATCACTTCATGTCCCTATATTTAAATCAACTCATTAGATAATAAAATCTAATTTAGGTAGGACACACTAGTGACCGATTCTATTCGTCTCTCCCCTCCTAATTCTAACCCCAGATCTCCATTAAAGACCATATCCCTAAGCTCTGATGCCAACTGTGACGCCCCCAAATCTAGGCCTACACAGCCCAAACTTGAGTCGTCAAAAGACTACAACAAAATTATTACAACAAAGCACAACGTACAACAATACAGTGTATAATAATACACAACTAAGTCTTCACTATTATTGCCACACTATTTTACAACACGTGAAGACTAGAATAGCTATTCCTCGGACTCTCACTCCATCCCCCGGCTAGACCCCGTTACGTTTTCATCTCCTGTTGAAAACAATGGAACAAAAGAAAGGGTGAGCTCAAATAGCCCAGTAAGAAATATCATGACTAAGATAATGACGAATAAATTATCATTAGCCTTCAACAGTTGAGTTCTTGATAGAATACAATAGACTACAAGGTTTATATCAAAAACTGTAGTTAAATTCTTAAACAACGTTCAGATCAATAATAGCAGCGGAATGAGCAACCTATTAGAAGAATAATGCAGACTATAATGTCCACTCGCTTCTCTTTTTAGTAAAAATATCATCAACTTTTATCAACTGAAATACCATTAGTCAAAATAATACAACTTTACAGTTCCTGGTAATAATTATGCAGATCAACAGTTCATCTTTGCACTACGGGCCAAAGACATTCAATATAACACCAACGGTCATGATTATACCAGATTCAGCCTTTGGTTATAATCATACCAATCAACAGTTCATCTTTGCACTACGGGCCAAAGACATTCAATATAACACCAACGGTCATGATTATACCAGATTCAGCCTTTGGTCATAATCATACCAATCAATAGTTCATCTTTGCACTACGGGCCAAAGAAAACATTAACCACGTGCCATAAAAGACACCGAACAGATGTATCGCCTTTAACCTAGTATATCGCCTTTAACCTATCATCTGTTCAACAATTATATCACATCTGTGCCCCCGGCCACAGATATTCACAACAGCTTGATTCTTGATGATTAATACAAATAACAGTGATACAAATGATGAACAGAAGAACATGATAAATAATAAGTATCGGAAGTTTACTTTGTGCAGATTCAAATAATGTCCAAATTGCCAACATGATGTGGAGTGAAATTTAAAAATGATATTCAAGATCCACAGTTCAGAATAACGATTACAGTTCAATAGAAATGTTCAGAAAATAGGAAGGTTCAGTTGAAATAATGAAACTCAACTATTATGGAACATATAATATTTTCAGGAATTATAGAAGCAATAGTTCCATAATAAGTTTCGATTTAGGTGTATGGAAGAAAATAATATCCCTTACCGTAGCAGGTTTGATTAACAAAAGGTGAAGGAAATTAATATCCTTTACCATAGTAATTTTGAATAATGGAAGATGAAAAAGATGGTATCCCTTATGAGTATAAAGGAAAATGATATCACTTACGAATATGGAATAAAAGTGTCATGTGATAATTCGTGTAGACAAATTATTTCCACACGAGACAAATAAAAAGGGTTATTCACCAACAGGCGGTAATCCGCGCCGTAAGGTTATTCCCATCAATTTGAATACGAAAAGTTATTCACCAAACAGGCGATAATCCGCGCCGTAAGGTTATTCCCATCAATTTGAATACGAAGAGTTATTCACCAAACAGGCGATAATCCGCACCGTAAGGTTATTCTCAAAGATTAATAAGGAATGAATACAAAAGGTTATTCACCAACAGGCGGTAAACCGCGCCGTAAGGTTATTCCCACAATTTAATACATGGAAGTAAATGGCAAAAGAAAGAAACGATATTATTTTCGAGAATCAAAGAATGATAATCCCTTCAAGTAAGAAAGAAAATAATATCCATTTATGATGATGAAAAGAATGATACCCCTTACCGTAGCAGGTTAGAATATGAAAGAAGATGATATTCCTTACCGCAATAAATTTAAGAGTGTGAAAAGAATGATATTCCTTACCGTAATAAATTTAAGAGTGTGAAAAGAATGATATTCCTTACCTTAACTCGTGACTGGATATTGATTTAAATGAGGTTGATCAACCTATATATTTTTAATATAATTAGTAATTACCACATATAAATTTCAAAGTGTATGATAATTCGTATAATATGAACTATCAAAATTATATATATTTAACATAATTTTTGTAGTATAATATAACTACTTTAAAATAGTTTTTAAAATAATATTCCAAAATAAATCTTCCAAAGAAAGCTTTTAAAAATGAATCTTCTCAAAGAAGAGTCTTCTAAGGGAAGATTTGTGAATACCGTGAAAAATAGGAATTTATGAAATTACTACTTTTTAATAAAAGACTTACTTGAAAAATTCCTGCACTCCTTTTGGCTTTCAAACTCTCAAAATAACCTTACTATTCTCAGAAAAACTTATAAAATTCTTATAGAAAAATTCTATGTTTTAGGTGTGATTTTTCTATTCAGCTGAGCAAGCTATTTATAGGAGAAAAGAAGTTACTATGCGTGGTAGGTGAACAGAAAAAAAATTCAGCAGAGGCTGCTGCGCAGCCTCCACCAACCCATTCCCAGCAAACACATTTCTCACATTTCGTGTGGGCCCCACAGTGGGTCCCACATGTTTCTTACTATTCACGTTACTATTCACGTCACTATTCACGTTACTATTCACGTCACTATTCACGTTACTATTTCAAATAGTAAAATTAATTATTTTTTTTTATTTATTTATTTATTCTTCCTGTGAGTCCAACATATAAAATAATGTTACCACAATAATGTAAGAAACACGTTACATATTTTTATTAATTTAATAATATAAATTATAGTGTATTTGCTACTGTGACAATTATTAGATTCAATAATTTTAAACTACAGTGCACCAACAATTATTGACTCGATGATATGAAATACAGTGTAATGATAATTATTGAATCAATAATGCAAAATACTGTGTAGCAACAATAATTGAATTGATAATATAAAATATTATGCAGTGACAATTATTGATGAAATGATGTGTAACAGTTACGGTGTCAATAATATGAGACACTGTGCAATACCGTGTGCTACTGTAGAGTACCGCATGCTACAGTAAAATACCATAAATTACCGTATGCTACTATTCTTTTATCACCGGTATTTTAACAGTTAGCACCGTTGACTATTTTTATTAAAAAGGTTACTTTTGTCGTTTTCTATATCCGACAAATATTCCGTTGTGGGGTCCACAAATAATTTGTTATTTCGGCGCCGTCGTACGACCCGAATATTCCCCGACAAAACGAATATTTCCCCGACAAAACGAATATTGTCCGTCAAAATAAAATTTGCATATAACATCCTTAACTTTCAATTTCGTCAATTTAACCACTTACTGTTTCATGAAAAATATATAAAGAAAAATTAAATTTTATATTTCATAAAATTCGGGGTCTTACAAAAAGCATTTGCGTATTGAGGAGGAGGCCCAAAAATGTGATGGTAAGAATTTGAATTAAGGACAATCTAGTGTCAACTATTTAGAGGCAGGTTCATTTAAAGGGAAAGGACTTGGTGTTAAAAAGGATAATAACAAGTTCATGACCTCAGGACAGAAAAATAAAAAATCTAATCCTAATAAAAGAAGGGGCAAGTGTAAGACCCTGAATTTTAATAAATAGATTTAAAATTTTTCTCATAATTTTATACTTAACAGTAAGGTGCTAAATTAATAAAAATTAAAGTTAAAGATGTTATGTGCAAAATTTTTATGTCGGACAATATTCGATTGGTCGAAGAATATTCATTATGTCGAAAAATATTCATACAACAGCGCTGAAATATTCAATTATGGGTGGACCCCACAACGAAATATTGTCGAATGTAGAAAACGATAGCAGTAACTATTTTAAATAAATATGGTCAATGGTATTATCACTTTTAACTGTTAAAATATTCAGTGATAAAAGTATGGTAGCATATAGTATTTTACAGTAACACACGATATTATACAACATTTAAATTATTGAACTGATAAAGTGACTATTGCACAATATTTCATCAATAATTGTCATTACACAATATTTTACATTATTAATTATACGGTGTTTCATATTATTAAATCAGTAATTGTCATAATATACATCATCTTGCATTATTGGGCCAATAATTCTTATAGTAGTAGTCACGAGTATTAAACAGTTAGACAGATTTATTATTTGAAAAATACTGTAGGATATTAAATCAACAAAATAATATGTAAGTGTGTTACACGTATAAGTGTGTAACACGCGTAAGTGTGTAACAGTAAGTGTGTAACAGGGATAAGTGAGTAACACATGTAAATATGTAACGTGTGTAACTGTATAACGCATGTAGGCATGAAACACGTGTTAGTCAACGAACAGTGCAGAATAAAGTGTGAAATGTGTGTTGATTAATGAATGGTTTAGATTAAAAGATACGATTAAAATGTGTAACGTGTGTGTGAAAAAGTTGGTTAGACTCTAACTATAAATAGGGGGCTTAACATAAGAAGTTCCATACATTCCTCACTTAATCTTCTTTCCACTCTTTAAATATTTTTAGTATAAGTGTTTCTCTGAGTGTATTAAAATTGTCTTAAGCGTTGAAGATCTGAAAGGGTACGAGTATTGTTCAAGTAAGGTTTTTTATAAAAGTCATATAAACACTCACACACACATCAGTTTACAACTCTTCCTTTAGAAGACTCTTTTATTAAAAGATTTATTTTGAAAAACTTCATTTGAAAGATTTTACTTTGAAAAATAATTTTCTTTAAAAACTATTTTGAAGTATATTTATACTATATAGTAACTTTGATAATTTAATATACATAAAATTGGTATGTATTACTTAGTAATTAAAAAATGAATATACATATAGGTTGATCAACCTCATAAAAACTGTATTTAGTCACGAGATAAGCTATATTTAGTAATAAAGAAATTCGCTAGTTGTTTCAATCATTTACTAAAATATGGTCAATAAATATAATAACAAAGAAGAAGGGAGTGAAGAGAACTAGAGCATGAGTGATGGAGAGAATAAAAAGAAGAAAAGAAGAAGAGAAGAAGAGAAGAAGAGAATAAAAACTAACCAATGACTGTAGTTTGTCAATGTGGTTTTTCGGCTACACTTAGGACTGCCAATTCTGACCTTAATCATCGGAGAAGATTCTTTACTTGCCAATCCATTGGGGTAATTTCTTCATTCCTTAACCTAAAATTTTCATTGCCTAGTAGGGCTTGTAATTTTTCATCCAAAGCTTCATTCTTTTTTCCTATTACAGAATGGTTATGGATTTTTTTTCATTGGATTGATCTCCCAGTTGAAAGTGGGTTGTTAGCAACATTCACATAAATAGAAAAAGAAGTTATGAAGATAAAGAGAAGACTTAACATATACATTTCCCTTTCGGAGCTGACATGGTTCGTTATAATCATCCTAGATTGAATTATGTAATTCAAGAAATGTAATATCAATTTATGAAATACATGCAAAAAATGTAACGACGGATTATAAAATGCATGCAAGAAATGTAATGATAGATTATAATGTAAGAAATGTAATGACAATTTATGAAATGATAGTTTATATTGTGAGAATTATAATGGGAAATGTAATGGCAATTTATCTTATGATTTTTTTTTTCTAAAAATATATTTATGGTGAAATAGAGGATATACGATGATTGTCAACACCATGACATAGACTACCATGGAACAGAGCAACATTAGATAGAGTGCATAAGGCTGCATAAAAACCATGGGCTAGAAACACACAAACAGACACCCATTATGGCAGAGCACATAAGGCTGCACAGAAACCATACAAACACACACACACACACACACACGCATTGTTCTTGAAACTTTGCCATATATTTCATCAATCGAAAGAAGCTTGCTTTGTTTAGAAAGTATGTCCAAAAAGTAGTTGACTTTCACATCAACAAAAATCGAACCTACCAAAATATCACTGTGTGATAAAAAAACATGAACAATAACCAAGCTTACAAAGCTAACAAATTTTTCACCCATGCAAGAATAATAGTAAGCACTAATAAGCTGAAAATATAAAGTTGTGCAATAATAGGTAAGCACCAATAAGCTACTTCTTCTGCCCTTTTATCGTGGATGACCCTGCACCATCCTTATCATTATCTTTCATAATTCCTCTAAGGTTATTGATGGTGAAAAATTTCTTCCCTCTTATATCCCTAAATGTCTTGCATTTGAGGCACATTTGCATATAGCTAGTCAATTTCTATCAGTGATTATGATTCTAGGTGGTAGAGTTCTAATGGTAACATTTCTTACTCCAAGTGGAATCAGTGATGGTCTTGTAAGGAATGGTGCTTTGGAGTTTTCAACATATATAATAAAAACAATTTAAATTGTCATGTGGATAGCTTTAGTTGAATAAGACTGCAATACGCAAATAATTTAATAAAACAACTTTCTTGAGTTGGTGGTACAATATTGACAGCATTAAACACCTCAGTTGCAGCTGGGGTTGGGATATGTGTAAATGACTTTTAACTTAAAGTTATGTCTCTTCTCACCTGCACATACACAATAAATATAGCTAATTAAAACGTGATAGTTTATATGGTATTAGAACTGAGGATACAAAAAATATAAGCTTACTGGCACTTTTGCAAGCCTTTGTGGCAGTTCTTCCTATGTACCGTGACTTGACTATGAGGCTGACTCAGTTCGACCTCTTCTTAAAGTGAAGGGTCCACTCTAGTATTAGCAGCTTCACTAGTGTTAACATTTAAACAAGTGATTGTTGATGATACTTTCCCAAAAGTCCTTGTGGTGGTTCATTTAATCCCTTCTTCCTTAATTTCTTTTTCCTTTTAGGAAGCTTGTTATATTTTAGAGGACACATAGGTGGCACATTAAGCTTCTCAGATTTCCATATGTTGATGAACTCATTAGGGCTATGGAATGCTCATAAACATTCTTGTAATTATTGACAAGGTATAGATCATTGGCATAATTTAGTGAATGTAAACATTTGTAATATGTACAAGCAATAACAAGATTGCAAAATAGCCTTATGAGATCCCATTTCCTACAATTATAAGATAAACAATTCAAATCAACAACATATTTCTCCATTGATATTGTCCTAACTTGAAACCTAAACTCATCAGATGGCTCAGGTTTGCATCTCCAACAAACTTTTAGAGTCCTCTGGTCTCTTTAATACAATAGGTGTTATCTTTACCCATAAATTGTTACAAATATTTTTCATAAAGTTGCACCTATTCACCAATAACTCTCTGATGCCTTCAAGCATTACAAATATTGGTTTCTCCCTTGTCAACTTTATTCTGCCATTGAAACTCTCTACCAAATTATTAGTCAATATGTCACACTTTGGATAATAACTAAATTGTGACCTTTTCCATTGATGTGGTGGCTTATCTTCCAACCACGTGTGTCATTCAGGATACATTTTCCACAAATCCTAAATAACTTTATTAAATTAACCAACATTGCTAGCCTGTGCACATTTCCATAACATCTTCCTCAGACCATGCCCTACATTGGCAAAATTGGCATACAAGTGCTATTAGCAAAAAAATGTTCTTAGCATTTTAAATAAAGTCATCAATGCCCATAATTAAACCCTTTTGCTCGTGTGACATTACATCTCAATCATGATCCTTCACAATGTCAAAATCCTTAATGATGTATTCAATAAACAACTTCCAACTTTCACAGTTTTCTACCTCTGCAACAGCATAAACAAACGGATAAAAAAATTTATTTCCATCAATGCCCACTACATTCAATAGAACTCCACTATTTATGCTTTTTAGATGTGTACCATCCACTGCAATTACTAGTCTACACTATTTAAAGCCTTTCTTAAGCCCACTCAAAAACTAATAAAATCTTTGAAAAACAAGTTTACCTTCCAACAATGATCCAACTTCACACTTGATCTCTATTATAGAACCAAGATTCAACCATCTTAACTCAGCTTAGTAGTGCCACAACTTGTTTTATTGCTCTCTTAAATCACCATTAACGACTACCAAGACCATTTTTCTAGCCTTGTAAGCTTGAGGCTCAGTTATTTTAATAGTATAGTCATTCCATACTTTTTTTTACGTAATGTACTTGCAGCCAATCCTCTGATAGCCATCTTGAATTCATACTAAGGATCTTAAACTGCTTGCCACATGTGTTCTCTTTTAAAGGGTAAAATTTAACTTGCAATGTATCCACCTTTTCCATTCGAAAAGCATATATTTTCCAGCCACATGACTTATCAGTGCATACAAAGTCCACCTTGTCACCTTCAGTCCTATATTTATGTAATATCTTACCATGCTTAACAAAGTGTAATATGACAGCCTTCTTAAACACATTATTATTTGTAAAGAGTAATCGTTTTTCAAATTGTGGGTTACTCATTTGAGTCTTTGGATCAAATATAGGTTAAATTGGAGTTTCATCATATTATTTTATTTTTAATTAAGGCATGTCATTATTCATTAAATCTACTTCATCTTCAAAGGTAGGAAGCACTGCAGTTTCTTTCCCTTTGTCATCTAAACCCAACCTTTTCTCATCTTTTCTTTCCCTTTCATAGATGTTTTAGTCCCTTTCTCATGTACATCATTTTCTTCATATCCACTATCGTCAAGTGGTTCAAAATGAGAATCATCATAATCAATATCGTTAAATTCCCCAGCTTGTCCTATAAGTTGATCCTAGGTGATCCATTTACTTCCAAAAGGGTCTAAAACACTGCTTACAAATTCCACCTCACTTGATTGAAGGATTAAAGGCTTAATACCATGCACTGCCTCATTATTTTTTAGCCCCCTAAATCCTTCACCAGGTGTATAATGGTAAAACACAATATCACTGACAAACTCTAACTCCATCGCCATTTTACGTAACCCTAACAGACTCATCTCTTTCCATTTCACATAATCAAAATATTTGCAGTTCCCATTATGATACCCATTTGTAGTAAACATTCCATCATATAACATTTTTATACTAATTAGAGGATCATCTTTATTGGGTTCTGAATATAAAAAACAAACAATGACTATAAAGGACAAAAAAAATTAATGTTCATGAAACTTCATAAAAATAGAGCACCCAAGACCTATTCGTCAGCATCTATTACTATATGTATGTATGCGCGCGTGTGTGTGTGCGCTCGTGTGTTGGTCTATGTGTGTGTGTGTGTGTGTCTATTATTGTGTGTAGGTGTTTGTCCTTATGGGTGTGTTTGTGTATTATATATGTACATAATGTGCTAGTAAAACACACTATAATGCATAAACATACAATTATTGTGTGGTTATAGAGAAATACACCATTAAAATATACTTTACATAATGTAAAGTTCATCACACAAAGCCCTAGACTTATTATACAAAGAATACGTACAACATACCTCCATATAACTAAAGGAGTCCCAAACTTATCAAATACTTGTGATCTCAATTTCCATGACATTTCATACTTCCTCCATATTGTTAAGTAAAGTGCCTTGAGGGAGGTTGTTAATAACATTAACGAGCTACCCCATCTGATTCTCCAGATTCTGAATTGACACTTCCTAACTGTTCATCCTTGTCTCGTTCTGTGCGATGTACCTAGAAAGTAACTCCTCCAAATTTGTGTTCTTCTCCTACTACGGTGGAGCTTGATTCTGAAATTTGGATGGGTATGGTTTTCCTGGAGTAGGATGTTGTGGTTGATTGTTACTCTATAAAAAGTTGGGATGATTCCTCCACCCAGGATTATAATTGTTGCTATTTTGCTGCTTGTAGTAATTCCCAACGAATTGTATTGATTCTGTTTTGATTGCACATTGTTCACTTGGATGGTTTCTTGCACATAGATCACAAATAACTGCCACACTCTGCATAGGCTATACTCCTAAGACATTGATCTTCTTTGTCAATATAGTGACTTGTGTCGCCAGTGTAGTCACCTCATCTACCTCATAAATTCCAGTTGTCTTTGGCTAATTCATCCTTATAGATGGCTATTGATAGTTGTTTGCTGCCATTGTCTCTAGTAACTCATAGGCATATCATTAAATTTCTTGGCCATTAACGCTCCACCTACTGCTGCATCAATACTTGTCCGAGTAACACTAAATAACCCATTGTAGAACGTCTGGACTTGAAACCATTCAGGATTGCCATAGTAGGGACATCGTTGTAGCAAGTCCTTGAATCTCTCTCATGATTCATAAAGTGACTCCGCATCATGCTAACCGAAAGAGGTGACATCGTTCCTCATTTTAGCTATTTTTGGCTAGCGAAAAGAACTTTGCAAGGAATTTCTATGCCAAATCATTCCATATAGTGATTGACCTTGACGGTAATGAATGAAGCTAGTTCTTTGCTTTGTCATGGAGCGTGAAAGGAAATAGTCTGTGTCAAATCACATCCTTTGTTACACCGTTGTACTTGAAAGTGTCACAAATGTCCAAGAAGCTAATCAAGTGATCATTTGGGTCATCATTTGGTAAACCACCAAATTGCACACAGAGTTCTAAATCATTTGGATCGTACCAAACTTGATCTCAAAGGTGTTAGCCTATTTTGCGGGCCTCTGAATGCTTGACCGGATCTTCGTAACTCATGGCATCGCATAATCTCTTAATGACTTCTGGTCTTCAGCCTCTATATTGCCTTGATCCTGTTCTGTTTCTTGGAAAAATCTCCTCAAGGCTCGGAACCTCCTCTCGATCTCATCTACGTATGGAATTGGTTTTTTTTTCCTTCAACCTTGTGTTCATACATAAATTTTGCACCTCCAAACCTTAAGATTCTAGGAAAGCGGATTCGTTAGCAGATTGTTAAGTATGGTCATTGCAAAATTTATGAATGATTATTAAGCTTTCAATTTCGGGAAAACATAGTTTTTCGTACATTAGCAGAACTTGTGGCTTGATTGATGACTTACAACTGCTAATATTTCTGGATGAAGGCCTGCAAAAGCAAGTAAAAAAATAAAATTAAATTAAAAATGTTTAAATTATGATTGAAGTGATTATAACTAATATTTAAATAATTATTAGAAATAACTTCTCAGCAATGACACTAAAAACTTGTTGTCAAATTTATGTATAGAGAAATTCATGCAAGTATACGTGACCAACAAGTGGTGTGATGTCGCAAACACCCAAAAATAAAATCTTACTTTTGAAAAAATATTAATGTAGTAGTGCAAGTAAGAGTCGATCCCACAGAGAATGATTATTTAATTTTATGTTTTTGCAAATAAAAACTGGGGGGTTTTTGAATCAAAGAAATAGCTTAAACAAAATTAACTAAAATAATTATGCAAGTAATTTAATGAAATAAATGATGAGAAAAAACCTTGGTTTAAGTTAATATCCACCATCAAGAATTTACAACTGATCACTGATGCAAAAATAAATCAATTAATATTTTAAAGATTCACCGTAGAAATAACTACTCGCAGGTGGAATAATTTTTCTCCTCTCTCCTTAATTTTAGATAAGTAGAGCTACTTGGTCTAAATATCCTTACTAATAAACAACCTCCGGCACTTGCTAAAGATTTAATTTAATAGCAGCATAAAGAATTAGAGAGATCGTTGAACTAAACAACACAAGCCACTTGTTTGCATTTAATTTAGATGAATATTCTTCCTAAGATAAAATAATCTTTTGATCTGCAAAACAATTATTAAACTTAGTTGCTTCAAAAATAGCAGTAGATTAATATGAATAATAAACTAGTAGCGCTCCTAGCAATTAAACAAATCAATCATAAAATTGAGCATAGAAGAATATTCAATAATCAAAATATAAATTGAACAATTAAAATAAATTAGACCTCACAGTGGATAAATCTTGATGGCTTCAATCACTTAAACCAAGAAAAATAATTTAGCTACTCATAATTGTAGAGAACACTAAAGAATAGAAGAGAGAATTTTTATTCTAAGAAAAGTTGTGTCTTACAATGTGTCTCAAGCCCTCTATTTATAGGCTCCATAAACCTCCTAACTTGTCCAAACCCTAATAAGATTTACAATTAAAAATAAAAGAAAAGTAAAATAATTATTTTCCTAACCCTAATTGGAATTAAAATCCAATTTGGAATCAAAAAGTAGCAAAATTCGCGAAATAATCTGATTTGGGCCAATTAACGCGCAACCAAACAAGGCACTCACTACAGTGACTGCACGCCAGCCCGCACATTGCGCGGTCCTTTGATACAAAACGACGCCGTTTCGCTTCTATTCCTGCTATTGTTTCGCTCACCGTGCGCACATTGCACGAACTTCTTTCCTTTTAACCGTCAAACGACGTCGTCTGTTCCTCGGTTGCGGCTGATACTTCCGCGCCATGCGCGAACTTCTTTTTGGCAGGTTATTTACAGGAATGCCCTCAGCTTTTGATTTTCCTTCAAAAATAAATATAAATTAATTAAAAATAAATAAAAATAATATAAAAATACTAAAAATAATAAAAACACATAATAATTAATAAAACACCTAAAACACTAAAAATAAATAAAAACACATACATAAAAATAAATATAAAAATACTATAAAATTACCCAAATTAACTAAAATCCTATAAAACCTATTAAAACTAAAATAAGCTAAATAATTAAATATTTAAGCACACAATAAATATAAAAACTATGTTTTAGGGAATAAAAATATCATATAATTCAACCCTATCAACAAGTAATATAATAGTAAGTAAAGTATCGATCCTACGAGAAATTATTATTAACAGTATTCAAGTACTAGTTTTATATCATTTTAATTTTATTTAAACAAACGATTAAAACTTATGAAATCAAATAAATTAACTAAAATAAACAAACTACTAAGCAAGGATGAATATAAGATTTAAAAGTTAAGACTACAACTTCCTCCTAATGTTTCGTATAAATTTTTCACTCTATTTTCAATTAATTAACCATAATAATTCATTAACTAAGAATTCATAATTTATTTATTTAACCTCTTCCAATGGTTATATAAAAATATCTCATTTAATTAAATGACTATATTCCTATGTGAAATAATTAAAAACAGATTCATTAAGAATAAATTCTCACCATAGTTATATGCAGAGTATTATGTATATTCCTATCTTATATACAAAACATGTTATCATATTCAGATCAATCCCTAGATTTCATCTTCCAAATTCATCTAGAAAATCAAATAATTGCATGGCCAAACAATTATACATATAAGCATAAAATATGATAAACAGATTATATATGATCAATAATAATTAAAAGAGAGTAAATTAATTTAACTAGACATCGGGTTCCATTGTAGCCTTAAAATAAAATTAGTTCATATTAGAATTGAAAAACATCATAAACATAATATTAAATAGCATCTTTAAATTACAAAAGTTAAAGGAAGAGAAGAGAAAATAAAAGCTGTATAACAGCTCTAAATCTCCACGCTCTGCCTTTGATTTTTGCTCTCCTTCGTATGCTGAAAAATCTAATATTTCTTCTTTACTTCAACTATCTCTAGGTTATTACCCTTAATTTTGGCTTCCCTTTGTCATGTATTTATAGGCTTTCATTTATCCAAACCCTAATAGAATTTAAAAGTTTCAAACCCTAATAAGATTTAGAATTAATTTAATTAAAATTCCATCTTTTTTTTTTAAATTTCGGAACCCATAAGGAATTAGCAAGCTATAACAATGCACCGTCCAATGCCTGTAGAAGGAAAAGAAAGTGAGACCTATGATTGAAAAGAAATAAACAAAACCTGCCAAACATCCCGTGTCCACGCGCTAGCTGCTAACAAAGCCTCATGCGTGGCCACACATTGCGCAGGCGCTTTTATTTTGCTGAACCGCGTCCCTTCAAACGACGTCATTTTTGGCCCGATCTTCCCACCTAGTGCTATGCACTATTTTACCTGATCTAGCCCTGGCCTATTACACTAAACAGTGTCGTCTGCTGATAAGTGGGTTTTATACCTATGTATTAACTATCTTTTAACTTAATATTTTGTGAGTTCTTAAGTATTTTATATTATTTTTAAGTGTTTTATATTAATTTTATGTGTTTTGATCTTGTTTTATAGGAATTGGAATAAAGGCATGATGGATCAAAGTTTGGAATTGGTAGGATTGAATTTTCAGCTTGCGATTTACGCAATAGTGACTTTAGGCTGACTTTTGACCTTGATCCAAGAAGAATCATTCAAATCCTAAAACATGAAATTTGTAAATCTACTTCTTAGCTTTCCGAAATATCTTAAATTATCTCAGTCGGAGTTCAGATGAGAAAGTTATGGTCATTTTACCAAAATACATCGAACCAAAAAATAACATGGTGTAAAGACGCCCAAATAGTGAAGGTAACCAGCGTAATTAGGCCTTATAGCAGATTTTTCAAGATAGTCACGGCGTAAAGACACCTAGAAATACAAAGGAACCGACATAAAGATGCCCAAGGCCATCCAAGTCAAGATTTGTTTGCGAATTTGGTTCTTTTTTACTCCAATTTGGATTGGGTTTCCTCCTATGCTAGGGATTTGACTTGGGATCTATAAATTCATGACTTTACTCTTATTTTAAGGGAGATTTAACGTAGATAAGAGTATAATAAAGTAGAAGAATGATTAATTGAAGACCTGAAGAAAGAATCAAGCGAAGAAATGCAAGGATTCAAGGCTATAGTGGATATCAAGCGCTTCAATTATAGATTTATTTTCTCTGTCTTTTACTTTTATTCTTATATTCTAAACATGATGGATTATTTATTGATGATGATTTCCTTTTTAGTTATGGGTTAATTTTATATTAAGATTGCAATGAAACCCAATATGTAGTTTATATTAATTTGTTTTCTTTTTTATTATTGCTAATTATTTATGGATTGTTTATCATATCTTGAGTATTACTGTCTAATTGCCTGATCAACAATTACTGTGATAATCTATGCAAAATTGGAAGATGGAGTATAGGTTTAGATATGGGTATGATAGCATCTGCTCAAATAATCTTATTAGGGATTAATATGACTAGTATATATGATATAAATGTGACACCCCCAAATCACATACTCGCTATAGCTGATTTGGTGCTCACTCTCAATGCTAGATCTCATTAAACAAGGATGTTTTCTTAACTTATAAACCTTATCTAGCTGAATTTCAAAATAGCAGTCTGTATTACCATTATCCTCATTCAACTAAATAGTTTTATAACCAAAGTTCTCATATTAACCTTCATAGATCTTTCATTAATTTATACCAAGTCTTTGCAATTAATACAAATGACTTAGTACTTAACTTTCAAAATTTAACCTTAAGATTTTAAATACCTTATCATTTATGACTACTATATATCCAAAATTCACAGTATCAGAACAAGGAATTCTTCTAGTAACTAAGGGGGCTTTCCGAGAAATGTAGCGCTCAATTAGGTAACCTCATACCCTGAAAATTCCACGTGCACAATACTATCACTTTGATACATAGTTTCACAACTGATAGTTATCTCTTCATATTAAAAATCTTTATCTATATAAAATTTAGAGTATTGGCATAACATGATCAATCCATATTACCAATATCCTCACTCAGATGTATAGTTCTTTAACAATACTGTTTTAATGTTTTAACAGTTCTAAAACTTATAAAAGTAAAGACATAACACAGTTGATGATAATAAGATAATTTTATTAATATAATATTCAGTTACAAGGTTTGTTGCACTTGTTCATATTTACATAAGTCATAAAGACTTCATACAATAGATAAGGTAAACAGAATAACAAGTAAAGATAGCCTAGCCTACATATTTCTTCTTTCCTTTCTTTTTAGAGCCGGAGCTCTCGGGTATGTTTGCAATTAAAGTTTATTGCAAGAATGAACATACAATAGCTCAACAAGTTTAAACATTTAGCATGTATGAGAACTCGCACCGATAAGGATTTAAGTGAATAAATAGCTCACGAAGGATAGTTTAATTATTATCATGACAAAGTTGAGAGGTAATATAACCAAGAACCATTCGTCAGTCAATACGACTTAGAACCATACAATGAACATATATAAGGGATCAACCCAATAATATCCTATGTCATGCACAACATACACTACACTGATTAATCATGACAGTGATTAAAAGAATGTTTGTCTCAGTTTGCTTCGCACACAGAGGTTGCCCCAAGACAACTTGGTTTGACTAAAGAAACTTAAATAAATATTTCACGAATAAACATATTCATTTATCAATTTATGCCGAATCAAATAGCAATAACTTTCATGACAAAGATTTATAACACGTTGCATAAAGTGCATAAATCGGATATAAAACTTGTAAATAATAAGCTTAAGGTAAAAGACTTACCTTGTGGATATTTTTACGGCTTATCTTCTTGATATTTTTCCTACACATCATTATTTTATATTTAAACTTGGTAGACAAGAATTAAATCTTTTAAGTTCTAATTCAGACATTATAACCGCTTATATATAAGACTTCTTTGATTATTTATAAAATAATTTGGACAATATAACTGCTAGTAAAATGAATATTTTACTAAATACTTTAAATTTTTTGAGCATTATAACTGCTTATTAGTTGAGTATTTGAAGAAATACTTTAAGAAAATTTCAGCATTATAACTACTTATAAAATGAGTATTTGGAGAAATACTTTAAGAAAATTTCAGCATTATAACTGCTTATAAAAGGAGTATTTGAAGAATTACTTTAAGAAAATTGGACCAAATAACTGCTTATAAAACGGATATTTACTATTTTATATTTGAAATAAAATGGGCATTATAACTGTTTATAAAAGTAACTTTTGTACTATATATTTAAAATAATTTGAGTATTATAATTGCTTGTAAAAGTAGATTTTTACTAACCAATAGAAGAAAAATGAACAAAATAACGACAAAAGTATATATCCTAAAGTGGGTACTTTTCTTCCTAATCGGGTAGAACTTCGTCGCTCAAAATTGATTTTTCTCTCAGTATAACTCACAATATATATGTATATAGTACTTTTACTCTTGATTTTCTCTTGAAAATGGTGGAGAAAATGAATGGTGGAGGTGGGCATTTATAGAAAAAATCGAGTTCCTTTAATTGCACTTTTAGTCCTTAAATTTATAGTTGGTTTACATAGGAACTTGGACACCTTCAAGAGGGATTTGTACACATATTTAACAACTTAGGACACCTCATAGAAAGAGCAAAGTGGCTAGGCATTTTGATCCAATGACCTAGGTTTCATCTTATTTTACGTTGCTTTGATTGGTCGAAAATAATTCACTTGGATTTAGTTAGTATTTAGTTAGTAATTAGTTATTGTAATTATGTGTTAATTTTCTTAGTTTAGTTACTCTAACTTTGTCTTTGTTTATCTTGGCTTCGATTGGCCGAAAATGTAACCTAGTTACTTACTAGTTACAAAGTTAATTAGATTCCAACTGTTTGGTTAATTAGTATAATATACTATTTATTTATACTTAATATATTATATAATACATTGTATAATATTCGTATAATACTGATATTATACCTCGTATGAGTTTTGTATTAATTTCAGATAATTTTTCGTATATTCTATGCATTTATACATTACTGAATACTTTCATTTTCCTGCGTATTCCTTCCGTATTTGATACATATTCGTAATGTATTTGAGATTAGTAATCTCTGAAAATTATTTTGGATAAAAATTTTATTGGTCAAAATACATCTATTGTCAATAAAAACGTTATTCAGGAATGTGAATTTTTAAAATTCAGATAACTGTATTTGAATGAATAGTGTTTTTTATCTTATTCATTGGGAAAATATTATTAGATATTTGGCATCTATACAGTGTATAATTACTATATTGTGAAATGCAAAAAGTCATAACAACAAATAGAATTGCTAAAAAGACGAAAAGCATTTTTTCGGGAAATGTGTTTTTTTTTGTTGTCTTTTTCTCGATTTTTTTTATTGGTTCCCTGGGTTCTATAACTCATATAAACACTATTTTATGAAATGTGAAAAAGTCCCAAAAAGACGTAGGATAGATTTCACAGGCATAACTGAATTATAGGTTTTAAACCTTAGGGTTTAGGTTTGAATATTTATATTTCCTTAAAGTACGTAATGCTATAGAAATAAATTGGAACATAATTCAATAACACAACACATTCTTGAAGTATAACACAATCTTTATTATTCACATAAAGTCGGATTATAAGATTCTTAGAAGTTTGAAACATTACAAGGAATAATATACCTATATATCTTTTGTAGCTAATAAGAAAATCTGAACTTAAAATCCTTTCAAACATATTTCACATAGGAATATAGTGATTTAATTAATTATGATGTTTGTGCCAACCTGAATTTTTAGAACACATTTTAAATGAGAATTAAATAAGAATTTCGTGATTGAAATTGGATTTATTATGATAACGTGCGAGGAACATGAATGAATAAATATATTTGTGTCATATAAGCCAAATAAGAGATGAGATAGTCCTGGAGAAATAAAATTCATATTTGAAAAGCTTGATATGTATATGATGAGGTGGAATATATTTATATGTATGTTTTGAGAAATGGAAATTAATAGTTGAACAAGCTAATAAATTAAAATAATTTGAATTAACTAAGAAATGGAAAATGATAGGCAAGTGGAAAATTTATATTTAAAATAATTATGTGAGGGAATAAGTTAAAGTTTTTATTATAAATTAATATAGCTTAAATGTTAGTCATGAGAGGCAACGGGGGAGGCTAAATTAAATATTGAATTATAGTTCACAAAAGGCTTATGTACTTCACTTATTTAGTTAGTGGATTAGCCTATGTGTTTATTTAATTAATAGTCAAACGAAGAATTTGTTAATAAAATGAAATGAATTTGGAAAGTCATTGATGTGACAAATTAAATGTGTGTGTGTGTGTGTGTGTGTATATATATATATATATATGTGTGTGTGTGTGTGTGTGTGTGTGTGTGTGTGTGTGTATATATATATATATATACTTTGGTTATATGATTTATACCCAATCAAGAATTTAGAGGATTATATGACTAGTGAAGGAAACTAATTAAATAAATTAGTACGTACTAAATATGGAATAAAAAGAAAAGCCAAAAGGAATTAATCAATTAACTTGATTTATAGTCAATTGAATTATTGTCCTAGGTTACTATTTATTTAGCTTGACGGGCCAAATTAATTAATAGACCAAGTGAAAAATTTATTTAGCCCAATAATGTAGGTAATTATATTAATTACCTAGCCCAATTATTTAAATGGAAGGAAACGAATTAATAGCCTAAACTTTTTAATTTAATAAAGTGCTAGCAAGCTTTATGAGTTAAATGAGCCCAAGTGAATTATGTAACATGTTACCAACATAATGGGAGTATTACGTAGCCCAACACTTTTAATTAATTAAATTGTGCTCAAGTTCAATTAACTAGCCCGATCTGCTACCCAAAGTTTTAAATTAAAGTGAGACCATGGACAATTGCAAGTATACTTTTATATATATATATATATATATATATATATATATATATATATAAAGAAAATAAAAATAAAAAGAGGAAAAAATACCTTGTATCTATAGGTTTTGTAAGTTACTAATTATACTATATTCCACTAAACATGTTCAACACTTTTCATTTCAAAACATCTACTAAGTCATTTCTAGAGAGAGGTTAGAGAGAAGCAAGAGAAAATAAGAAAGAAGAGAGAGAGAGAGAGAGAGAGAGAGAGAGAGAGAGAGAGAGAGAGAGAGAGATTAGAAGAAATAGCTAGAAATAACAATTGGTCTTGAGAAAAGAAGATCTAAGCAAGCTTTAGACGACCATCCAAGGAGTAGAAGAAGGTGATGCAGTTGGTTAAAAGAAGAAGAGGTGCTCTAGATCAAGTTTCAAGAGAAAGTTAAAAAGTGTTCTTAACTTTCTTAGTTTTTCTTCTAGCTCAAGCTTCTAGTGTAGTTTATTTGCATGCTTGTTGTGGGAGTAATTTTTGTGTTGAGGATTATGATGGATCGAAAGAAATAAGGATGGTAGTGATGGTGGGTATTTGTTCTATATGTGTTTTGGTACATTAGATTGAAAAATAGGTGCGTGCATGTTAGAAATACTACGATTTCTAAAGTTCAATACTAGTTTGTCCATTTAAAAAAAAATAAGATTATGTGCTTTTATTATTTTTAAAACCCATAAGTTCCATGTGGTAGATCTATGAGTTTGCAAATATCTCCAAGTGGAACGACTAAAATATATTGAAATTTTCATTTTTGGCGATTTTTCTACCAAAACATTCCATTTACTAAAAAATCTGAAAATGTAATCTATCCAAAAATTTGGTCACTATTTTGGGAGAGCTAACCTATTTTAAAAATTATGAACTCTTGGATTCTGGAAATATACATTATGGTTAAGTTCCTATCAAAAGATGAGCTCGATCCGATTTCAAACGAGTGAATTATGGTCGATCAAAGATTTAATTTTTAAAAATTATTTTGGCCAAATCTAGAGTTTTTTTAACTCCGATTAAGCTAAGAGTTTTACTGGAATTTAAGACTCTTATGTGAAAGTTCTAGTTTAAATTTTGTATTTTTTGGATAAAAACTCAATTAATGAAAAATGTTGCAATTTTAGGCATATATGACCTTTTTTAAAATAGTATTTGATGCTAAAAATTAAGGAAAAAGTATTTTGTGTATGGATTAATATATAATAAATAATTCTAGAAGGAAAAAATAATAATAAAGTGTTTAGCTAGTTTTTTAATAAATGAGATGAGCTAATGAAATTAATGTAATTAATTAAATTATTTTTCAAAAAATTATATAAAATATTTTCCCTTACTTATGTGCGATAAATATGGATGAACAAGACAAAGTAAGGGTAAAACGTTCATTTTTACATTTATGTTATAATAACGACGTGTCGTAACGATTATGTAACGTTACGGTTAAATGATAGGTTATCGATATGAGTTACGGTTAATTGCCGACTATGTGTTACTAGTTAGTGAATAAATGTTTAAATATATCCCTACGGATATTGTTGAAAACCTTTTGAACGAAGAAAAAGCAATGTTTAAGGATGACGTATCAAGTTCAGGCAAGTTTTTCAAAACCTATTAGTATTATGTACATGATTTTCAGTGTTATGCAAAATTCTTGTGAAATTGTCATGTATATGAAATCTATGAAATAATGTGATATTAAACTGTGGATATTCAATTGATGATTGGTGTTAATTGTTCTATATGAATATTATAATATGAGGAATTTGAGTTATATTTTTTTTGTTATAAATGATGTTATACGAAGCATGTATGAGTTGTGTCGTATGTATATATATGAAATATGAAGCATGCTTAGATGAAAAGTATATACTATAAGTATTGTACGATAATGTGATGTATGTATAAAATGTGGAATATGATTAAAGATGATGTATATAAGATGATGATTAAAAATGATGTGCATGAGATGATGATTAAAGATGATGTGTATATGGATGTATAAAATGCGAAGCATGTATGAAATATAAAATATGTGTTATGTGATAACTATTAGACTTGTTGAGCAATGTAGTTGCTCACTCTTGCTTAAAATAAATATTTTCAGAAAAGTCTGAGAAATACCAAGTTCCGAAAAAGACAAACAAAAGGGAAAGGTTATGACTTGAAGTCGTTAGAGTTAAGCTTTGACGATAAAACCTTACAGACATAATTGATGTTGTAATGTGTCCTGTTGTAACCCTTGTAGTATGAATAGGTTATGTGATGTCAAGATGAGAACATTGTTAAGATTTTATATCTTGTAGCTATGTTTTATGCTTGGGTTATACCAAGTCTCGTTTATTTAAAAGAAGAATACTTTATAGAATGAAATAATTAGAGTTGGTTGGTAAGTTGTAAATGCTCATAGTTAATGTAATTAGATTAAATCATAATGATATGATTATAAAATGTAATAGAATAAATCATAATGTTTATGATTTTAAGTATATTAGGAAAATGTAAAGATTACGATTCTGGAATAAAAAAATATTGTATGATTTGTAGATAAACGAGTTGTCATCACTTTATATTGTTGACGAATGATGTGATTACTAAGAAAAATATTGTATATTAACGCAAAAGGTACGCGGTAGCAAGTACTGGGATTTTGGGGGCATTACAGTTGGTATCAAAGCTGATAGGTTATAAACCTCAAGTAAGAGTACCTTAGGCTATTACCATAGAGGTATTAATGAAGAACGTGAAGGAATAGACTCAGATAGAGTCTAAGTAAAAAGAAAATGAATTTGGGAAATTCATAGTTAAGTAAAGGAGTTAAAGATATGTATGAGATTAAGAGAACCCATAGAGGGTTATCCAAGAGAGGATCTTGAAGGGAGATAAAAGAAATCGTAGGATGACGGACAAGCTGTCAAACGATTGAAGAAGGTAGCAGAACAGGACAATCGTAGAGTTAGACGATCATAGACTAGGCTTTATTGTAAAAAGCCAGAAGAATGCTAATAGATCATAAGTGATCTAAAAAGATGAACTCGTAACAAGTTGTAAGTGATAAAATGCGAATCAAAATAATTCATATTAAACTAAGAAAAAGTTAGAGGTTGGTGGGATTTCAACTAAGGACTCATGGTAGTGGCTGAGTTGAATAATTCCTTATATGGGCAGGGATTTGTGATTGGTTTAACATCCACTTAGCTTCCTTTAATGGTAAATCATTGAAATCTTATGTTGCACTATTCGATTATATATATGAAGAGAAGGTGTTTCTTTTCTCATTTTTATATTTGATAGTCACTGTACTGTTATGAGATGATAATTAAGGCTACATGCGAATTCTTAAAACTCATACTTATGATAGGTTTGTGACTCATAATCATATGGTAGTTTTTCGACCCCATATGTGAATGAACAATTCTTGATTTACTCTTGAACTACATATTTCCATGACAAGCTCTCAAACTTATATTATTGTGGAAAGTTCTTGGACTCATGATATGTGGAATGCTCGATGAACAATGTTTTTGGTATGTCATCATAGGTCCGAAGAAGGGACATAGAATGAGAGTAAGAGTTCTCATAGATTGGCTAAGGTTAGTAGGATAGGAAATAGATAGAGTTATTAAGTTAAGATGAAATGAGAAAAATTTGGAAATGATTTAAGATTGAGGGTGTACTCCAAATCTTCTAACTATGCTAGATCTTCAAATGTTTTAAGATGATACTTGTACTTGCAGTTAGGTGCATCTAAAACGATTTGTTCAAGTGTTGAACTATAAAAAAAAAATTAAAAAATTAAGTTTTGTTGTGTGTGTGTCTACGCTAATTGTTTCGGCTAGACGAAATTGATTTGAAAATATCAAAACTTATTTGCGAAATCATCAACACACTATTAATGTGAGGACCCGAAATCTCAAGATTTCTTTAATAAAATTAAATGAGAATTTAATTGATAAAATTATCAAGATTGTTAAGTTAATTATTATTTTATGTGATTTAATGTATGAGATGAGATTTTATTTAGTAAATTAAATCTGTACAGAGATTATGATGAATGGTATTGAATTAAAGTAATTAAAAAGTAAATAAATTGTTTTAAAATAATTTATTAAGAATAAGAGAAATTTTAGGTAAATGTACAATAAATTGTACAATTAAATTATTACGGAAGTGTAGAAATTATGTTTTAAATGAGGTTATATGGAAATGTAAGAAATATGAATTATATATGTATATATATGTGTTTATGCTTAATTGTTATAATTATAAATGTTATTAATTATGAAAATTAAGGGATTAATAATTAAATTAATCCGAAAAATTTATGAAAAGTTAATGAGGAAGTTAGTAAAAATTGTAATTATTGATTTCAAATTAATTATGAATTATGGAGGAAGTTTAGAAATTAATTGAGAAGAAATATAATTATATAAATTATATAATAATTATTATATAATTTATATAAGGAAATTAAAATGTTGTATGAAGGAAATAATAATTATATAAATTATATAAGAATAATTATATAATTTATATAAGAGAATTAAATTAATTAAGGGTGGAAGAAAATTTTATAAATTGTATTTGTGTAAAATGGAAATTATTTAAAAAGGAATAATGTAATTATATAAATTATATAATTTATATAAGGAAAGTTAATGTGAATATTAAAGAAATTGAATAATAAATAAGAAAAAAGAATGTTTTAAGTTATTGAAAATTATATTTATGTATAGTGGAATTATTATGACCTTTATTAAAATAATATTTCGGAAACGTGAACATGTTAAAGTAACATGTTGTCCAAGTAACGGAGTGAAAAATTATGAAAAATAATTTTTATATGTAATATGAATTATTTTGGGATTTTTAGAGGTATAAATTATCTCACATAATTACATGCATGTCATTATGTGTGTACAAAATTTGTCAAGAAAAGTACCCAAAAGAGGTGTTAATATTATTTATAAATCATATTATGATTTTTAGTGAATTAAAATAAATATTTTATATTTGTTATATAAAATATTTATTACACGATATAATTACGTAATGTATTAAAATAATAATTATGCATGTGTTGTGGTTGTTTGGAAAATTCCGAAAGAAGGAAAGGCGGTGGAATTATATTGAGCTTTCAAATTGGTTAAGTGATTTGGCTATAAAAGAAATAAAATAAAAAGGGAAAGGGGGAAATAGAAAACAAAAAGAAAGGAAAAGAAAAATAATACAACACTTTCTTTCTTTCCTCCTTCTATCGGGATCCACCCCCCCCCCCCCCCCCAAAACCGTGACCACCATAACCACCACCAAGAAGGGGATTTTGGGCACCATTAAAGTCTTAAACAAGCTTCAAGAGAGGTATAAATCAATTTATTTTGATTTATTTGGTATTTTTGGTATTAATTAAATTGTGTGGAAAATTAGTAAATAAATAGAATAATTATTCTATATAATTTTTTGATGTATATCTATGAATTATATAATTTTTAGAATGATTTTGTGGTGAAAAATTGGAGCAAAATGGTGTATTTTTGCATGTTGGAAGTTACTGTATTCGGGAGGAAGAAGAGAAATATTCTGGGCTGCTGCACCATGCGCGGTAGCCATTTTTTTTTTCCGGATGTGGGTATAAAACGGCGTCGTTTTGGGCGCTGAGGGAGGCAGGCCGCGCAATGCGCGGAAGTGAATTTTTCCACGCCAAACGACGTCGTTTGGCCTACGTCGTTTGGCGTAGGCGGAGTCGGAGAAAGGAGACCGCGCCATGCGCGGCCAAGTTTTAGGCAGTGAAATGACCATTTTGCCCCTGGTCATTTCCATTAATACCGAATGTGTCCACTTGGCCTCGGTAATTATAGAAATGCCCTCGGTCTTTCCAGAAAATACCGAATGAGTCCCAAAGCCGCGGAAATGACGAAAATACCCCTATAAGTTTCGGGAAATTCCGGTTATGTCCCTAAGGGCGCGAAAATTACCAAAATGCCCCTAGAATTAGTTTTTAATGAAATAAATGTTTAAAAATTGTTTAAAAATCATAGAAAATTATAGAAAAATACTAAAAATATAGAAATGATATTTGGGCATTAGATTAATATTTAAATATTTTAAATATTAATCTATTAGGTTTAAAAGTTAGAAAATGATTAAATGAAAATTCGGACAACCAAATATGCTAAATTTTATCCGATGAGTCGGGTTGTCCGTATTAAAGGTGTTGGATATTAAGCTAAATGAATATATTAGGGAACGGGGTTAATTTAATTAACCATATTATTTAATAATTGGTCCAGAGATGATATTAATTAATTAAATGAATATCATAAGAGGATAAATAATTATTATTTGATTATTTTATGATCATAGGTTGATCGACAGAGGGTTTTGAGCTAGCAATTAAATAACTGGACGACAGACAAGTTCTTCAGTCCTTTTATGTTAAATGTTTAATTGTTATAATATGTTAAAGCTTGTCAAATGCATAGGAATTATGTGTTATGTGATACGTGGATAATATGACAATTATGTGTACTTTGTGCAATAATATGGGATATATTACTATAGTAAAAGCACAAGCACGTGATGTATGACACACACCGAGCATATTAAAGTACGTGCTACGTGACGTATAAACTGTTGAACTTGCTGAGCCATTGTGCTCATTACTTGCTTACTGTAAATTTTTGCAGGCAAAGAAATGAATTTCAGGAATATCAAATTATGTTAGAGACGAATAACCTAAGAAGTGGTGAACGTGTTTGTTATATTTTTAATATTATGATTTAAGGTGACTACATTTGCTAGTTTTACGTTGATATTTCATGTATTAGATCTGGATAGGATGAACAGAATTAAATGGTGAACTGTGAATGTTCAAGATAATTATTACGATAGAAGGTATTATATGTTTAATTATAAATGATGCAAGAAGGAATATTTGTATGAAAATAAATCATATTAGATTTTGAATGTGAGCTTTATAATACGTGAAAAAGAAAGAAAAAGTAAAGGTTGCGATCCAGGGACTAGGATCCAGATGTAAGGATTTTAATTATCCAAATATTTTAATACAATGATTGAATTGAGAAAAAGAAAAATTTATACCGAAAATTTGGTAATTGTTGATTTTGAAATTAAATAATGGATCCATTTAGGTGATGAAAGATTTATTAACGAACCGAAATTTTGACGTTAAGAAAATAATGTTAAACAAACATGAAAATTTAGCTAATAAAGTGGGTCGAATTTCGGGGTCGTTACAATTAACGTGGTGTGGAATGATAAAAGATGGAATCATTAACACACTGTTCAAAAACAATATGGTATGATAAAGTCAAAAAATGATTTTCAGTTATTTGAACTGTATAAAGTTTTAAAGTTCCTAATATATGAACGATTTAATAATGAAAGTCTATACCATTTGTTTTGGCTAGACACCTTTGGTAAGAAAGAGTAAAATATAAAAGTTGATAAAAGTGTTGCAATCCAATTTATTAGTGCATAATCTTGTATTAAGCCTTAGGTGAACAATTCCTGAAATAGGGATAAATGATGTCGGCATATAGCTCTGACTTTGCACTCTAAAATTTAAACGCTATGCATGATGTGGAGTATGATAGGCTGAAACCCTAGAGTACTTGCAGAGAATGTTTTCAGTTTTCGTGATTGATAAGCATTCTATTTTTGGGTTATAGTGTGAAGGACTGTGAGTCAAATACTGTTAAACCTAGTGTGGTGTTCTCGGTCTTTATGACCCCTCAACATGATATGAAAAATTATTTTTAAAGGAAATTTTTTACGTCATAGTTATTCATATAGCTTCATAATTTTTGAACAATTATTGAAGACTTTTGAAAAATATTTCAATATTCTGGAAATTGAATGTTTAGAAGGTGTGAACTTCTTAGAGAAAGTGATCGTATAATGTGATATTAGAAGAGAGATCCTCAAAGGAGGAAAGAGTAGAGTAGCCATTAGAGGGAGAATGTAATTAAATATGATTAAATAAAGGTTAGTTTGAATACCTAGTCTTGATGAAGAAAATGAGTAGAGATAACTATACTGTAATTTCGAGAACGAATTCTTAGATGAAGGGGTGAATGTAATATCCCAGATATTTACGAGCCTAATAGGTATGATATGAAAAGATTAAGGCAATTGGATAGTACGATACAATAAGATACAATGTTGAAGGATTACGATTATTTGTTTATGTTAATATTGGACCTTTCCGCATATGAAAAGGAGGAAATGGAATAGTAATAAGAAGTAAGAGTTGTAAGTTAAAGGTTATGAGGTCAATAGTACCAAATGATATAATAGAAGAGACGATACACTTATAAAAATAAGGGATTTAATGATGTTAAAAATGTTAACACATTTGATAGGGTAAATTGAGGAAAAATGATTATATAAGAGTTTAAAAGTAAACAAAATAAGAATATTCGGTAGTCGTGATTTCAAGGACAAAATCCTTATAAGGGAAAAGAATGTGACAACCCGACTTTTTAGAACACATTTTAAATGAGAATTAAATAAGAATTTTGTGTTTAAAATTGGATTTATTATGATAAGGTGCAAGGAACGTGAATGAATAAATATATGTGTTATATAAGCCATATAAAAGATGAGATAATCCTGGAGAAGTAAAATTCATATTTGAAAAGATCTATGTGTATATGATGAGGTGGAATATATTTATATGTATGTTTTGAGAAATGAAAACTAATAGTTGAATAAACTAATAAATTAAATTAGTTTGAATTAACTAAGAAATGGAGAATGATAGGCATGTAGAATAATTAAATTTTCAATAATTATGTGAAGGAATAAGTTAAAGCTTTTATTATAAATTAATATAGCTTAAATGTTAGCCATGAGTGGCAGTGGGAATTAGGAAAGGCTAAATTAAATATTGAATTAGAGTTCATGAAAGATATATGTACTTCACTTATTTAGCTAGTGGTTTAGCTTATGTGTTTATTTAATTAACAGTCCAACGAGAAATTTATTAATAAAATGAAATGAATTTGGGAAGTTATTGATGTGACGAATTAAATGTGTGTATATGTGTATCTATATACTTGGGTGATATGATTTATGCGCAATCAAGAATTTAGAGGATTATATCACTAGTCAAGGAGACTAATTAAATAAATTAGTACGGACTAAATATTGAACAAAAAGAAAAGTCAAAAGGAATTAATCAATTAACTTGATTTATAGTTAATTGAATTATTGTCCTAGGTTACTATTTATTTAGCTTAATGGGTCAAATTAATTAATAGACCAAGTGAATAATTTTTTTAGCCCAAAAATCTAGGTAATTATATTAATTATCTAGCCCAATTATTTAAATGGAAAGAAAAGAATTAATAGCCCAAACCTTTTAATTTGATAAAATGCTTGCAAGCTTTATGAATTAAATGAGCTCAAATGAATTATGTAACATGTTATCAATATAATGGGCATATTATGTAGCCCAACAATTTTAATTAATTAAATCATGCCCAAGTTCAATTAAGTAGCCCAATGTGCCACATAAAGTTTAAAATTAAAGTGAGACCATGAACACTTGCTAGTATACTCCTATATATATATAATTATATAAAGAAAATAAAAATAAAAAGAGGGGAAAAATGCAGAAAATTTGGGCAGCCCTTATTTGGCAAGAGAAAAGGCTCTTTTTGATTAAATAAAAAGCATCTTGCATGTGTAAGAAGTGTAAGAGCATGAGTGCATTGGTTAGGCAAATTGCATAGATATGCACACCTTATATATATAGGTTTTTTTAAGTCACTAATTATACTATATTTCACTAATCATGTTCAACAATTTTCATTTCAAAACATCTACTAAGTCCTTTCTAGAGATAGGTTAGAGAGAAGCTAGAGAAAATAAGAAAGAAGAGAGAGAGGTTAGACGAAATAGCTGGAAAGAATACTTGTTCTTGAGAGAAGAAGATCTAAGCAAGTGGTAGGCTGACGTTAACACTTCTAAAATTAAAATCTTACTCTTATTTTATGAACACAAAATTTAGTATAATGACAAGTAATGGTCAATCCCACAGAGAGTAATATTATTTTTAATTTATCCTAATATTTTAGTTAAAAGCAAATAATAAAGCGGGGGGTTTCATATTAATTATAATTAACTAAATAAATAAGAGTAAATTAATAAAATTAACCAATAAATTAAAAACTACAGTTCTTTGGTTTAATCTCACCCTTACAATTAATAATTTATTTAATCAGAATATATTTCTATTGTTCATGAAATTAATAAACCTATGTAACAATAAGCTCTGCTACCTGAAATTTTTCTTATTTTTAATCTAACAAGACAAACTCTTCATTAGATTCTAACCATTATACAACCTAGAACAAGTTCTCTAAATTTAATATAATGAAAGCATTAATAACAAAGAAATTAGATTATTCTAAGCAATAATCTTATAAGCTCTAACTGTCTAACTTATATCACGATAACCATAATAATAAACAAAAGCTTAACCACAACCATCTATCACTATTCACTACCAACAATTAGGAATAATATCAATTACATGTAATATAATTCCTAAATGTATCAGTTGATAATAATTCGATCAATCTAACGAGCTCTAATAAAATCAATCAAACTTAATATCAAATAGGCAATTAAAACAGATTATCACGAATAAATTCTTATGAGGAAGAATAAATAATATTACTAAATTGATTTAACCATTAACTGCAATCAGGTTCGAAATACCCTTGAACTGAATTAAATAACTTAGCCTGACATGCTCTAAACAGTAATCTCAATGAATGAATGAAGGTATGTGAGTATCCTTAATTACAAAGCTTTAATGTCTATTTATACTAACCTATAAAATCCTACTCCTATAATTGATAGGAAACTTAATTACAAAGGAAATAATATCAATTATGGAAATAAAGTCCTAACTTGAATCAAAGTTGCTCAAAATCATGTGGTCAAACCCGCGTTGACTTTTTTGAAATCCACTCACTGCACCGGGGTGCAGTCTTTCTATTGAAACATCACGCCGGGGCACAGTCACTTGGCCAGTATGCAGTCTGAATTCGTTGTCCTCGTGTTCCTCTTGATCACTTTTCCCTGGGGCGCAATCTTCCTTCACAAAACCTGCACCGGGGGTGCAGTACCTTTATTTACAAATTGACTTTTTCCTACAAAATAAAATTATAAACAATATAAAATTACTAAAAATAATAAAAATACATAAAATTAAATAAATTACCAAAAACACTAAAATTACTTTAAAACTCATAAATAATTAAGTATAAAATATCTAATAAATAGATATAAAAATTTACATATCAAATACCCCCACACTTAAATATTTGCTTGCTCTCCAGCAAATAAAAACAAAAAAAAATATAGGAATTAACCCACAAAAACACATATAAGATACTCAAGCAACAAGTACTCACAAATTGGATCAACAACATCAAAGATTATATAACATGATTCAAAAGAGATCTCAAAACACAACAAAATTTAAAATTCCAACATAATCACTAATTTCAAAAATATTCAAAATTCTTTAGAGTGTGTGTGCATTCCTACTGTTTCAAATAGTCAGAATTTAGATAAACTCATACAATCAAACATTTACCAAATGACTTCATTTCAAAGTAAAGCTTTATTTTTCTCATCGCTATCAACTAAGGCAATTATATAAATAAAAGATCGCACAGATTTAATATGTAAGCACTTCTATTTACTTAAACTTTCATCTCGCTTTATATGCGCGTATACGGATGAATGCGTTTTATGCTCCATTTTGCCTTCATATATTTCTCTTTCTTTCTTAGTGAGTGCATTTTATACTCTATCTCACTTTAATTTACATACTTGACTTATGTAATGTCTAATTTTATTAGGCTTTTCAAAGTTACCAATGTAACGAACTTTCAACCAATGACTCCCAAACCAGTTGGTTTTATGACACTAGATGTAGAGACATCCCTAAGGCTTACTTATCCGAGTAACAAATGCCACAAAATTTCGACTAAGTCAAGTTATCTAATATCATATTTTTTTTTTCAAGTTTAAATATTATCCAATATTCCCCTAAGCTTAAATAAAAATCTAAACTTAGCACGAAACGATGTCAAATAAAAATTTCAATTTTTCAATGGTAATCTTCAGAAACATCTAACTTAATAAGTTCTCTAAATAATAACTAGTCAAACACCAGAGTATGTGCTCATGAAGGTAAAAGAATCTTGAATATCGCAAAACTAGCTCAAATGTCAAAATATAAACCCCGCATATTAGTTAATTTCTCTCAAATAACAATAAATAATTAAAGTCTTATCATCGACCTTATCTTAATTCACAAGATTAATTATTCAAGTAACTACTACTAACACAAAAACGAGAAATGTCCAAACTACCCATTTTCGTACGTATCACGGTTACATTTAGCACATTCAACAAGCCTTTGAACCACAAGGTTACCCCAAGTAGACAGGTTTTGTATCATAAGTATTTGCAGTGAATTTACCCACAAAATTCAAAAATTAATCTTAAAAATGCAAAGAAAATAAATAACCTAATGTAAAAAAAAAATACTAAATCCTTTCCCTCACACTTAGAACTTACATTGTCCTCAATGTAAAGTAAAATACAAAGAAAAGACACAAATAATTATAAAAAGAAAAAGGAAAAGAAATACAAATATGTTTTCTTATATTGTCTCCCAAGCAGCGCCTTTGTTTAACATCATTGACTCGACTCTGTCCTCCTCAATCCCAACAAATTGGATCCACTAAATCCATAACTTCAAGATTATCTACTTGAAAACCTTCATAAAAATGTTTAAGTCGATGACCATCCACGTTAAGAACTTTTCCAGTTTTTTAGCTTTGAAGTTCCATTGCACCATAAGTATAAACATTAGTAATAATAAAAGGACCAACCCAATGAGAACGTAACTTACCTGAAAATAACTTAAGCCGTGAGGGATAAAGTAAAACTTTATGTCCAACAACAAAGTTCTTCCTTGAAATCTTCTTGTCATGAAAAGCCTTTGTCTTTTTCTTATATATCGTAGAGCTCTCATACGTTTCATTCCTTAACTCCTCTAGCTCTTATATCTGTAACTTCCTATGTTCTCTAGATTCATCCATGTCCATGTTACATTGTTTGATTGCCCAAAAAGCTGTAATTCTACAAGTAGATGACAGGGTTTACCAAATACCAGCCTATAAGGTGACATACCTATAGGAGATTTGTAAGAAGTCCTATAAGCCCAAAGTGCAACTTCTAACTACAAACTCCAATCTTTTCTATTCAGTTTGGCAACTTCTAACCTAACAAATATGTTATACTTGAGAAAATTTGCAATAACTTTACAATCATCAATTCGGGTGGTTTTGGCCTCCACCCATTTGGAAGCATAATCAACAGCCAAAATAATATAAATATTACCAAAAGAAACAGAAAATGGTCCCATAAAATTAATACTCCAAACATAAAAAATGTCAACAATTAGAAAAAGCGTTTGTGACATTTGATTCCTCCTTAATATATTACATGTTCTTTGATAATTTTCACATGATTTACAAAACAGATAGGAGTCTTTAAAAATAGTTGGCCAATAGAAACTACATTCTAAAATCTTATGAGCTGTTCCTTTAGGCCCAAAATATCCTCCATAAGCATAAGAGTAACAGAAAGTTAGAATAGACAAAAATGCATTATTAGGCACACATCTTCTAACTATCTGGTCAACAATTTTTTTCCAGAGATATGGGTCGTCCTATGCATAATATTTGACCTCACTCTTAAGCTTTTCTTTTTGGAATTTAGAGAATTAACTAGGAATATAGGCACTTACTAAGTAATTCACAATATTAGCATACCAAGGCAGTATCTTATCAATGAAAAATAGATACTCAACTAGAAAAGAATCATGCAAGGGTTATGCCTCTTCATCCTTGATCAATCTACTCAAGTGATCTTTCACCAAATTATCTACTCATTTCTAGTCTTTAATCTCTAAATCAAATTCTTGTAACAACATAATCCATTTAATAATCCTTGGTTTGGATTCCTTCTTGGTTAGTAAATACCTGAGAGCAGCATGATCAGAACAAACTACAACTTTAGTACCAAGCAAATAAGATCTAAATTTGTCTAAAGCAAAGACAACAGATAAAAGATCCTTTTCAGCTGTAGAGTAGTTAATCTAGGCAACATTCAAAGTTCTAAAAGCATAGTAAATAGCATGAACATCTTTGTTAACTCTTTGTCCCAAGAAAACCTCTACTGCATAGTTGCTGGCGTCACACATAATCTTAAAAGGAAAATTTTAATCTGGTTGTTGTATCACCGGTGCTGAAGTCAATAGCTTTTTCAACTTGTCAAACGCCTCCTTACACTCATCATCAAACTAGAATTCCACATCTTTTTACAATAACTTGCATATCGGCAAAGCTATCTTTGAGAATTCCTTTATAAATATGTGATAGAACACTGCATGACCAAGAAAAAAATGAATCTCCAACACATTTACAGGGTAAGGCAAGGTAGAAATACTTTTTATCTTAGCTTTATCCACTTCTAATCCCTTAGCTGAAGCTACATGCCCAAGTGTTATACCTTGTTCTACCATAAAATGACACTTTTCCTAATTAAAAACAAGATTAGTTTCTAAGCATTTATCTAGCACACGAGTTAAATTATCTAAGAATGCATCCAAAGAATCACCATGAATTATAAAGTCATCCATAAATACTTTAATGCAATTTTCAAGAAAATCAGAGAATATTCTTATCGTGCATCTTAAAAAAGTATTGGGTGCATTGCAAAGTCCAAAGGACATCCTACGGTATGCAAATCTACCGAATGGGCATGTGAAGGTGGGGTTTTTTTTTTTTTTTTTTTTTTTTTTTTTTTTTTTTTATCTTCTGGTGAAATCATAATTTGGTTATAACCTGAAAAACCATCTAAAAAATAATAATAAGTATGATCAACTAGTCTTTCTAACATCTAATCAATAAAAGGGAGAGGGAAATGATCTTTTCTAGTTACAACATTTAATTTTTTGTAATCAATACACACTCTCCATACTGTTTGCATACGTGTGGGCACCAACTCATTATTTTTATTCTTAATGACAGTTATACCATATTTCTTTAAAACTACCTGCACTGGACTCACCTATTGATTGTCTGAGATGGGGTAGATTATACTTGCATCGAGCAATGTTATAACTCTTTTTTTACTACCTCCATCATGGGTGGATTCAATCTTCTTTGAACTTCTTTTATTTGTTTTGCTCCTTCTTTCAAAAGAATTTGATACATGCACACAACCAGACTTATAACTTTAATATTTGTAATTGTCCAACCAAAGACTCTTATGTAGTCTCTTAAAATTTTAAGTAATTTTTCTTCTTAGACTTCGGTTAGATTGTTGAAAATAATCAATGGCAGTGTGTCCTCCTTCCCTAGATATGCATACTTCAAGTGGGTTGGGAAGGGCTTTAATTCCAATATAGGATCCTGCACAACAAAATGTAATAATTTTTCATGAGTTACAAGAAATTGAATAGACGAAACTGCATACTTATCTGAAATCTTAGGTAAGGAATGTAATGCAGCTATTGTATCCTTTGATTCCTGTGTGTGCTCAATTTCTTCTTCCTTGTCTATCTTCAAACTATTCGTGATAACGACCTCCAAATTGTCCTTTTGTAATTGATCAAAAGATTTATGTACTAAAAAATTGATGACATTAATAGCAAAAACGGGGTTAACATCACTAGGATACCTCATAACTTCATAGATATTGGATTGAATTTTCTCGCTATTAAACTCCACGGTCAAGGTCCCATTATGCACATCAATCATTGTTCTTGCTATTTTCAAAAATGACCTCCCTAACAATATATGGGCAGGATTTAGAGATGTATCATCCTTCATATCCACAATGTAAAAGTTTATAGGAAATATAAGTTCAGTGACTATACCAACACATCTTCAATCACCCATTCAGGGTAAGTGTTCGTACAGTCAGTCAATTAAATAATAACACCAGTATTCTTCAAAGGACCTTGATTCAAAAAAGCATAAATAGATAATGGCATGACATTAATCGATGCTCCTAAATCTAGTATAGATCTCTCAAACCTGATATTACCTATCTTTCATAGAATGGTAAACATGCCTGGATCTTTATATTTTGGGAGCATTTTTCTTTGGAGAACAACAAATACATTCTCTCCAACAGACACTTTTTCATCATCTTTTAACTTTCTCTTATTAGTGCATAATTCTTTTATAAATCGTGTATACATTGGCACCTGTTTGATTGCATCTAGTAAAGGGGTGTTCAGCTCTACCTTCCTAAAAGTTTACAGAACTTCCTTTTCTTGCTCATCCTTCTTTCCAGTTCTAGGAATCCTAGGAGGAAAAGATAAGGGATTATTCTTAAGCTGAATATGAGATTTAGTGATTACCTTTGATGTTCCATCCTTCTCCTTAGCTTTTTTCTCATCAAATTAAATAGTAGCCCTTGGTCTGTCTGTTTATTTTTACTCCTTAACATAATTGTACTTGTATTTTCTCTAGGATTGACAATAGTTTGTGAAGGTAATTTCCTTGAGCCTTGAGAATCCAACCGACCAACGGTTGTAGCCAACTGACTTATCTGATTCTCTAGATTATGAATGAAAGTCTTTGTATCTTGTTGAAATTGCAGGGTTTGGTTCATAAAAGTTTTGAACATATCCTCTAGAGATGTCCCAGAATTTGCAACTGCTATTTGTCGAGGTGGGTACTACTGTTGAGATTGTTGGAATCCTTGCTCCCTGTTTAGAAAAGCTGGTGTGATGTCGCAAGCACCCAAAAATAAAATCTTACTTTGGAAAAATAAATATGTAGTAGTGTAAGCAAGAGTCGATCCCATAGAGAATGATTATTTAATTTTATGTTTTTGCAAATAAAAACTGGGGGGGTTTTGAATCAAAGAAATAGTTTAAATAAAATTAACTAAAATAATTATGCAAGTAATTTAATGAAATAAACGATGAGAAAAAGTCTTGGTTTAAGTTAATATCCACCATCAAGAATTTACAACTGATCACTGATGCAAAAATAAATCAATTAATATTTTAAAGATTCACCGTAGAAAGAACTACTCGCAGGTGGAATAATTTTTCTCCTCTCTCCTTAATTTTAGATAAGTAGAGCCACTTGGTCTAAATATCCTTACTAATAAACAACCTCCGACACTTGCTAAAGATTTAATTTAATAGCAGCATAAAGAATTAGAGAGATCGTTGAACTAAACAACACAAGCCACTTGTTTGCATTTAATTTAGATGAATATTCTTCCTAAGATAAAATAATCTTTTGATCTGCAAAACAATTATTAAACTTAGTTGCTTCAAAAATAGCAGTAGATTAATATGAATAATAAACTAGTAGCGCTCCTAGCAATTAAACAAATCAATCATAAAATTGAGCATAGAAGAATATTCAATAATCAAAATATAAATTGAACAATTAAAATAAATTAGATCTCACAGTGGATAAATCTTGATGGCTTCAATCACTTAAACCAAGAAAAATAATTTAGCTACTCATAATTGTAGAGAACACTAAATAATAGAAGAGAGAATTTTTATTCTAAGAAAAGTTGTCTCTTACAATGTGTCTCAAGCCCTCTATTTATAGGCTCCAAAATCCTCCTAACCCTAGTAGGATTTACAATTAAAAATAAAAGAAAAAGAAAATAATTATTTTTCTTACCCTAATTGGAATTAAAATCCAATTTGAAATCAAAAAGGAGCAAAATTCCCGAAATCTGGTAATAACGCGCAAGCCAAACGCGGTGTTGACTTAGTCAATGCGCGTTTTTAATTTTTTTTTCTTTTTCTGAACATCCGCGCATTGCGCGAACTGTTCACTGTCGCGTCCCTTGAAACGACGCCGTTTCACGCTTGTTTCATCCATTACCGCGCCATGCGCGAATGCCAGCAGTTTCGGATTGAAACGACGTTGTTTGATCTCCGGTCTTTTGCCTCTACGCGCCATGCGCGGCTGTCCCAATTTGCTGAAATTACACTTTTGCCCCAGCCGCTGCATATTTACCCTTTTAGCCCTCAGAGTTGCTGTTAATTTCAGATTTGCCACCGATGATTATTTTTCCTGCAAAATAAAATATAAAAATAAATAAAAATAATATAAAAATACTAAAAATCCTAAAAACACATAATAATAAATAAAACACCTAAAACACTAAAAATAAATAAAAACACATAAATAAAAATAAATATAAAAATACTATAAAATTACATAAATTAACTAAAACCCTATAAAACCTATTAAAACCCAAAATGAGCTAAATAATTAAACATTTAAGCACACAATAAATATAAAAACTAAGTATTAGGGAATAAAAATATCATATAATTCAACCCTATCAAAAGCGTTTTGTGGTGGTGAGGGCCTATTTCCTCTATAACTAAGGTTGGGATGATCCCTTCTTCCTGGATTGTAAGTGTTGGAGTACGGATCATATCTGCATTGGGGTTGTCCTTGAAGTTTCCCATCGCGTTGGCTTATTGTGTGGTGTAATCGTCGCTCAACATTGTTTGAATTCATCTCATTGACTCTTTTCGGTGAGTGATCCATCCTAGTTCCATATTGTTGTGAGTTGGCCACCATGTTCGTAATTAAATTCTTCGCAACCTCTGTAGTCTTATCTACTAGTGCTTATCCACTTATAGCATCGATCATACTCTTATCCATTGGTAGCAATCCCTCATAAAAGTACTGGATTAGGTGTTTATTATCAATTTGGTATGATGGATAACTCGAGCACAACTTCTTGAATCTTTTCCAATACTCATAGAGAGTTTCTCCACTGAACTGTTTGATGGCACATCTCCTTCCTCATGTTGGCGACTTTTGAAGTAGAAAAATACTTTTTCAAAAATAGCCTTTTCATGTCATTCCATGATTGTATCGAACTGGAGGGAAGATAGTACAACTAATCCTTTGCTAAGTCTGCCAAGAAAAATGGGAATGCTTAAAGCTTGATGTGTTCTTCGGTTACTCCTTGTAGCTTCATGGTAGAGCATACCATATGGAACTCCTTCAGATGTTTGAAGGGGTCTTCACTTGTAAGATCACGAAAAATAGGAAAAAGATGAATTAGTCCAGATTTAAGCTCAAAAGCGGCATCTAAAGTAGGATAATCAATACACAATGATTGTTGATGCAAATTAAGAGCAACTATCTCCTTTAAAGTCTTGTTATTATTTTGAGCAGCCATCTTTTCTTCGTCTGAATTGTTGGATGAGTTAGCTAGTAGTTCAAGTTCTATGTTAAGACTCAATGATGGAACAAAAGTGTCTTCTAAATCTGCAGTTGTGATTCTTGCTCGACGAGTCTCTTTCTTTAGTATTTTTTCAGTTTTCTCTATTTCTGGATCAAATTTCAAATTAGGAGAGCAAGAGGATTGAGTAATAAACTAAAAAAAAAAACAGAGAATAAAATAAAAACAAATAAATTCCCGACAACAGTGCCAAAATTTGGTAAGCTATCGTTAACACTTCCAAAATTAAAACCTTACTCTTACTTTATGAACACAAAATTTATTATAATGACAAGTAAGGGTCGATCCTACAGAGAATAATATTGTTTTCAATTTATCATAATATTTCTGACAGTAGATAAAAGCAAATAATAAAGAGGGGTTTTTTGTATTAATTATAATTGACTAAATAAACAAGAATAAACTAATAAGATTAACCAATAAATTAAAAACTTTAGTTCTTTTTCGGTTCAATCTCACCCTTACAATTAATAATTCATTCATTTATAATATATTTTTATCTTTCATGAAACTAATAACCCTAGGAAACAATAAGCTCTACTACCTATAATTTCTCTTAATTATAATATAACAAAACAAGCTCTTCATTAGATTCTAACTATTATATAACCAAAAAAAAGCTCTCTAAATTTAATATAATGAGAGCATTAATAACAAGAAAATTAGATTATTCTAAACAACAATCTCAAAAGCTCGAACTATTTAACTTATATTATGATAACCATAGCAATAAACAAAAGCTTGAAAACAATCATTTATCACTATTCACTACCAATGATTAGGAAGAATATCAATTACACATAATATAATTTCTAAATATATCAAATTATAATAATTTGATTAATCTAACGAGTTCTAATCAAACCAATCAAACTTAATATCAAATAAGAAATTAAAACAGATTATCTTGAATAATTTCATATAAGGAAGAATAAATAATATTACTGAATTAATTTAACCATTAATTACAATTGGCTTCGAAATCCCCTTGAACTGAATTGAAAAACATAGTCTGACATGCTCTGAATAATAATCTCTATTAATGAATGAAGGTATATTTATCTCCCAAATTACAAAGTTTTAATGTCTATTTATAGTAACCTATAAAATCCTACTCCTATAATTGATAAGAAACTTAATTACAAAGAAAATAATATCAACTATAAAAATAAAGCGTGGTCAAACCCGCGTTGACTTTTTTGAAATTTGCTCAGTACGTCGAGGCGTAGTCTTTTTACTGAAACATCGCGCTGGGGCGCAGTCACTTGGTCGGGATGCAATTTGAATTCACTATCTGCGCATTCCTCTCAGTTACATTTCGTTGGGGCGCAATCGTCTTTCATAGAACTTGTGCCGGGGCGCAGTGCCTTTATTTCCAAAATTGATTTTTTCCAACAAAATAAAATTATAAACAATATAAAATTAGTTAAAATACATAAAATTAAATAAATTACCTAAAACACTAAAAATACTTTAAAACTCACAAATAATTAAGCATATAATACCTAATAAATAGATATAAAAAGCTACTTATCAGCAAGCTTTAGAGGGCCATCCAAGGAGAAGAATAAGGTGATCTAGTTGGTTATACCAAGAGGAGGTGCTCTAGATCAAGCTTCAAAAGAAGGTTCAAAAGTGTTCTTAACTTTCTTAGTTTTTCTTCTAGCTTAAGCATCTAGTGTAGTTTATTTGCATGCTTATTGTGCGAGTAATTTTTGTGTTAAGGATCATGGTGGATCCGAAGGAATAAGGATGGTAATGATGGTGCGTATGTGTTTTATATGTGTTTTGGTGAATTAGAGTGAAATATAGGTGCATGCATGTTGGTAATACTATGATTTCTAAAGTTAAATATTAATCAATCCATTTTTAAAAAAGATAAGTTTCTATGGTTTTATTATTTTTAAAACCCATAAGTTCTATGTGGTAGATTTATATGTTTGCAATCATTTTCAAGTGGAACAACTAAAAATATTGATTTTTTCATTTTTGGCGATTTTTTTACCAAAACAGTCAATTTACTGAAAAAATTTAAAAATGTAATATGTCCAAAAAATTTAAAAAGTATGAGCTCTTGGATTCTGGAAGTTTACATTATGGTGAAGTTTCGGTCCAAATATGAGCTTGATCTAATTTCGGACGAGTGAGTTATGGTCGATCAAATATTTGGTTTTGAAAAATTGTTTTGGCTAAATCTAAAGTTCTATAACTCCGATGAAGCTGAAAGTATTACTGGAATTTAATACTATTATGTGGAATTTTCAGTTTAATTTTTATGCTTTTTTGGATAAAAACTCAATTAATGAAAAATGTTACAATTTTAGGCATATATGACCTTTTTAAAAATAGTATTTGATGCTGAAAATTTAAGGGGAAAATATTTTGTGTATGGTATAGTATATACTAAATAATTCCAAAAGGAAAAAAAAACAATAAATTGTTTAGATATTTTTATAATAAATGAGATGAGCTAATGAAATTAATGTAGTTAATTAAATTAATTATCGAAAAATTATATAAACTAATTTTTCTGACTTATGTGCGATAAAGATGGATGAACAAGTTTAAGTAAGGGTAAAATTGTCATTTTTATATTTATGTTATAATAACAACGTGTCAAAACGATTAAGTAACGTTACGGTTAAATGATAGGTTATCGACATGAGTTACGGTTAATTGTCAACTATGTGTTACTAGTTAGTGAATAAATGTTTAAATATATCCCTATGGATATTGCAGGAAACCGTGTTAATGAAGGAAATATCATGTTTAAGAACGGCGTATCAAGTCCATGCAAATTTTTCAGAATCTATTAGTATTATGTGCATGGTTTTTTGCGTTATGCAAAATTATTGTAAAATTGTTATGTGTATGAAATCTATGAAAAAAAGTAATATTAAACTGTAGTTATTCAGTTGATGGTTGGTGTTAATTGTTCTATATGAATATTAAAATATGAGGAATGTTAGTTAGATTTTTTTGTTATAAATAATGTTATACGAATCATGTGTGAGTTGTGTCGCATGTATATATATGAAATGTGAAGCATGCTTAGATGAAAAGTATGTATTATAAGTATTGTACGATAACGTGATGCATGTATTGAAAGTAGTATGCCATCAATCCAATCACATTTGATGTGATATAGATATACTTTATAATCTTATTTGATTTATTAATAAAAGTATAAAGGCATTTCTTTATTCATGATTAATTGACTTAATTAATTATATGAATAAACCTATAGTTTTGAGAAATGTTTTTAGAATCATAATATTGATTATGCTAATGAGATCTAAATTCAAGATAACTCAAAACTAAAATGTTCCTAATTGTGAGATCACTAAAATGAGGATTTATGAATTCAGATAGATTAGTATATATTATGATTGCTCTATTGAAGATGATGATTGATCTTATAATTATTTGTGTAGAGATACTAAAGCAAGTATGTAGGTGCTTATTAGAGAATAAATTTTTTGAACGCGACTCACTCAAGGAACACCTAATGGAGTTTTATTTGTGTGTCAATAGGAGTTTCTTTTGTGATTGTAATACAATTGATCATTGTACTTGAGAACATCATAATACTTTATGTATGATGAGTTATACTTTAGCATATTCCTTAAGACCTTTAGGATATATCAAAGGGTATGATCGAGTATGATAAGTTGTATATGGAAGTAGGTGAATAGTCAACAAATGATCTACCACTTCCAATAATGGAAGAGAATGTCCTATGTAATTCGATAAATGACAACTCAGAAATCATTGGCCAAGGTTGAATGAAAATTATAAAAGAGTTTATAATTTACATTAGAGTTGTACATTTGTGAATTGAAATGCATATGATCATATAAAATAAGACTTGACGATAATTTCATGTCTTATATTTGATTGAGATATTGAGTGGTAGAATGATTGAATTGTAAGGTAAGTATTCACTGAAAGGTTCTTTTACGATCAAATGTTAAAATCTATATTATCTAGAATGTCGATTAATCGCTAAGTGGGCTTACCCTTATTATGGAATAAATATTATTTATTAAATGAATTAAATAGTTTAACTTGTTTACATATATATAAGATTAGAATGATTCTAATTAATTTACTCTACAACTGGTTTAATATAGAGAACCTAAAGGGTGACACCGTAAAAGAGTAATATTTATTTTTGAACTGGATGCCATAATCGAAATAATAAATTAAGTATATTTAATTTATACTGTGGTGATAGAATAAATTAAATAGTTTAATATTTACAATTTAGTATTTAAGAAATACTAATTATAAATTAATAAGTGGATTATTATTATTATTATTACCATTATTATTACCATTATTATTATTATTATTATTATTATTATTATTATTATTATTATTATTATTATTATTATTATTATTATTTAGTTACTAAATAATTTAGGAATTAATTAATACGTAGTAGTATTATACATAATTAGGTTCCTAAATGGTTTAGGAATTGTAACTATAATAATTAATTAAATTACTAAATGGTTTAGGAATTATAATTAATTAATTTAGTTCCTAATTGAATTGAGAATTAAATTAAAACCCTAATCCTAAATAGTTTGGGAGGATTGTCTATATCTATAAATAAAATGAGTCTTATTATGGATTAAGATTACACACTCTTTCACAAGAATTGAGAGAGTATTTCATAATTTTTTACATCTAAGGAGTTAGAGAGAGAGAGAGAGAGAGAGAGAGAGAGAATTGGGATTGGCCACCCATGGTTTGAAGAAATCAAAATTCACTTCTTTAATTCATAGATCTCTTGGTGGATCACCTCTAGAGGTTTTACACTTGGGGAGCTAACATTGATTTGTGGAATCTAATCGGTCAATTTGAAGAAGAATGCGAAGGATTAAAGGGTGCTGAACTTGTACATGTGTAAGCTTGGTTCTACAAAGGTATAAATCTATTATCATTCCTCAATTAATAATAATTGCTGAAGAAAGATCTTGGTTATTAGTTTGTAAACAAAATTTAAAATCTAATTTTTCTTGCTTCCATTGCGCTTGTATAATTTGATTATATGTATGTCATATTTTTGCAACCCAACAGTGGCATCAAGAGCCAAACTTATACGAATTATTAATTATTTTGATTCCATATCTGTATGGGTATATATTTAATTAGAACAATTTATTGATCATAATTTGTTGTAGAAAATTATGGGTTTTGAAAATAATTACCAAATATCGTGTTTTGGATCATAAAGAAATCAAAACTACAGAAAATGTGACATCCTGAATTTTTAACATGATTTTTAATTAAGGATTTTGATTAATTAAGTAAAGGTTAATAGTTAAAACCTAGTTATGAATGACAGAAAGTGTAAGAGCGATGAAATATAAACCGTTATGTGTTCAATGTGGTATTATGTGATTTTTTATTTATTTAATCAATGTGTTATAAATGACCTTGGATGATTGAATAGTGAGCTAATGGAATTAAGATGTATGATTGTTGTAATGTCCACAATAGGCTAATTTGAAAGAAATTAGTATAGGACACTGTTATGCGACAACAGGTAATGGATGTAATATGTGTATATGTATGTATTTGAATTGAGAAGGAAAGAGGAGTTTAAAGCTATAGAATAAAGGATTGAAGGGATGATATGTGAATAGTTGGAGTTTATTAAGAAATTGATATAATTGATCTGAATAAGGTATATATTTATACGAATCATAAATATGGAAGGTAATACCCCGAGAATGTGTAGAAAGAATGTAGTATGCAAATATAGTTTGAATTGGTGTATCTATGCCAAGTAAATGGACAAAATAATGTATAAGTTGAGAAATGTTAATATGAGCGTAAAAGGATACAAGAGAATGGATTTTGGTAATCCTAGCAGAGTTTGCTTGTTGAGAAAGCGGTTTAAAAGGAAAAGTGAGATTATGACCAATTGAGATGGTCAGAGTTGAAATTTATAAAATGTGGAACCAAGAAGGTTCGTAGGAAATGAGAAATATATTTTATGGTTAAAGGGAGTTATGTAGTTGATTTACAATTAAAAGACTAATGAAGCTATAAAATGAGATTACGTGAGCATAGCACGATGGAAAGCGAATGACCTAATTGGTCAATCGGAAGAGAAATCAATTTATATGAGTGTGAAATGAAATTATGAAAAGAAATCATAAAAGTTGGTTTGCAAGGGAAAAATTGCATGAATATGGAAATCTAACAAATTGGGCAAAAGACCAAATTGCCCTCAACAATTGGATTAATGACCATTATGTCCTAAAGGGTAAAAAGACCAAAATACCCTTGACAAATTAAGTAATGACCTATGCGTCCCAAGTGATGAAATGACAAAGATACCCTTGACTAAATATGTGAAATGACCAAAATGTCCTTGGATTAAAATAGAATTAACACAAATTGGGTTAATTATCTACAAAACTAACAAGGCAAGTTCTCCTCTTCATTCCTATTTTATTGAAAACAAGCCTAAAAGAGAGAAAGAGCAAGGGCCATGAAAGCTTAGAGAGAGAAAGTTTGATTCGTGTAGCTCGGATGGTTGGATGGTTATGGAGCAAGAAGAAAAGATGAAGCTCTCTTCATGAGGAAGCTTTTGATGTGAAGAAGTTGATCATCCAAGAAGGTATAAAGATGTTCAAGTTATAAAACTTGTTTTTTATGCATTTAAATTCAAGTCTTAGAGTAGCCATGCTTGTATTTGTGGCTAAGTGTTTGAGAATTATGTAAGTCATGTGCTATATGTGAGTTCATGATAAAACTCTAGGCTTGAATGTTGTAGGACAAAGTTGATGGACTATACATGCACGTTTTCAAAGCTAGAAACCATGAATTATTGCGTGATCATGTGTTACATGATGGTAATTTTGATGAAACCCTAGATAAGGGTGTTAATTGTATAAGAAGCATGCATAATTTCATGTTAAATGGTATTCAAAAGGTTTTAAAGATTAAAAAACATGATTTATGTAAGGAAATTGCAATATTAGGTTATACTTTGTGTATAGACTAAATCATAATCTATAAAGTACATTAGAATGTGCATATAGAAGTGATATGGACTTACAAAGTTGTTATATGTGTATGTGATAGCCTATGTGGTGTATGGGGTCCAAGGATTTAAGTTAAATTAAGGTTGGAAATTATAAAGTTGGCAAAAATGCCACCAAAGTGTGAATTTTGGCTATTTTGTGTAATTGGTGATTAAATGAGACCAAAAAAACTAAGTTTGATATTAATATATGTGTCATAATTGAATCGGAAGTCATTCGGTTTGCATGGCGACAATTGTGGATTTTAAACATTTTAAAACGTTCGCCAACGATCAAAACGAACCTTTTGAAAAAATGAATTCAAATGAAAAGATTTAAATGACTTGAAGGCCCATGTAAGTTAAATATTTGCTATATGTGGTAGATGATGTGTTAGAATCAAGTTTTGCATTAAGGGGCCAAGAATAGTATAAGTTTTGGAAATGAGAAATTCATGAAAGTTTATGAAAATGCCGTCAAAGTGTGATTTTTGGCAATTTTGAAGAACTAAAGGTGAAATGATGTCAAATGATCTAGTTTTATATAAATACACGTGTCTAGGTTGATTTGGAAATCAACGGATTGAAATTTGAATGAAAAGGCGATTCGAACGATCGAAATTGATTGTTTCGATTCAAAATGGATTTTTACGGACAATTATCGCCTCGTGCAAATTTTTATGGTTTTAAAAGTTTGAACATGTCATTTATGACCTAAGTGAACCATGTCAAGTGTTAGAATGGAGTTTTAAAGTATATGGCCAAAAATCACGAAGTTGGAAAAATTGAGTTTGAAAGTCAAAATTTTTCTAACTGTTGGAAGTATTTTGAATAACCCTTCTAGGGGCTAATGTATCAATGATTTTAAAGAGGCAAATGTGACAAGTAAAATTTTTATAAAATACTATGTAGTGAGTTCTAGATGTGGTCCAAATTTGGGCTCATTTGGATGTAAGATGAAGGAATTAAAAATTGGCAAAGATAGTGCAAAAATAAGAAATCCTATTTTTGAACACTGCGCCTAGGCGCATTGTTTTGTACTAAACATTGCGCTGGGGTCGCAATGTACTGTTCATGGCTGAGAACACTTCGCGACTAGCGAGCTCTGAAGGCGCCGGGGCACAATGTCTGTGCATTTGAAATTTTTTTAATCTTCCAAAAAGCTATATTTTGATATGGAATAATAATGATAGGTTATGTAAGCCCTAAGTAGATAAGAATGACCAATATAAAGGGTGTCTAGGTATAATGAAATGATAAATGGCATAATATAACATGCCTAAAGCTAAGCCAAAGTATGATATAAGTTGTGAAAAAGGTCGGGAATAAGGTAAGAATGTATTATTAACCTACATAAGGTATAATATATCAAATGTGATATGATTAAAGACGATTGGTCGTATATTAGTGAGATAAGTATGACAAGTTATATGAAACCTTATGATCCTATATTGATAGATATGTTACATATTTACAGATATCGCTCGAACTAGCCACCCTATGCAAGGAAGGATATGAAAGGACGACAGACAAAGTAAATGTTAAGTAAAATAAAAGCATTCTAGGCAAGTTCTTCAGACTTAAATGTAGTATATGTTCTATGTGAACTACGTGATAGTAAATGAGTTGAAATGTGCCCTATGTGCAATTATGTGGTTTTATTGCTAAATAAATTACATGACATTAAGCATAACATGTTAAGATAAAGGTTGCATGACGCATATTATGAACTGTGAGTATGAAAGGTGATAGCTGAATTACTTGCAGAGCTTTATGCTCACTCTTGCTATAAACTAATATTTCAGGTAAAGTACGTGAAGGCCAGATGTTCCGGTTAAGCGAAGGTAAAGGAATGTGAATGTATGAATAAGCGGAATGAGGAAATTTGATATATGTAAATGGTGAAATGTATATGTACAGCAGGCAAATATGAAGTTATTTATGTGCAAGTTATGTAATAGTTGGTTAAGTTATATATTGATAAAAGATGATTGTAATAATGATGTTAGTCGAGTCTACATGTAATAAAACTCGCATATAAGTAAACAGCGCCATATATGCAAACAAGTATATATGAACAGGAGGTATAGAACATGTATAAGTAAACAGGGCCATGTATGAATAATTCATGGTGAAATTTTATTTACAGGTTATGCTAAATCATAATAAATATGATTTTGAAATTGTAATATACTAGGTCACAATTTATAAACGTTTGACCTAAGTTCTAATAAATAGTAAGTGAATGTTACGATCTTGAGACATGATGACGATTATAAGATAAATAAACAGATTTATGGATTGCATTATGGTCAACTGAATGGTTTTAAAGATTAAAGGTTAAGTTTTAACGCACGAGATTCTAGTTAATGTGGTTTAAAGACAATGTTTATGTTATCCAGATATAATCGGATATAATTAAAGAATGTTGGAATTTCGGGGGCATTACAGAAAACATCAAAAATTGCGAGCTAGTTAGAACCCCTTGATCGCTGCAGCTGTCACTTGTTCTAATGGCTTTTTCGTAATTTTAATTTTTCAATGGTAATTTTGTAATTTTGTGTTTTTTGAAAAATTAAAATAGAGTTATTTTAAACTTGAAATTATATTTCATACAACTTTAAATTTCTCATTAAATGATACCGATATATATGTGGAATAAATTTTAATTCATAAGATGAATATTATTTATTGATATATATGTTGATGTATATAATAATAATAATTGGGATTGATTATGGATTATTGAACAATGTGTGATTAGATGTGGATGCATAAATGACGAAGTTTTATAAATGGGGTCTGCGTACCTCGTCTTCATAATTTTTCTTATATATAATTATATCTCCCTCCTATATACTACCCCTTGACTACTGATCAATGTTTTTATTTATTGTAAATAGTTTTGTAATACGATTAATTAGATTTATTTGAAGAATTTGAGCCGAATAGTAAGAAGCACATAAAGATCTGTTTGTATTGGAGCCCGGGTTAAATGTAATAGTTACAGTAATGTATTTATTCTTGGACCCTATGTTTGACCATTTGGTTTATTTGGTGGCTCGAATAAACCAAACTAGAATAAAAGTCTATAATTAATCCAAGTATAATATAGTATTCTATATATGCATGCTTATTTATATATATTATATATTATTATTAAACATGTTTTGCATATTAATTAATGTAACGCGTATTTTATACATACATATGTGTGTGTGTGTGTGAGTGTGTGTATGCATGCGCGCTAAACAAGATGAGACAATTAATATTAAAAAAAACCCTCATGGTATAGAATAAATATTATTTATAAAATGATCAAAAATGTTTAATTTATGAATTAAAGGAGTTTAAATCAATTAAATAAAATTAGAATAATTCTAATTTATTTATTCTACTACTCATAATATTAAGTTGTAACGTTTAAAGATATTTAGAATGTCGAACATCGCCTTCCAGCATGGTAAAACGATAGAGTATCAAATAATCATTATAAGTTTGTTGTGTCACCTAAGGCTTATATTAATGTTTTGAGATCTTATTTTATCACATTTTATACTTATAAAAGAATTGAACAATGTTATTTTGTTGTGTTTTTCTCTTCACTTATATGGATGTGTTAGGTCAGACTTAACTTGAATAATTTTGATTTGGATGTGTCACACATGATCATAATAATCTAAAAAACAAAATAAAAGGAGTTACATGGTGATGTAATTGACAAGGAGTTGTCTACCTATTTATTTATATATAGTTTATTGTGTCACACAAGGCTATATATATTTGAAATATGATTCTTATTCTCCCTAACAAATCTTTAACTAGATTTGCCGAACTATATACAGAGGTTAATATAGTTTGATAAAAATAGTGGGAGGCACCATTAATTAACTTAGTGATTAATAAAATGAATGTATGTTAATATTGTTATTAATTCACTTAAAGAATATTGTTATGTTTAATTCACTAACACTGCATAGCATATTGAATGCTAATAATTTAATCAAACTGAATTATTTGAATTGATTAAAGAAATTTGAGAATAGTTCTCAATGCTGAAAAGCTAGCGAATGTCCTTAATTTGCATATCATTGCAAATGTTGCAGCTAATGCCTCTAAGGAAGATATTACTACTTTTTGAAGTGGCAAAAATGATGCAAAGGTGGCTCAATGCATCATGCTCAGCTGCAATTGAGCCACCTTTGCATCGAGCCACTATAGTGTTAAGCTGGGACACTTGAAGAACAACTTCATGAGCAAAAATGATGCAAAGGTGGCTCAATGCAATGATGCAAAGGTGGCTCAAGTGTCCATGAGTATCAAGTTACAGCGTCAATGCCAAAAATGGATACACCTACTATAGTGCTAAGCTGGGACACTTGAAGAACAACTTCAAGAGAGTTGCAGTACCTAATTGTATGTTGATATATTTAGACATGGTAGGATACATCTACATGTCCATAATATATCCATAAAGTAACCCAATTAAAATTTAATACTTGATCAAACTAGGTGGTTAGGCTGATTCTGGGTTTTTGGGTAACCCAGAACTTAGCCAGTCATGGTCGGTCAACGATGTTTGACCACTAATTTCTCACAGAATAGTGATCCGATGGACGTTTGGTTTGTTTCTGTGTATACCCTACACGGCACACTACATCTACAACATTAAAATATATCCTACAACTAATAAGATTGAATCAAACCGTTTGACAATATGCCTTGTCAAACTGTTCTTCATTTTCTAGAATTTTCAGAAACAGAATCCGTGATTCGTCAACGAGGTTTGACCAGGATTATCTCATAGCACAGTGATCCGATTGGGGTGATTCAAATTTCAGATTGTTAACCTCATGGAATACTACAACTATAAACACTAACATGGATCAAACTAAAAACATAATCGGATCTATAGGCCTAACAAAGTACCCTGTCAGACATGAATTTTAGGGTTCTTGGCAGTTTTAGACAGGGCTAAAATCTATTATTTTATGCATCTAGATGTTATGAAACCTCAATTAAGCAACCCATATCACTTATATACATAAGATCAGTCATTCCTAAACATTATAACATAAATTTTAACAAAGCCTTAAAGATCTACATTAAAATTAGGGTTTGTACCCCTTGAAACAATTTTGCTAAATTGCCTCTTGATTCTGATCAAAAAAGGACCTGGGACTTATGGAACTTTAATTATGACTGATATTGGTTGTGAATTTCGTGGGTTTCATCAATGGGAGTGCTTGTTATTTATAGGAGGGCTAGGATTAGGGTTTTATGGTCTTTTGGACACTTTTTCTTGCAAGTTAAGTTTGATCAACCATCACCCAAGTGATGATGATTTGAGGTCGGTTTACAGGGCTCATAAATGCTCAATTAATGTATTGAATCATTACAAATGGTGATTCACCCATTTCCAAATTCATGTGGGCAAGATTAAATCTCATTTTTAGTTTAAGGAAGCAAAAGCCAATTTTGGTTCCTCCTCTTCATGTGGCAGAGATTCCAAGGGTGTTTTAGTCATTTCTCAATGTGTTTTTAGGGTACAATAGTCCATTCATAAGTTGGTTTAATTATCTAGGTTTAAGTAACCACTTTAGGGTTAGGATTTCTAAATCTTAATTAGGGTTTCTTAATTAGGGTTAGGTTTTCTTCATTAAATTTAGAGTTTTCAAATTATGTTTATATAATTAAAGTATTTAAAATGTTTTACTTCATTTGTTAATATATAACAACACACAATATTAATTACATAATGTAATTACACATAATATTAAATACAAATATGTTTACTTGTATTATTTAAAAAAAAAATCTTAAAATTTCTTATTAAAAGTTTAGATTGTTACATTATAGACCTTAGGTATGAGTACCTTAGGCTATAACATTTGTGAGAAAGAAGAAAATAGTAAAGAAAGGGACTCTAGAGGAGTTGAGTTATAAATAAATGAATGTTGAGAATTCAGGACTAAGATATAATTAAGATATCTTAAGATAAGATAATGAGAAGGGGGAAAAGGGCCATGAGAACCTAGGCGATTAAATGTAAAAAGAGACTCTTAATGAGTTGTGAAAAGTAAAATATGAATCAATAAAATTCATATCAGATCAAAGAAAGGTAAAGAAAAAGCTGAGTAAAGTAAATTGAGAAATGCTAGGGTTTGTGAAATTTTTCATTGAGGACTCATGGTAGTGGCTGAGTTGTGCACTTCCTTGTATGGGCGGGGATTTGTACTTGGTTTCACGACCACTTAGCTTCCTATTGTGATAATCAATGGAGGTCCAGCGTCCCGGTATCGGTTATGTATGTTGAGAAGGTAATTCTTTTCTTCTATATGTGCCTGATACATAGGAAGAGAGAGAGTAAGATTAGTTGCGTGTTCTGAAAACCCAAGCGTATGGTAAGTTCGTGATTCATGATTATGTGGTGGAGGCCCTCAGCGAATGAGCGACTTTGACCTGACTAGGACAAGCTCCTCAAGCCATATGATTGTGGTAAGTTCCTAAGCCCAAATGCGTGGCAAGTTTGATGAACATTGGTGGGTTAAAAAAGAGAGCCATAAGTTGAGAGAAATAGTTCTCAGATAATGGCTGAGATTAAGGAAATAAGAAAGAGATAGAGATTATAAGAAATGTTTAAAGGAATAAAGGAAAAGCAATGAAAAGAGGAGATAATTTGCTAATGCTTAATAACATAATTATGTAACTAAGGGTATATTAAACACTTAAAAAATATTATCATTATTTGATAATATTGTAATCACATAAAACATATATTAATTATTTAATATAGTTCAAGCTTCTAATATTATTTTTCATTTAATAATATTTTCTTAAACTTATAGAATTATTAATTATTTAATAATATTTTACTCATTTTCTAATATTATTATTCATTTAATACTATTTTATTAATTTTTTAATATTATTAATTATTTAATAATATATTATTTATTTTTTAATATTATTATTCATTTAATAATATTTTATTCACTTTCAAATATTCTGGACCACCGCTGCGGCGGTGACTCGCAAAGTGTTTCATCGCGGCGACGGTAAGACCTACCGCTATGGCGGTAGTTCTAATTTCCAAACCCTAATTTTTTCAACTTTAATTTCTTTAGTTTAATCTTTTATAAAATGAAACATACACATCCAAAATACACCAAATCAGTTTTGTTATCTTCCTAACTTCTTGTTTTTCAATATTTCATAGTTCGATCTCATTTTTGAAAACGTTTTTGACATAAAATTCAAGATCGATCACTCTAGGGTTTCAAAACAACATATATTTTGCAATAAAAGCCATAACTTTTTCATTTTTCATTATTTTTGAGAGATTCAAGTTGGGTTATCTTTATAACTCATAAATATAACTTTCTAGCAATCAAAATCAAATAACCAACTTTTATATTTCAAATTACCACAATATATAGAACATGACTAGTTAGGATTTTACCGGTAAAGATTTATATACACATTTTTACAACTTTTTTTCATACCAAGCATATAAATACACATATTCATGAACCATGAATCTTCATATATATCTAATATCTAGCATTATAAAACATCAAAATAGATTTTAAACTGTTAAAAATATATTTTGACCATATAAACTATATTAAGCATACATGGACATATATATACACATTTTCACTAGTAAATCTCCATCCTTATTCCTTCAAGCTCACCGTAGCTCCATCATACACAAATTCCTCCCACAACCAACCATGACAAATATTCATACAACCAATATTAACCATAGAAATGAAAGGGTTAGAGTAAAGAAAACTTTTAATTCTCTTAAGCTTGGATGCTCTTCTCCTCCTTCTTCCAAAGTACACCAGAAAGTTTAAATGCTCCACCTTGGCTACTAGACACACACTCTAGATGATCTAGCTCACTACTCACAAAAATCTCTAGCTTTTCTTTTAAAAATCTAGATCTTTCTCTCTATTTTTCTCTCTAGAAAATCTAGCAAATGACTAACCAACCTATCAAAGCTTAATGAAAGACTTATTTATAGCCCAAGGCTATCATTTCAACACAAAATCAAGCAATATTAAAATTTGAAATCCACCCATATGTGGGCCCCATAGTGACCAGCCAAATGGCCTTTATTAAGCCATTTTTGGTTTAATTTTTATTGTAATTATACACATATATACATCTATTTATATATATGCACTTATATATATATACATTGACTTAGTTTGGGCTCTACTTTGGACTTTGTAATTAATTCTATTGGGCTCCTTCATTTAATTTGTTTGGGTTAATTTATTCATTCCATTGGGCTAACATTAACTAACATATACTACATTTGATTAACATAAACATTGGGCTAGTTCAATTATAACATGGACCAATAAATTAACTATATTCATGGACTACAAGGTTTATTTTATTGAACTTAGTTTAATAATTCATTTGGACTTTAAATATAATATAATTAGATTTGCTTTAATTAATTCTACTACATTGCTACATTATTAGATTAATTAAATACACACATGCATACATACACACACACACACACACACACACACACACACACACACACATATATATATATATATATATATATATATATATATATATATATATATATATATTCACCCAATCATGTAAATGTTCAATCAATTGGCACAAAATTTTTAATTCATTGATAATTATTTAATAATCATCATTACAATAAACTTAGAATTTGTGGTTATTACATTCCCTCCTTATATGAATTTCGTCCCCAGAATTACAAATTTAAAGCTACTAAAAAAGATTTGGATAATTATTCCTCATCTTTTCTTCAAGTTCCCACGTAGTTTCCTCAGCATTGTGGTTCCTCCAAAGCATTTTGACAGAATGTATAACCTTATTTCAAAAAATCTTTTCTTTCCTATCTAATATTTAGACAAAAATTTCTTCATATGATAAGTCTTTCTCAACTTGAATCGGTTCATAGGAGATGACGTGCTTGTAATCAAGCTTGTATGGTCGTAACACTGAGCATGAAATACATTATGAATATGCTCTAGCTTAAGAAGTAAAGCTACCTCGTACGCCACTTCACCCCTCTCTTCAATATTTTGAATAGTCCTATGAACCTCATACTTAGTTTTCCTTTCTTTCCAAATCTGATTTTTCCTTTCCAGAGAGACGTTTTCATAAATACAAAACATCTTACTTCATAATCTCACTTCTATTGATGTAGATCTACATATTTCCTCTGGCGATCCTGAGGTGCTACTAGTCGAACTCTTATTACTCTGATAATTTATATGGTCTGTTGAACTAATTTCGACCCCAACAGTCGACATTTTCTTACTTCATCCCAACATAGAGGCGTTCTACATTTCCTCCCATACAAAGCTTCATAAGGCGACATGCCTATACTCGCATGATAACTTTTATTGTATGCAAATTCTACTAAAGGTAAATGGTCCTCCCAACTACCCTTGAAATCCATTACACAGGCTCTGAGCATGTCTTCCAATGTTTGAATTATTCTCTCACTTTGCCCATCAGTTGGCGGATGATACGTTGTACTCATTTTTAACCGCGTCCCCATTTTTTCCCTAAAGACTCTTCCAAAAATTTGATGTGAAGCGCGGATCTTTGTCTGACACAATTGGTATCGTCACTCCATATCTTGATACTATCTCTTTAATGTACAACTTTGCCAACTAATCCAAATTAAATTTAATCTTGATCGGCAAAAAGTGCGCTGACTTTGTTAGTCGATCTACAATTATCCATATCGCGTCATATCCCTTCTGTGTTGCTGACAGTCCTACCATAAAATCCATCGTGATATGCTCTCATTTCCATTCAGGAATCTCTAATGGTTGTAATAACCCGCTTGGTCTGCTTTTATCCTTTGACAAGTTAGGCATTGGCTGACACATTCTACAACGTCTTTTTTCATATTTGGCCACAAAAAATGCTGACGTAGATCTTAATACATCTTTGTACTACCCGGATGTATCGAGTATCTCATACTGTGGGTCTCTTGCAAAATCTCCTCTTGTAATTCAGGCACTAATGGTACCCAAACACAATTTTCAAACCTCCACTTTGAACTTGACCCATTCTCCACCAATCATTCTCTTCCTTATTCTATCATATTCTTCATCTTTGTTTTGAGCTTCTTTCACCTTATCTAATAAGGTTGGACTCGCTTCCATCCCTATCGACTCCTTTGAATCTATTCGAGTTATTTCTTTAACCAATTCTTCCTGGTCTGTCAACACAAATAACTTCTCTCCGATCTTTCTGCTTAGAGCATCTGCTAACACATTGGCTTTGCCGAGATGACATAGAATCTCATAATCATAATCTTTGATTAATTCTAACTATCTTCTCTGCCTCATGTTCAACTATTTTTGTGTGAATATATACTTCAAACTTTTATGATCTGTGAATATCTCACAGTTTTGTCCATATAAGTAATGCCTCCAAATTTTATGGGAAAACAACCGATGCCAACTCTAAGTCGTGGGTAGGGTATCCTTTCTCATAATCTTTTAATTACCTTGACGCATACGCAATGACCTTTCTCATAATCCTTGATATTATGACGTGTAAAAAGTTTAAATAAATAAAATGTGTGTATTTTAGTTATTTAAATTAAGCAATTAATGTGAATTATGTAAATTAATCATGGATGTATATTTTATTACGGTTATTAATTTAATGATATATGTTAATGAAAAGAGGATGAATATTGAAAATTAATCCTGAATTAAATTAAAGTTAATGAGGTAATTAATGAAGTCAAAATTATTGATCATGGATTAATTTATAATTATGAGGAAATTTGGAGATTATTAAGAAAGGAATTATATATATAAAATATATAGAAATAAATAAATATATTTTATATAATGAAATATAATTATGTGTGAAGGAATTTTGGTTATATAAATTATATGAGGGTGATATATAATTTATACAAGAAAATAAATTTATTAAAGAAAAGGTTAATAATTATATAAATTATACAAAATTTATATTGTATAGTTTATATAAAATATATAAAGTAGTGAAAAGAATAATAAATAAATATGAATGATTATTATTTTTAATAAAATAAATTATGTTTATGTAAAATAGAATTATTTATATTTTTATGAGATATAATGTTTTATGAATTATGCATGTAAGAGAAATTGTTATAATACATAATATATATAATAATTAATTTATGTATATATTATGTAGTAATAGAAAATACATGTATGTTTACGTAATGTATATGTAATAAAGTTGAAACATAGGAAAATTAATTTTATTAAGTTATGCAACTTATTTTATTAATTTTGGAAGTATAAAATACTTCATATAGTTACATGCATGTCCTTATGCGTGTACAAAATTTATCAAGCAATGTACATTAAAAATATGTGAATATTATTTATAAATTATTTTATGAATTTTGGTAAATTGAAATAAATATTTTATATATATATATTATAAAATATTTATTACCCGAATTAATTGCGTAATGTTTTAAAAATCCGCATGCATGGAAAGAATTATCTCACCGACTTAAGTTAAGTCGGTGGAATCAAGGAAAACATTTTAAAATCCAACCAGCTGGACAAGTTATATATATGTATGCATAGTAGTAATAATAATAATATAACAATACTCAATCACTTATCAAGCCAAACAAACCAAGCTACCTTTCTTTATCATCTTCTTCCTTTATCACCACCGTTCGCCACCACCGACCATCAACGCCACCACTAGTAGGAGAGAGAAAGTAATTCTCAGCCATTCGAGTGCATACAAAGCTTCAAAGAAAGGTATAAAATCAATTTTATTGATTTATTTGAGTATTTGTGGAGATAAAATAATTATATAAAAAAATTTGGAAGTAATTATATAATTATTCTATATATATTTCTGATGTGTATGGGTGAATTATATGATATTTAGTGTAGTTATATGTTGGAAAATAATAGCAAAAATGTTAGAAAAATTATTTGGGGTGGCTGTTGTGAATAGAGGAAGAAGGGAGAAAAAAATTTGGCCGTCTGCGCATTGCGGGCGGCCAAATTTTTTTTTCTGGAACCGGCCCATAAACGACGCTGTTTTGGGCAGAAAAGGCAGGCCGCGCATTGCGCGGCGCCCAGTTTTTCGGGGTGCAGCGCAAACAACGTCGTTTTGGCTGGACAGGAGAGCGGCGAGCGTAACGCGCGGCCGACCGATTTTTTGAGAAATTACCGTTATGCCCCCAGTTCTGATTTTCAGAATAATTACGAAAATGCCATTGGTGATTAAATTAATTAAAATAAATGTTTTAAAATTAATAAAAATCATATAAAAATTATATAAAAATATTTTATAAATTAAATTTAACAAAATTTTCAATTTTGAGGAATAATTCCAATTAATTATTAAATGTTTAATAATGAGAATTAAAATAACATAATTAGGATTAATAAACAAAATAGGTTATAATTAATTTTAAAGACCCATATAGAACGATGGGTAGAATAATTAGGTTATGAGTGATATTAATTATATATATTAATATCTCGAGTTACTAAATTATTATTATTTGATTATGTTATTATTATAGGGTGTTCAAGAAAGGAAAAATTTAGCTGTTAAATTAGTAATCGGACATCGAGGCAAGTTTCTAAACCCTATCTTTGAACTACTAATTTTATGTTAGACATTAAAATCTTTATTGAGCTCTATTTCCCAAGTTTTTTCATTATTCCACTTCCTTGAATGTTGAACTCAATTGATATTGTGAATTGTTCAGTAAAAATTTAAAAATCTCTGTAGTTATTCACATTCATTTTTATGCCATCCATAATGAATCATAACTATTGATTAGTGAGTTAATGGTTGTAAGTATATGTCACTTGACTGGCTAGACTTTTGATACAATTAAATTTCAAATTACTCTATATTGTTTAATGCCGAGCCAAACCAAATTGTTTTGGTGCGGACTCCTAGAAACTGAGAACAACCCTATTCCAGGGGTATAGCCTATCGGAAGCTTTAAATTCCGATCCCCCGTGATATGCGGTAATATGATGTGCACAGTCATAGGTACGAGAGGCTGATCACCTCGAGTACGGGTTTAAGGTTTTATGGTCTTTATGACATAAACGGGTTATCAATATTAAAATTGATTAACCTATGTTCAATGGTCTTGTGACCCTCAGTTTAATTCATATGTATCATGTTTCAAAAGATAATTCCTGCAATTATTTTCTTCGTTTTAATTGAATTAATGTTACATTATTGGTATAAATTATGATCCTCATAATACATTGTTATTCTGTTCATTATACTTGCTGAGCACTTTAGTTGCTCACTTTTACTTGCTTAAAATGTCGCAGACAAAGATGTAAAACCCGAGAGTCTAGATAAGAAAGACAAAGGAAAAGGAAAGATATCGGACTGAAGAAATTAAGGTGTTGTCCCCAGTCGGTAGTCTTAAATCTATGTTGTGACTGTAGATAGGAAATGTTATCTTAGTAATGTTATATGTATGTAAAGGTTAATGACCATGGGAGTGTGAGAGATGTATTTTGTATTATGTTGGAGGTTAACATATGTAATGTATATTAATGGTAATTCTGGGTAGTGATTAATGTATGAGATATTATGAATAGTGAACACCAAATTCAAGGTTCCAAGAGCCTGAATTTGGGGGTGTCACAAGGTCCCTCACAGAGCACTGCGCCCAGCACAGTCTTTAGGGTAAAAGATGGCGCCCCGACGCCCTTTTGGTTTTTCTGAAAAAAAATTTCTTTTAAAAATCAATGTTATTTTTTGCCTAAATTGACATTTCTGATTTCCAACAAATCATTTAACATATAAAACCCGTAATTGATATGTATGGGCCTTCAAAACATTTAAAAATGTTAAAATGACATTGTTTTTCCAATTAAATCATTTTGCTCGTCGGCGAACGTTTTAAAACGTTTTAAATGGTCATTTGTCGCCATACGCATCAAATAGCTTTCAAAGTAACTCTAACATGTGTATTAACACAAAACTTACATGTTTGGCCTCATTTCACAATTAATGCTTGCAATATACTCACATATAAGTGATATAATTTTTCCAACAACTAACCATACATGAGTTAGCTTAACTCATGTATGGTTAAGGCCATTTATGGCAATTCACTTAGCTAAGAGGGGGCATCATGGTCTTTCTACCATTTTAGGACATAATAGTCATTTTTTTAAGTTGTTGAGGGTAGTTTGGTCTTTTGTCAAATTCTCTAGAAATTTAAATTCATTAAATTATAATTTAATTATTTCTTTATCAATTTAAATTCTTTTTGATCCAAACTCGTTTCATAAAGTTTGAATTTAATTCCACCATTGAATACACCATAATTGGGTTATCCCAAAATACTTGTCACCTTTCAAAATATTTAGTTTCCATTAATAATTTATTAATTTACAATATTTGGAAATTTGTGTATCGTTACATTCTTCCCTCCTTACAAGGATTCCGTCCCTGGAATCATTATTACAAGATTATGCAAACAAACTAGGATATTCCTTTTTCCTTTTCTCTTCTAACTCCCAAGTTGCTTCTTCCATATTGTGGTTTCTCCATATTACTTTTACAGAAGGAATCACTTTGTTCCTTAGAATTTATTTCTTCCTATCAATGATCTAAACAGGAGTCTCCTCATACGTCAAATCTTTTTCAATCTGAATTGGCTCGTATTCAATCACATGTTTGTAATCTGGCTTGTACGGCCTTAACACTGATACATGGAACACATTATGAATATATTATAACTCTGGAGGTAATGCCACAATGTAGGCTACTTCTCTTATCCTTCTCAACACTTCACTAGGTCTAATAAACCTTGGACTCAACTTCCCTTTCTTTCTAAATCTATTTTTCCCTTTCCAGGGAGATACTTTCAAAAATACATGGGACCCTACTTCAAAATCACTTTTCTATCTATCTTGATCGGCATATTTCTTCTGCCTGTCTTGTGCTGCTACGAGCCTTGACCTTATGACTTTGACAGTCTCAGTAGTCTGTTGTACTATTTCTGGTCCCAATAACTTCTGTTCTCCTACCTCATCCCAGCAGAAAGGTGTTCTGCACTTCCTACCATATAATGCCTCATACGGCGTCATACCAATACTTGCATGGTAACTGTTGTTATACGCAAACTCAACTAATGGCAAATGGTCATCCCAATTACCCTTAAAGTCCATCATGCATGCTCTGAGCATATCCTCTAATGTTTGGACCGTCCGTTCACTTTGACTGTCTATTTGAGGGTGATACGTTGTGCTCAACCTCAACTGCGTACCCATACACTCTTGAAAACTCTCCCAAGAGTTAGATGTGAATCGTGGATCTCGATCTAAAATAATCGATACCGGAACTCCATGCCTCGACACAATTTCCTTTAAGTACAACTTTGCTAACTAATCCAAATTGAACTTGATTTTGATCGGTAAAAAGTGTGAAGACTTCGTTAATCAATCCACTATCACCCATATTGCATCATTGGCTTTCTGCGTAGCTGGGAGTCCCACGACAAAATCCATTATAACGTGCTCCCACTTCCATTCTGGAATCTTTAGCAGTTGTAGCAATCCACTGGGCCTCTGATGTTCTGCCTTAATTCTTTGACACGTTAAACATTTACTTACGTATTCAGCTACATCTTTCTTCATATTGGGCCACCAAAAGTGTTGGCGAAGATCTTGGTACATTTTCGTACTTCATAAATGAACTGAATACCACGAACTGTGCGCTTCTTGCAGAATCTCATCTTTTAACTCTGATACTAACGCCACCCATACTCTTCCTTCCAATCCTAACATTCTACTGTTGTCTATCTTGAATTTTGTCTCTTGTCCGTCAGATATACGTTTCCTGATTTGACCACAGTCTTGATCTTGCCTATGAGCTTCTTTCACTTTATCTAATAACATTGGACGCACTTATACCATAAATAACTTCTCTTTCGATTCTATTGGATATTTCACTTCCAGCTCCATCCTTTCCATTTCTCTGATTAACTCTTCTTGAGTAGTTATCATTTCCATTCTTTCTCGACCTTTCCTACTTAAGGCTTCCGCTACAACATTAGCTTTCCCTGGATGGTATAGAATCTCACAATCAAAATCCTTGATTAGTTCTAACCATCTCCTTTGTCTCATATTCAAATCCTTTTGGGTGAAAATATACTTCAGACTTTTGTGGTCTGTGTATATCTCACACTTCTCTCCATACAAATAATGCCTCCATATCTTCAAGGAAAAAACCACTGCTGCTAACTCCAAATCATGGATTGGATACCTCTTCTCAAAATCATTCAGTTGTCTTAAAGCGTATGCTATAACTTTGTCGTGCTGCATCAATACACACCCAAGTCCTTTATGCGACGCATCACTGTAAACCACAAACCCTCCCGTATCGTCAGGCAATGACAACACAGGTGCTTCACTTAGTATTTTCTTGAGTTCCATGAAACTCTCTTCACATTTATCTGACCATACAAACTTTACAGTTTTCCTTGTTAAATTAGCTAGAGGTCCTGACAACTTTGAGAAATCTTTAATAAACCGTCTGTAATATCCTGCTAAACCAAGAAAACTCCGCACCTCTATTGGTGTCTTTGGTTGTTCCTAGTTTATTACTGCTTCAACTTTGGCTGGATCTACAGATATCCCTTGTTGATCGATCACGTGCCCTAAAAATTGCGCTATGTCTAACCAAAACTCACATTTCGAGAATTTTGCATACAACTTTACTTCTCTCAACTTATCTAATACAATTCTCAAATGTTCCGCATGCTCTTCCCGAGTCTTTGAATAAATCAAAATGTCGTCAATGAATACCACCACGAACTTGTCCAAATACTGCTTGAACACCCTATTCATTAAATCCATAAATGTAGCTGGCGCATTCGTCAATCCAAATGACATTACCAGGAACTCGTAATGACCATAACGAGTCCTAAATGTTGTTTTGGGTACATCTTCAGGTCTCACCTTCAACTGGTGATAATCACTTCTCAAATCAATCTTCAAAAAATACTTGGCTCTACATAGCTAATCAAATAAATCGTCGATTCTTGGTAACGGATACTTGTTCTTTATTGTCACTTTATTCAACTCTCTGTAATTGATACATAGCCTTAGCGATCCGTCTTTCTTCTTTACAAATAAAACTGGTGCTCCCCAAGGAGACACACTCGGTTGAATATAGTTTTTGTCCAACAATTCTTGTAACTGAACCATCAATTCTTTCAATTCAACTGGAGCCATTCTGTATGGTGCCTTTGAAATCGGCGTTGTTCCTGGCACAAGATCAATAACAAATTCGATCTCCCTGTCTAGTGGAAGACCCGACAATTCCTTTGGAAATACATCTGCATAATCCTTTACCACGGGTATCTGACCCATTTCTGATCCCACTATTCGTGTCTCAACCACATGTGCTAGATATCCCATACATCCCTTCCTTAACAGCTTATTGGCCTGCATCATCGTCAAACAACAAGATTGTCATGGCGACTTGCTACCATAAAATACTACCTTAGACTTAGCAGGAGTCTGAAGGTTTACACATTTCTTTTGACATTCAATCACCACCCCATGGCTATACAACCAGTGCATTCCCAGTATTACATCAAATTCTCCTAACCGTATAGGAATTATATCAATTAATAGCTTATGCCCCCTTATCGTTAACCAACAATCCTGATGAATATTTTTCACCTGGATTACTTCCTTATTCGTTACTTCTATGTTCAACACATTTTCTAACTTTGATTGAGGTAGATTCAATTTCTTAGCAAATTCATCAGATATAAAAGAACATGTAGCACCCGAATCAAACAACACATATGCATTTGTATCATTGATAGAAATGATACCTGACACCACGTCCTTTGATGCCAGCGCATCTTGAACTGTCATGTTGAACGTACGTGTCGTCGGTCTTCCCGGCTGAGTAGGTCCACCAATAGCCAGCTTCCCACCAGTATTTCCCCTACTTCCACTTCCTCTTTTAGCTTTCTTCTCAGGACAGTCTCTAATCCGATGCCCCACTTCCCCACAATGAAAATAACCTTTGTTTGTCTTTGGAACCGGACAGTTTGGTGCGATGTGTCCTTCCTGACCGCATCTGAAACATACGTTCTTTCCCTTCAGACATACTTCGGAATGTCCCATTCCACACTTGGGACATGGCTCTATCTTCTTCTTTGTTTCCCCTTGTTTGCTTCCTGCTGGATTACTAATCCACTTTCGCTTGTTAGTGTTACTTCCCCCACTACTAATTTCTTTGTTAGCTCCCTCACCTTTCATCTTACCATGTTGTTCCTACTTATACTTTGCTAAGGCATTGCTGCCTCCTTCTGCTATAATGGCCTTTTCCATCACTCCTACAAAAGTCCCGATCTGAAACATTGAGACCCTACTATAAATTCATGGTTTTAACCCACATTCAAAACGTCTTGCTTTTCTTTGTTCTGTGTCCACCTGGTGTGGAGAAAATCTTGCTAACTCATTAAATTTCGCCGCATACTCGGCTACCGTCATATTTCCCTGTTTTAATTCTAAGAACTACACCTCCATCATGTCTTGCGTCACTGGAGGAAAATAAGCCTCACAAAAAATTTCTTTAAATCTCTCCCACGGTGCAGCTCTTGCTCTCAGTCTTCCTTTATTGGTAGTCCACCAATAATTTGCTTCCCCTTTTAACATAAATGTAGCAAAGGCAGTTTTCTGTTCTTCTACCACATTTGCTACATCAAATACCTTTTTTATTTCAATTATCCAATTCTAGGCCTCTATCGGATTCATTGTCCCCTTGAACTCTGGGGGTCCAACAGCTTTAAAATCCTTGAAAGTAGCAATCCGAGCTGCTACCGGTTGATCAACCACAGGGTTAACATTCCTGATCTGGAAAGCTCCCATTAACAAGTCAACAAACTGCTGCATGGGATTAACTGGCTCCTCAGGAGCATTTATCGACTCCTCATGCGGGGGTTGAATATTTGGTCTAGGTCTTGGCGGCATTTTCTGTTTAAGAATTTTCAACATGATTATTATATCTCATTTACATGCTATATTCTTACGAATTTTAAATACAAAGTCGTGTCAACACACATTTAATAACTGAATTTATATTCATAAACAACTTAACTTGTGTTTAAGCTAATACATTACAAGTGGCACATTGCTATTTTTATCCCTTCAAATTACAAAAGTCGGGATTCACACTTAATAGCTTTACCACCACCTTAGACCTTCCCTCCTTAAAATAAAAGATGTCACATAACACTTTCTATTTCTTTTATAACAACTAAGGATTCACATTACATACACACATGACTATATATATACATAACTATATATATCTATTACATATATCCTATGGAAGCATTTCGCGTCTCACTGCATCTTCATACTCTTCATCCATGATTGTTATCATCTTCCACCTACTCAAAGTGTTGCTAGTCTGGTAATTTTCCACTAGGTACTGGTACACTCTGTCTTGTGCCCTTCCAAACGTTGTGCGAAAAGCATAGTTCATGTCTTCCATTCTTACATTCAAGCTATCAATTTGGGCTTTCTTGGCCCTCACTTCTTCCTCTACCAAATTTACTCTTCTTACTGCTTTAGCCCCCGGCATGTTCGTACCTGTCTATCTCAGCAATTGCATCCCTTAGTTTTGCCTCCAAGGTTTCTTTTTCATTCTTTAGCTTTTGAACTTTCTGTTCTTCCTGTCTCAACTTATTCCCCAACTCTAAGTTTCTATTAACTAACACTTGAACTGCATTCTCATTTTGTTCTACTGCTGTCTGCCATTCAGTAGCTTGAGTTTCTAACTCCAATATCCTATCCACAAACTCACTGTTCTGCTGTATCAGGCTAGTAACCCATTCTCTGTTGGCCACTCTTTGCTCAGAGGATGCATTATCTGGTAATGCTCTATCCGAGTCTCCTTCTAGCTCATTTGGATCCTCCTCTGGTTCACTGTCCTCAGCTGGTACTAGTGTCATAGCTGGTATAGTGGTCATCACATCTATCCGAATGTCCCTGGGTTCTTCTTCTATTGCCCGACTGGATTCACCAATCTCTGGCATACTATAAAATCACAAGAACAATTATTTTAGTTCAATGAAATTTTGCTTATCTTTACAACACATAACACGTAGCACTTAACACATATTGTGAAAATTTTAACTTTAATAATTTCCACCATTCGCCTCTTAGAACTCTAAATGAGTTTCACTATATTCTTAAAGGTCATATTCCTAAGGTTTCCCCACTTAAGGTTTATAACCTATCGACTCTGATACCAACCTGTGACACCCCCAAATCCGGGTCCCTTGAACCACGGGTTCGATGCTCATGATACTATTCTACCCTGTTAACATATCCATTCATTGAATAATAATAAAATTTAATTACATTCATTCATAATTATCCCAGGTTTCTACATACCTTTATACATACATACATACATCTGTACCTGACATATTACAAAAAGATACAATTTACATATACATGACCCTATCATCGTACATCAACTATTTGCTAACTTTTCCTTTTCCCTTGTCTGTAACTGATCCCTCGACCTGCTCAGGTTTAGCTGAAATATCATGTTTAAAAGCAAAAGTGAGCATAAAATAGCTCAGCAAGTAAATAAACAATGATGACATGATATTTTGGAATGATGAAAGAAAATCATTTACAATGAACATGGACCGTTTGCAGTAAACTGAACCATTTATGATAAGTTGGGTCAAACAATGAAATGGATCATTTTCAATAGCTGACTATTAATAGTTCAATGTGTGAATAGGAAAAACATGCATAACTTTACAGGATTAACTAAAAACAGGAAACTTGTTTGTTGTACGGTCACAAGACCTAGAACTCGTTTAGAACAATACCAATCATAAAGACTGACATTGCCCAGGATAGTCATAAGACTGCTGTTCAATTTAGATGTGTACTCTGGTTGATCAGCCCATCGTACTTTTATATTGTGCATAACATAAACATCTAGCGACGCAACCACGCCATAAAAATATATTGCTTTATACTTTACTCCCCTTTATCAGGGTTGTTCTGTTACAGCATATCTTAGAATCCGCACCACAACAACATGGATTGGAGCACATAACAATAAACATTTGATTTCAACATAAATTATCATATGTGTCTAGCCGGAACCAAAATTGGCATCGACCTTTTTCAAAGTAGTTCAATGATGAATGAACTTTACATGAATACGTGAATGCATATCATGAATAACTGTTCAAGGAACTGCAATTAAAAGTTCAGATAAAACACTTGTCTGTATCCTCGTCTATCATAACTGATAAATTATTACCCCGTTTATAACCTACACGACCATAATATTAGTTATATACACATGCATGCTATAACTTTTAGCTACCTTTTAGCTTTACATAACCCTAATCACGTAACACATTGTTCATTTATCTTTAATAGCTACCACATTGATTATTTTTATCAATTTTTGGTTTATAACTGTAACGACCCCGAAATTCGACAAACCTTATTACCTTAAATTTTATGTTTATTAAACATTATTTTCTTAACGTCCAAATTTCGGTCCGTTAATAAATCTTTAATCACCTTTGTAGACACCCAAATTTTGCACTTCTCTACTAACCCTGGCAGGAGGGCAAAGTCGTCATTTGACCCGACGAGCGAAAAGGAAGGTGGACCCCAACACGAAGCCACCCCAACAACTTACGGTCAAAGCCGCCACAACGAACAACGAGCATCAGGTTACTTGAGGCAAGGCAAACAGTTAATCCAGAAGAACCTGATTTGAGCAGAAAAGACGACAAATGGCCACTATGCTTACGATGTTCGGGGGTCTCGCTCCCCGGTGAGCGAGCGGCTGCCCAGCTCGCCGGTGAGCTGGCGGGGGTGGAAAGGGGGCAGCGCCCCCTGGAAGCCAAGCACAATTAGCAAATTCTATATCAAGTCGCAGCCCTCCGAACTAGCCTCCCAGAACAATATGGCACGTTTCCCAAGGATTTCCGGATTGCAAAATACGAGCCTTCCAGCGAAAAAACGAAAGACCGACATCAAACGCGAAAATCGAGGAAAACACCGGAGCCAGCCGCAGCTGCACCTGCGGCTGGCCGCAGTTGCATCTGCGGCCAAGATCTGAAGTTGCTATATCGCCATTTCCAGTTTCATTTTCAGCAGACACGGACGGACGGAAAAAAAAAAGAAAAAGAGAGCGACGGGAGAGAGAGAAAGGCGACGGGAGGAAGAAAAAAGAGAGAAAAAGAGAGAAAAAATGTGAGATTTCTTCCTCTTTTATACAATCGTTGTATCCTATATTGATTTTCAAGTGTTAAAGTGTCCATTGCATCGATTGGAATGTGAAAAATCCGAGTTTCATAGCTTCATTGTGTTTTATTCAGTAAATCTTTTCGATATAGTTTTATTTCATTGTTATTGCATTTGTTGGGTGGATCTACTGTAGATCCGAAAATATTTGGTGCATTGCTATTTAAATAGTTTGATTTTGTTTATTTTGAGTTTAGATCCAATGTAGTCGATATATGTTGTAGATCTGTGGATTAGGGACGGTTAGGGAGGATTTATTGCGGATGGAATCTCCTCCTAACCTCCCGATGATATCCTTTTAGTTTATTTTATAGCTTTTACGTATGTAGCGATGGCGATGCATTTGTAGTGTAAATATGTAATTTTTGGGCCTTAAAGCGACGTCGGATTGAAAATCGGGTTTAAGGCCCCATGATAGTGAAATGTGCGATTGTGGGCGTTTGGGGTTATTTGGATGGCTCACATGCCCATGAATAGCTCCGACGTTATTTTTAATGCTTGTTTTTTCCTTTTCGACACGGAAAAAGAATTTTGGAATGAAAAGATAAAGATTTTCTAAAAAGAATCAAATTAGGATATTAGATACACGAGGTTTTAAAAGTAAAGAGTTTTGGCGAAACTTTGATCCTTGTTTGACGAAAAGGCTATATTTGGTTTTGAAATGTCATAAAAATGTGCTTCGAGAAATAAATGAACGTTTTCATTAAACTTTGTGCATAGGGTTAAAGAGTTCTAGAAGTTGCCTTCATTTTATTTATATCTATTGTTAGAGGGCAATGTATAGTCTCGATTCCTATTTGACAAAAGTTTAAAAAACTATTATTTTCTAAAATGACATCTAATAAAAAACCTCATCGTTTTCGAAATTAAAATCAATATTTCTTATAAAAAGCGAAGCCTCGTCATTTGGGTCAAAAGACGCCTAAAACGCTTTCCCGACAAAGCACATTTTGACATATAAAATCAAAGCAACTTTATGCAAAAGGACAACACAAACCTCCATTTAGGCACACACACACACGCGCGCGCACACACACATTTTAAGATTTAAAAGGATAGGAAAAACATCGAGATTGCGGTAACCGTATTTCACGGAAGTCGGGGGGTGCCTAACACCTTCCCCTCGCTTAAGCAAGCCCCCGAACTCTATGAATCTCGGTTTGCGGACCAATTAATTCGGAGTCACATATGAGCCAGCGATTACGAAAACAAAATTCGGATGAGTTGGTACATCCATTTCAAATATACCAACTGGCGACTCTGGTCAATTGGCTCATTACAAAATCGACCTTTCAAAACCCCGTCGACACTAAGCCGACCCTTTTCAAAAGTCACATCTTAATCTAAAGGCTAAAATTGGAAAGGGACATTTTTAATAAATAAAAAACGAGACGAGCGAAAATCCCGGCGTCGACAGCTGGCGACTCTGCTGGGGACAGTAGAGGGCTTAAGCCGCGTTTAAAATCTCGATGTTTTCCGATCCTTTAAAAATCTAAAAAGTGTGTGGTTGCGTTACTTGCGATTGATCTATCTTTTTGTGCGTGTATGAATGAATATGCGAGTGTGGTGATTGCTTTACGAATGCTTTATTTTAATGTCATCATTTGCATACGGTGAGGTACGATGAATGTATGATGAATGTATGTTGAGCAGTTCCTCCTCCTGAGGCAAACCCGTCGGATGTGGATTACTGGACTCAAAGGGGCGCTCCCCAGCGAGGCTCAGGAAAAGCATCCACTCAGATCCAATCCAATTGAAAGACCGGATTTATTCCCGTCTAGTATGTTGCGAAGATCTGGGAACCTTCATGCCGAAAAGCCCGCGAGAGAAACTTAGGGTAGGTCAGCCTCAGATAAACCCAACGCGCGGGAAGTCTCTTCATACCCTATCACGTTTTACGTACATGATGTCGTACTTCAGTTAATCATCTTTTATCTCTCATCCTGTCAATTAGAATCACTGACCTATGTTTTGCAGGGAAGAGTTAATGAGGCAATGATTGGCATTACGATTCAAGTACCTCATTGTTAAAAAAGAAAAAATAATAAATAAAAAAATAAATAAAAAGAAAAAAAAAAAAATGCTAACACTGTTTTGCAGGGAAATATTAAAATACTTATAAAATAGCGCTTCAGCATGCATCCATTTTTCCATTTCCCAAAACTAAATTTCAAATTGTTTGGTTTGCAGATTGTTCCCCAAACCTGCCTACGATCTAAACGAATCTGAACTTCACCGAGCAGAATGGCTGAGAATCCCACTCCGAATTTGGCTCCTATCTATCAGGAAGAATTTGAAAATTGCAAGAGGCATAACTGAAATGACCATGTTATTAAAACAACGGTGCAAGCTGAATCCAGGGTCATCGTCACAGGGGAGAATCATATCTCTTCTAGAAAATCCAGTTGACCAGAAAAGATCAAAGCAGATTGAAAGGGCGGGGAAAGCGAATCGATGAAGTTACGAGACAATCCCCCAGTGGAGCTTTGAATTCGCTTGGAAGAATGTGAAACCCTAAAAGGGAGGGTCAAGCAATATCTATGATAGATTGAAAGTGCACCCCTTGAACAATCAAAGGCAGAAATACGGTATCTTCTGATCAGCCGAGGAAAGATTAGGGAGTTGCTGCCTCCTACAGGCCCCAAGACTAAAAGATACGATCCTGCACAAAGATGCATTCCAACTCACTGGGGCATGATACGAAAGAATGTTGGGTGTTGCGGCATAAAATCCAAAATGTTATCGAAAGTGGAGAACTAAAAAATGGCAAGCAATGCTGAGGCCACCAATATGGGGAAAATAACATGAAATTGAAGAATCTAACCTACCCAACAGAGAGGAAAGGTTCAGATGAAGTGATGGATATGGTCACCAACTGCAACGAGATACGAGGCTGATCCCTCATAATCTAAGGAGTGGCAAAAAGAAACGAGAGGTGCCCCGACGAAAATAGCAGTATCCGAGCCTGAATGCCCTGTTGTGAACTTGAAAGTTGTCCCCTGGAAATAAGGGAAGGGATCAAAAGGTACCTCAGAATGTGGGTCAGTCTTGCCAAATAATCGCACTATTTGCCTGCCAAAGCGAGCGATTAAAATGTTGAAAATGCCTCATGAGAAGAAAAGGCAGTCGAGTTCCTCAAGAAAATGGGACACAGTAAAGCAGAGGTTGCGAGAAAGTTGGAGGAGGGCATTTAAGTCAAATAATCAAGTACTTACTTCTTCCATCGACGGGACTAGCCTGAACGTCCCAGAGAATTGCGATAAACTGAGTGGGGATCAAGTTATGACAATCACTGAAGATATTCTCAAACATGGGAGTAACCTCTATCGAAGGGAGCATGACCATCAACAAAAGGGATTGACGAGCTCAGCCAAAAAAAAAAAAAAAAAAAAAAAAAAAAAAAAAGTGGCAGTTGTGCTAAAAAAGGCCTGAACTACGTAAGACCTGATCTCCTCTAGGAGTACGTAGGCAGCCACTTCGACGCGGTCTAATCCTTGCAAAATCTATAGAACCCTTCGATAGTTTTGCAATTAACGATCAATGACCCAGACAACCTGTTCTCCTGTCAACCCATCGGAGTGCACTTCCTACCTGATCAAAAGCAAAGGATTTTGGGTTCCCAGCATCTCATCAGCCCACCTGTCAAAGACACCACGAATCAATGACCTTGACAACAATCAGGACTGGGGCATTTTTGAAATCGATGACGATTCGACACTGGGGCATTCATCAATCATCCATGGAAAGTTAGTGCACAATTCAACATCCATGGTACGATCTCGTCAACATACGACAACGTCATCCGAGATGTACGATCAATTGGTCCTTTCCAGTCAGAGCTCTTCCAGAATACGAGGACCCACAGGTAAGATACAACTCATCTCAGTTATTTATTTCTTTCCTGTCTTCATGTACATATATTAAGACTGTACATAGTTTAACTCTAACATTACTTTTGGAAAGAGAAAAGTTTTATTTGACTTGTTAGGAATCGAATTGATTCTGACAAGCATCAGTGGAGCAGACTCATGAGTATGATTAGACGATTAAAACTGTCCAACAAAGACCTGATTTCGAAGTGTCGTTCGAAGCAGAATTCACCTCATAGGCAAGTCTGCACTTTGCGTTTGCGCCAACTTTCAGATGTGGGGTATAAAGCTATGACGATAAGATGACAGTTGATGCAGAATCGGAGGGTAAATAAAAGTGAATCAAATGTCTCGAATCGTGGCCTGAGTTATTCGAGTAATTAAGCCTGAGGGGTGTCTTTACACCTGGCACCCTAAAGTCGTCTGATTTGGGAGTCGCCGGCCCAACGCTCGTTACATGGGTAATTCAGAGCCTAAGAAAACGAGCATTACGACTGCAGAGACCTGAGCAGATTAGAATCGTGGCAAGGGTTATTCGAGTAATTAAGCCTAAAGGGTGTCTCTACACCTGGTGCCCTAAGGTCGTCCGATTTGGGAGTCACCGGCCCAACGCTCGCTACATGGATAACTCAAGCCTAAGAAAACAAATCTTGCACAGAGTCAGACGAGGAATGAATGCAGTAAACCACCTAACTTGTATCGAAGCGTGGCCTTTGTTACTCGAGCAAGTAAACCCGAAGGGGTGTCTTTACACCTAATGCCCTAAAGCCGTCTGGTTTGGGAATCATTGGTCCAAAACTCGTTAAATGGGTAACTCTGAATAGCCTAAGAAAACGAGACAAGTTAAGTGGACGCGAAAAGGGAAATGCGGAGTCAAAAAAAAAAAAAAAAAAAAAAAAAAAAAGGAAAAATGTTCGACCAAAAGAGAAAAAGCTCATCTAAAGTCACGGAAAAGAAGCCCCTAAATGAAGGATGCATCGCACAGTGTACTTGCCATATGACGTAAATCCTGCGAAGAACGATATCAAGAATGAAGACAGAATACCTTTGATAAAGGAAGGTAGTTTTGAATTTAATCATACTCACGTATATTGACCATTAATGCTTAAATGTTTTATTACGATTTCATAACTCGTCAAAAGGGAAAAAAAAAAAAAAAAAAAAAAAAAAAAAAAAAAAAAAAAGTGAAATCGAGAGTGACTTAATACATCCACAATTCATTCAATGTCAAATTAATCCACTCACGATTTACGAAAAAAAGAGATTCATCTCGATGTCAAGTTTCTTTAACAATAAGACACAAACACCACGACACGAGCTAAATTGCAGAATCATGAGCTTTCCATTTTTATATATGCTTTACTGTCAAGATTTTAGCAATTCTTATATTGGAGTTAACCCCGCCGACCCGAACGGTCGAGCATTTAGCGTTTGTTACTTGTGCAGGATATGAATCGATGTGGGTAACTTGGCATGACCAACGAAATGACTTCCCATACGAATCCTCGACAAGAACATGAGTAAAGGCTGGGGCATCTTAAAGATCATGGAAATGAAAGGAGCACAGGTCTGTATCAGACTCATCCTCAACAAACTTTCCCCACGACCATCAATGGATTTTGACGACCTCGGTCTGATGCACGTTGACATTACCTCGATACTCGAGCGAACATATGCAAGAGCGGTATAATTCCTGACGTCAGAGCTCGTCGATTAAAAGGCGAGGAAGGGCAACATGGTCGTCGGTCATCGCAAAAAGCCAAATGGACTGCCCCAATCAGATGAGAGTCAAGAGCTATCAATGCATACGATCAAATGACAAGAGGATCACCTTGATATCAACCCATAGTCTAGGCATAAGAGGAAGTCCCTGCACCCCAAATTCAAAGACATGACGATCTGTGAGCAGGATGAGGAGCCCGGGATAAGTCGATTGGGCATTCAAAAACGACAGATACAATTCCCCAATAGAAAGACGATCAGGGGCATGCGATTCAACGAACCAACCTTGAAGTCCAGAAACTGTCCTCCCAAAAAGGCATTGACTCAACGGAGTGGTCAAAAAGAACGACACGTGAAAAATTGTATCATTTGACTAAACAGGGGTCATTTCCTTCCAAGCATATATATTGATCCATGCATAACATCTGCGCATCCATGTATATATCAAAATTGAAAAAAAAAAAAAAAAAAAAACCGACCCGTCAGATACGAGACCTGACCAATTCAAAACCGACCGTCAGATACGATACCTGACCAATTCAAAAAAGACCCGTCAGATACGAGACCTGACCAATGGAAAAACGACCCGTCAGATACGAGACCTGACCAATTGAAAAACGACCCGTCAGATACGAGACCTGACCAATTCAAAACCGACCCGTCAGATACGAGACCTGACCAACTCAAAACCGACCCGTCAGATACGAGACCTGACCAATTCAAAACCGACCCGTCAGATACGAGACCTGACCAATTCAAAACCGACCCGTCAGATACGAGACCTGACCAATTCAAAACCGACCGTCAGATACGATACCTGACCAATTCAAAAAAGACCCGTCAGATACGAGACCTGACCAATTCAAGACCGACCCGTCAGATACGAGACCTGACCAATTCAAGACCGACCCGTCAGATACGAGACCTGACCAACTCAAAACCGACCCGTCAGATACGAGACCTGACCAATTCAAAACCGACCGTCAGATACGATACCTGACCAATTCAAAAAAGACCCGTCAGATACGAGACCTGACCAATTCAAAACCGACCCGTCAGATACGAGACCTGACCAATTCAAAACCGACCCGTCAGATACGAGACCTGACCAATTCAAAACCGACCGTCAGATACGATACCTGACCAATTCAAAAAAGACCCGTCAGATACGAGACCTGACCAATTCAAGACCGACCCGTCAGATACGAGACCTGACCAATTCAAAACCGACCCGTCAGATACGAGACCTGACCAACTCGAAACCGACCCGTCAGATACGAGACCTGACCAATTCAAAACCGACCGTCAGATACGATACCTGACCAATTCAAAAAAGACCCGTCAGATACGAGACCTGACCAATTCAAAACCGACCCGTCAGATACGAGACCTGACCAATTGAAAAACGACCAGTCAGATACGAGACCTGACCAATTTGAAAAAAGACCCGTCAGATACGATACCTGACCAATTGAAAAACGACCAGTCAGATACGAGACCTGACCAATTTGAAAAAAGACCCGTCAGATACGAGACCTGACCAATTGAAAAACGACCAGTCAGATACGAGACCTGACCAATTTGAAAAAAGACCCGTCAGATACGATACCTGACCAATTGAAAAACGACCAGTCAGATACGAGACCTGACCAATTTGAAAAAAGACCCGTCAGATACGAGACCTGACCAATTGAAAAACGACCCGTCACATACGAGACCTGACCAATTCAAAACCGACCCGTCAGAGACGAGACCTGACCAATTCAAAACCGACCCGTCAGATACGATACCTGACCAACCCAAAAACGACCAGTCAGATACGGTATCTGACCAACCCAAAAACGACCAGTCAGATACGATACCTGACTAAACCAAAAACGACCAGTCAGATACGATACCTGACCAACCCAAAAGCGACCAGTCAGATACGATACCTGACCAAACCAAAAACGACCAGTCAGATACGATACCTGACCAATTCAAAACGACCAGTCAGATACGATACCTGACCAATTCAAAACGACCAGTCAGATACGATAACTGACCAATTCAAAAATGACCCGTTAGAAACAATACCTGACTAAACCAAAAAATGACCCGTCAGAGACGATACCTGACCATCCCAAAATTGACTCGTCAGAGACGATACCTGACCGTTCCAAAAAACGCCCGTCAGAGACGATACCTGACCGACCTAAAATTGACCCGTCAGAGACGATACGTGACCGTCACCAAAAAATGACCGTCAGAGACGATACCTGACCAACTCAAAAATGACCCGTCAGTGAAAACACCTGACCATCCAAAAAGACCCGTCAGAAACGATACCTGGCAGTCCCAAAATAACCTGTCAGAGACGATACCTGACTAACTCGAAGCCAAGCCGTTAGAGACGATACCTGACCAACTCAAATCCAACCCGTCAGAGACGATACCTGACCGTTCCAAAAATGACCCGTCAAAAACGATGCCTGACCTTCACAAAAATGAAACGTCGGAGACGAGACCCGACCATTACGAGATAACTTGTTAGAGACTAAGCCCAGCAATGACGATACGACCCGTTGGCAAAAGATCCGACGATACGACCCGTTGGCAAAGGATCCGACGATGACGATACGACCCGTTGGCAAAGGATCCGACGATGACGATACGACCCGTTGGCAAAGGATCCGACGATGACGATACGACCCGTTGGCAAAGGATCTGACGATGACGATACGACCCGTTGGCAAAGGATCCGACGATGACGATACGACCCGTTGGAGAAAGATCTAGCGATGACGAGACGACCCGTTGGAGAAAGATCAGACGATGACAATGCGATGACCGTTGGAGAAAGATCCCACAATGACTAAAACAATGCGATGCGATGCGATGTGCGAGGCAATGTGCGATGCGATATATAATTTGCGATACATCATATGAGAAGCAGTGCGATATGCGATTTCATATGCGATTTGATATGATATGCGATTTGATACTTGATATACGATATGCGATATGCGATAAGCAAGAGAAGTAGTTTTCTTTGACGAATATGCCATGCGAGTCCATTTGAGACAATAACCGATGATATTAATGTTGCATCATTAATATGTATATGTTGCATCATTGATATGTATGTTGCATCATTGATATGTATGTTGCATCATTAAAATATGTACTGTCATTTTCATGCATTGGGTGCCTACTTCTTTATCATGTTCATTTCATATTGCATTCCATAAACATGATAAAGAGGGGCAGCTGTAGACACCCAAATTTTGCACTTCTCTACTAACCCTGGCAGGAGGGCAAAGTCGTCATTTGACCCGACGAGCGAAAAGGAAGGTGGACCCCAACACGAAGCCACCCCAACAACTTACGGTCAAAGCCGCCACAACGAACAACGAGCATCAGGTTACTTGAGGCAAGGCAAACAGTTAATCCAGAAGAACCTGATTTGAGCAGAAAAGACGACAAATGGCCACTATGCTTACGATGTTCGGGGGTCTCGCTCCCCGGTGAGCGAGCGGCTGCCCAGCTCGCCGGTGAGCTGGCGGGGGTGGAAAGGGGGCAGCGCCCCCTGGAAGCCAAGCACAATTAGCAAATTCTATATCAAGTCGCAGCCCTCCGAACTAGCCTCCCAGAACAATATGGCACGTTTCCCAAGGATTTCCGGATTGCAAAATACGAGCCTTCCAGCGAAAAAACGAAAGACCGACATCAAACGCGAAAATCGAGGAAAACACCGGAGCCAGCCGCAGCTGCACCTGCGGCTGGCCGCAGTTGCATCTGCGGCCAAGATCTGAAGTTGCTATATCGCCATTTCCAGTTTCATTTTCAGCAGACACGGACGGACGGAAAAAAAAAAGAAAAAGAGAGCGACGGGAGAGAGAGAAAGGCGACGGGAGGAAGAAAAAAGAGAGAAAAAGAGAGAAAAAATGTGAGATTTCTTCCTCTTTTATACAATCGTTGTATCCTATATTGATTTTCAAGTGTTAAAGTGTCCATTGCATCGATTGGAATGTGAAAAATCCGAGTTTCATAGCTTCATTGTGTTTTATTCAGTAAATCTTTTCGATATAGTTTTATTTCATTGTTATTGCATTTGTTGGGTGGATCTACTGTAGATCCGAAAATATTTGGTGCATTGCTATTTAAATAGTTTGATTTTGTTTATTTTGAGTTTAGATCCAATGTAGTCGATATATGTTGTAGATCTGTGGATTAGGGACGGTTAGGGAGGATTTATTGCGGATGGAATCTCCTCCTAACCTCCCGATGATATCCTTTTAGTTTATTTTATAGCTTTTACGTATGTAGCGATGGCGATGCATTTGTAGTGTAAATATGTAATTTTTGGGCCTTAAAGCGACGTCGGATTGAAAATCGGGTTTAAGGCCCCATGATAGTGAAATGTGCGATTGTGGGCGTTTGGGGTTATTTGGATGGCTCACATGCCCATGAATAGCTCCGACGTTATTTTTAATGCTTGTTTTTTCCTTTTCGACACGGAAAAAGAATTTTGGAATGAAAAGATAAAGATTTTCTAAAAAGAATCAAATTAGGATATTAGATACACGAGGTTTTAAAAGTAAAGAGTTTTGGCGAAACTTTGATCCTTGTTTGACGAAAAGGCTATATTTGGTTTTGAAATGTCATAAAAATGTGCTTCGAGAAATAAATGAACGTTTTCATTAAACTTTGTGCATAGGGTTAAAGAGTTCTAGAAGTTGCCTTCATTTTATTTATATCTATTGTTAGAGGGCAATGTATAGTCTCGATTCCTATTTGACAAAAGTTTAAAAAACTATTATTTTCTAAAATGACATCTAATAAAAAACCTCATCGTTTTCGAAATTAAAATCAATATTTCTTATAAAAAGCGAAGCCTCGTCATTTGGGTCAAAAGACGCCTAAAACGCTTTCCCGACAAAGCACATTTTGACATATAAAATCAAAGCAACTTTATGCAAAAGGACAACACAAACCTCCATTTAGGCACACACACACACGCGCGCGCACACACACATTTTAAGATTTAAAAGGATAGGAAAAACATCGAGATTGCGGTAACCGTATTTCACGGAAGTCGGGGGGTGCCTAACACCTTCCCCTCGCTTAAGCAAGCCCCCGAACTCTATGAATCTCGGTTTGCGGACCAATTAATTCGGAGTCACATATGAGCCAGCGATTACGAAAACAAAATTCGGATGAGTTGGTACATCCATTTCAAATATACCAACTGGCGACTCTGGTCAATTGGCTCATTACAAAATCGACCTTTCAAAACCCCGTCGACACTAAGCCGACCCTTTTCAAAAGTCACATCTTAATCTAAAGGCTAAAATTGGAAAGGGACATTTTTAATAAATAAAAAACGAGACGAGCGAAAATCCCGGCGTCGACAACCTTAATTAATTCATTTATTGACATTATAGTCATCAATTACCAAATTTTTGGTATAAGTTTTTTTCTTTTCTCAATCATTGTATTAAAATATTTGACATGTAAAACTTATTGTCTCGATCCTAGTCCCTAGATCGCAACTTTTACTTTTTCTTTCTATTACCAGTGTCATAAAGGTCAACATTCACAAATTATTATTGTTCATATCCATACAATTTTCTTTGTTTCATAATTTATAATTAGTCATATAATAGTTTCTAAGGTAACAACTATCTTGAGTAATCACAGTAGACAATTTAACTCTATTCGTCCTATCTGGATCCTACATATATGTACATACGAAACATCAATATAAACATAGCAAATGTATCCACATTGAATTATGATGTTAAAAATATAAAAATTACATTTCCAACATTCTAGGCAATTCATCTCTAACTTAATCCAATATTCTTAAAATTTATTTCTTTACCTGTAAAAATGTATATTATGTAAGTAATGAGTACAACGGCTAAGCAAGTTCAACAATTTACACCTTTCATGCTTCATGCATCATATATTATAACATGCTTCATACATCATGTGGTGTGCTTCTACTAAAGCAACATGTCTCATATATATTCATATCATTGCACAAAGTACACATTATTGTCATATTCTCCACATATCACATAACACATAATTTATATGCATTTGAACAAGAATTAACATATCATCACAGATAAACATTTAACATAAAAGTACTGAAGAACTTGTCTCGGTTCGTAGTTCACTAATAGACGTAACTCGAACAAAAAAAAACGTATTGCACAACCTATAATTATTTTAAATGTAGTCAGTTACAACAACAACACGTCAGTTTAGGCTAATAACATATACCGTACATGTCAATTGACATGTCGGATATAACCTAATATGTCCGTTTGTTTGTGCTTATTTCCTGGTAATTTAATCTTGATTCGTACATTAATGGTTTAATATTTAAAAGAGGTAAATATAATTCCAACATCACGTTCATCCAATAAACCTTTTAAAGTCTCTAGAATATCATCCTAGACTTTTCGACCAATTTTCATAATTTTTGGATTATTCGACAATTTCTGTAATTATTTATATATATATATATAAACTATTATTTAATAGCCTTTAAAATATAAATAATCACTCAACATACTTTTATATTCCCCAAACACCATCAATATTTATCTTATATTATTATAAAAAATTTCACCAAGTTTCGTAATTTTTTAACATTCATAGAATTTTCCATGAATTTCCACTTATTTTTACATTAACTTTAAATAGCCTTAAAAATACAATAAATACGATGCTCCCCAATAAATTACCAAATTTTTTCAAAAATTCTGGAATAATATAACAATAATGCTGTCCAGAACAAATTTCAGCACAAAAATATTTTTAGTAATTAAATTTTAATTTTAATCCAATGAAACTTCTGAAATTCACAGTAATTAGCACGTTTATCCAAAAATTACGAATGTTAAGTTCATTCCACATGAAATTTAATTCTCTACAACTTTGTAGAAGGAAAAAGTTTCACATTCTGCACCAAAATGGACAGGATTTAGACAGATCACGTTTCACTGCGCTAAATCTTCCGAAATTCATAGAAATTAGCTCGTTTATCAGAAAATTATGAATTTTAAGTCAATTCTACATGAAATTTAATTCTGTACAACTTTGTAGAAGGAAATATTTCCAAATTATACCCAGAAATGGACAGAATTGTCCCTATACGGGACTGTTCACTATTCACTCCCCTTTAATTTATTTTTGATCCAATTTCTCCACAATAATTACTCTAAACATCATATCATCCACATATATACCTCTAAAAATCATCAATAACAATCATTCTAATTATTTACTATTTTTTCACAAATTTATTTTATCACTAAAAATACATAATAAATCATATAAATTAATATTTATACCTTCCAAAACTTAAATTTCTTCCTTTGAAACTTATTCTCCCCACTTGGATGACACCAATAATCCTCCTTTGGCGGTGGTGGTGCTCGATGGCTACGGTGGTGGTGATAGAAGAAGAAGGGATGGAGGGGAAATATTTGTTTGGTGTGTGCATATTTTTTGCTCCTTTTTATTTCTTTTCTTTATATAACTAAACATTTAACCATTTTGGATACTAACCCACAATTCCACCGACTTGAACCTTACGCCAACCGACTTAGCCAAATCGGATAAGCAACAAACATGCAAAATTAAATAATTTAATACATTACGTAGTTATTTCGTGTAATAAGTATTTTATATAATATATATAATATTATTTTAATTCACTAAAGATCGTAAATTAATTTATAAAGAATATTAATACATTTTTCAGGTATTTTACTTGACAAATTTTGTACACGCACAATGTCATGCATGTAATTATATGAGGTAATTTATACCTCCAAAATTCATAAAATAATAACTACAACATATAAAAATTATTTTTCATACATTTTCACTTCGCTACTTAGCCAACATGTTACATTAACATATTCACGTTTCTAAAATATTATCCTCCATAAAAATCATAAAAATTTCATTATACATAAACATAATTTTTAATAAATTAAAACATTTCTTCTTCTCATTTATTTTTCATTTCTTTACTATTTAAATTAACTTTCCTTGTATAAAATATATAATTTATTATTATATAATTTATATAATTACTTTTATTCTTAATTAATTTCTAAACTTCCTCCATAATTATTGATTAATTATATAATCAATAATTATACTTTTATTTACCCTCTCATTAATTTCATCCTCTTATATATAAACATTCTTATATAATTTATATAATTATTTTTTCATTAATATTTTACTTTAATTTCCTTATATACTTTATCAGTATATAATTTAAAAAATTACTTTCTCCTCTTAAACAATTTCTAAACCTTCACCATAATTATTGATTAATTATATAATCAATACTTTTAATTTTACTAACTTCTTCATTAACTTTTCATAAATTTGGATTAATTTAATTATTAATCCCTTTATTTCCATAATTAATGAAATTTATAATTACCACAATTAAGCACGCCCACATATATATATATATATATATATATATATATATATATATATATATATATATATATATATATACAAACGTATATATATACATATCTAATTCTCATATCTCACATTACCACATAACGCCATTTAAATAATAATTTATCAACCTCCATAATAATTTAATTGTACAATTTTATTGTACCATTACATATAATTTCTCTTATTCTTTATAAATTATTTTTAAACAATTTATTTACTCTTCAATTATTGTAATTCAACACCATTTACTATTTATGTACAAATTTAATTTATCAACTAAATCCCTTCACCTACTTTAAATCACTTACATCATAAATAATTTAAACAACTTTGATATTCTTGTTAATTAAATTCTTATTTAATTTTCTTAAGTAAATCCCTGAAATTCGGGTCCTCACAATAACACATGCATCTATCATTTAATATCAAAACATTTCATTTTAAAATTTTCTTGGCCGGAACAGTGCATCTCGCCCCGATGAGATGTTTTGGCCTGAAGATCTCGCTGGCCGCGAGATCTTCTCGGTTACACCCCGCCCCGACGAACTCTGAACTCACCTCGACGAGGTCCCTCACAGAGCACTGCGCCCCGGCGCAGTCCTTAGGGTAAAAGATGGCGCCCCGACGCCCTTCTAGTTTTTTTGGAAAAAAATTTCTTTTAAAAATCAATGTTATTTTTGGCCTAAATCGATATTTCTGAATTCCAACAAATCATTTAACATATAAAACACATAATTGATATGTATGGTCCTTCAAAACATTTAAAAATCTTAAAATTACATTGTTTTTCCAATTAAATCATTTTGGTCATCGGCGAACGTTTTAAAACGTTTAAAATGGTCATTTGTCGCCATACACATCAAATAGCTTTCAAATCAACTCTAACATGTGTATTAACACAAAACTTACATCTTTGACCTCATTTCACCATTAATTATCCAAAATATCCAAAAATTGCACATTGTTCGGATTTTGCCAATTTTTCAAAACTCAACTATTGAATACCATTTGAATTCTTGTACACCATGTACATATAACTTATCACATATACATTTAGAAACTTCGCATGCTTGTGTAACTTCTACATGCACTTACTAAAACACTTTACAGGTTATGAATTGGTTTACATGCAACATATAGCCTAATATTGTAAATTTTTTACACGAATAATGTTCTTGCACCAACAATGATCTTTTAATGCTGTCTAGAATAATATTAAGCATGCTTCCAACACATTCAATCTTTCAAGCTAGTTTTTTTATCACTTCTAGCAACCTATAACACATAATTATCTAATAAATCATGGTTTCTAGCTTTAATATGAACATGAATAGTTCACCACCTTTATTCTAGCAACTTGGAACTTAGGGTTTCATACAAAACCAAACATGAAACACATAAACTTACAAAAATTCACATAATAAACACATATAACCCAAGATACATGCATGGCTTCACTCTAACTTTGCATCTAAGCACACAAAAGACAAGTTTACATGCTAGAACATCTCTTATACCTTCTTTTAGCTCCTCTTCTCCTTGTTAAGAACCTAGTAAGTGTTGGATAATCCACTTTTGGTGTTTAGAACTTCTCTCTTGACCAACTTCTTCTTGGGATTTCTTGGATTCCTACAACCCTAGCTCTTCTCCCTTTCTCTCTTAGCTCTCACGGTTGGTAGACGAAATGAAGAACACTTATCTTTAATGCTTGCAATATACTCACATATAAGTGATATAATTTTTCCAATAACTAACCATACATGAGTTAGCTTAACTCGTGCATGGTTAGGGCTATTTATGGCAATTCACTTAGCTAAGAGGGGGCATCATGGTCTTTCTACCATTTTAGGACATAATAGTCATTTTTTTAAGTTGTTGAGGGTAGTTTGGTCTTTTGTCAAATTCTCTAGGAAATTTAAATTCATTAAATTATAATTTACTTATTTCTTTACCAATTTAAATTCTTTTTGATCCAAACTCGTTTCATAAAGTTTGAATTTAATTCCACCATTGAATACACCATAATTGGGTTGTCCCAAAATACTTTGTCACCTTTCAAAATATTTAGTTTTCATTAATAATTTATTAATTTACAATATTTGGGAATTTGTGCATCGTTATAATTGTAGCTTACTATACAAAGAGGATATATGTATGATACAGCCAAGGGAATTTATCTCCATGGACATGGAGTAAATCAAATATGTAAGCTACAACAATCCAATAATGGATTGAAGCAAGTTTTTAAAGATGGAACATCTATTTTTGATGAGACATTAAAAGAAGTTTGATTTTATCAAAAATGATGATGAAACAAGTGTGTACAAAATGTTAGTGGGAACATTGTGACATTCCTAGTACTATATGATGATATACTACTAATAAGGAATGACATACCGATGCTACAATCAGTGAAGATGTAATTGTCTAAACACTTATCCATCAAGGACTTGGGAGAACCATCCTAACATTCTGTTATGGATAAAGGTCTATAGAGATAGATCGTAAAGGATGCTTGACTTGACCAAAGGAATGTACATTGATTCGTTAATATGTACTAGACCTGATATTTCTTATGTATGACAAGCAGATATCAGTTCAATCCTAAAGAAGAATATTAGAAAAGAGTTTCTAATGATGCATCTGATTTAAAACTATAGGGCTTAACAGACTCAAGTTTTTTTAACTAACCAAAACAACAACATATTCGTTTTAGGTTATATGATTACCTTGAACAATGGTGCATTGAGTTGGAAAAGTTTTAAACAGCAAAGAGTTGTTGATTTAGTGACGAAGATATAATAAATAACTATAAACGAACCTGTAAAAGTGATTGTTTGGTTCAACAAGTTCATTACAGAACTTGAAATGGTTTTTAGCATTAAAGGAGTTTAATTCGCCAAAGAACCTAGGTCTCATTTGAAATCTAAACATGTGTTGCAGCACTTCCGTATGATTCGAGGAATCATTGAAAAAAAGATGACACCATAGAGATGGTAGACTCTTAGTACAGTATTACAGATCCATTAACTGAAGTATTTATTAAGTAATTCGTATGTCACTTAGAGAAGAATTGTATGGGGATACTAAAAGGCATTTGGCTTTAGTGCAAGTGGGAGATTGAAAGTAGTTCTTTCTCAAGCCAATCACATTTGATGTGATATGCATATACTTTGCAATCTTATTTGATTTATTAATAAAAGTATCAATGCATTTCTTTATTCATGATTAATTGGCTTAATTAATTATATGAATAAACTCATAGTTTTAAGAAATTCTTTTAGAATCATAATATTGATTATGCTAATGAGATCTAAATTCAAGATAGTACAAAACTAAAATGTTCATAATCATGGGATCACAAAAATTAGGATTAGTGAATCCGAATAGATTAGTACATACTATGTTTGCTCTTATGAAGAGGATGATTAATCTCGTAATCATTTGTGTAGAGACACTAAACCAAGTATGTAGGTACTTATTAGAGACTAAGTTCATTGAATGTGACTCGTTCAAGAAACGCCTAATGAAGTTTTACTTGTCAGTCAATATAAGTTCCTTTTATGATAGCAGTACAAGTGATCCTTGGACTTGAAAACATTATAGTACCTTGTGTATGATGAGTTATACTTTAGCATATTCCTTAAGACCTTTAGGATATATCAAGAGGGTATGATTGGCTATAATAAGTTGTACATGGAGATAGGTGATTGGTAAACAAAGGATCTGTGACGCCCCGGCCGTGATCCCACCTTCCTTAATTAAGTCCAATTATATCTGGATTACATAGTGATTAACTTAACACCTTATTAACCGGGATCCCGTGCGTCAACCACAATTTCGGTCTATATTTTTTTTTATCAAAACTTATTTAACTTACATTCGTTAAACCTGTCTCAGGATCGCAACGTTCACTTATTCTTTACTAGAACTTAAGTCAAACATTATCGAATTGTGACCTAGTCTATTACAATTTCTATAATCGTATTTATTCATGATTTATATCACCTATAACTAAAATTTCTCCATGAATCAATCATACATGAGTCTGTTTACCTTACCTATTCTGTACCTGGTTCTGTTCATATATATATATATACCTGTACATATGCATATCTTGATCCATACATATATACCATACATTCCTTATTACTATCATGGTTTGGCATTTAACCAACTATTACATAACTTGTACATATACAACTTTACATTCATCTGCTAAATTTACATTACATCATTTACAATTATCAAATTTTCCTCATGTTTATCTATCTATCCACATTCTTTACCTTAGCTGCACCGGAACCTCCGGTCTTCTTGTACTTTACCTGAAACGTTAGTACATAGCAAGAATGAGCATAAAGCTCAGCAAGTTAATCAGCTAACACCTTTCATGCTATCAATTTAATATATGCGTCATGCATCCTTTATCTTATCATACAATGCTTAATGTCACATAAGTCATGTAGCAAATAAATCACATAGTTGCACATAGGCACATTTCAACTCATTTTTATCACGTAGTTCACGTAGAATATCTATTATACTTAGATCTGAAGAACTTGCCTGTACGCCTTTATATACTTAACCTTTATTGTCTCGCTTGGACTTTCTATCCTTCATTGCATTGGGTTGCTACATCGAGCGCTATCTGTAAACACACAATCTATATTCATCATTATAGGATCATAAACACATTTAACTTGTCAAACTTAATTCATAATTACACGACCATTCGTCTCTAATCATATTACATTTGATGTATTATACCTTACATAGGTTAATAATACATCCTAACTTGTTCTCGACCTTTTTCATAACCTTTAACTTGATTTGGCTTAGCTTTAGGCATCATATAATATGCCGTTCATTATCTCATTATATCACAACACCCTTTTCATAGTCCATTTTTATCAATCTAGGGTTTACATAACTCATCCCTATCATTTAGTATCAAAACATTTCATTTTGGGTCAAAAATAACATTTCTTTAAACTCTGGCAACCGCGGCCCCGGCCGGCTTTTGGCCTAGAAATCCGCGGCCCCGGCCAAAACCTCTCAGCCAAACTTGGCCCCGGCCGTGGTCCTCTTTTCTGCCAAAAACTGAGATTTTGATTTTTGCTGCTGCTTTGGTGAATTTTAACTCATTCATCATACATCCAATTAAGCTCAAATTTGGACCACATCTAGTCCTTACTACATAGTATTTTATAAAAAATTTACATGCCTCATTTGGATATTCAAAATCATAGATACACTAGCCCATAGGAGGGCTGTTCATAACAATTTCAGACTTAGAAAATTTTCAACTTTAAAAACCATGTTTTACCAACTTTGTGATTTTTGGCCATAAGCTTTAAAACTCCATTCCAACACTTGACATAGCTCACATACATCATATATGACATGTCTCAACTTTCAAAACCATAAAATTTCGCACGAGGCGATTTTTGTCCGTTAAAATCCGTTTACGATCGAAACGATCGATTTCGATCGTTCGAAACTGTGAGGATCCGAGTTTCCAGGATCTCTTTAATAATATCAAATGAGAATTAATTGATTAAATTATCAAGGTTGTTAAATTAATTATTATATTATGTGATTTAAGGTATGTGATATGCTTTAATTGATAAATTAAATTTGTACAGAGATGGTGATGATTTGTGTTGGTTTAGAAAAAATTGAAAAGTAAATAAGTTGTTTAAAAACAATTTATGAAGGATAAGAAAAATGTCAGGTAAATGTACAATAAATTGTACAATTAAATGAAAATGAAGAAATTATGATTTAATTGAGATTACGTGGTAATGTGAAATATATATTAAATTTGATATGTATATTTATATATGTGAATGTTTAATTGATAATTATAAATTTCATTAATTATGAGAATTAAGGGATTAATAATTAAATTAATCCAAAGTAAGATAAAAGTTAATGAGGAAACTAAGGAAAGTTGAAATTATTGAATTTAGATCTATCAAGAATTTTGGAAGAAATTTAGAAATTAATTGAGAATGAAAGGTAATTATATAAATTATATAATAATAATTATATAATTTATATAAGGAAATTAAAATAAGGTATGAAGAAAATAATAATTATATAAATTATATAAGAATAATTATGTAATTTATATAAGGTGATTGAATGGAATAAGGTTGGAGGAAATTAAGAAATTATTTAAGAACGGAGAATGTAAATATATAAATTATATAATATTAAATTATATAATTTATATATAAAGAAATTATTATAAATATTAAAGAAATTGAATAATAAATAAGAAAAATGAATGTTTTAAGTTATTAAAAATTATATTTATGAATAATGGAATTATTGTGACTTTTATGAAAAATAATATTTCAGAAACGTGAACATGTTAATGTAACATGTTGTCCAAGTAACGGAGTGAAAAATTATGAAAAATAAATTTTATATGTTATACGTATTATTTTATGATTTTTGGGAGGTATAAATTACCTCAAATAACTACATACATGTCATTATGCGTGTACAAAATTTGTCAAGTAAAGTACTCAAATGAGGTATTAAAATTACTTATAAATCATGTTATGATTTTTGGTGAATTAAAATAAATATTTTATATACATTATATAAAATATTTATTACACGTAATAATTACGTAATGTATTAAAATAAATTTACATGTTTAATTTTTGGAACATTCGAGAAAGGAAAAAAAAAAATCGGTTGCGTGGAATGAGGCGGTGGACTTCTTGTTATTCTCCAAAATGATTAGTTGCTTTGTATTTAAAAAGAAAAAGAAATAAAGAAAAGAGAAAGAAACAAAAACACACACACTATACAAGCATCTCTCTCTCTTTTCATGCTACCGAAGCCATCTTCACCTCCAACCGGAAAATCACCACCACCGCCAAAGAGAGAAAGTATTTGGTGCATAAAGGGAGATTCTCAAGCTTGAATAAAGGATGTTCAAACCTTAAAAAGGTATAAAACATATTTATTGGTTTATTTTATTAAGTTATAATGTTAATTTATTTTTTTGTGAAAAAAATTAGTGAATAATTAGAATAATTAGTAAATACTTAAGATGATTGTTGTTTATCATTTTTGGAGGTATATATGTGGATTATATGATATTTAGAATAATAATTGTGGGAAAAAAAAATTTGGCAAAAATATTAAATTATAGAATTTATAGAAGGCAGTCACGAACAGGGGCAATTCTGTCCATTTATGGGCATAATTTGGAAATGTTTCCTTCTACAAAGTTGTAGATAATTAAATTTCGTGCGGAATGGACTTAAAATTCGTAATTTTCTGATAAACGAGCTAATTTCTATGAATTTCGGAAGATTTAGCGCAGTGAAACGTGAATCTGTCCAGTGTCTGTTCATTTCGGTACAGAATTTGGAAATATTTTCTTCTACAAAGTTGTAGAGAATTAAATTTCGTGTGGAATGGACTTAAGATTCATAATTTTCGGATAAACGTGCTAATTACTGTGAATTTTGGAAGTTTCAGTGTATTAAAATTAAAATTTAATTGCTAAAAATATTTTGTGCTGAAATTTGTTCTGGACAGCATTACTGTTATATTATTCCAGAATTTGTGAAAAAGTTTGGTAATTTATTGAAGAGTATAGTATTTATTGTATTTTTAAGGCTATTTAAAGTTAATTTAAAAAGAGTGGAAATTCATAGAAAATTCTATGAATGTTAGAAAATTATGAAACTTGCTGAAAACTCTTATAATAATATAAGATAAATATGGATGGTGTTTGGAGGATGTAAAAGTATGTTGTATTAGTATTTCTATTTTGAAGCTATTAAATAATAGTTTTATAAATAGAAATAATTACAGAAAATTGTCGGATAATTCGAAAAATGTAAAAATGGGTTGAAAAGTCCAGAATAATATTATGGAGACTTTGAAAGGTTTATTAGACTCGTGAGATGTTAGGATGTTATGGATCGTGTGTTGACTGACTAGTGAACGTAAACGATTAAGTAACGAAAAAGTTACAATAAAGGCAACGTTGTTAAAGTTTAGTAGCATAATTTAGAAGAATATTATTTCTCGAACGAGATTATTGATTGTGATATAACCTGAGTTTGATATATAGGTTATGTGATAAATGATAAAGATCACAGAAATGTTAATTGACGAACAAAGCTATACGTGGGATGTTTGTAAGTGTTATGTAATGAACGCAAATCGAGGCAAGTTCTTCAGTCCCTTTTATGTTAAATGTTGAACTATTATGATATGAAATTCTTGTTTAAATGCATACAAATTATGTGCTACGTGATACGTGATTAATATGACCATAATGTGTACTTTGTGCAACGATATGAATATATATGAGATATATTGCTATAGTAGAAGCACAAGCATATGATGCATGACACACACCAAGCATGATAAGGTATGTGCTACGTGAAGTATAACTGTTGAACTTGCTGAGCCGTTGTGCTCATTACTTGCTTAATAAATATTTTTGCAGGAAAGAAATAACTTTCAAGAATATCAGATATGATAGAGATGAATTACCTAGAAGGTTGGAAACGTAATTGTCATATGTTCAACATTATAATTCAATGTGGATAAGTTGTCAAGGTTACGTTAATATTTGGTATGTACATATATGTTGGATCTGGATAGAACGAGTAGTGTTAAATTATGAATTGTGATTGTTCATGATGATGGTTAGGATAGAAAATTATTATGAATTATGAATTATGAAACAAAGAAAATTGTATGGATATGAATAATACTAATTTGTGAATGTTGAGCTGTTTGACACTAGTAAAAGAAAAGATAAAGGTTAAGGTTGCGATCCAGGGACTAGGATCGAGATGTAAGGATTTTAAATATCCAAATATTTTAATACAATGATTAAATCAAGAAAAAGAAAAATTTATATGAGAATTTTGGTAATTAATGATTTTAAATATCAGATAATGGATCAGTTAAGGTGGTTAAAGATATATTAACGATCCGAAATTTGGACGTAAGAAAGATAATGTATCATAAATACAAAATTTAAGGTAAGAATATGGGTCGAATTTCGGGGTCGTTACAGAAACTCATTTTCATTCAAATTTCCTTCCGTTGATTACCAAATCAACGTAAATACATGTAACACCATAAAAATGACTCATTTGACTTTATTTCACCTTTAAATTCTCAAAATTGCCAAAAATCACACCTTAGGTTGTATTTTCATCCAATTTCAAAACATTTCATTTTCAATGCTTAAACTCAATTGAAATCCTTAACTCCATTTTGGCACGACTTATTTCCAACACCACATTTAACACACATAGCACATATATAACTTGTACGAGCCTTCAAAACATTTATAACTTTTCATTTGAATTCCTTTTTCCAAAATAACTCGTTTTAGGCGTCGACGAACGTATTAAAATGTTTAAAATCATCAATTGTTGTCGTAGACGCCAAATAACTTCCAAATCGTTTCAAACACATATATTAATATCAAACTTAGCTTTTTGGCCTCATTTGATCACCAATTACACACAATGGCCAAAATTACACTTGAGTGACATTTTGTCAACTTTACTCCTTTACTCCCTTAAACCAATCTTCAATCTTTGGACTCTATGCTTCACATAGGTTATCGCGTACTCAATTAATGACTTTATAAATCCACATAACTTCTATATGCACGTACTAATGCACTTTACAGATTAAAATGTAATCTATACAAAAAGTATAGCCTAATATAGTATTCTCTCTCCACATATCATACTTCTCAACCATTTAAGCATCTTATATGCTATCTAACATGAATATTTTCATGCTTTAAACTTGTTCAACTTGTCTAGCTAGGTTTTCATCAAAACCAACAACATATAACATATAATCATGCCTTAAATCATGATTTCTAGCTTGTTTACATGCAAAATAGTGCACCACCTTCACAATGTAACTTCTAGGCCTAGGGTTTCATCACATACAACACATAAATTCTCATAAACTTTACATCTAACCATTACTTCACACATGGCTTCTTCCAAACTTTCCTTAAATCACATGAACTTCAAGTTTTATGGTTTGAACATAAGTATACCTTTCTTGTGGCTCCTCTTTCTCTAGCTTTGAACTTCTAAGAGATGTATTCACCACCTTTGATAGCTTATATAACTCTCCTTGATCACCTTTGGACTTGAATCTTTCATGAATCCTTGAACCCTAGCTCTCTCTTCACTTTTTCTCTCTTAGTTCTTCCTCCCTTCTAGCATCTTCGAATGAGAAGAAGAATGAACCAATATGCTGAAAAATGATACACATATATGCTTTGTATACTCATCCAACACTTAACCATCTTTGGTTAAGTTAAACTTGCATAGTTAGGGGCGTTTTGGTCATTTCACACTTTAATTCAAGGGTATTCTTGTCATTTCGCCACTTGGGACTTATTCGTCATTTCTTAATTTGTCAAGGGTATTTTGGTCTTTTTACCCTTTAGGACACAATGGTAATTATCTAATTTGTTGAGGGGCATTTTGGTAAATTGCCAAAGTAGCTAAATTTTCATTTCTTGCAACTTTCCCCCTTATAACTAGACTTTCATACATTTTCCCCCATTAATTCATTCTTTGCTCATTTCTTATCCAAATCAAATCCGTTTTGATCCAAATTCGTTTCATTATACTTGAATTTTATTCCTTCATCAAATAGTGCCCAATTGGTTTGTCCCAAATTACTTGTCACACCTGGAAACTTTATTTTATTTAATAACTCATTAATTTATAATATTTGCCACAATTGCGTATTATTTAACTTTCAAACCTTCTCGGTTCCTTATTTAATCAAATTTAATTTTCCACATCCCAATATATTCAAATTGCTCATCTTTTCCTTAAATCGCTTCCTTGAGAAGCACATATCAACCGGATTACCAAAATCCATCATCATTATCCTTTAAGCTCCCAATATCCTTATTACGATTTTACGTTCCTTTACATTTTTACTTCATACACACATCTGTCAACTTAACCCATACTGCACACAATATTCTTTTCTACTCATCTTCGAGAGTATTTCATTCTGTAAATTACACACCATTTACATAATTAAATACCAATTCCATACTAACTTCAAAACATTCACAATCATTAGTCTTATTATTCCGATAATTTCCTTAACACACCATTTAGGCTAAACTACTATTTCCTTCCTTAACTCATATAGTCATACATTACTTTGTTATTCTCATAGCATCGCCTCATCAGGCCCAGTAATTAAACTCGTTAATATTCATATCCAAGTATCAATTCACATATGTATTTCTTATTTTAGTATTTTCTCAAACCTCAAATCATTCTATCTTTACTAACTCAAATACATACATGTACCTATATATACGTTTTCATACATCCAAGTTGTCACCTACTGACACAATAGTGTTCCATACTGATTCCTTTCAAATTGCCTTAATGTAGGCATTACCATTTAATCTTCGAAATCCATTTTCATTATAATTTCTTCAAATCTCAATTCTCTCATGCGCTTTAATGGCTAACTGATCCTTATTCATATCAGGAGTTCCTTGTCATAAAATTTAACCACATAGGTTATTTATAGCACATCGCTCATATAATAATTTATATTTAATCATTTCTTAATACATTCTATCATTTAAACCACGTTTTATCTCATAACTTTTATTTAATTCCTCAATATTCTCATTTAGAATTTCTATAAAATCCTGGGGTGTCACAGGATCTATCACTTCCAGTGAAAGAAGAGAATGTCCTATGTAATTCGATAAATGACAACTTCGAAATCATTGGCCAACGTATAATGAAAATTAGAAAAGAGTTTCTAATTTACATTAGAGTTGTGTATTTATGAATTGAAATGCATATGATCAAATGAAATACGATTTGATTGTAATTTCATATCTTATATTTGATTGGGACATTGAGCGGTAGAAGGATTGAATTGTACAGTAACTATTCGCTAAAAGGTTCTTTTATAACCAATGTTGAAATCTATATTATTTAGAATGTCGATTAATCGCTAAGGAGGCTTACCTTTATTGTGGAGTAAATATTATTTAGTAAATGAATTAAATAGTTTAATTCATTTAAATATATATAAGATTAGAATTATTCTAATTAATTTATTTTACAACCGATTTAATACAGAGAACCTAAAAGGTCATACCGCAAAAGAGTAATATTTATTTTAAAAGTTGATGGCATAATTGTAATGATAAATTAAGTATATTTAATTTGTACTATGGTGATAGAATAAATTAAATAACTTAATATTTATAATTTAGTATTTTAGAAATACTAATTATAAATTAATAAGAGGATTCTCATTATTATTATTACTAGTATTATTATTTAGTTATAAAATGGTTTAAGAATTAATTAATAAATAGTAGTATTATGAGTAATTAAGTTTTTAAATGGTTTAGGAATTGTAATTATAATAATTAATTAAATTACTAAATAATTTAGTAATTAATTAATAAGAAGTACTCTAATTATTAAATAATTAAGTTCCTAAATGGTTTAAGAATTATAATTAATTAATTTAGTTCTTAATTGAATTGGGAATTAAATTAAAATCCTAATCCTAAATAGTTTAGAGGGATTGTCTATATCTATAAATAAGAGGAGTCTTATTACGGATTAAGATTACACACTCTTTCACAGGAATTGAGAGAATACTTTATAATTCTCTACATCTAAGGAGTTAGAGAGAGAGAGAGAGAGAGAGAGAGAGAGAGAGAGAGAGAGAATTAGGGCTAACCACTCATGATTTGGAAAAATCAAAATCCACTTCTCTAATTCATATATCTCTTGGTGGATCACATCTAGAGGCTTCACGCATAGGGAGCTAACATTGATTCGTGGAATCTAATCGGTGAATTTGGAGAAGAACGTGAATGATTAAAGAGAGTTGAACTTGTACCTGTGTAAGCTTGGTTCTACAAAGATATAAATCTGTTATTCTTCCTCAATTAATAATAGTTGCTTAAGAAATATCCTAGTAATTGGTTCTTAGAAAAATTTTAAAATCTGATTTTGCTTGCTTTCGTTGCGCTTGTATAATTTGATTATATGTATCCCATGTTTTTGCTAACTAACATGTATAAAATGCAGAACGTGATTAAAGATGATGTATATAAGATGATGATTAAAGATGATGTATATGAGATGATGATTAAAGATGATGTATATATCTATGTATAAAATGTGAAACATGTATGAAATATAAAATATGTGTTATGTGATAACTATTAGATTTGCTGAGCAACGTAATTGCTCACTCTTGCTTAAAATAAATATTTTTAAAAAAAGTCTGAGAAATACCAAGTTCTAGAAAAGACAAATAAAAGGAAAAGGTTATGACTTGAAGTTGTTAGAGTTAATTTTTGACGATAAAACCTTATAGACATAATTGATATTGTAATGTATGTTGTTGTAGCCCTTGTAGTATGAATAGGTTATGTGATTTCAAGATGAGAACATTGTTAAGATTTTATATCTTCTAGCTACATTTTATGCTTGTGATTATACCCAGTCTCGTATATTTAAAAGATGAAGACTTTATAGAATGAAAGAATTAGAGTTGGTTGGTGTGTTGTAGATGCTCATAATTAATGTAATTAGATTAAATGATATTGTATATGATTATAAAGTGTAATAGAATAGATCATAATGTTTATGATTTTAAGTATATTAGGAAAATGTAAAGATTACGATTCTGGAATAAAGAAATATTGTAAGATTTGTAGATAAACAAGTTGTTATCACTTTATATTGTTGATGGATGATGTGATTATTAAGAAAAATGTTGTATATTAACGCATAAGGTCCGTGGTAGTAAGTACTGGGATTTTTGCGGCATTACAGTGTTCCTTGTTAATTATGTTACCTTAGGGTCAGATTTAGAATGATTTGTTTATATGTTTATCGGAAGAAGCGTATAAATACTATAAATAATTTTCGGCTAACAATTATATATAATTAATTAATTAATTAAAAAATGAATGAATAGATTTAAATGAAACATTGAAAGAAAAATGTGATCCTAATTCATTAAAATCTGATTTGATCATTGTTATTAGATTAGTTTAATTATTAGTTTACTTAAAAAAAATTATAGTTTAATTCGATTGTTTAAATAAAATTGATATGATTAAAAATTAGTAATTGGAAAATAATTGTTAATAATTCTTCGTGGGAATGATAACTTGCTTGCCGCTGTGTTGCTATTCGATCGTGTATACTTGCGTGAAATTCCTAAGTAAAAATAGGCAAACAAGTTTTTTGGTGCCGTTGTCAGGGAATTAATTCAATAATTTTTCCTAATACTAATCTCAATAAAATTAGCCTTAATTTAAACTTGTGTATTCTTGTTTTTATTTAGTTTTATTTTTATTTCCTTTTCACACTATGGATGCGATACTTTAGATATTGAATGATCAAGCTGCGACACTAAATTATTATCATTTGGGTTTACAGTATCATTCGAACTATTTATGGGATACCAATGATCAAGCCCAATATTTTACTCCAAAATTATCATACCCGTCAAGTTTTCAACCTCAACTTCAAATATACGAAGTCTTTCACTAACCTCCACCATAATTAGAGGAAAAGCCGAAGTGGGAGGAGATTCTTACCTATTATATAAACCAGGATGAAAGAAGACAACAAGAAGAAAGATAATCTAGATTTGAGAAGCTTCTTACTGAATTTGTAGAGCGAGCTGAGATAGTTATGAAAAGTCAAGAGACGTCATTGCAGAACCTTGAGATTCAAATGGAATAACATATCAATATTGTTAATGATCCTTCGCAATGGACTTTACCTAGTGATTCAGAGATTAATCCCAAGAGTGATGGTAAAGAGCATTATGAGGTTACTCTTAGTAGTGGCGAGGAATTTTGCGTGTCTATTGGAGGAAATATTGAAGGGTCACATCCTAATGTGGTGGATGATTATGATGTTGGATATTCATGGAGCAAGATTGGGGAAGAAGGAAAGATGGATGAGGATGATCATGCCAAGATTTCTAAAGGTGTTATAAAAAATTCGATTTTGCCTCATATGTCGTGTCTACATCCATTTCAGAATTTTGGTGAGTACTTTTGTGTTGAAATTGTTGAAGATATTGATAAAATGGAGGAGCTCCCAAGAAATTTGAAAGAATGCTTCAGGGTTGATCTTATCACAGGCGTAATCAAGGATGAATCGGAAGTGACTTGTTCCTTTCAACTGAATGCCTTGGATGAATTCCAGTCTGGGGGTCGCTAAGCATGTGTGAAAGCAAAAAAGCGGCATGAAATGACAATTTTTGCATATGAGCCAGATTGAAGAAAGGGAGGTAGTCAGGCTGAGCCTTTAAAATAAGAGCTTATTGGGAGGCAACCAAAGTTTTAGTTTTTTTTTTAATTTTTTTTTAGTTGAGTTTTCCTAATAGTAAATTTTATATTATTTAGTTATATATTTCTTTTTGTTTTGTTTCAGGTTTCCTACGCCAATGCACTCAAGTTTAGCAGATGAGGAGAAAAAATGTTACATCTTCAAGGGAGTCATTTGTTCTTAAATTCTTTATTTTATACATTGAAGATAATGTCTGTTTTAAATTTGGGAGTTTAGATAAACTTTGGAAATTTTTTTTACAAATCTTGGATTTATTTTACTTTACATTTTTGAATTTTGTGGATATATTCACTACAAACCTTCACGAGACAAAACTCGTCCACTTGGGATAACCTTGGGGTTTAAAGGCTTGTTGCACGTGCTAAGTGTAACCGTGATACCTACAAAAATGGGTAGTTTAGGTTGTGTTTTGTTTTCATGTTATTAGTTAGTTACTTGAGCAATAAATTATTTGAATTAGGATAAGGTCAATTATAAGAATCTGATTATTTATTGTTATTTAAGAGAAATTGATGAACATATAGGGTTTATATTTTGACATTTGAGCTGATTTTACGATATTCACGATTCTTTTGCATTCATGAGTACAAACCCTGCTGTTTTACTAGTTGTTATTTAGAAAACTTATTAGGTTAGATGTTTGTGAGGATTACCATTGAAAAGTTAAAATTTTATTTAAACATCGTTTCGTGCTAGGTTTAGGCTTTCATATAAGTTTGGGGGAACATTGGATAATATTTAAATTTGAGAAATATAAAAAGAAAAATATATAATAAATATTAAAATAACTTGACTTTGTAGAAATTTTGTAGCCTTTGTTACTCGAATAAGTAATCCCTTAAGGATGTCTCTACATCTAATGCCCTAAAACCAACTGGTTTGGGAGTCATTGGTTAAAAGTTCGTTACATGGATAACACTGAAAAGCCTAATAAAATTAGGCATTGCATAAGTCATGAATAAAATTATGAGGGTGAAATGGAGCGTAAAATACATTCATCCATATACACACTTATAGATCGAGACGAAAAGAAATTAAACTAATATATGCACTTGCTTAAGAAAAATAAAAGTGCTTTCATGTTAAATTTGTGTAATCCTATACTTATATGATTATCTCGCTTAGTCGTGATTGGTGGAAAAATAAAGTTTTAAATTTGAAAAGTAGTCTTTCTTCAGATGTTTGATTGTATGAGTTTACCTAAATCCCGACTAGTTAAAACAGTAGGGCACACACACAGACACAAGAATCTTGAGTATTTGAGAAAGTTGGGATTTTAAAATCTGCGGTGTTCCGAGATTTTATTTTTTTTAGTCATGTTATATAATCTTTGAGGTCGTTAATCTAATTCATGTTGGTATATTGCCCGAGTATTTAGTTTGTAGTTTTAATTTATTTATTTATTAGTTTTTTGCTTGAGGACAATAAAATGGTTAAGTTTGGGAGTATTTGCTAAGTAGGTTTTATAACTATACATTGACTATCTTTTAACTTAATATTTTATGAGTTCTTAAGTGTTTTATGTTAGATTTAAGTGTTTTATATTAATTTTATGTGTTTTGATCTTGTTTTGTAGGAATTGGAATAAAAGCATGATAGATCAAAGTTTGGAGTTGCTAGGATTGAATTTTCAGCTTGTGATTTACACAATAGTCACTTTAGTTATGATTTCAACCTTAATGTAAGAAGAATCATTCAAATCCTAAAACATGAAAGTTGTAAATCTACTTATCAGCTTTTCATAACATCTTGAATCATCTCAATCGGAGTTCAAATGAGAAAGTTATGGCTATTTTACCAACAGACATCGGTCTAAAAAATAGCATTGCGTAAAGTCACCCAACTAGTGAAGGTAACTAGCGTAATTACGCCCTATAGCAAAGTTTTCAAGATGGTCACAAAGTAAAGACGCTTAGACATGCAAAGGAACAGCTGTAAAGATGCCCAAAGCGGTCCAAGTCAGGATTTGTTCACAAATTTAGTTATGTTTTACTCCAATTTGGATTGGGTTTCCTCCTATTCTAGGGATTTGACTTGGCATCTATAAATTCATGACTTTACTCTTATTTTAAAGGAGATCTAACATAGATATAAGTGGAATAAAGTAGAAGAATGATTAATTGAAGATTTGAAGAAAGAATCAAGCGAAGGATTGCAAGGACTCAAGGTTAGAGTGGAGATCAAGCGCTTCAATTATAGATTTATTTTTTCTATCTTTTACTTTTATTCTTGTATTCTGAACATGATGGATTATTTATTGATGATAATTTCTTTTTCAGTTTTGGGTTAATTTTATATTAAGATTGCAGTGGAATCCAATGTGTAGTTTATATTAATTTGTTTTCTTTTTTAATTATTTATGGATTGTTTATCATATCTTGAGTATTAATGTTTAATTTTCTGATCAACAATTACCATGATAATCTATACAAAATTAAGAGATGGAGTATAGGTTTAGATCTGGGTATGATAACAGTTGTTCATATAATCTTATTAGGGATTAATATTATTAGTATATAAGATGGGAATATATCTATATATCTTTTGCAACAAATAGGAGAATTTGAACTTAAAATTCTTGTTAACATATTTCCCATAGGAATATAATGATTTAATTAATTGGGGTGTTTCTTGTTAATTCTGTTGCCTTATGGTCAGATTTGAAAGCATTTATTTATATGTCTATCAGAAGAAGCATATATATATTATAAAGAATTATTAGTTAACAATTCTATATAATTAATTACTTAAAAAGGGGAATAAAGGGATTTAAATGAAGCACTGATAAAAAATTGTTATCTTAAGTCATTAAAATCAGATTTAATCATTGGTATTATATTAGTTTAATTATTAGTTTGCTTAGATTTTATTTATAGTTTAATTCGATTGTTTAAGTAAAATTAATTTGATTAAAAATTAGGAATTGGTGAATAATTGTTAATAATTCTCTGTGGGAACAATACCTCATTTGTCATTGTGTTGCTATTTGATCACGTATACTTGAGTGAAATTCTTAAGTAAAAATAGGCTAACATCAGCAAGTGCCTTGCTGCTAAACCCATCGTGTCTGACGCCATACCCAGCAAATCCATAATTATGAAAATGCCACCCGACTTGCAAAAATTACAACTTTGTCATTTAACTTCATTTTTCCTACAAAATAAATATTAAAAGTAAATAAAAAATAATATCAAAATAATAAAAACACATAAAAAAATACTCAAAAACTCAAAAATAATTAAGAATAAAATATCTAATAAATATGTATAAAACTCACTTATCACATGTTTCCAAATATTTTAAATGAAACATTATAGATCAGAGGCCATGGACAGATAAATATAAATGTAAGAATATAGATATATAGATGATATATGTATGTGTGTGAGTGTGTGTGTCTGTCTGTCTGTCTGTGTCTCTATGTGTGTGTGTGTATAGCTTCTGATTTGCTTCGAACTCAAACGAAGAAAGAATATGCATATATTGAAAAAAGTAGCTAAAAACGAAGGATAAAATAAATAAAAAATTATGGACATAAGGTATAAAAAAAAACTAAAACCCCTTTTTTTTAAAATAAATAAATAAAATAAAATTCACACCTAACATAGCCAAAAAAAAAACTCCTCAAATCTGTCAAAAAAAAAAATTAACAAAAAACCAATTAGATCGCAAAAACCAAACAACCAACCCAAGCACTAAACCTTACGAATCGTAAAAATGCAAATGTTAATAGATCTGGGTGTTATTTGAATAAAATAATGAGAATTCAAAGCTTGAAGAAAACGAATTTTGAAATCCATTTTTAACACAAATAATCGGTAGATATAAGTTTAAGAGGGTGTATAATCGATTGATCGGAATAGATTTTTCAAAAAACACCATGGAACTCATGGATTTAAGTTTAGAAAGTTCAAATTTTTGAGAGAGATGAAGAAAGAGAGAGAAAGAGAGAGAGAGAGAGAGAGAGAGAGTGAGCAAGAGAATGAATCGATCGAATGACAGAAAAAGAGGGAGAAGAAAAAGAAAATTGAAATAAAAATTCATTTTTCATATTTATATATAGTTTCATTAGATCGATTCGATGGCTTAAATAATCTCTGAATTGATCAATGGTTGAAATAAAATCTGACCATTGTGATTTGACTAGTTGACTTTTTGATCTAATACAGGATATCTATTAGTTGTTAACTTGGATCGGACGGTGGGAGTATTGAAACCTTGTGAGTGCTTGTGATTGGTCCATCTCAATAAACATGGATTGAGTCCTTGAGTTGTCGGATTTGTTCAATGTTTAAAAAGGATGGTCCATATTAGAGTAACACATTATATATATATATATATATATATATATATATATATATATTAGTACAAATTATATGCTTAAAAGCTTAAAAATATTAAAGACTTGTTTTATATTATATAAAAAAATTAATAAAAGAAATTAACTAGTAAACATATATATATATATATATATATAGTTAAAATAAGTATATATATATATCAAATTTCACAACAATTAAGGTTTCACTATAAAAAGAAATAAATTATTAATAACTTTTAAAAACATATATTAGTATAAAGGGTTGAAAACTATATGTATAAAAATAGAATAACTATGTATAAACAATTATATATATATATATATATATATATATATATATATAGGGTCCTCTTAACATGTGCCCTAAGGGCACATTCTAAGCACGAAAAATAAGGGATGTAGCCCACTAAGTATTATTTGTTTATGTATTTGCACTGAATTCAATATATGTGGTCCATTAATATATTATTTTTTTATACATTGAATTCAGTGCAAATGTATAAATAAATAATATTTAGTGGGTCACATCTTTTGTTTGTCATGCTTAGGGCACATGTTAAGAAAATCCATATATATATATATATATATATATATGAAAATAGTATATAGAAAAGTATGCATACTTATAAAAACTTATTATATATTAAATAAATAAACCTAAAAGCACATGTGTTAGAAAGCATAAAAATGTATGAAACAAAATCTAGCATTCCTAAATCCATACGTAATTTGTAAAATCTGTCAAAACTCAAAGACTTTGTAAATGTATCAGCAATATTTGAATTTGTATCAATATGATTTAATTTAATGCTACCATTGTTCACATGATCACGTAAGAAATGATGTCCAACGTCTATATGTTTTGATCTAGCATACAATACAATATTTTTACTTAGATTACTAGCACTAGTATTACCATATAATATAGACACATAATCAAATTTTAAGTTATAATCAGCGAGAGTCTGTTTTATCCATAATATTTGTGCACAGCATCATGCAGCAACTATATACTCTGCTTCTTTGGTTGAAATAGATACTGAGTTTTGTTTCTTAGAGAACCAAGAAACTAAACAACCACCTAGAAACTAACAAGTGTCACTTGTACTTTTTTGATTAACATGATGACCTTCATAATCAGAATCTAAAAAGAAAAACAAGATAAAATGGTTATCCTTTAAGATACTAGAGTCCTAAGTTTGTGGTTCCTTTAAGATATCTGAAAATTCTTTTTATGGCAACCAAATGTGATTCTTTAGGATTTGACTGAAATTTAACATATTTATAGATAATGAACATATTGTTAAGTCTACTAGAAATGATATAAAACATACTTTCAATCATTCCTCTATATTTATTTGTGTCAACAATTTTTTCCTTTTTATCAGCAATTAATTTATCAGTAATTGACATATGAGTATTGAGAGGTTTCACAGACTCTAAATCAAATTTCTTAACCTTTTCTTTGCAATATTTGGATTGAGATATATGAATACATTTTGCATCTTGTTTGATTAGCAATCCTAGGAAGAAGTTTAATTCTCCCATTTTGCTCATTTTAAATTCTTTTCTCATATTTTTAGAAAAATCATTGCACATAATAATGTCAGTAGAACTAAAAATGATGTCATCAACATAAATTTGAATAATAATAATATCATCAATTTTGTATTTAGTAAATAGAGTAGTATTGACAGTACCTCTTTTAAAATCATTTTCAAGCAAAAATTTACTTAATCGTTCATACCATACTCTGGGGCCTGTTTTAAACTATGTAAAGCTTTATGCAACTTATAAACATATTTAGGATGATCAAAATCTTCAAAGCCATGAGTTCGTTTAACATAAATTTCTTCTTCAATAACACCATTTAAAAATGTAGATTTGGCATCCATCTAAAACAGTTTAAAATCTTTATGGCATGCAAAAGCTAATAACATGCATATAGACTCGATTCTAGCCACAAGAGAAAAAGTTTCATCATAATCAATACCTTCAAGTTGATTATAACCTTGTACAACTAATCTTGCCTTATTACGTATGATTGTTCCATTTTCATTAATTTTGTTTCGAAACACCCTATTGAGTTTTGGCAATAGAAATATCCTCATGTTCTAGAACTAGTTCCCATACTTTGTTTCTGATGAACTATTCAAGTTCTTCTTTTATTGCAACTATCCAGTCTTCATCAAGTACAACATCTTTTATATTTTTAGGCTCAATTTGAGGCAAGAAAGATAAATGACTAGCCAAGTTGTCTGCTTGTGATCTAGTAAGAATTCCTTTATCCAAATCGCTAATCACATTTTCTAAAGGATGATTTTTAACAATATGTGAGTCCTTAACTTTGTAATTTAACTGAGGATTGGATTTCAAAAGGATTTTCATTGATAGGTCAAGATATATTATCTAGTTTTGGTTTCTCTATATTTTTGAAAATGTTTTCAATGACAAGATCATTGTCCACTAATTTATTGTATTTGCGAGACGGTTGAGAATCATCAATAGTTACATTCATTAACTCATAAACAACTAGACTTCTTTTGTTAAAAACTCTGTATGTTTTATATGACGCTCCCAAATTAGGCCCACACCACCCAATTTGAATCGTCAAAAGATTACAACAAAATTATTACAATACACTGCACAGTACCCAATAATACACAACTATCTCTTTATAATTATTATTATTCTACAATACAGTGAAGACTACTATAACAATTATCTCGGATAGCTACTTCATTCCCCTTTTCTCCCTGCTGGTCCCGGCTATGCACTCATTTCCTAAACAATTAAACAAAAAGGAAAAGGTGAACTCAAATAGCCCAGTAAAGAATATCATGACTAAGATAATGAAAAATAAATTATTCTTAACCTTCAACAGTTGAGTTCTTAATTGAATATAATAGACAACAAGTTTTAAATCAACAGTTGCAGTTGAGTTATTAATACAATAATATAAACAACAAGATTTAAATTAACAACAGCAGTTAAGTTATTGAACAAAGTTCAACTGCAGTGAAATAACCATTACTAAGAGAATCAAGTAGATCATGATGTCTACTAGCTCCTCTTTTTAAGAAAATTATCATCAACTTTTATCATCGGAAACACCACTGATCATGATCATGTCAAACAACAGTTCTTCTTTGGCCCCGACCAAAGAGAACATTCATCACGTATCCTTGTCATCCGACCAAAGACACCCAATAATTATATCGCCTTTATCCTATATCGCCTTTAACTTATCATATGTGCTTCTGGCCTCAGATATTCAAAACAACATCATTCTTGATGATTGAAATAACAACAGAGATATAAATAATGAACAAACGAAAGATGATAAATAATAACATTAGAAGTTAGCAAATTTTACTTTGTCCATATTCAAATAATGTCCAAATTGTCAATATGGTGTAGAGAAAAATGTGTTCAAGTCCAAGAGTAATGTCCAAGATCCACAAGAAAGAAGTTTAACAGTAAGGTTTACGGTAAGAATTTTCATATCAAATGGTATTAGATGAAGTGCAAACTATTAAGAGAATATTAATGAATTACTAATTTAAGAATTTTCACCATATAATAATATTAAAGGTACAAATGAGATACTTTCTTACCGTAGAAAGTTTAAGTGATAGAAGATGATAAAGATGGTATCCCTTACAAGTAAGAAAGAAAATGATATTCCTTTATGATGATGAAAAGAATGATACTGCTTACCTTATCTCATGACTAAATGCAACTTTTATGAGGTTGATCAACTTGAATAATACTTGTACCCTTCCAGATCTTCAATGCTTAAGGTAATTTTAATACACTCAAAGAGACACTTATACTAAGAAATATTTAGAGAATGGAAAGAAGATTGAGTGAGGAATGTATGAAACCCCTTATGATAAGCTCCCTATTTATAATCAGAGTCTAACCAACTTTTCCACACATACGTTACATATTTTAATCTCATCTTTAATCTAAACCATTCATCAACCAACACATGTTTCATAATTTAATCTACACCATTCGTTGACTAACACGCGTTACACATTTACGCGTGTTACACACTTACACTTGTTACAGACTTACATATTATTTTATTGATTTAATATCCCAATTATTAAACATACATATTCAATAATATGGAAAACTATACAATTAATAATGTAAAATATTGTGTAATGACAATTATTAATTCAATAATATAAAATGTTGTGTAATGATAATTATTAATGAAATACTATGCAATAGCCACTTTATCAGTTCAATAATATAAACGTTATGTAATACAGTGTGCTGCTATAAAATACCATATGCTACCATACTTTTATCACTGGGTATTTTAACAATTAAAAGTGATAATACCGTTGACCATTCTTATTTAGAAATGTTACTGTTATTGTTTTCTACATCTGACAATATTTCATTATGGGATCCACCCATAACTGAATATTTTGGCGCCATCGTATGAATATTCCCTGACAAAACGAATATTCCCTGACCAATCGAATATTATCCGACATAAATTTTTTGCATATAACATCCATAACTTTAATTTTTATTAATTAAACACCTTACTGTTAAGCATAAAATTATGAGAAAAAATTAAAATATATTTATTAAAATTTGGGGTCTTATATCCTCCCCTCCTAATGAAATTTCATCCCCGAAATTTACGTACCTGGCATTTCAAAGAGATCAGGATACTTAACTCTCATTTCAGATTCTAACTCTCATTCATTTCCTCAATATCTTGGTTTTTTCATAAAATCTTGACTTGAGATATAATCTTTGAGCGTAGGATCTGCTCCTTCCTATCCAAGATCTACCTCCTCATACGTTAAATCTTCCGTCGTCTCATCTGGCTCCAAATCAATAATGTGATTTGGGTTATTTACGTAACATAGATATGTGAAAAACGTTATGAATGCAGGACATGTTTGGTTGTAAAGCTAGTCTGTAGGCTATAGTTCCTATTCAGTCAAGGACTTTAAATGGGCCAATAAATCGATGATTGAGCTTTTCTCTCTTTTCAAACCTTGTAATTCCTTTGTATAGGGAAACACGTAAGAATACATGATCTCCAACGTTAAAACTTTTTGTCATTTCGATGAAGATCAACATAGCTCTTTTGTCGTTCTTGTGCAGCTTGTATTCGTTATCTGATCATTTGGATCTTTTCTATTGTCATGCACACCAGCTCAAGTTCCAACAATTTTTCTTCTCCCACCTCATTCCAACATACTGAAAAGTGACACTTTCGTCCATACAAAGCCCCAAATGGAATCATTCCTATATTTGTTTGATAACTGTTGTCGTAGGAGAATTCAGTCAATGGTAAATACTCTTCCCAACTTCCTTTGAAGTCTAGCACACAAAGCCTCAATAAATCTTCAACAGTCTTAATTATCCTTTCCGATTGTCCATCTATTTAGGGATGATAAGCAGAACTAAATCGTAGTTTGGTGCCCATAGTTTTTGTAGACTGCTCCAAAATCGTGAAGTGAATCTAGAGTTCCGATCAGAAATTATGGATACTGGCTTGTCATGCATTCTCACAATCTCACTTATGTACATATTAGCTAGATGCTCAAGTGAATAGTTTTCTCGTATAGGAAAGAAATGAGTGGACTTAGTCAATCTATCTACAATGACTTAAATTGTGACGCCCCCAAATTCGGGTTACAAATACCCGGATCCGGTCATCACGATCCAATACAAACATTCACCTCTAAACAACATACAATAACTAAATGCGGAATAATAAACATATGTTGTTCATTCAAAAGGTGTTACTAGTCCCAAGATACGATAACCTTACAAAAAGTACACAAATACCCTTAATAAAGTACTTAGGGTTTATATTACATAACAGTTAATTTAAATTAACTACAGGACTGCAATCTCGAAGTCTATTACTTCATCTTTCCTTTACCCTTGTTCTTTCCCGAAGTCTCGGGTTGCACTGCAATAAGGTTTCATGATATAGCAAGAGTGAGCAACTAGTTTGCTCAACAAGTTTAAATAACAACAAGGAATAATATATCATGAATGAAAGGGAATAGCTGAACAATTCAATAATGTGAATAACATAAGCAGGAATAATAAGTTGCTTTTAAAATTAGGATAGTCAAATAGACTATGAACTATAAATATCCACTGTAGTCAATAGCAGGTTGACTCAATGGTTACTACCAGAAATATGTACCCGAGGGGATCAGCCTCAGTACAATATGTGTATGCATAACATTTAATTTCCGTATTTTTGTACCTAATATTAGATACAGGGTACTCCCCTATAATAAAGGGGTGTTCATAATAGTCTAAGAATCCGCATCTTCAATGATTTGGATAGCTTTTAAAATCTTTAACATAAATGTCTAGCCGAACAATGACTTAGACTTACTGTGAACAGTTCTTTAAAGAATAGAACAATAATTAAGTACAAGTCAATGACTGTACAATCTCAGGTGCAACAAGTGCGAATAACAATAATATCGATGTGGAATAATTGTAAAGTAATTAAACCACTCAAAGCATGCTTGGAAATAACAGTTCAAGCTTAGATAAATAATTTGCTCAATGAAATGAGTTTAGAGATAAGGAACTTGCCTGCTGCTCAGCTACAATATATGTCTAGCTTTAACTAACTGGCTTTGAAAAGACCTAACATTAATAAAGTTGGTCTAATAATTAGTACGGCGTATTTACACAACTACACGCTTACTAATGTACTTATTTATCATATAAGTACTAACACATAATCTACATTAGTCAAAACAATATTATTAACCTTATAGACCCTTAATCATTTTAGGTTAATAATTTAATAAGTTAGAAAATATTTTTCTTAAGTGTTGGACACTTATTAAACCCTTAAACAACTTATTACAATTGTTTAATTAAAGCATAATTAAGTTCAATTTATTTTATTAACTCGATCTCTATTTAATTACTATTTAATCTTGATTAAATAGAAATTAATTAATTAACTCTAGTTATTATTTAAAATAAATAATAACTAATTGTACTTATATATTATTTAATAATAATTAAATAATAAATAATTATTGATTCATTTTAACCTTCTTTAATTTAATATTAATCACTAATAGTTAACTAAGTAATTAACCTTACCTATTATTTAATTTAAGGAAATTAAATAATAGTTTACTCATTTTAATCCTCTTTAGTTATTATTTAATGTCAATTAAATAATAATAATTAATTATTTAATTAATTTTAATTATTATTTAAGGTTAAATAATAATCAAATCATTCTTATTTATTATTTAAATTAAATAATAAATTATTAATCTAATAACTTAATTTTCATTAATCGTTATTTAATGCTAATTAAATAATAATTAATTACTTAATTATCCTTATTTATTATTTAATAATATTTAAATAATAAATAATTGCTTTACAAATTTTATCTCTCTTTAATTATTATTTAATAGGAATTAAATAATAATTTGCTAATTTATTACCTTTATTTATTATTAACATTTTACATAATAAATAACTAATAAATTTATTTAACTTAACCATGATTTAGCTAAGTAGATTAATATTTAAAATATTTAAATATTAAACTTAATTAAAAATATACTCCCAATATCATTTTTGTATTATTATTATTTTTGTTATAATTTTAAATTAGTTTTTTTAAATATTTAAATTAATTAAATTAAACCCGAATGGCATTTCTGTAATTAAGTTGAAAACTGAACCGAGGGCAAAATCGTAATTTCGCCGAGAAAAAAACACGGAGGGGCATTTTGGTAAATTCGCGGAAATGTCTTCCGCGCATGGCGCGCGTAATAAACTGAACGGCCCAAAACGGTGCCGTTTTGAAAACCATTCTGCTGGCTTCCGCGCGAATGCGCGGAGTAGTTTATTTTCTTGTGCCAAACGACGTCGTTTGGCTCCGCGTCTGGCGTGAACAGTGGTTCGCGCATTGCGCGGCAGTGTTATTTGTTTTTTCATCCAAGCAGAATGTGAACAGTGTCCGGCAATACCCATTTTAAATAAAAATATACCAATAAGTAAGCTTTAAATCATCAATAAAAATCCAAAAAATTTACCAATCACCTTATATTAATTTATAACATGAAAAATTAATTTTTCATGATTTAATATCATTATTTTTTTATAAAAATTTTACATCACATAAACTACCATAAATCATAACTTTTTGTATATAACTCCATTTTGAGTGATTCAAACTTTGTTTTTCTCATGATTTAATGTTCTATAATATTAGAACATCAAATCTAAGTTTTATAAAAATATTTTTGGTCATATATTTCAAGACTTGATTATACACTATTAAACACATATTTTAGCATACAAATGATACCAAAATACAAACCAAGCATATTAAACTCAAGCATGGCCTAAATATTACTACCACACATTATTAACTATATTAACATATTTATATACACATGTTAGTTTAAAATAAAATTAGATTTAGAATAACCATTACCTTGATTTAATGGCTATCCTCCTTTTTCTTCCAAAATATGTGGTGAAAGAAGGTGACATGAACCAAGAACTCCTTCTCTTGGTATTTTTGCTCTCAAAATATTTTTCTACACTCTCAAATGCTCTCTAGCTTTCAAAGTGGAAGAAGAAGAAATGACCAACATGCATTCCTAAATTGTAAGTATACTTACAATTTGGATAGATATAAAACTTATATCTATTAAAATTGTCATAATGAGAGTAGCAAGGATACTTACACAAGCTAGCACAAGGAATGGGTTGCATGACACATTAGGTGAAAAGAGGGATGGTCCAAGTACTTGAAAAATCAAACAAGCAATCCATTAATTAAATAAATGAAAAATAAAACAAAATAAAAACAAATCATTTTTTCTCTCTCCTTGCCATGGTCGGCTGATGGGTCTTTTAATTGTCCCAAAATGATAGTCAATTGTTACATTTAAATAATTAATAAGTTTTATAAAGTATTTTCCAAGTGGGCCAATCATTGGGCTTTCATTTAAAATACCAATTGGGCTTCTATTAAATTGTTTGGGCTACTAAATTGTCAAATTTTATTATTCTACACTTGGGCTACTAATTGACCCATGTTGGGCTAATTTAATAATTTACACATTAATTATTCAATCCATGATTAAATAAATAATTAGATTGAATAAATAATTAAATATTCTAACCCATAAGTATTAAATTACTAAATGGACTAATAAATATTATTATTAATATTTCACATTATTTACATTAATTAATAATCATATTAATTAATTTATTATATTTAATTCACTCATTATATTCAATTTAATTGAATATTTAATTAATAGGAAACTTATCGATTATTTTGATATTAAAACTTTAGGGTTTGTTCACTAATTTAATAACATATTAGTGACCCCCTTTAATTAATTTTAGTAATTAATTACATAATTATTTAATCACATAATTAATTAATCACATAAAAAGATTTAAATAATCTCGTAAAACTAACTCGTTGGAAATTAAATTAATAATTTAATTAATAATGACGTGGAAATTCTAGGACATTACATTCTTCCCCCCTTATAAAAATTTCGTCCTCGGAATTGTAAAAATAAGGTTACTCAAATAAAAACGGGTAATTCGTTTTCATATCCTCCTCTAGTTCCCACGTAGCTTCTTCAATTGCGTGATTTCTCCAAAGTACTTTGACCGAATGAATTATCTTATTCCTCAGTTTCTGTTCCTTCCTATCGAGTATCTGAACAGGAACTTCTTCATATGATAAGTCCTTCTCGACTTGAATTGGTTCATAGGAGATAACGTGCTTGTAGTCCGGTTTATATGGCCGTAACACTGACACATGAAACACGTTGTGAATGTGCTCCAGTTCAGGAGGTAATGCTACCTCGTACGCCACTTCACCGACTCGCCTCAAGATTTCGAACGGTCCTATGAACCTAGGGCTCAGCTTGCCCTTCTTACCAAAACGGATTTTCCCCTTCCAGGGAGATACCTTCAGAAATACGAAACTGCCCACGTCGAAGTCCCGCTTTTGGCGATGCAAATCTGCGTACTTCTTTTGACGATCTTGAGCTGCTACCAGTCGATTCCTGATAAGTTGTACTGTGTCTGCAGTCTGCTGCACCATTTCAGGTCCAAGCATTCTTCGTTCACCGACCTCGTCCCAACACAACGGTGTTCGACATTTTCTTCCATAAAGCGCTTCGTATGGTGGCATACCGATACTAGCGTGGTAGCTGTTATTGTAAGCGAACTCCACCAGTGGCAAATGGTCATCCCAACTGCCCTTTAGGTCCATTACGACCGCTCAGAGCATATCCTCCAAGGTCTGAATCGTTCGCTCGCTCTGGCCGTCAGTTTGATGATGGTATGCTGTACTCAACCTCAATTGTGTACCCATCCTTGCTTGCAGACTTTTCCAAAAATTTGACGTGAAGCGCGGATCTCTGTCGGACACAATCGATACCGGTACTCCATGTCGTGACACTATCTCCTTCACATAGAGTTTCGCTAACTGCTCCAGATTGTACCGTATTCTGATAGGTAGAAAATGAGCTGACTTGGTCAGACGATCCACTATTACCCAGATGGCGTCCAAACCTTTATGTGTCGGTGGCAAACCCACCACAAAATCCATCGTGATGTGCTCCCACTTCCACTCGGGAATCTCTAGTGGTTGAAGCAGCCCGCTCGGCCGCTGATGCTCTGCTTTAACCCGCTGGCATGTCAGACATCGACTGACACATTCTGCCACTTCCTTCTTCATATTCGGCCACCAAAAATATTGTCTTAAATCCTGATACATCTTCGTACTCCCGGGATGTACTGAGTACCTTGTACTGTGAGCTTCCTGAAGAATCTCTTCCCTCAGCTCCAGATCCATCGGTACCCAGACTCTCCCTTCGAACCTTAGCAACCCTGTGCTATCAATCTTGTACTTAAGCTCCTCGCCTTCAGCAATTCGCTTCTTAATATTATCACAATCTTCATCCTTTTCCTGAGCCTCTTTGATCCTGTCTAATAAGGTCGGGCTTGCTGTTACTGTAAATAACTTCTCGTCTGCCTCCATCGGATATTTGATCTCCAACTCCAAACGTTCGAAATCTCTCACCAACTCTTCCTGATTTGTTAGCTTCAACAACTTCTCCCTGCCTTTTCTGCTCAAGGCATCTGCTACTACATTGGCCTTGCCTGGATGGTACAAAATCTCACAGTCGTAGTCTTTGATCAATTCTAACCATCGACGCTGCCTCATATTCAACTCCTTTTGAGTGAAGATATATTTCAGACTTTTGTGGTCTGTATTTATCTCACACTTCTCGCCATATAGGTAGTGCCTCCAAATCTTCAGGGCAAAAACTATCGCTGCTAACTCCAGGTCATGAGTCGGGTAACCCTTCTCATAATCCTTTAACTGACGTGACGCATACGCAATGACCTTACCGTGTTGCATTAGCACACAACCAAGACCCTTGTGTGACGCATCACTGTACACTACGAACCCTCCCGTGTCGTCCGGTAAAGCCAACACTGGTGCCTGGCTCAACCTCTTTTTCAACTCCATAAAACTTTCCTCGCACTTCTCCGACCAAACAAACTTCACAGTCTTTCGGGTAAGATTGGTCAACGGTGATGCTATCTTCGAAAAATCCTGAATGAATCTCCGATAATACCCCGCTAACCCTAAGAAACTCCTGATCTCAGTCGGCGTCTTCGGTTGTTCCCAATTGATAACTGCCTCCACCTTCGCTGGATCCACCGAAACACCGTCTTTGTCGATAACATGACCTAGAAACTGCACCCTCTGCAACCAAAATTCACACTTTGAAAACTTAGCGTACAGCTTCTCCCTTCTCAAAGCCTCCAATGCGATCCGTAAGTGTTCTACATGTTCTTCCTCCGTCTTCGAATACACCAATATGTCATCAATGAATACGACCACGAACTTGTCCAAGTACTGCTTGAACACTCTGTTCATCATATCCATGAATGCCGCTGGTGCATTCGTCAGTCCAAATGACATCACTAGAAACTCGAAATGACCATAACGAGTTCTGAATGCCGTTTTCGGGATATCCTCCTCCCTCACCTTCAGTTGATGATAACCCGTCCTCAAATCTATTTTCGAAAAGTATTTCGCTCCCTTAAGTTGATCAAACAGATCATCAATTCTGGGTAGCGGATATCTGTTCTTAATGGTGACCTTGTTCAACTCCCGGTAATCAATACAAAGCCTCATCGAACCATCATTCTTCTTTACAAACAGAACCGGCGCTCCCCATGGTGACACGCTTGGTCTGATGTAACCTTTATCTAACAGTTCCTGCAGTTGAACCATCAATTCTTTCATTTCTACTGGTGCCATATGATACGGCGCCTTTGATATCGGTGCGGTCCCCGGTACCAAATCAATAACAAACTCCATTTCTCTGTCCGGCGGTAACCCCGGAATCTCTTCTGGGAAAATATCAGCGAATTCCCGTACAACAGGTATCTGACTCAGTTCGCCCTCGACACGTTGAGTATCGACCACATGAGCCAAATAACCTACGCACCCTTTCCTGAGCAACTTTCGTGCTTGCATCATCGTCAGACAACTTGATTGTCTCGGCGATTTACTACCGTAAAATATAACTTTGGACTTATTCGGAGTCTTTAAGTGCACACACTTCTTCTTACAGTCAATAACCGCCCCGTGACTCGATAGCCAATCCATCCCTAGGATTACATCAAACTCCCCCAGACGAATCGGTATCAAATCTACGTTAAGTCTAAACCCTCGTAATTCAGCACAACAGTTCCTATGAATGTAGTCTACGAGAATGATTTCTTTGTTTGCTACTTCTACGTTCATAGGGTGTTCTAGCTTTTCTTGAGGTAAATCTAATCTCTTAGCAAAATCTTCAGAAACAAATGAGCAGGTAGCACCCAAATCAAACAATACATATGCATTAATATCATTGATCGGGATGATACCTGACACCACGTCCTTGGAGTCGACTGCATCCTGCACAGTCATGTTGAAGGTGCGCGCTGTGGGTCGGTTGGCCTGACTGGCTGGCCCTCCAATGCTCAGCCTGTTGTTATTGTTGTTGTTGTTGTTGTTGTTGCCTCTGTTGCCACTCCCAGCGTCTCCCTTCCTCTTTGGGCAGTCCTTGGCCTGATGATCGGTTGCTCCACAGGAGAAGCATACTCCCTTCATCTTCTTCGGGCATTGTGGAGCCATGTGCCCTGGCTGTCCGCAGCTATAGCAAACACTCTTCCCTTTCAAGCATTCGCCCGTGTGGTTCTTACCACAATTGTTGCATTTGCCCACTTTCTTAGCCTCTCCTCCGGATTTGTTACCTCCGGACGATTGGCTCTCATTCCACTTTCGTTTATTGGGGTTGCTGCCTCCACTGCTCCCCGTCTTTTGCCCGTCATGACCTTTCTTCCTCTCCTGGTTGAATTTATTTAGGGCCTCACTGCCACCCTCTGCAATGATTGCCCTTTCCAATAGCTCTGCAAAGCTCTTGATCTTTAATACCGCCACAGAACGGTACACCCACGGCTTCAAACCTAGCTCAAATCTCCTAGCCTTCCTAGCCTCCGTATCCACCTGATGAGTTGCAAACCTTGCCAACTCATTAAACTTGGCCGCATACTCGGCCACAGACATACTCCCCTGTTTTAGCTCGAGGAATTTCACCTCCATTTCTTGCTGCATGCTTTCTGGAAAGTAGTTTTCCAGAAACATTTCCTTAAAGCGTTCCCAGGTGATGACGCCTTCTCCTGCACGGCCCTTGTTGGCCTTCCACCAGTAGTTCGCCTCCCCCTTCATCATAAAGGTAGCGAAACTAGTCTTCTGTTCTCCGGCCACTCTAGCGACCTCGAACACCTTCTCCATTTCCTCGATCCAAGTCTGTGCTTCGATCGGGTTTAGAGTTCCCTGAAACTCCGGTGGTCCAACCAGTTTAAAGTCCTTGAAATTTGCCAAGTGCGGCGCTGTCTACGGTGCTGGTTGTACTACCACTGGTGGGGGTCTAGTTTGCATGGCTTCCGCCAGCATTTCTGCAAACATTCTCATAGGATTGGGTTGATCCCCAACCTCACTCTCTGATTCTGGGATACGTTGATTGCGTGGTCTACCTCTCGGCATGATCTGCTAAAGAGCAAATCTTAGACTTATACTTATAGTTCTACACATTATGTTAGCCAAATTAACATTTAAATTCAAACTATATATCAAGCATATTTGATTTAAACAAGGAAATAACTGCATTTATATTCATATACCAATGTTTTAGTACAGACTCAACAAGTGGCATACTTCTATAAATGCTCAAGGCACAAGTTGCCTAATAACGACTATCCTCTGACGAACAAAAGTGAGGATTCACAACCATCAACCCCCCTAACAGAACAAAAGTTGGGGTCTAACTGACATCCTATGCATACATAGAAATATAAAGGCTTACAATAGCTGAAACATCCCTAATAGAAACAAAATGTGGGACTCGCTACTTCTAGATACAAATAAGATAACAATAATAAATCACCGCCTGCTGCGGTGAACAGTCCTACGAATAGCCCTGCGTAAAGCCTGCTGGGCCAACTCCTCCACTGTACGGCGACGAATCCAGCGTCTGCTGTTACCCGCCTCCCTAGGGTGCCTCCTAACCCGACGCCTCAGTCGATCAAACGAAGTGCCAAGAGCATATTCTAAGGTGTCGACCCTAGCAGCTCTCTCCCTATCCAGCTCAGCCCTGACTGTCTGGAGAACTGTCTGACTAGCCATCTCCCTAGCATCAAATCTCTCCACCGTCTGCCTCAGCTGACTATTCTGGATCATCAGCTGCTGCACAGTAGGACCCAACGGAGGTGCAGCGTTCTCCAACTGCTGAATTTTGGCCTGCAAATCGGCCATCTTCTCCTTAAGTTCCATGTTCTCACCAGAGAACATGTAAGCTGCATCTCTATACTGCTCCTCAGTCTGCTGGTGAATCTGGTTATGCTCCTCTAGGTGCTGAACCCTCTCCTCTAGCTCATCATTAGCCGTAGTCAAAGTATCGATGATGTCATTGGCAGTAGTGCCCATGCCATCAGCATACTCTGCTGGCTCCTCCTGCTCGTCATCCTCAGAATCTGCCTCATCCTCAGATTCGGCTTCCTCCTCACTATAGGGCCTCATCACCCCACCCCTGACGGGCTCCGCGGCATCCCTACTATCATCCTCCTCCAGATCGGACTCTCCTACTGGTGCTACAGGTGCAACGGGTGCATACCCTACCAACTGCTGCGTATCCACTGGGATATCAATGAATACCACGTCCTCTCGAGCTCCGCTCGTCTCGCCTATAGCCATCCTACAACACAACAGAAAAACTAACATCAGTACAACAATAAAATATATTCATTGAAGAAATGAAATTATATTTAATTGGGTACGACTCGACTCGATGAATTCCCCAATTCATCAAAACCACATAGGATAAATCTCCTCGATTTATCTCCTAACACTCAATACGAGTTTAATACTAAGGTTATAACTTAGGTTTCGCAATCCTAACGTTTCTAACCTACAGCTCTGATACCAACCTGTGACGCCCCCAAATTCGGGTTACAAATACCCGGATCCGGTCATCACGATCCAATACAAACATTCACCTCTAAACAACATACAATAACTAAATGCGGAATAATAAACATATGTTGTTCATTCAAAAGGTGTTACTAGTCCCAAGATACGATAACCTTACAAAAAGTACACAAATACCCTTAATAAAGTACTTAGGGTTTATATTACATAACAGTTAATTTAAATTAACTACAGGACTGCAATCTCGAAGTCTATTACTTCATCTTTCCTTTACCCTTGTTCTTTCCCGAAGTCTCGGGTTGCACTGCAATAAGGTTTCATGATATAGCAAGAGTGAGCAACTAGTTTGCTCAACAAGTTTAAATAACAACAAGGAACAATATATCATGAATGAAAGGGAATAGCTGAACAATTCAATAATGTGAATAACATAAGCAGGAATAATAAGTTGCTTTTAAAATTAGGATAGTCAAATAGACTATGAACTATAAATATCCACTGTAGTCAATAGCAGGTTGACTCAATGGTTACTACCAGAAATATGTACCCGAGGGGATCAGCCTCAGTACAATATGTGTATGCATAACATTTAATTTCCGTATTTTTGTACCTAATATTAGATACAGGGTACTCCCCTATAATAAAGGGGTGTTCATAATAGTCTAAGAATCCGCATCTTCAATGATTTGGATAGCTTTTAAAATCTTTAACATAAATGTCTAGCCGAACAATGACTTAGACTTACTGTGAACAGTTCTTTAAAGAATAGAACAATAATTAAGTACAAGTCAATGACTGTACAATCTCAAGTGCAACAAGTGCAAATAACAATAATATCGATGTGGAATAATTGTAAAGTAATTAAACCACTCAAAGCATGCTTGGAAATAACAGTTCAAGCTTAGATAAATAATTTGCTCAATGAAATGAGTTTAGAGATAAGGAACTTGCCTGCTGCTCAGCTACAATATATGTCTAGCTTTAACTAACTGGCTTTGAAAAGACCTAACATTAATAAAGTTGGTCTAATAATTAGTACGGCGTATTTACACAACTACACGCTTACTAAGGTACTTATTTATCATATAAGTACTAACACATAATCTACATTAGTCAAAACAATATTATTAACCTTATAGACCCTTAATCATTTTAGGTTAATAATTTAATAAGTTAGAAAATATTTTTCTTAAGTGTTGGACACTTATTAAACCCTTAAACAACTTATTACAATTGTTTAATTAAAGCATAATTAAGTTCAATTTATTTTATTAACTCGATCTCTATTTAATTACTATTTAATCTTGATTAAATAGAAATTAATTAATTAACTCTAGTTATTATTTAAAATAAATAATAACTAATTGTACTTATATATTATTTAATAATAATTAAATAATAAATAATTATTGATTCATTTTAACCTTCTTTAATTTAATATTAATCACTAATAGTTAACTAAGTAATTAACCTTACCTATTATTTAATTTAAGGAAATTAAATAATAGTTTACTCATTTTAATCCTCTTTAGTTATTATTTAATGTCAATTAAATAATAATAATTAATTATTTAATTAATTTTAATTATTATTTAAGGTTAAATAATAATCAAATCATTCTTATTTATTATTTAAATTAAATAATAAATTATTAATCTAATAACTTAATTTTCATTAATCGTTATTTAATGCTAATTAAATAATAATTAATTACTTAATTATCCTTATTTATTATTTAATAATATTTAAATAATAAATAATTGCTTTACAAATTTTATCTCTCTTTAATTATTATTTAATAGGAATTAAATAATAATTTGCTAATTTATTACCTTTATTTATTATTAACATTTTACATAATAAATAACTAATAAATTTATTTAACTTAACCATGATTTAGCTAAGTAGATTAATATTTAAAATATTTAAATATTAAACTTAATTAAAAATATACTCCCAATATCATTTTTGTATTATTATTATTTTTGTTATAATTTTAAATTAGTTTTTTTAAATATTTAAATTAATTAAATTAAACCCGAATAGCAAAATCGTAATTTCGCCGAGAAAAAAACACGGAGGGGCATTTTGGTAAATTCGCGGAAATGTCTTCCGCGCATGGCGCGCGTAATAAACTGAACGGCCCAAAACGGTGCCGTTTTGAAATCCATTCGGCTGGCTTCCGCGCGAATGCGCGGAGTAGTTTATTTTCTTGTGCCAAACGACGTCGTTTGGCTCCGCGTCTGGCGTGAACAGTGGTTCGCGCATTGCGCGGCAGTGTTATTTGTTTTTTCATCCAAGCAGAATGTGAACAGTGTCCGGCAATACCCATTTTAAATAAAAATATACCAATAAGTAAGCTTTAAATCATCAACAAAAATCCAAAAAATTTACCAATCACCTTATATTAATTTATAACATGAAAAATTAATTTTTCATGATTTAATATCATTATTTTTTTATAAAAATTTTACATCACATAAACTACCATAAATCATAACTTTTTGTATATAACTCCATTTTGAGTTATTCAAACTTTGTTTTTCTCATGATTTAATGTTCTATAATATTAGAACATCAAATCTAAATTTTATAAAAATATTTTTGGTCATATATTTCAAGACTTGATTATACACTATTAAACACATATTTTAGCATACAAATGATACCAAAATACAAACCAAGCATATTAAACTCAAGCATGGCCTAAATATTACTACCACACATTATTAACTATATTAACATATTTATATACACATGTTAGTTTAAAATAAAATTAGATTTAGAATAACCATTACCTTGATTTAATGGCTATCCTCCTTTTTCTTCCAAAATATGTGGTGAAAGAAGGTGACATGAACCAAGAACTCCTTCTCTTGGTATTTTTTCTCTCAAAATATTTTTCTACACTCTCAAATGCTCTTTAGCTTTCAAAGTGGAAGAAGAAGAAATGACCAACATGCATTCCTAAATTGTAAGTATACTTACAATTTGGATAGATATAAAACTTATATCTATTAAAATTGTCATAATGAGAGTAGCAAGGATACTTACACAAGCTAGCACAAGGAATGGGTTGCATGACACATTAGGTGAAAAGGGGGATGGTCCAAGTACTTGAAAAATCAAACAAACAATCCATTAATTAAATAAATGAAAAATAAAACAAAATAAAAACAAATCATTTTTTCTCTCTCCTTGCCATGGTCGGCTGATGGGTCTTTTAATTGTCCCAAAATGATAGTCAATTGTTACATTTAAATAATTAATAAGTTTTATAAAGTATTTTCCAAGTGGGCCAATCATTGGGCTTTCATTTAAAATACCAATTGGGCTTCTATTAAATTGTTTGGGCTACTAAATTGTCAAATTTTATTATTCTGCACTTGGGCTACTAATTGACCCATGTTGGGCTAATTTAATAATTTACACATTAATTATTCAATCCATGATTAAATAAATAATTAGATTGAATAAATAATTAAATATTCTAACCCATAAGTATTAAATTACTAAATGGACTAATAAATATTATTATTAATATTTCACATTATTTACATTAATTAATAATTATATTAATTAATATATTATATTTAATTCACTCATTATATTCAATTTAATTGAATATTTAATTAATAGGAAACTTATCGATTATTTTGATATTAAAACTTTAGGGTTTGTTCACTAATTTAATAACATATTAGTGACCCCCTTTAATTAATTTTAGTAATTAATTACATAATTATTTAATCACATAATTAATTAATCACATAAAAAGATTTAAATAATCTCGTAAAACTAACTCGTTGGAAATTAAATTAATAATGACGTGGAAATTCTAGGACATTACATAAATGACATCCAAGCTTTGAGAAACTTTGGGAAGATTCATCACAAAATTCATATTGATGTGTTCCCACTTCCATTCGAGAACCTCAAGTGGTTGCAATGGATCCTTTGGATCCTTAGGCACTTGATGCTCAGCCTTGACACGTTGACACGTCAAACACCTAGAGACAAACTCAACAATCTCTTTCTTCATATTGCTCCACCAAAATATATGTCGAAGGTCACGATACATTTTGGTACTTTCAGGATGAATTGCAAATGGTGTATTGTGTGCCTCCATCATAATTTTATACTTTAATTCAACGTCGTTAGGAACACAGAGTCGAGAGTTGACTCAGAGTATCCCTTTCTCATCGATTCTTTCTTAAAGAATAACATTTTCTCGTACTTTAGTGACACCCCCAAATTCGGGTTCTTGCAACTCCGGGTTCGGTGCTCATGATCCATACATACATATCATACATCTACCCATTCATACGCGGAAATATAAATATTACATTAACTTAAATCATTTTTACATTCATCCCAGGTTTCTAAACCTTAAATCTCATCATACAATTCATAAAGTCTATTCAAATACAAACACAACTAAATTAGTCTTGGACTTATATAAGCAAGGGTGAGCAACAAATTTGCTCAGCAAGTTCAATAAAGATTTATTATGAACAAAATAAGCTTCTCAATGCCTTAATCAATTGAACAAAAATTGTGAAGTACATAAATAATGACATTCTCATCAATGATAAATAACTGAGTTAACATGACAAGTGGTTAGTACTTACGAATATGCAAATCGTTCAGTTTTTTTACATCGGATTAACCAATAAAAATTCCCTATATTAGGGTTTTGTTCATCTCAGTTTTACATTATGATTTCGCACTACAACAATATGGCTTGGATTAGCTTCAAAGAATTTATTTGAGTTTAACAACTTCTGCCAACATTGGTCTAACCGGATCAAATGGATTATACCCTAGTATAAACATAAAAGAACTTTAACCATAAACCATTCAATGCATGAATATTTTGAAAAACTGCACAAAGTGCGAAGCATGACATTCGTACAATAAATATGTACCAATAAAAAGTTTAGAATAGGACACTTGCCTAATACGTTGATTACACTTAACTGTTATATCTTGTCAACGAGTTAACCTACATATACCATATTATTGATCTACTAATTACATACGGTCATAACTCGTCATTCTTGCAAGTCTAGTTAACACATACGAGCCATCTAATCACATATGGTCACATGACTCACCATATAAGTTCTATACACATGTACATGGACTATACCAATCATCTTGTAATTCACAATAAACCATTATAATATATCATAGTTGAAATTTTTCAAAATTTTGGTTCCAGACACTTTTTTTTTTCTTTTTCTTTGAACGTACAGTGGCGCGCACCCCGCTGATCTTTCCGGAACAGAAATTTTCTTGCTGCACGGCCGCCCCCAAAAAATACAAAGGGAGCGGCGCGGCCGCTCCATATCTCCAGAAACGAAAAATCCTCTTGCGGTGCGGCCGCCCCCAAAATTACAAAGGGAGCGATGCGGCTGCGCCATTCCTCCAGAGCCAACATTCTTTCTGCGGCGCAGCCGCCCCCTAAAATACATAGGGAGCGGCGTGGCTGCGCCATTCTTCCAGGGATTTTCCTGTTTGGTTTCTGCTTCCAGATTTCTTAAGTTTCTAAGCATACATGGTTTCTTGTTCTTTAAATCATAAGTTACACTCATGTATGGCAGGTTTACTATAGTTACATCCAACTTGTATCATGGTAACTTGTGAAAAATAAAGCTTTCATGGATTTCTTTATACTCTATGTGATCATTAAGGTTTCAAGGTCAAATTTCATCATACCCATTATTTAAAAGACGGCATCCATGATAGCTTAACATTTTCTACCTCATTTCACACCAAGCTTTAACATCTCATAATGGCTCATAAAATCTCATATTTATCTAGTTCATGGAAAACAACAACACAACTAAGCTTCTTGGGCTGCTCATGAGACAACACACACATATAAACCATTTTACTCACATACATGCTCACAAATCAGTGTATGTTTAACAATAACTTGGGTCACATGACATGCTTCAATTCTTAGTTTTAATTTATTATGCTATGATTAGTTCTCATAACTTAGCACATACAAGTTATTGGAGTATCAAAACTACACCTTAGTTATAAAACAGAGTACCTCTTCTCTTAGGAATTTTAATAAACAGTTGGTGTGTAACTTCAAGTATATGCAAGTTATAATTATATAAGCATATAATCTCCACTCACAAGTCCATCCTTATTCCAACAGGTCCTCCATGACCCTCCCAACACAACAAAACTCCCACATTAACTAATTCATGAACTACAGACGCATAACATTAATGGAGTTTAAGAACAAGTAGACATTATACCTTTATACTTGGTTGTGTGATGATTAAAGAAAGCTGGGCAACTCCTTCTTCTCCAGCCGTGACCTCCTCTCTCTCTATCTATATTTGTTTTCTCTATTCTCTTAGTAATTGCTGATATTCAGAAATTGCACAAGGATTGAGCATTATAGCTGATATTCCTCCTCTTGTTCCATTAATTAAGGACCTCCAGACCAATCCTTTAACCAACTCCTAGCTACCGTAATGGCCTATATCATGGCCCCTACTAATTTTGCAGCTCCGTTCATGAATTATCTGGTCCCCCGTTTTAAGGTTATCAGTCTTTCATCTTGTCCCAATATGATAGTCACGTTTAGCTAATATGATGTTACGTACCAGTCTTTGGCTGCTGAACTCCTTCTTAATTGGATCACTAAATGACCAAAGTACTTGGGCTTCATGGACTTCACAGTTTGGGCTAGGGGATTGATTAAGTCTTGGACTATTAGCAACTTGAAGATTTGTTGAATTCCACTTCAATTGGGCCAGAAATCTAATTGCAACCAAGCAAGAATTGGCTCACACATAAAATAAGTTTGCGCTGCAAATGCCCTCCTCTCTTGGACTCATTTGCTTGGGCTAGTTTAATTTTAATTCACTTATTAAATTGTTCCATAGAACATAACCCAAAATGCTAATTAATTAATCTTATTATTAATTAATAGACTAATCTAGCCTTAAAAAAAATCTTTGTTGCATGTTGAGTTCCTTCTGGGTGTATGATATATAAAGATCTCCACATTTTCCCTTACAAGTACTGTCTCTAGATCTTCAATGCGAAAACGACCACTGATAACTTTAGATCACGAGTAGGATAATTTTTCTCATAATCTTTGAGTTGTCGAGAGACGTAAGCTATAACTTTCTCGTGTTGCATAAGAACGCATCCTAAACCACTACCTAAAACATCACTATACATAACAAATCCTATTAATCCTAATGGTATAGTCAGAACACGGGCTGAAATAAGTCTCTTCTTGAGTTCTTGAAAGATTTTCTTGCATTCCTTACTTTATTCGAATTTTGTATTTTTTCGAGTCGGCTGAGTTAGTGGAGTGGAAATTCGAGAAAACCTTATATAAATCTCCAATAATAACCAGCTAGCCACAGAAAACTTCGTACTTCGGTTACTATCTTAGGTTGTTCCCAGTTTAAATTGTTTCAATCTTCACGGGATCAACCGATATTCCTTGTTTAGAAATTACATGCCCAAGGAATGATACTTCCTCAAGCCAGAACTCTCATTTCTTTAACTTAGCATATAACTTATTTTCACGTAACTTTTGGAGTATCAATCGCATGTGTCGTTCATGATTCTCATGATTCTTGGAGTATATGAGGATGTCAACAATAAAGACAATCACAAAATGATCCAAATATTCTTTGAATATTCGGTTCATCATGTCCATGAAGGCTGCAGGAGCATTAGTTAGTCTAAAAGGTATGATTAAGAACTCATAATGTCCATAGCGAGTTCTGAAGGCAGTCTTTGAAACATCATCAGCTTTAACCTTCAACTAATGATAACCAGATCGGATATCGATCTTTAAAAAGTACTGAGCACCTTGTAATTGATGAAACAAGTTAGCAATTCGAGGTAACGAATACCTTTTCTTGATGATGATATGATTCAACTCTCGATAGTTAATGCACAATCTCATACTCCCATCCTTCTTCTTTACAAATAGAATAGGGGCACCCCAAAGTGATGTACTTGGTCGTATGAAACTGGTATCTAGGAGTTCTTGAAGTTGGACTTTCAACTCTTGACGTTCTATGGGAGCCATTCGGCATGGGGCTTTAGAAATAGGTTTAGTACCGGGTTCAAGGTCAATACAGAATTCAATTTCGCGGTATGGGGGTAGGCCATGAAGTGCTTTAGGAAACACATCAGGAAATTCATTATCAATCGGAATATTGTTCAAGTTTACCGAGTTTTTATTTAGATTAGTGATATGAGATAGGAAGACTTGACATTCGTTTTTTAATAAACGAATAACTTTATGGCTTGAAATAATGGTTACAGATTTTAAAGGTTTGGTTGCTTGAATTTGCATGATAGGTTGGTCAAGAATATGAAAGCTAATGAGCTTATGAAAGCAATCAATTTTAGCACGGTGGGTAGTCAACCAATCAATTCCTAAAATCATGTTAAACTCATTCATTTCCAAAAAGATAAGGTCAACAGGTAGGGTACGGTTATTGATTTGAACTAAACAAGATTTATAAACAGTAGATGTAACAGCTATTTCCCCTAATGGAGTTTCAACACATAAGTCAAAGCCTAAATTTTTAGGAATCAAATTTAAACATTGAGCACATGCAGGTGAGATAAAATAGTGGGTGGAACCAGCATCTAATAGGGCATATACTTCATAAGAATTTATAAATAGCTTACCAGTTATCACCTTGTTCAGGTTCTGTGCCTTCTGGGACGTTATAACAAAAGCTCTCCCTTAGACTACAGATTTTCCCTTGTCTGTGCTAGCCTTTTGAGCCATCATCGCTGTTGGACTTGATTTTGTAATAGGACAAAATTGAGCAATATGGCATTCTTTTCCATAGTTATAACAAGACTTAGATTGCTGAGTACAATTTGGACTGATGTGACCATCCAAACCACACCTTTGGCATTTTATGGGTGGTCGATCTCCTCCCCTTGAAACTATTACTGGTGTTGATGTTGGTGCTGGTGTCTTTTCGTGATCATTGTGGGATCTATTTCTCTTGAAATTGTTCTCACTTGTTTCCCCCCTTCTGTTATCTGGACCAGAATTACCACCGAAATGGTTACCATTTTTGAAATGGTGATTGCCGCCTCTACGGTTCTCATTTCGGTAATTGTTATCATTATTTCTTCCTCTGTATTGGTCATTGACTCTTGGTTGTAATATTTCATCTCCTTGCTCGACTCTTTTAGCCCTATCCACCACATTCGAATATAAACAAGTTGGTGAATTTTAGGTATCAAGTCTCGTAAGAACATACGAGACATTCGGGCTTCATCGTTCACCAAATGAGGTGCGAATCGGCATAACTCCACAAACTTGGCTTCGTATTGAGAAACAGTTATGTTCCCTTATTCTAGTTTAATAAATTCCACATATTTCATATGGCGGACACTTTCTGGAAAATACTTCTCATTAAACAAATCCTGAAACTCCGTCCAGGACATCTCAAATGCCGAATGATGGGTACGTTTTATCGATTCCCACCAATAGTTTTCTTTTCCTCTTAGCACGAAGGTAGCAAATGAAACTTTCTAATCATCAGTGCATCGTAGAATATGAAATATCTTTGTCATCTACTTTAGCCATGCTTCTGCCATAAGTTGGGTCCGGCTTTCTGAAAAATTCAGGTGGTCCCAACTCCTTAAACTACTTTGCAGTGACCATCCTTGAATTATCAGTATTTCCATCAGTGGGAGTTCCCCTCGCTTGATTTTGCATGAATTGTATAAAGTTTCTAAAGAGGCCATCATAATTCACATGGCCACCTGCATTATTTTCTGAAGTTGTAGGAGGGTTACTTGTAGCCTCCTAGTTTTCTGCGGCGTAATTCATCCCTTGGTTTTCAGATGCCATTTTGAAATGCGGTCACAAAACAAAGGTTAGTTTAAATAAATTGACTTGTCACTTTTTTTCTCTTCATTCAAGCCAACTAGCAAAATTTAACTTAGGTAGGACACATTAGCGAAGGATTCTAATCGTCTCTCCCCTCCTAGTTCTAATCCCAGATCTTCATACAAGATCATATCTCTAAGCTCTGACACCAATTGTGACACTCCCAAATCGAGCCCACACCACCCAATTTGAGTCATCAAAAGACTACAACAAAATTATTACAATATGTTGCATAGTACCTAATAATACATAACTAAGTCTTCATAATTATTATTATTCTACAATATAATGAAAATTACTATCTATCTCGGACAGCTACTCCATTATCCTTTCCTCCTCGCTAGTCCTGGTTACGCTCTCATTTCTTGAACAATTAAACAAAAAGGAAAGGGTGAGTTTAAATATCCCAATAAGAAATATCATGACTAAGATAATGAAAAATAAATTATTATTAGCCTTCAACAGTTGAGTTCTTAATTGAATATAATAGATAACAAGTTTTAAATCAACAGTTGTAGTTGAGTTATTAATAGAGTAATATAAACAGTAAGATTTAAATCAACGACAATATTTAAATGCTTGAACAAAGTTTAACTACAGTGAAATAACCATTACTAAGAGAATCAAGTAGATCATGATGTCTACTAGTTTCTCTTTTTAAGAAAATTATCATCAACTTTTATCATCTAAAACACCACTGGTTATGATCATGCCGAACAACAATTCTTCTTTGCCCCCGGTCAAAAATAACATTCATCACGTGTCTTTGTCATCCGGCCAAAGACACCCAACAATTATATCGTCTTTATCCTATATCGCCCTTAACCTATATCGCCTTTAACTTATCATATGCGCCTCTGGCCACAGATATTTAGAACAACCTGATTCTCGATAATTGAAATAACAATAAAGATATAAATAATGAGCAAAAGAAACAGGATAAACAATAACATTAGAAGTTAGCAAATTTTACTTTGTCCAGATTCAAATAATGTCTAAATTATCAATATTATGTATAGAAAAAGGTATTCAAGTCTAAGAGTAATGTCCAAGATCCACAGGGAAGAAGTTTAACGATAAGGTTTACGGTACAAGGAATTAGTCCAAAATGTTTATAATTCAAATAAATATCCACAGTTCAAAAGTTCAAGGTCCATAAGTTCACAGTTCAAATATGACGATGGAAATTTAATAGGAATGTTCTTGTCAAAGTGTATTAGATGAAGTGCAAACTATTAAGGGAATATTAATGAATTATTAATTCAAGAATTTTCACCGTTTAATAATAATAGAGGTACAAATGAGATACTTTCTTACCGTAGAAAGTTTTAGTGATAGAAGATGAAAAAGATGGTATCCTTTACAAGTAAGAAAGAAAATGATATCCCTTTATGATGATGAAAAGAACGACAACCTTTACCTTATAACATGACTAAATACAACATTTATGAGGTTGATCAACTTAAATAATACTCGTACCCTTCCAGATCTTTAACGCTTAAGATAATTTTAATACACTAAAAGAGACACTTATACTAAGAAATATTTAGAGAGTGTAAAGAATATTGAGTGAGAAATGTATGAAACTCCTTATGCTAAGCCCTCTATTTATAGCAAGAGCCTAACCAACTTTTTCATGCACACGTTACATATTTTAATCTCATCTTTTAATCTAAACCATTTATCAACCAACACACGTTTCACACTTTAATCTGCACCGTTCGTTGACTAACACGCGTTCACGTTTCACACTTTAATCTGCACTGTTCATTGACTAACACGTGTTTCATGCCTATACGCGTTACACATTTACGCTCATTATACATTTACACGTGTTACACACTTACGCGTGTTACACACTTTCAAATTATTTTATTGATTTAATATCTCAATTATTAAACATACAGTATTTTTCAAATAATAAATGTGTCTATCTGTTTAATACCCATGACTACTACTATAACAATTATTGGCCCAACAATGCAAGATGTTGTGCATTATGACAATTATTGATTCAATAATATGGAACACTATGCAATTAATAATGTAAAATATTGTGTATTGACAATTATTGATTCAATAATATAAAATGCGGTGTAATGATAATTATTGATAAAATACTGTGCAATAGCCACTTTATCAGTTCAATAATTTAAACATTGTATAATACAGTGTGCTGCTATAAAATACCATATGCTACCATATTTTTATCACTGTGTATTTTAACAGTTAAAAGTGATAGTATCGTTGACCATTTTTATTTAGAAAGGCTACTGCTATCGTTTTCTACATCCGATAATATTTCGTTGTGGGGTCCACTCATAACTGAATATTTCAGCGTCGTCGTACAAATATTCACTGACAAAACGGATATTCCTCAACCAATCGAATATTATCCGATATAAAATTTTTGTACATAACATCCTTAATTTTAATTTTTATTAATTTAACAACTTATTGTTAGGCATAAAATTACGAGAAAAATTTAAAATCTATTTATTAAAATTCGGGGTCTTACATTTTACTATTAAGTGAGTATCCTAGAAATATTCCCTCATCAGATTTGGGATGAAACTTTGACAAATGTCCTTTTGTATTTTAAATAAAGCATTTACTCTCAAAAATACAAAAATAATTTATTTTTTGAGTTCTTTTATAATAGAGCTCATAGGGAGTTTAGAGCAAAAATAGGTCTTAATAAGACTCAGTTTAAAATATAACAAGACGTTGCCACTACTTCAGTCCAAAAATATTTAGGAATGCGATATTCATTTAACACAGTATTAGCCATTTTTTGTTGGGTTCGATTTTTCATTTCAACCACATCATTTGATTGTGGTGTGTAAGCAACAGAGAAGTTATGACTTTTATCGTGCTCATCAAAAAACATAATAAAATCATAATTGTCAAACTCTCTTCCGTGATCGAAGCGAATATAAACAATAGAGCTTTCCTGTTGATTCTGAATTTTCTTGCGTAAAGTAAAGAAAGAATTTATAGCTTTATTTTTAAATTTCAGAAAATCAACCCATGTAAATTGAGAGTAATCATCAACCAAAACTAGAACGTATACAACATCACCCATGTTATGTTTTGGGATAGGTCCAACTAGGTCCATATGCAAGAGTCCTAGAGGTCAAGAGGTTTACACTGTGAGTTTGAGTTTATGAGAGGCATGTATTATTTTTTTTCCCAATTCACAAACTTCATAAATATGATTTTTTAAAAACTTTAAATTTGGAAGACCACAAACATGTTATTTAGATGCAATGTTGTTTAGATACAATGTCTTGGTCAAGAGATCACTCTTTTTTTTCTCGCAGATATATAAAATCAATAAACTAACATTTTTTAATAAATAATTATTTTTGAAAGATGCTTCTTAAATAAGCAGATATATATTTTCGGGGCGGATTTAAAAGTTAAAATAACTTTTATAGTAAGTGATGTGATAAAAAATAGTAACTGCAAGTGCACAACATCAAATTGAAGAACGGGCAAGTACAGGTCAAACCACAGAGACTAAATTAATTTTAATGTTCCCTTAATTTATATTCCGAACAAATTATAAATAACAAGTGGTGGAGATGATTAATTAACTAAATAATGCAAATTAAAAATTAATAACGAAAACTAATAATGAGAAAAACTACCTAGGAATCTGAATCCATTAAATACTAACATAATAATAAAATTCTTCATTTCCTTAATTAATTTTCAATTATTTTTTCTTCCCTTAAAAATAGTGATTCATATAATTAATATGGGTAAGCATAGATTATAAAAATTTCAGGATTAACTATAACTCATCAAAACTTCATTGAGCAAGCATGAACTATGAAAAACTCATATCTTAACAATAACATATCAAAACCTCACAATTAATTTAGAACCAAAACGAATTATGCGCGAAGGTAAAATTGAAGGAATAAACAATTAGACATTAATATCGGAACGGAAAGAATATAATATTATGCAATACTTAATTTTATCTTCACCCTAGATATTAGAATTTTAGCTATCCATAGAATTAAAAATCAAACACATAATAACAATTGCATGAAATAAATTAAAACTAATTGAATAATAATAATAATAAAAAAATTATTAAACTAATGAACAATTATTATAAAAGCAGCAAAACAACTCCATGCTCCTACTCCTAGAAGAAGAATAAGAAAATAAATTCCCTACTCTCTAAAATAAGACTCCTATTTATAGAGAAAATAAATTGAACCCTAATCTAATTTGGAATAACTTGGACTCTTCTTTCCTTCTTGACTTCAACTTTTACATGGTATCCAACTCTTTATTGGAGTCCAAATAAAAATCAACTTGCAAGCTTCTAGAACTCCTTTTCCGACTCAACTTCAATTATTTATCTATTTCCTGCAAAACAAAATAAAATGTATTAATTAAATTAAATAAAAATATTAACTAATAAAAATGAGAATATTAAAATGCATAATTATGTGTCTATCAAATACCCTCATACCTAGCTTTTACTCGTCCTCGTGTAAAACAAAATCTAAACTGAAAGTAGTATGCCCTTAAGCCAATCACATTTGATGTGATAAGCATATACTTTGAAATTTTGTTCATTTATTAATAAAAGTATCAAAGCGTTTCTTTATTCGTGATTAAATACTTGAATTAATCAAATGGATAAACCTATAGTTTTCGAGCAATGCTTTTAGAACCATGATGAGGATCATGTTAATGAAATCTAAATTCAAGATAACTCAAAACTAAAATTGTTCCTAATCGTTGGATCACTAAAAAGGGGATTAGTAGATCCGGATAGATTGGTACATTCTATGCTTGCTCTTATGAAGGGGATGATTGATCTCATAATCATTTGTGTAGAGACACTAAAACAAGTATGTAGGTGCTTATTAGAGAATAAGTTCATTGAACGTGACTCGCTCGAGGAACACCTAATGGAGTTTTACTTGTCTGTCAATAGGAATTCCTTATATGATAGTCGTGCAAGTGATCCTTGGACTTGAGATCATCATAGTATCTTGTGTGTATTAAGTTATACTTTGACATATTCCTTAAGACATGTTGGTATATCAAAGGATATGCTTGAGTATAATAAGGTACACATGGAGATAGATGAATGATCAACAAAGGATCTACCACTTCCAGTAAAGGGAGAGAATGTAACGACCCCGAAATTCGACCCATATTCTTACCTTAAATTTTGTATTTATTATACATTATCTTTCTTACGTCCAAATTTTGGTTCGTTAATAAATCTTTAATAACCTTTCCTTAGTTCATTAATTGAAATTATCGTTATCAATTACCAAATTTTTGGTATAAATTTTTCACTTTCTCAATTCAATCATTGTGTTAACATATTTGGATATTTAAAATCCTTATATCTGGATCTTAGTCCCTGGAACGTAACATTTACTTTTTCTTTCTATTAACATTATCATAAATCTCAACACTCACAATTTAATATTATTCATATTCATACAATTTCTCTTTGTTTCATAATTCATAATTCATAATAATCTCTATCCTGACCATCATCTTGAACAATCACAGTTCATAATTTAACATTATTCGTTCTATCTAGATCCAACATATATGTACATACAAAATATTAATGTAAGCTTAACAATTTTTCACATTGAATCATAATATAAACATTTCATAATAACTTCATAACCTTTTAGGAAATTTCGTCTCTATATAATCGAATATTATTGAAATTCATTTCTTAACCTGCAAAAGTTTATATTATGCAAGTAATGAGCACAACGGCTCAGCAAGTTCAACAGTTATACTTCACGTAGCACATACTTTATCATGTTTAGTGTGTGTCTTACATCATGTGCTTGTGCTTCTATTATAGCAATATATCTCATATATATTCATATCATTGCACAAAGTACACATTGTGGTCATATTAATCACGTATCACATAACACATAATTTGTATGCAATTAAAACAAAAATTGCATATCATAATAGTCCAACATTTAACATAAAATGACTGAAGAACTTTCCTGTATGCCCAATTAATAAATTGATAGCTCAACACTCTTTCTCGAACAACCTATGACCATAAAATAATCAAATAATAATTATTTATCTTTTTATGATATTAATTTACTTAATTAATATCATCTCTGGGCCAATTATTAATTTATATGGTTATTTATATTAACTTCGTCCCTTAAATATTAATATGACTTAATATCAACTCCTTCACTTCGGACAACCCGGCTCATCAGACAAATTTTAACAGATCAGGTTGTCCCAAAAATTTTATTTAATAATTTTCTAACCTTTAAACTTATTAGATTAATATTTAAAATATTTAAATATTAATCCCCAATATTTAATATTTTTACAAAAATATTAAATGTAATGCCCAAACATCATTTCTACATTTTTAGTATTTTTCAATAATTTTTAAACAATTTTCAAACATTTATTTCAATTAAAAATCATTTCTGGGGGCATTTTGGTAATTTCCGCTCCCTTAGGGACATAACCGGAATTTTTCGGAAAGTTCAGGGGCATTTTCGTCATTACCGCGCTTCTAGGACTCATTCGGTATTTCTATGAAAGGTCAGGGACATATCCGTAATTTTAGAAATTATAGGGACATATCCGGAATTTCCCAGAAACAGGGGGCATAATCGTAAATTCTGAGGCCAAAGGACACGGCGGGTATTACTGGAAAAGCCCGGGGGCACGCTGGTAATTTCCAGCCGTGCCGGTCGCCCGCACAATGCGCGGTGACTGTGTCTGCCGACGCCAAACGGCGTCGTTTCGCAGCCATTTACCGAGCATCCGCGCCATGCGTGGCTCACCCTCAGACGCGCCCCTTAAACGACACCGTTTTATCGTCGCCTTGCGGAAAAAAATGCCCGCGCAATGCGCGGGCTACACTTTCTTCTTCAGCAGCTTCAGCCGCGGAACAGTGCATCAACTTTGCAAAAATTATCCATTTTTGCACATAATTTTCCCAACAAAATAACTCCAAAAATCACATAATTCATACATAAATATCCAACAATTATTTGGAACAATTATTTTAATTATTTACTAATTTTTCTCAAAATTATTTTACTATCATAATTACTAAAGAATTCCACTAAATTAATTTCTTTACCTTCCTTGAAGCTTTTTCCTTCCTCTTCATGGCATAAAACTTTCTCTCTCCTGGTGGTGCCGACATGGTAGTGGCGTCGAGTGGTGGTGGAGAAGGAGAGTATTTTATTTTTATTTTTTTCTTGCTTTTTTTGTTCTTTTTCCTTTCCTTTCCTTTTCTTTTCCTTTCTTTGTTGCTTTTCCTTTTATATACTCCCACAAGTTGCTTAAAAAAAAATTCCACCGACTTAGCTAACCCACTAACGTGAAACTTCCGGAGTTTTCTAAATTAATATGCAATTTATTATTTATTTTTTTATACATTACGTAATTATATCGTGTAATAAATATTTTATATAATAAATATAAAATATTTATTTTAATTTACCAAAATTCATAATATGATTTATGAACAATATTTAGACCCTTTTTGGGTACTTTACATGACAAATTTGTACACGTATAATGACATGCATGTAATTAAATGAGGTAATTTATACCTCAAAAATTCATTAAATAATTCATATAACATATAAAAATTATTTTTAATAATCTTTCACTTCGTTTCTTGGACAATATGTTACACTAACATGTTCCCGTTTCCAAAATATTATTTTTCATAAAAGTCATAATAATTTCATTATACATAATCATAATTTTTAATAACTTAAAACATTCTTTTTTCCTCATTTAATTTCATTTCTTTACAATTTACATTAACTTTTCTTATATAAATTATATAATTATTTATTATTATATAATTACTTTACCCTTATATAATTTCCATTTCACACAAAATACAATTTATAAAGTTTTCTACCATCCTTAATTAATTTAATCCTCTTATATAAATTATATAATTATTCTTATATAATTTATATAATTATTATTTTCTTCATACTTTACTTTAATTTTCTTATATAAATTATATAATTTATGATTATATAATTTATATAATTATATTTCTTCTCAATTAATTTCTACACATCCTTCATAATTCTTAATTAAATCTTAAATCAACAATTACAATTTTATTAAATTCCTCATCACCTTTTCATAAATTTTCGGATTAATTTAATTATTAATCCTTTAATTTTCATAATTAATAACATTTATAATTATCAATTAAACATTCACATATATAAATATACATATTTAAATCTTCCTTCTCACATTACCATATAATCTCCTTTAAATCTAAATTTCTGCATTTTCATAACAATTTAATTGTAAAAAATAATTTACATTTATCTGAAATTTCTCTTATTCTTAATAAATTATTTTTAAACAATTTATTTACTTTTCAATTACTTTAATTCAATACCATTTATCATAATCTCTGCACAGATTTAATTTACTAATTAAATCTCATCACATACCATAAACTACATAAAATAATAATTCATTTAACAACTTTGATAATTTTATCAATTAAATTCTTATTTAATTTTTATTAAAGAATTTCTGAAAATTCGGATCCTCACAGAGAATGTCCTATGCGATTCAATAAGTGACAACTCAGAAATTCCTGGCCAGGGTTGAATGGAATTAGAAAGGAGTTTGTAATTTACATTAACTAGAGTTGTGTATTTGTGAATTGAAATGTATATGATCAAATAAATAGGACTTGACAAAAATTCCATGTCTTATATTTGATTGGGACATTGTATGGTAGAAGGATTGAATTGTACGGTAACTATTTGCTGAAAGGTTCTTTTACGATCAAATGTTGAAATCTATATTATCTGGAAAGTCGACTAATCGCTAAAGGGGCTTACCCTTATTGTGGAATAATTATTTATTCTGAATTAAAGAGTTAATTCATAATAAATGAATTAAAATTGTTCTAATTTATATATTATACAACCGAGTTAATATGGAGAACCTAAAGGGTCACACCGCAAAAGAGTAATATTTATTTTAGAAATGGATGGCATAATCGTAATAATAAATTAAGTATATTTTAAGTTATACTATGGTGATAGAATAAATTAAATAGCTTAATATTTATAATTTAGTATTTTAGAAATACTAATTATAAATTAATAAGAGGAGTCTTATTATTATTATTATTATTATTATTATTATTATTATTATTATTATTATTATCATCATCATCATCATCATCATCATTATTCATTTCCTAAATGGTTTAGAAATTAATTAATAAATAATAGTACTATTATTATTATTATTATTATTATTATTATTATTATTATTATTATTATTACTACTATTATAAATAATTAAATTCCTAAATAGTTTATGAATTATAATTATTATAATAATTAATTAAGTTACTAAATAATTTAGTAATTAATTAATAAGGAATACTCTCAATATTAAATAATTAAGTTTCTAAATGATTTAGAAATTATAATTAATTAATTTAGTTCATAATTAAATTAAAAATTAAATAAAAACCTTAATTCTAAATAGTTTAGGAGGGTTGTCTATGTCTATAAATAAGAATCTTATTATGGATTAAGGTTACATAATCTTTCACAAGAATTGAGAGAGTACTTTATAATTCTCTATATCTAAGTAGTTAGAAAGAGAGAATTAGGGCTAGCTAAGCATGGTTTGGAGAAACTAAAAATTCACTCATTTAATTCTTAGATCTCTTGGTGTATTACTTCTAGAGGTTTCACACTTGAGGAGCTAACATTGATCCGTGGAATCTAATCGGTGAATTTGAAAAACGCGAATGATTAAAGGGAGTTGAACTTGTACTTCTGGAAGCTTGGTTCTACAAAAGTATAAATCTTTTATCATTCCTCAATTAATAATTATCGCATAAGAAAGATCTTAGTTATTGGTTTGTAAAAAAAATTAAATATGATTTTGCTTGCTTCCGTTAGACTTATATAATTTGATTATATGTATGCCATGTTTTTATAAACCAACAGTGGCATCAAGAGCCAAACTTATGTGAATTATTAATTGTTTTGATTATATATATATATATATATATCTGTGTGTGTGTGTGTGTGTGTTTAAAATAATTTATTAAGCATAATTTATTATATAAAATTATTTTTTTCTAGAAAATAATCAATCCATGAATTGATTATTTAATTATAATTAAATATATTTGATAATTGATTCACGACTTCGATAATTAAATACATATGGTATATATTATTAGTTAGCGGGTAGTGACTCACAGTTATCAAATATTAAAGGAGTCACGCTGGTGATGCACATTCGGCCTGCGGCCTGAGGCCCGGCCTTGGTCTGGCCTAGACCCGGCCTAGTCACAGTCCGACCTAGTCAAGGCCTGGACCAGGCCAGGCCTGACTTGCAGACTGCGAACACGCCCTATTTTTTCACCTCTAATCCGGCCTGACCTGCATAAATGTCCGACTCGGCCTTAAGCCTGGCCCGGCCAGGCCTGGGTATCCTCATTGATCAAAACATGATCATTAGAAGATCACCCATGAACTACTTATCCAAGCCAAATGACTTCTTAATTAGTACTTGCTTTTCTTTTCTTTTTCTGTTTATTATATACTTAGTTTCATTTTTTTAACCTTTCGATATGGTACAAATTCCTTGAACTTCGGTTTAGACTTTTTTCTATAGGCTCACTGCTCCTCAAAATGTGACATTTCTTGTAGGGCTCATACTTGCTCTTCAAAATGTGCCATCAAAACATCAACAAAACAACCCACTTGTCCAGGACATAAGCTTTCATTATTACCAATTCCTTCAATTATCTTTTTTTGTTTATTATATATATACTTAGTTTTATTTCCGTAACCTTTCGACGTGGGACTAATTATTTGAACTTCAAATTAGACTTTTTCTTGTAGGCTGTAGCTCATAACTTCATTGCTTCTTTTTCCAGTTCCTGTTCACCTGCAAGTGGCCTTATGTAGTTTTCACAGGTTAGGGTTATTATCATTCCAAGGAAATACATACTGTGGAAAGAATCTTATGTTCAATTATTGATTCATTCTTTAACTGATATTGGAGTATATGCTGCATCACTTTTGTGTAGTTGTAGCAAACAAAGTGTATGTTCTCTTTCTACAAAATTATCTCTGTATCTGCTCCCTTTTTTGCCCATCACAAAAGTCATGAAGAAAATAATTTGTTGACCAACAAACTATTTGCAGATATTCGAATCTAAATTGGAGACTACGCCCACTTACAGTTAATGGATGAGATGCTAAGATACATCTCCACCTGAACCAATCATCTTAATTTGTGCTTTTGAGGTGTTCTCTTGTTGTCTATTGTTTGTTTTTGTCTTCTATTGAAACTAATAGTTTATGAGTGGCGAAGTACCAACCAACAACATGGCTATCTCTAAGCTAAGGATAAATGAGAGATAGAGGGATAAGTGGCTTTTTTCTTCTTCTTTTTGGAAGTGAATTGAAACAGACATATGGATATGTCATCCCAGTCAAAGAATAATGGCTATCCATGAAGCCAAAAGTTGGTGCTGCATGTTTAAATAATACAAACCACATTCAAATAATATACTACTATATAATAATTGTCCTTACTCTTTAGCTTTCTTTGGTTACTGTCAATGCTTCACCTACTCCCCGCGTGATGTGTCAATGTCTCCCTTCTTATTTCTCTCATTTCTAAATTTAGTTAATTTCATATATGGTCTAAAGCTGCACAAGAATAAAGAGCTACTGCACTAGTGTATACATCCCTTAGTCTCACATTGAAAAGCAACAGAGATTTCACAACACCAATAGGCTATAAATAAGGCAATGGCCACTCACTAATATTCAAAGCCACTTTGGGTTACTTGCTTAAAATTAGCCATAATGGTTTTGCTTGGGCTTCTATTTTAATTTAGTTGAGTCCAAAGTTTTCTCAAATAATGGAGCTTAGTATGGCCTGGCCTGCAGGCCTTACCAGGGCATATATTTTTGAGTTAAATTTGGTCTGACCCGGCTTAGTTTGTTAAAAAGTAAGGCCCGACCTGGCCTGGTCAATGGTCAAAGCCTGGCAGACCCAAACCAGCCGGACTAGGCCGACCTTTTGTGCACTACTAAGTCAAGCTGCTAGCTAATGCATATAACGTGGATCGTTGAAATCACGTGAATCATTCATATATATATATATATATATATATATATATATATATGTATGTATGTATGTATATATATGTATATGTATGTATTAGTTTTAAATAATTAAAAATAAAGAGTTTATTTTTGGATGATTTTATAATTAAAATAAAAAGTTTATTTTAAATATGAAATTGAATTTCATGTAATTTAAATTTCCCATTAAATAATACCGATATATATATATATATATATATATATATATATATATATATATATATATATATATTATCGGTATTATTTAATGGGAAATTTAAATTAATATATTTTATGTGAATGCATTGAATGAATAAGTTTGGATTAATGGGGTCTGCGTACCTCGTCTTTTACTAATTTTTCTGATGTAAATTTTATCTCCTTTCTATGTACCTCTCATTCACTGTTGATCATGGTTTCTATTTAATGTAAATAATTTGTAATAAGATTAGTTAATAAGATTAGTTAGAATTATTTTAAAAAGCTTAGAGCCGAAGAGCAAGGAGCACATGAAGACTTGTTTGTAATGGAGTCCGGGTTAAATGTAATAGTTACATTTATGTATTTATTCTTGTATCCTGGGTTTAACTATTTTATTTATTTGGTGGCTCGAATAAACTAAACTAGAATAAAGTCTATAATCAATTCAAGTAGAATATAATATTATATATGTGCATACTTATTTATATATATTATCAAACATGCTTCGTATGTTAATTAATATGATGCGCATTTGTGTGTGTGTGTGTGTGTATGTGTGTGTGTGTGTACACACTAAACAAGATGAGACAATTAATATTAACAGACTCCTGATGATGTAGAAGAAATATTATTTATAAAATGAATTGAAGAAGTTTAATTCAATTAAATAAAATTAGAATGGTTTTAATTTATTTATTCTACTACTCATAATATTAAGTTGTAACGTTTAAAGATATTTAGAATATCGAACATCGCCTTCTAGCATTATAAAACGATAGAGCATCCAATAGTCAATATACGTTTGTTGTGCACACACAAGACTTATATCGATTATTTGAGATGTTGTTTTATCACATTTGATGCTTATAATGAATTGAACATTATTGTTTTATTATGCTCACACAAGGACAATATTTTTTTTCTCTTTATTATATGGAATTGCTAAGTTGAACTTAACTTAGATAATTTTAATTTGGATGTGCGTACACATGATCATAATAATCTAAGAGGCAAAATACAATGAGTTATATGTTGATGTAATTGATAAGGAGTTGTCTACCTATTGAATAAACTATATTTTGTTGTGCACACACAAGACTATATTTATGTCAATATGATCCTTATTATCACTAGCGAGTCTTTAATTAGATTTGTCGAACTATATATGGAGGGTAATATAGTTTGATAAAAATAGTGGGAGACAACATTTTAAATAAAGACCTAACTAACTTGGTGATTAAAAAATAAATTCATGTTAATGTTATTATTAATTCACTAAAAGAATATTGTTATGTTTAATTCACTAACACTGCATAACATATTGGATGCTAACAATTAATTGAATTGTTCGAATTGATTAAACAAATTTGAGAATAGTTCTTAATACTAAAAAGGTGGCAAGTGTATTTAATTTGTCTATCCCTGCTAACATTGCAGACTAAACCTCTGAGGAAGAGATTGTTATTTTAAGAAATGGCAAGATGATATAATTATGGCTTAAATGCATCATACTCGCATTCATAAGTATCGAGTTACAGCGCCAACATGAGAAAATGGATACACCTACCATACTGCTACACCTTTATGAGTTACATGGTGAACAAAGTATGTCAATTAGATATAAGATATCTAAGGACTCTTCCGATATATAATAGCCAATGGCACTATAGTACAAACACACGTCCCAAATATGATCAATTGGGACAACTGCGTTTCGTCAAGGATGGAGAGTTGAGTCAAGATTTGATCTTGCAATTACTCACTGACTCCCTTTCACAAATTATTGTGAACCTCAACATTAATAAGCTAGTTGTCAGTTTATATGATTTGCTTAAACATGTTGATCGAAAATTGTTGAGAGTCACTTTACTTCCGAGAAAAATCAAGTCTTACTCATAGATGAATCTTCTAAGAGGAAGAAGATGACCAAAGATGTTTCTGAGAAATCAGAAAAGATATAAGACAAACAAAAGACACTAATTAAAGGACATAAATAAAAGTGATCTCGAGGCAAATGAGTTTGCTTTCATTGCAATAAGCTGGGACACTGGAAGAACAACTGCAAGAGAGTTGCAGTACCTATGTAGAAGAAGTTTGGAGAAGCTTCTACTGCAGATATAGATTTGTTCATCATGAAATAGAACTTTCTATAAGTCAAGTTCTACTTGGGTATTAGATACCGGCTAGTGGTCTCACATATGTAAGTCATTGTAGAGATTAGGCAAAAGTAAAAAGCTAAACTAAAGATAAGTAATCCTGTGTGTGGGGAATGGAGCAAAAGATTGTTGCATTAACCATAGAAACTTACAGTTTAGCATTGCCTACGAGCAAGTCTATTAAGTTAGTAAGTTGTTACTATGTTGATTATTTGATGGACATTGTACACTTGACTTACATGAAAAATATTTCAAATTAAACAAACTAAAGACAAAGAGATTTTATGAATCATACATTCATGCAGCACTGTGAACTCGGTCATGTTAATGAAACAAGACTAAACAACTTACATAAAAATAGTCTTTTAGAGCATTTTGATTATGAATCAAATACAACTTGTGAATCTTGTCTCAAGTGTAATTTGACTAAATCTTTATTTAGAAGACACAGAGAGAGAGAGAGTTGCAGAGTTGTTAGAGTTGGTACACACAGTCGTATGTGGGACCTATGACAACAAATGCAATAAGATGATATTCATTCATTACTTTCACTGATGATTCTAGATTTTGATATACGTATTTGTTGAAATATAAGTCCAAATTGTTTGAAATGTTCAAAGATTCAAAAGTAAAGTAAGGAAACAAACAACTAAAAGTATTAAAGTTTTTCGATTAGATCGAGAAGGAAATACTTAAGCAGTAAGTTTCTAGATTATCTCAAAGTGAAATGGTATTCTCTCACAATGGACATGATGATGATCCATGATGAGTTTTATCAATTTTTCAGTATCCTTCTGGGATAATACCCTAGAAAAGTTGAATCCCTACTTAACAAGATACTTTCAATATCCGTTCCTAAAACTATATATGAGCTACAGACAGGGAGGAAACCAAGTCTTAAGTAAGTTAACATTTTGGGTTGTCCAACTTATTTCAAAAATGTTTGCAATGATAAGTTTAGGACAAGATCTAACACGTGTAGATTTGTGGGATATCCTAAAGAAAGTTTAGGGTATCACTTCTATAATCTTACTGATTAGAAGGTGTTTATCGAAACATGCTGCCTTTTAGAAAAAATGAGTTTATCTTTGATTGGCTCAGTTGGAGTAAGATAGATCTTGAAGAAGTTCAAGAACCACAAAACATTATAGATCAAGTGAATGAATCTGTTTAAATAGATAAACCTATTGTACCACAATCAAGTTATAAATCTGGTTTTGTACTAAAGTTACCTAAAATGTATGAATTTATCATAAATGATGGTGATGAGGTATGCATCATAATGAATGATGATCCAGTTATATACGATGAGACATGAGTAGTAAAGATTCAAGAGAAATGGTTGTTGACCATGAAATTCGAAATGGGTCTTTTAGAAAGACTAAAGCAGATGGCAAGATGGAGACCTATAAGACCTGAATAGTGGTAAAAATATTTTATACAAGGTAAATGAGTTGACTATGATGAAACTTTTCACTAGTAAGAATACATATATCAATTCGGATTCTACTTGCAGTTGCAGCTTACTATACAAAAGAGATATATATATGATACAACCAAGGGATTTTTCTCTATAGAGATGGAGTAAATCAAGTATGTAAGCTACAATGATCCAATTATGGATTGGAGTAAGATTCTCAAAGATGGAACATTCGTTTTGATCAAATTTTCAAAAGAGTTTAATTTTATCAAAAACGTGGATAAACCAAATGTGTACAAAAAGGGTTAGTAGGAATACTATGACATTCCTAATACTATATATTGATATACTACTGATAAGAAATGACATACCGATGCTACAATCAGTAAAGATTTGGTTGTCTAAGAACTTATTCATCAAGGACTTTGGAGAAGCATCCTAACATTCTATTTAGGATAAAGGCCTATAGAGATAAATTATAAATGATGATTTGCTTGACCCAGAAAACGTACATTGATTCGATGATATATAAAATACCTAATATTGCTTATATATGATAAGCAAATATCAGTTCAATCATGGAGAAGAATAGTAGAAAGAAATTTCTAATGGTGGGTTTGTTAAGAAACTACAGGTCTATGAAGACTCAAGTTTTTGGACTAACCAAGACGATAACAAATCCATTTTAGGTTATACAATTACCTTGAACGGTAATGTACTAAATTTGAAAAAGATTTTAAACAGCAAAGAGTTGTTGAATTAGTGACAAATGCATAATATATAACTATAAGTGAAGCTACAAGGAGGACGTTTGGATGTACAAGTTTAGAACTTTTAATGGTTCCTAGCATGAAAGGAGTTTAATTTGCAAAAGAATCTAGGTCTCATATGAAATCCAAACATGTGCTGCAGCACTTTCATTTGATTAGAGAAATCATTGAAAGAGGAGATGGTATCATATAGATGGTAAACTCTCAGAACAACATTATAGACCCCTTAACTAAAGTATTTACTCAGTAATTATAAACTCGCCACTTAGAAGGAGACGATATAAAATATCAAAGGCGATTGATTTTAGTGCAAGTGGGAGATTAAAAGTAGTATGCACTCAAGCCAATCACATTTGTTATGATAGAGCATTTACTTTGTAATCTTATTCGTTTATTAATAAAACATTTAAAGACATTTATTATTTATTATTAATTAGTTGAATTAATTAAATGGATAAACCCATAATCTTGAGCAATGCTTTTAGAATCAAAATGATGATTATGTTAATGAGATCTAAATTCATGATAGCTCAAAACTAAAATTGTCCCTAATAATTGGATCACTAAAAAGGGAATTAGTAGATCCAGATAGATTGATACATACTATGTTTGCTCTTACGAAGAGGATGATTAATCTCATAATCAGTTGTGTAGAGACACTAAAACAAGTATATAGGTGCTTATTAGAGAATAATTTCACTGAACGTGACTCACTCAAGGAACACTTAATTGAGTTTTACTTGTCTGTCAATAGGAGTACAAGTGATCCTTGGACTTGAAATCATCATAGTATATTGTGTGTACTGAGTTATATTTTGACATATTCCTTAAGGCTTGTTGGTATATCAAATTATATGATTGACTATAATAAGGTACACATGGATATAAGTGAATGATCAACAAAGAATCTACCACTTCCAGTAAAGGGAGAGAATGTCCTATACGATTCAATAAGTGATAACTCAGAAATTCCTGGCTATGGCTGAATGAAATTAGAAAAGGAGTTTCTAATTTACATTAACTAGAGTTATGCATTTGTGAATTGAAATGCATATGATCAAATAAATAAGACTTGACAGTAACTCCATGTCTTATATTTGATTGAGACATTGTATGGTAGAATGATTAAATTGTACAGTAATTATTCGCGGAATAGGTTTTTGTGATCAAATGTTGAAATTCATATTATCTGGAAAATCGTTAATTACTAAGGGGGCTTACCCTTATTGTGGAATAAATATTTATTTATTTATTCTAAATTAAAGAGTTTAATTTGTAATAAATAAATTATAATTGTTATAATTTATTTATTATTCAACCATTTTAATATGAAGAAACCTAAAGGGTCACGCCGCAAAAGAGTAATATTTATTTTAGAAGTGGATGACATAATCGTTATAATAAATTAAGTATATTTAATTTATACTATAGTGATAGAATAAATTAAACCGCTTAATAATAATAATAATAATAATAATAATAATAATAATAATAAATGGTTTAGCAATTAATTAATAAATAGTAGTAGTATTATTATAAATAATTAAGTTCCTAAATAGTTTATGAATTATAATTATTAATTAAGTTACTAAATGGTTTAGTAATTAATTAATAAGGAGTACTCTCAATGTTAAATAATTAAGTTTCTAAATGGTTTAGAAATTATAATTAATTAATTTAGTTCCTAATAGATTGAAAATTAAATAAAAATCCTAATCCTAAATAGTTTAAGATGGTTGTCTATATCTATAAATAAGAGAAGTCTTATTATAGATTAAGGTTATATACTCTTTCAGAAGAATTGAGAGAGTACTTCATCATTCTCTACATTTAAGGAGTTAAAGACAGAATTAGGGGTAGCTATCCATGATTTGTAGAAATCAAAAATTCACTTCTTTAATTCATAAATATCTTGGTGGATCACCTCTAAAGGCTTTATACTTAGGGAACTAATATTGATTTGTGGAATCTAATCGGAGAATTTGAAGAAAAACTCGAAGGAATAAAATGAGTTGAACTTATACTTGTGGAAGCTTGGTTTTATAAAAGTATAAATATTTTATCTTTCCTTAATTAATACTTATCGCATAAGAAAGATCCTGGTTATTGGTTTGTAAAAAAATTTAAAATATAATTTTGCTTGCTTCCGTTGCACTTATATAATTTTATTATATGTATTCCATGTTTTTATGAACCAACAATTAGAAGTATATGTCTGAGTATTTTTTTTTGATTTGTATCCATATATACTAGTTTCTCTTTAATAAATCCATATGTACTAGTTTGATGATATACTCCATATGTACTAGTTTGTAGTTACATTCATGTGTTATAGTTTGTAGTTGCACGCGGAGATTGTTGAGGTTGTGCTAGTTATGGTGGAGTGTAGGTCGTGGAGGTGATGAGCGACCAACAAGTTCATGTACAATAACTTATACATTTATTAATTGTAAGGATATTTGTTTTTATTTCTGATTATTTTTTTATATTATTATCGAGTTGAGTTATTATACACCATTCTTTGTATCGAGTTATTCACATATATTGCACTACATAGTTGACTTCCCTATGTCTCCGAGGGGACTAACAAGTGGGGTTGTTAGGGAATCCACCTCAGACACCTCATATATATCGCGTTGGGACCTACAGGTAATTTTAAATTATGTTTTTACCATATTACTTATTTATTTTATATAAAATGATGCATTTATATCTACTTGAGAAATTTTACATGTATTCATTTCAGTTGTAGTATCTTAGAGGTTACGCCTCAAAAAATGCTACTAAGTGTCGTCCGTAGCTGATTCTCAGGTGTGGAGGACCGCACTAACTGATTATTAACGAGTTTTGTGTAAGATGTTAGTTTATGTAGATATTATTTTTTTTATCATTATTGTTGTGTAACTTTATGTTATTTACTAATACCGTAATGTGTTTTGTGCAGCGATACTATAGATTTGAGGACGATAAAGAAGAGAAAGCTTAACAGTCTTTAGAGGATATTTAGAGTCAAATTTGCATAAATGGGTGTATGACTAGAAAAAGAAGGCCCAAAGCAAGATGACAAACGGACAGACATTTAGAGATGTCTGCCACGATTTTATTGGGGCCGAGGTTTGGGATCGAATGCGCGACATTTGGGAGGGGGATGCTTTTAAAAAGATGTCAGCACAACGTTTACTAGCCCGCTCATAGAGTCGAATTTTGTACTGCACGGGGTCCTAGTTGTACGACCTGTATAGGGAGAGACTATAGACTAAATTAAGCACCCACCTTTTCTCTTGGAGTTTTGGTGGCATGCCCACCAGAAGAAAGGTGACAATGGTTTTATCTCACTTGAGCCACAAGAAATAGCTGTAAGTAATTTTGTGGTTTATTTTGTTTATATTTTAATTTGTGCAATTAGTATGCATATTCTTTCACATCATTATGTTTTTATTTTAGAATAGGTTTCAAGACCTTACTGAGGCATGGGATACTCAGAGAGCTGATATTGAGATAGGACCCTCCACGCGTGAAGAAGAGGAGATTAATGACTGACTACAGGAGGACCGAAGAAGAATCAGATTTTAGGCATGCCAAAAGTCCCAGCATACACTATAGTGCCTACTGCGTGAGCCAGATGTCGCCCCTCTATTGGATCAGATGGTGTGTGTGGATTGGGAGCTGGTCCATCCTTATTGAACGATTTCTTTCAGAGGATTCGTTGACGGGTGCATGGCGAACAGCCAAATTAGATCATGCGCACCATCACATGAGTGTGTCTACCACTAAGCTCAGGAGATCGTACACGGTTCCATTGATCCAGCTTCACAAGAAGAGCTATGGGGTCTAGTAGTGCAGGAGGTCGTTGAAATAGTAGTGGTTGTACTTGCGAACCTCTTTTCTTCATATATGCTATAGGTAAATAAAAATCTTAATTTATGTCTTTAAATATATAGTTTATACTAATATATATCATATTAACTATTTAACTTGTTAAAAAGCTATAAAAAAAATTGCCTAACTTATATTTAAAAAAACTTGGACAAATATACGAAAAGTATACCAAAACTCACCCCGGGCATTGAAATGACGTAAAACCGTAGGCGTAGTACCTCATACATATTTTAAACGTGTGACAACTTATGGGGTTCAATTCTGGGTTTCGATGGCCGAGTTAGAACCTCATTTTCCTAACATATTTTAAAAAAGCTTAGACAAATATAGAAAAAATATACCAAAACTTGCCCTGAGCATAGAAAAGATGCAAAACCGAAAGCGTAACACTTATTACATAGTTCAAACGCGTGACAACTTACGGGACTTGATTATGAGTTCCAATGACCGAGTTAAAACCTCGTTTGCCTACCTTATTTTTAAAAAACTTAGACAAATATAGGAAAAGTAGACCAAAACTCATCCCGGGCATAGAAACGACACAAAACCGTAGGTGTAATACCCATTACATATTTTAAACACGTGATAATTTACAAAGTTGATTCGGAGTTCTAATGGTCTAGTTAAAACCTCGTTTACCTAATTTATTTTAAAATAACTTAGACAAATATAGGAAAAGTAGACCAAAATTTTCCCCGGGCATCGAAATGTCGCTAAATCATAGGCATAACACCTATTACATATTTCTAATGCATGGCAATTTATGAGGCTCGATTCCAAGTTCCGATGGTTGAGTAAGAACCTCTTTTGCCTAACTTATATTTTAATTTTGTAGTGTATTGTTGATGAGTCTTGTAGCATAGGTGGAGCCAGTGGCGGTGACGAGGACCTCAGAGGTGATGTCGTGGACTGCCGAGCAGATGCTAATGATGGTGTTTAGGGTAGGATCAATAGTGACACGATGGACGATATTCACTTATCAACCGATGACGATGATGATGACGACGACCTGGGGATATAGTACTTTGTAGATTTTTTTACTTGATGTATCTAACAACATTTAGTTTTTGGGTTGTACAGACTAGGTTATTTTATTTAGTGTGTATGATGGTTTATATTTACTTTTATATATCTATCTGGTTGTTTGGTTATACAATGATTACATTTTATATGTAGTTATATTTTATGGTTTATGTGAATACATTATGTACGCATTTGATAGTTGATTGTATATTTTTGAATGGTTATTGGTATTCATTAGTCAAGAATTATTTGTTATTTCTTGTTTATAACAAGTACAATTACGTATATGTAAACAAACATGGGATTTGTGCAAACTTTTTAAATTTTTTAAAAAAGGGTCATTGGCGACGACATGGACCGTTAACAATGATGTATCAGCGACGGACGATACCATTACAAATGCTTGGCTCAATTTAAAGGATTAAATGTTATTGGCGATGGATAGTAGTCATTGACGACGGGTAGTCCGTCGCTAAAGACCTTTTATTTTTATTTTTGTATTACTCATTGGCGACAGACAAGTCGTCACTAATGTCATTGTTAATAACATCATTGGCGATGAATTGTCCGTCAGCGATGTATCTGTCGTTATTGACTCAATACCAATGGCGGTTGACAAAACGTGGGGCAATGACATTGCTGATGGACATGACCATCGCCAATGACCTCATTGCCGACGGCAGTGATGTAATTGGAGACCGTCTTGTCCATCGGCAATGACCCTTTTTTTTGTGGTGCATTCCTTTCTTTGTCACCAAACCACCTATTATTGACACCCTTAGCGCAAATTGGCTCAATGACTTGCCATTTAGGATATGGCCAGGGTTCAACTCAAGGTAAATGCTTTCCCCCACATCCTTAAGAACCACTCCAAAACTAATAATTTTTTCATGAATGGGTCCTTAGCCATATCTATAAGGGATAATAAGATGCCCTTTGACCTTGTTAGTCTTTCTAGAGTGAATTTTTCCTCATTCAGTGGTGGACCCAAAAATTTTATGATATAATGGTGAGTTTATTTTTGTAATAAAACATATTTTAAACAAAAAGGAACAAAATTACCTATAAATATATAGAAAAATTCTAAGTAAATAACATTTTTTATGTATAAAGTATGGATTTTTAATATTTTTCTTTTGAAAAGAAAACAATATATATGCAATGAAGTACTAATGCTTAATAAATTTACTCAAGGCATATTATAAATGAAATACATAAATATTGTTAGTTTGCTAAAAAGGACTACACATTTTTATTGGTAGTATAAAATGATACCATATTATTTAATTTATCATTATAATTCATACCAATAATATAAAACTAAACACTTAATAATTTAAGAGTAAATCCCAACAGTTAGCGTAGTGGTTCAAATGACGCCCAAGGATGAGCCGTAGATCCGGACATCTTGAGATCGAATCCCACTTGCAACAATTGTTAAGACATAAATGCTAATGGGGCCACGAATCTTAGAAGGGCTAATCCGAGTTGGGGAGATTAATCCAACTGCGATTAGAAAACTCCACATTATAAAAAATAATTAAAAATTTTAAGAGCAGATATAAAACAAAAAATATATTCCTAAAATTCATAAAATTTGAAAACAATATTCGTTTTGGGTAATAGTGAATGTAAAATTTATGATATATTGTATTGTCTAAATTAAATTAATTAATTGTCATAATTTTAAATTTTCAAATTTTGTAAATTTACTTTAAAAAGGTTAAAATAAAACTCATTTAGTACGATGAATAAAACATTAATTACTATGAATGTATATTTTTTAAATATGCAACTAGGTACTCAGTATATATATCAATTTTTTTATAAAAAAAAAAAAACAACTAGGGTTGCAGATCCTACTGCCCCTACCCTACTGTAGGTCTCCCCTAGCCACATTCCTTATCAAGGAATATTACTTAGTTTAATGTTTTCCCCAGGCGAGCTTTTGCCTTGAATTTTCTCACCAATGGGGACATATCTAACCTATGGATCCGAATTTTGGATTGAAACCTAGTCATTTCATCACCTAAGGGGGATTGCCCATAGGTAGGTGTAAGACACCCAAATTTTGCACTTCTCTACTAACCCTGGCAGGAGGGCAAAGTCGTCACTTGACCCTACATGCGAAAAGGAGGGTGGACCCCAACACGAAGCCACCCCAACGATTTACGGTCAAAGCCGCCACAACGAACAACGAGCATCAGGTTACTGGAGTCAAGGCAAATAGTTGATCCAGAAGAACCTGATTTGATCACAAAAGACGACTAATGGCCACTACGCTTACGATGTTCGGGGGTCTCAAAAAAGAAATTTCTACATCAAAAAGAAATTTATACATCAAGTAACAGCCTTCCGAAATAATATAACAAAAAATGATGATTCAAGACTGCGTGACACGAAAATCGAGAAAAAGAAGCCGGGCAGCCGCGGATGCATCTGCGGCCGTCGACACGTGGCATTTTTTGTGGCTCGAGAAAACACACGGCAGCCGAGGTTTCAACGCGGACGACCACAGCAGGCAGCCGCAGATGCACCTGCGGCTGCCTCCAGGACACTATACAGCGGCCATTTCTGCGTCTGAGAGAAGAAGAGAGGAAGAAACTGGCAAAAAATAGAGAGAGAAAGCTTCGGGTTAGGCATATAATGGCTTGATTTTGTCTTCCTTTTACTCGAATCTCTCCCATATCTTGTGTATTACCTTGTTATTGAAACATCAAAGAGTTCTTGAGAGCTTTGCAAGGTTGAAATCCCATTTTTATAGCATTTTATTGTGTTTTCCTAATATTGATTTTGTTGCTATTGGACACTATACATCCGAGGTTCCTAATGAACGATGTGCCCTCATAATCACCCGAGGATGTCAATTTTGCGTTATTTGGGATCTATTGTTATTTTAGATTTCCATTATCATTTATTATCATTTTGGGTGTTAAACTAGTTTATTATGTTATCCCGTTAGATTTATTGTTATTGCTTGCCTGGTGACGTTTTTTTTGGGTTGTGAGCTTAGGAGAGAGATCATTTTGATCAAATTCCGAAGATGGACGATTTTGAGCTTATGTAGTCATGGCGGTGAATTTGTATTGTAATTATGTAATATTAGGGCCTTAAAACGATGTCAAATCGAAATCGGGTTAAGGCCCTATAATAGTGAAATATGTGATTGTGGGCGTTTGGGGTTATTTGGATGACTCACATGCCCATGAATAGCCTCAATGTTATTTTAATGCTTGATTTTCCCTTTCGATACGGAAAAAGAATTTTGGAATGAAAGGATGAAGATTTTCATAAAATCAATCAAACTAGGATATTAGATCATCCGTAGGCTAAAATAAAATTGTAAGTGTCGGATGAGCTCTATTCCTATTTGGCGAAGGATTTGAAAAAATATGTTTTACAAAATATCATCGGTTTTATTATCGAAACAAAAACAATAAAATTGAACTCTTCGATTAAATCAAATCCTTCGTGCATAGGGTCAACGAGATTTCTGAAGCACTTTCAAAATAAAGTATTCCAACAACATTCATTTAGGCATACACGCACGCACACACACACACACACACACACACACACATATTTTAGGATTTAAAAGGATAGGAAAACATCGAGATTGCGGTAACCGTGTTTCACGGAAGTCGGGGGGTGCCTAACACCTTCCCTTCGCTTAAGCAAGCCCCCGAACTCTATGAATCTCGGTTTGCGGACCAATTAACTCGGAGTCACACATGAGCCAGCGATTACGAAAACAAAATTCGGATGAGTTGGTATATCCATTTTAAATATACCAATTGGCGACTCTGGTCAATTGGCTCATTATAAAATCGACCTTTCGAAACCCCGTCGACACTTAAGCCGACCCTTTTCAAAAATCACATCTTAAATCCAAAAGGCTAAAATTGGAAGGGGCTTTTTAATAATAAAAAAAACGAAACGACGAAATCCCAGCGTCGACAGTAGGGTTGAACAATAAACTGAATATAACTGAAAAATCGATCTAGCCAAACGAAACCAAAAATTATAAAATCAATGAATTGATTGCTGGTACAAAAATCCAAAATTTGTTTGGTCGATTTTGTGAGGACCCGAATTTTCAAAAATTACTTAATAAAAATTTAATTAACAAAATTATTAAGAGTGTTTAAATTATTTGTAATATTTTATGTGATTTGAGGTGTGTAAAGGGATTTAATTAGTAAATTAAATCTGTACAGAGATCATGACGAATTATGTTGAATTAAAATAATAAAAAAGTAAATAAATTGTTTAAGAACAATTTATTAAGAATGAGAGAAATTTCATATAAATGTACAATAAATTGTACAAAAGAATTGTTGTGGAAGTGCAGAAATTTGATTTAATAGTATACGTAGTAATGTGAGATATATGAATGAAATTTTTATATATATACACATATGTGTGTTTATGTTAAATTGAAATTATAAAATTCATTAATTATGGAAATTAAGGGACTAATAATTAAATTAATCCAAAATTAAATAAAAAGTGAATGTGGAAGTTAGAAAAATTAGAAATATTGATTATTTAATTAATCAATAAATATGGTGAAGGTTTAAAGATTATGTAAGAGGAGGAAGTAATTTTATAAATTATATACTAATAAAGTATATAATTTGTATAAAAAAATTAAAGTAAAATATTAATGGAAGAATAATTATATTAATTATATAAGAATAATTATATAATTTATATAAGAGGATTAAATTAGTTAAGGATGAGAGAAATTTTTATAAATGGTAATTTATGTAAAATGAAAATTATCAATAAAGAAGAAGTAATTATATAAATTATATAATAATAAATTATATAATTTATATAAGGAAAGTTAGTGTAAATTGTAAAGAAAGGAAAATAAATTAGAAAAATGAATGTTTTAAGTTATTAAAAATTATGGTTATGTATAATGGAATTTTTATGATTTTTATAAGAAATAATATTTCGGAAACGTGAACATGTTAATATAACATGTTGTTCAAGTAATGAAGTGAAAAATTATGAAAAATAATTTTATAAGTTATAGGAATTATTTTATGAATTTTGGAGGTATAAATTACCTCATATAGTTACATGCATGTCATTATGAGTGTACAAATGTTTTTAAGAAAAGTACCTAGAAGACGTCTAAATATTATTTATAAATCATGTTATGATTTTTGGTGAATTAAAATAAATATTTTATATACATTATATAAAATATTTATTACACGTAATAACTACGTAATGTATTAAATTAAATTTTTCATGCTAAATTCGGATTATTCGAGAAGGGAAAAGGCGGTGGAATTCTTTTGTTTTTCTAAATTGGTTAAGTGGATGACTTATAAAAAGAACAAGAAACAAACAAGAAAATAAAAGCAAACATAAGAGAGGAAATAAAAAGAAAAATAAAGAAATTCTCTCCATTTTTTTTCCTCTTCCCACTCGAACATCACGATCCGCCACCAAACAACCACTATTGTTACCACTAAGAGGGAGAAGAAGAGAATTTTGGTGGCTATAGGGTGATCACCAAGCTTCAAAGAAGGTATAATCATTTTTTTGTAATTTATTTTAGTATTTTGATGTGAAAATAAATTGTGTAGAAAATTAATAAATAATTATAATAATTATTTTAAATAATTATGGAATGTATATGTTTGAATTATATAATTTTTGGGGTATTTATGTTGTAAAAATAAGGAACAAAAATGGATAATTGTTGTGCATGTTGGCTACTGTCGCGGAAAAAGGAATAAGAAGAAAAATTTGTACAGGGACGACCGCGCCATGCGCACGGTCCATTTTTTTTCCGGGCGCCAGAACAAAACGGTGTCGTTTTGGGGGAGGATTCGGTCGACCGCGCCAAACGACGTCGTTAGCTGGAACGGACAAGGGGCTGCCGCGCCATGCGCGGCCACGGTTTTTGGGGCAAAATTACGGTTTTGCCCTTGACTTTTTTAGTTAATACCGACCGTGTCCTTTGACCACGAAAATTACGAAAATGCCCCTAGACTTTCCGAAAAATTTCGATTTTGTCCTTAAGGGTGCGGGAATTACCAAAATGCTCTTATAAGTGATTTTTAATTGAAATAAATGTTTACAAATTGTTTAAAAAAATCATAGAAAATTATAGAAAAATACTAAAAATATAGAAATGATGTTTGGGCATTAAATTTAATATTTTTATAAAAATATTAAATATTGGGGATTAATACTTAAATATTAAACTATTAAGTTTAAAGGTTAGAAAATGAATAAATGAAAATTTTGGACAATCGAATATGCTAAATTGTATCCGATGAGCCGGGTTGTCCGTATGAAAGATATTTGAGATTAAGTTATATTAATATTTTTCGGGACGAGGTTAATATAATTAACCATATAAATTAATGATTGACTCAAATATGATATTAATTTATTAAATTAATATCAGAAAGAGATAAATAATTATTATTTGATTATTTTATAATGATAGGTTGTACGAGAAGCCTTATAGAATGGATATTAATTAATTCTACAATCCAGGCAAGTTCGTTAGTCCTTTAATGTTAAATGTTATTTGTTATGATATGTTATTCCTTGTTTAAATGCATATAAATTATGTGTTATGTGATCTATGGCTAATATGACAACTATGTGTACTTTGTGTAATGATTTGAAATATATTGCTATAGTAGAAGCACAAGCATAGGATGTATGACACACACCGAGCATATTAAGGTATGTGCTACGTGACGCATAAACTGTTAAACTTGCTGAGCCGTTGTGCTCATTACTTGCTTAAAATGAACTTTTGCAGGTTAAGAAATGAATTTCAGAAATATCGGATTATATTAGAGATGGATTAATCTAGAATGTTGTAAATGAAATGGTTATATTCAATATGGTAAATTGCAAAGTTTATTTTGACGTTTCGTATATTCATATACGTTGGATCTGTATAGGATGAATAGAGTTAAATTGCGAACCGTGAATATTCAAATTAATTGTTACGATAGAAATTATTATACGTTTGATTATGAACGATGTAACAAGGAACATTTGTATGAAAATAAATGACTGTAAACTTTGAATGATGAGCATTATGATATTGGTTACAGAAAGAAAAAGTAAAGGTTGCGATCGAAACATTTTAATACAATGATTGAATTGAAAAAAAAAAAGAATTATACAAAAAATTTGGTAATTGATGATTTATAAAATTAAATAAGGTAATTAAAGATTATTAACGAACCGAAATTCGAACGTTAAGGAAATAATATTTAGTAAATATGAAATTTAAGGTAATAAAGTGGGTCGAATTTCGGGGTCGTTACAGTTGGTATCAGAGCTAGAGGTTATAAACCCTGGGTAAATGATACCTTAGGTTATAACCTAAGTAAGAGTAAAGTTAGTTGCGTGTTCTGAAAATTTAAGCGTGTAGTAAGCTCGTGACTCATGATTGTGTGATGGAGCCCCTCAGCGAATGGGCGACTAAGGCCTGACTAGGATAAGCTCCGTAAGCCATATGATTATGGTAAGTTCCTGAGCCCAAATACGTGATCAGTTTGATGAACATGGGGGGAATTAGAGAGCCATAAGTTAAAAGATATAATGCTCAAATATTGGCTAAGGTTAAGAAAATATGAAATATATAAGATTATAATAAAGAGATAGAGATGTTAAGAAAGATTTGAATAAAGATAATGCATTGAGAAAATTTATAAGTTCAATTACAAATATATCTGAAAGAATATTTGAATGGATTCAAAGATGAATCTCGATGAAAATCAGAGGACACCTGATTTAAGCAATAAAGATGATGATGACTAGTTTTTATACCTATTTATTTAATACCTTTGAACTTATGATATTGTGAATTCTTTTGCATTTGACGTTAGTTTTTATGTGCTTTAATCTTGTTTAGGTTTTATATTACTTTTTATATGTTTTTACTTCATTTTGTAGGATTTTGGAATAAGGGCTTGGTAGATCAAAGCTTAGAGTTGCCATATTTGGATTTCTTGCTTGCCGTTTACGCAGCAGTCACTTACAGCTCAATTTGGACCTTGATCCAGCCATCATCTCTCATTTCGTCCAACATGAAAGTTGTAGATATACTTCTCATCTTTTTGAAACATCTTGAATCATCTAAATCTGAGTTCGGACGAGAGAGATATGCCCAAAATACTGAAGGAAGTCAAAACAGAAAATGGTGGCAGAACTCTAGGCGCCTAGGCGCCCAAAAACACAAAGGAACCAGTGCCTAGGCGCCCAAATTATAAAGGAGTAGGGAACCTAGGCGCCCAAGCTCTTAAGCGCCTAGGCGCCCAAATTAGAACAAGAAGAAGCGCCTAGGCGCCTGGTACCACTTCCAGCTACTGATTTCGGTAGAAAAAAAAAAAAAATTCATTTTCCTTTTCCAGGCTGAGACAGAGTGACGATTCAGGTGAGAGAGAAGATGAAGGTCAGTGGTTTTCCACCATGGAAAACCTCTTATCCTTTACTTCTTGATCCCAAATCATCATATTTTTGGAATCAAACAATGAAGAAGATGAAGAGCAACCATTGAAGCCATTGATAGAAGTCATTGATGCTTGGGTCTAGGAGATTAATGCTTGGATGACAACAAGTTGTATCTTCTTAACTTTTAGTTGTCTTTGTATTTCATTATATTGCATTTATTGTGCATTATATAATGAATATTGGCTATGCTTTTTACATTGGAATCTAAGTATTGTTATTGGAACCCAAATAGTTGTTTGAGTTGATTTTCTCTCTCTTGATTGGCACCATATGGATTGGATTAGCATATTTCGTTCTTCATATGTATTGATTGCTTGGTTAATCGTTTAGCTTGGTTGCCTACATGAAATTGACAAATGGATTGTAGTGTGTTGACCTAAATGTGATAACATGTGATTGTGTTATTCTACATAGTTGGGATGCATGATTTGCATATTGGATAGGAATATACCTGTATGCCATGTGTAACTAATTAAAAACTTGTGCTTCAAACCCTTGTTTAATGTTAATTCTCATAGAAATATAGTGGATTATTTAGACTTGGGGATGCTTGTATTGCTATCGATAGAGTCATATAAGTAGTGTAGTGTTCTTGGTTGACCATTCGTAGGTTACGACCATATGAATGGGTTGTCATGTTTGTGCTAATTGTTAATTGTTTAGCTTTGCAATCACTTTGGTAACTTGTATGAAATCGGAAGATGGACTATGAGTTTTGGCCTGAATATGATAACATGTGTTATATATTTGTTCTTAGGAGCGTTTGCATAATTTGTGTAGGATAGACATATACCTGCATGCCGCGTGTAACCAATGTGAGAATCTGTACTTAAAAACCCTGCTTATGTTAGTTCCTATAGAAATATAGTGAATTATCTTACTTAGGTTGTTCTTGTCTGAATTCTGTCGAATGAGATAAGTTTAAATGAGATATGTTTATATGTCCTTCAAAAGAGGCGTATAGATACTTTTGTATTCTTGGTTAGCCATTCGTCGTGACCGTAAGATTGAGAGGAGAGTTAGGAGATGAAAATAACATATTGGGAGAAATTACAGACTTAGATTCACCTATCTTTAAATGCTTTCTAGTTTAATTGTTAATTTGTGTTATGTCCTTTTACATTCCACTTCTTCCATTCAATTAAACGTTTGAAGTAAGATTGACTTAGATGCAATCGGTGTTTGGAACTCGTTAGAACTAATTCCTCGTGGGATTGACTTTTTCTTATCACTTTATTACTTGTTGACCGTGTATGCTTGCACGCTATTCATTCAAATGAATTCGATGTCGGAACTTTACTACTAAATAAACCGTTCCGATTTTGACCAGCAGATGACAAGATAATTCAAAAAGTACAAAAAGAGATCATAATAATATGATCAGGAATAATAAGGGGATCGTACTACGATACGATCACGAGATAAGAGAAGCGAGTAAGGAATAGATTGTAAAGCAAGATCATGAGGGAATTAAGTGAGAATGTGAAATAACAGAGAGACCTGTTAATGGTCCAAAAGGTATATGGTACTATGAAATAGTACAAGAAGAATTTCAGAGAATGATGAGACATGAATGACAGAAAGGTTATGATAATGGGGCAGAAAGCTTGGGTACGAAATTTCAAATTGAAGACTCACGTGGTGACTGAGTTGCACAATCCCTTGTATGGGCAGGGGACATGTGTTTTCTTAGTTACTATGTGATAATAATTGAAATGTTAGAGTCGCGCATAGGATGTATGACACACACCGAGCATATTAAGGTATGTGCTACATGACGCATAAACTGTTGAACTTGCTGAGCCGTTGTGCTCATTACTTGCTTAAAATGAACTTTTGCAGGTTAAGAAATGAATTTCAAAAATATCGGATTATATTAGAGATGGATCAATTTAGAAGGTTATATTCAATATGGTAAATTGCAAAGTTTATTTTGACGTTTCGTATATTCATATACGTTGGATCTGTATAGGATGAATAGAGTTAAATTGCGAACCGTGAATATTCAAATTAATTGTTACGATAGAAATTATTATACGTTTGATTATGAATGATGCAACAAGGAATATTTGCATGAAAATAAATGACTGTAAACTTTGAATGATGAGCATTATGATATTGGTTACAGAAAAAAAAAGTAAAGGTTGCGATCCAGGGACTAGGATCCAGATGTAAGGATGTCAAGTATCCAAACATTTTAATACAATGTTTGAATTAAAAAAAAATTATACAAAAAAATTGGTAGTTGATGATTTAAAAAATTAAATAAGGTAATTAAAGATTATTAACGAACCGAAATTCGGACGTTAAGGAAATAATGTTTAATAAATATGAAATTTAAGGTAATAAAGTGGGTCGAATTTCGGGTTCGTTACAGATTTTGCTTTAGTTTTTTAAAAAACCAATACCAACCGAACTGATCGAATTCTTAAACTCATTTCTAAGCAAAAAGGCGTTGCGCGTGCCCTATTCATATTTTTTTTCCCAAAATGCCCTTCACTGTACTACCCTTACTGTAGCGAATATTCTCTGAATATTCCCTTTCAGCCAATCCCATATATATATATATATATATATATATATAGGACTCCAATAATATGAAATTCCTTAAATTATGTTTAGATTACAAAGTACTGCACTGTTTGTAAGCTAATAAATTTCTTGGTTTTGCTAACAAGTGCAAGTAATAAAATAGAAATGTTAACCTATTTATATATACATAAAGTTCACATAAGATTCGTGAGTGGTTAATTTCTGGTGACATTAGAGCTTGCAAAGTTCATATGAAGGAAAATGTTGAAAGCATGCTTACTAAGTCATTTCCTACAGATAAATTCAAACAGTAGGACTTGTGTAGTTAGGAACTATGTTTCCAGATTGTAAGTTTGGACTTTGGAGAATACAAGTCAAAGTAAAATTATTGATGTTAACGCCAAAGTTTGTAAGTACCCAAAAATCACCAAAAAAAACACGAGCAACCTGCACAATTGACTATCACACTAAGGAGCCTGACGGTTTGGGCCGTCGTGGGATAGCTCCAATGTGAAAATAAGTACAGGCCAAAAGTGTAAACAATGAAGGGAATTAATTAAATTGTTGAAAAATATTAAAATTTTATATGTAATTTTGTGTATGTACTGTGATCCTTGCTTATGGCTATATTTATAGTTGTTATGTCCACCCAAGAGTAATTAGGAATGATAGTCCTTGTCCAAATACCCTTATAGCTGCTATTAATTAATTGACTGAGTCTTTTCCAAATTAAACTTCATTTTCCATCAAGTAAGGAACCTTAATCCAATTAAAATTTAGACTTTGACACTCTTTATTCAAGCTGCCAGAATTAATTGTAATGGGCTGACACCAGTCATGGCCCATTGACTAACACCGGATCTAGGTTATAACAAATAAAATAAATGGGGCTACACCTTAACCAGACCTAAATAATTATATCCCAACATTGCCCCCACTCTCCTATTTTAAAGAATTTTAAATAGGAGAGTAACATCAATTGAATAAATCAAAAAGACTTACATACCCTTTAATTGTCATATAATTTCACATGCTAGATATGTGCCAAACTCAAAACTGCCACCTTTGAGCTCCGTGCCCATCATTAAAACCCCCAAAATTCAAATTGCACTGTCATTTTAACAGTCCATCTCCCCCAACGCATATGTTTTTTCGGTTTCTCTTTCTACAAAAACTCCACCGCGCTTTTCCTTCTCAAATCAAATCTTGCAAAGCAACTACTTAGTTCTTCCAACATTCTTTCTTTCTCAGGTGATTCATCCATTCTTTCTGATCAAAACCCTTTTCTTTTCCTACCCTCTTCAGTTACCCATATCATCTAATCTATCTACATCCACTGCCATAGTTCCCGGCAACCCCCAAATGTTCGTTACCAAACAAAATAAAATGAACACCATGGAAAAGTAGTCCAACGTAAAATATTTTAGCCATGCCAACACCAAATCTACCGTCAGGACTGAAACCCTCCCCCATATTCGGGAAGAATACAAAATGCCCAATGAGTATTCTCTCAAATCACTCGAATCCCATGAGAGAATGTATTGGCATCCCAACACTTCCTGGCTTGAAGTACGTATCTATGTTCTAAAAAATGGGGTCAGATTCCCCCTTCATGAGTTTATTTCTTCCTTTCTTATCTTTATCGGCATCGGTTTCGCCAAACTTATGCCAAAATCTTATATTTATCTCATTTGCTTTATCATCTTTTACAAATAACAAAACATCAAGCCCTATCTGGATTTCTTCTTTTCCATCTTCACCCTGATAAAAACTAGAGAACCAGGCTTCCGAGCCCTAATCGACTCCCTGGTTGGGAAACCTGGATGTAGCCTTCCAATAGTAACAAGGATTGGCGCCACTACTAAGCACTCATCTTAAGACTTGACACCCAACTCATCCAGTTCTAGGATGACCTTGAGAAGCCCCAACTTGGATACAATCAGCAATCCTATTAGAGGAAGAAAGACTTCTGAGCTTTCATCAAACAAATATCTGATGAACCTTAGGATATAGAGCTTTTTCAGAACCAAAAGCGACTCTACGACCACGGGTGTAAGTGTTCGTCCGCCTTTAACTTAATTTTTATTTATTTATTTAAGTCTACCACTCACTTCTGATCCTCTACTCGTCCCTTTTATTTTTTATATTTAGAAAAGATTATCTACAAGCCATAACTGAGACGCCAAACATCTATCATAACCACATAAGAACAACCCCATATTTTTTACATCGCGGATATAATCACAAAAACCACCCATACTTAGCCAAACCCATTCCCACCACCATTGAATCCTTTCCTCTACTACCAAGCCCCTCCCAATTTCCCCAGATAAAAATTCCTTGGAGCTCACCGACTTAGAAAAGCAATAACTTAGGAAAAAGAAACGTCGTAGACTAATTAAATCCTCTGATGCCCTCATTTATATCAAACCTATTACAACAGTTCCACCACGAACACCACCTCTTCCATCATCAAAATATCCTAACTTCCACACTAAGACACAACACTACCTCCACCACCTCAACCAACACCACCTCGATCTCCTTAACCAATAGAGATCTACTCCATATCCATTCATACTCAATCTTCCCCCCAGCCAACCGCATATGTCCCTAACCCACATCCTTCATCCTCTAACCCAAACCTTTCTAAGCTCAGCTTTTGGCCAACCAACCCGGAGAGAGCATCCTTACCGAGCTCTTCAAATTGTTTAACCTTTCATTCGATGATAGCCACTTCAACCCTTATGAACTCAACAGCCTGTTGACCTCGACCACTGCGCACATGGGTCGTTAAGCATATAATGTACTTATAATTTGTATCCCCTCTTTTTTTCTTATACACTATTAACTTCTTTCACTTTTACATACCCTTGGAGCCTTAAACAGACTCCTCATACTAAAAAATAAAGCAAAGGAACAGTCTTCCACCATCAACCGACTACAAGCTGAGCTCACCTAAGCTCGTAAAGATAATAATTCTTTCTAGATCCAGGCTAAAGTCAACAAGACATTTATGCAAACCCTTAACGACCAACTGGCTAACCAAGATCGTCAAATCAAATCCTTTCAGCAAAAATTAACAGATCTTACTAAACAATGAACAACTTTGCTCGAGGAAAGGTCGAAACACATAAACAAAACTGAAGAACTAAAGTAACATAACCAAGTCTTGTTCGAATTAATCAACCAAAAGAATGAAGTTATTCAAATTTTTATCGTCACCAACAAACTACTCAAAAAAGGAAAATCAAACCCTTATGAGCCAAGCTCGCACAACCATTGAAGACCATCGCCATTCTATAATCGAAGAATTCAAAAAATCTAAGGAGCTGACTGAAACTGATGTAGCCTAGTACGACCAAGGCTACATGTACGCCAAAAGGAAGATCAAGGTTATCGGTCACGATCCTAAAACTATGGGTTTTTCTTCAGATGAAGAAGAAAAAGTCGATCCCCCAAATACTTAGTTTCCTTGTAATTGTTTCAAATTTAACTTTTGTATTAACAGTTCCTAATTATGTAAATGTTTGAGCAATCAATAAGCAGATCCTTTGGAATAAATTTTAATAAATGGAACTTCTTTTTTATTAATACTTCTGATTTATACAAATCCCTTGCTACTACTTTTTAAGGAATACTAAACTTGCATTACCAACTAAGTATAATTGCATAAGAACTACCCCAAAAAAGCTATATAAGCAAAAAATAACTACTGATAATACTTCTTTAGTTTACTTGCATGCCAATAATTCTTTAACTTCGAACTTGAAATATCCCAAAGCCAATAGGTACCAGGTTTTATGATTTCAATTACTTTATACGGACCCTCCCAATTAGGAATTAGCTTTCTGGTATTTTGTGGAGTTGCAGCCTCTGCCTCTCTAAGCACCAGATCACCGACTTCAAATCTCCTCAACTTGATCCTTCGGTTGTAATGCCAAGTAGTCTTTTAACGGTAGACAGCTAATTTCAACATAGTCATATCCCGAACTTCTTCTAATAGGTCTAAGTTAAGTCAAAGACCCTGATCATTGTAAGCCTCCCTGAAGTTCACCAACCAAAATGAAGGAGACCCAATTTCTATAGGAATCATAGCTTTAGTTCCATACGTTAGTCAAAACAGAGAATCACTAATAGTTGACTAAGGAGTAGTCGGACAAGCCCAAAGCACAGTTTGAAGTTCCTCGGACTATCTACCCTTTCATCATTCAATATTTTCTTCATACCATTAAGTAAAGTAATGTTCATGACCTCTCCCTGCCCATTAGTTTGAGGATGAGCTACGGACACCCTCTGATGCTGAATAACCAAGTCAGATAGGAACTCTTAAAACTTTTCACCCACGAACAACAACCAATTATCAAATACCAAAACCATAAGAATACCAAATTAGAAAACAAGCAACTCCTTAAGAAACTGGATGCAATCCTGCTCAGTAATATGCCGAAGGGGCTTTGCCTAAATCCACTTGGTCATATATTCAATCTCTACCACCAAATATGCAACCTGTCCCTTAGCCTTTGGCATCGATCCCAACAGATCAATCCCCTATACTACAAATGATATCAGGGACGACACAGAAGCCAGTTTCTCCAGAGGTCGATGGGGAATTAGGCTATTCAATTGACACTTTGGACACTTTTGCAAAAGCTCATTGGCTTCTTGGAATATGGTTGGTTAATAATAACCCTACTTGATTAACTTATAGGCCAAAGACTTCGCACCCATACTGTTGGTTTACAAAATCTATACATACATACATATAATCAAATTGTTGTAACGCAAAGGAAGCAGGCATAAATCATATTTAAAAAATTTCAACAAACAAAATTCTAGGATCTTTCTTATTCGATACTTATTAATTGAAGAATGATATAAAGCTATACATTTGTAGATTCAACTTTTGAACAACTACTAGTTCACCTCTCTTGATCCTTCGCGTTCTTATTCAAATGCACTGATTAGAATCTACGGATCAATTGTGACGACCCCAAATCCGGGTTCAATAACCTCAGTTTTGGTTCTCACTGTACAATACTTAATAATAGTTAAATACATAATTTGTATTTAAACTTCGTCGAATAATACAAAAGGTTCCTCATAAAAAAGGCTACACTTCCCAAGGTCGATTAACCTTAGTATAACATTACATATCTTAAGGGAATACAAAAGATTTACTAAAGAAATTACATAAAAGTAATTAATCTAATATGCATCAAGCTAATCTAAGCTTTGGCTTTTTCCTTGCCTTTGTTTGGCTTTAAACATTCGGGCTTAGCTGAAAATAAGTCATAATGTAGCAAGAATGAGCAACTAAATAAGTCAACAAGTTTATAAACAAATAGCATAGGATATATCATGATGAAAGGGAAATTAACATAAAGGTTTTCAACAATAGCTAACAATTGTGAAAGGACAAGAACCAATTTTCAATAACAAAATGAATTGACTCTTTACTACTAAGTGGTCTTTAAAGACCATGAACTGCTACTAAGGTAGAACAGACATTTATTTATATTCGACTCCTAAAAAAAAAACTAGTACTTAAGGGGATCAGCCTCTTGTACCGTATGTATATGCAAAACATCCAGATATCTTGCATAAATTCGGTTTTTCGACATATAAAAATCCCCTAAATTAGGATTGTTCATTCTCAGTTTTACTATAAGAATCTGCACCAACCAATGGTGTGGATAAGCTTTTAAAATATTTAATTTCATGAGTTTAAACATACATTGTCTAGCCGAAACAAATAGCTTAGACATTCTTAAACAGTTCTTGAATTAATGAACTAAAACATTTGCAACAGCACTATGTGCGAATACAATAACAGTAATGATGTGAAATAATTTTAGATAATTAACCCACTCAAAGCTCGGTCAAATAACTACGAGTGTAGATACTTGCTCAATAATAATTGAATTGCTCAATGTAAATAAGGCAGAAGAAAACCTACAACAAAAAAATACAAGTTAGGGTTAAGGAAAATGTGACACCCTAGTATTTTATAAGAATTCCAAATGAGGATTATAATCAATTAAGTAAAGGTTATCAAATAAAACCTAGTTTGAATAACAGAGTGTATTAAGGATTAATCAATTACGAATCATTAGTTAATTAATGTGTTATAATGACCTATGTGGTTGATTGAATATGTGTATATGTATATTTGATAGGATAAGGAAAGAAAAGTCGAAAATGGAGGAATGATGGAAAATGAGGAATGTATATATAATATTGAGTTTAAGTTACGAGAGTTAATAATGAGCTTAATGAATAAGCCTAGTGAGACGAGGGTATGGAAATGGTCAGGTAAGGTAAGTCTGTATGTGTAGTGAAGAATGAACTGTATGACCTAATCGGTCTATTAAAGATTAAATGAATGATACGATTAACGATCGTCGATCGTTTGGAATTTATCAAGAAATCGATATTATTGATTGAAATAAGGCATGTAGTTATATGATGCATAAATATGAATGTAATACTCTCAGAAATGAGTAAAAGGAATGACGTATGCAAATATGGTGCAATTTGGCATTATGAGTATTAAGCAAATGAACAAAAGGACATAAGAGTTGTAAAACGTCAAAATGAGTTTAAATGGTTAAATGATAATGGATTTTGGTAATCCGGTTGAGGTACGCTTCTCAAGGAAGCAGTTTATGAAAAAAGTGAGTGAACCGACTATTTGATATATTGGTAATTGAAATGGATTGATCGTAGAACCAAAAAGGGTTCGTAGAAAATTTAATATGAAATATTATGCAAATTTGCATTTATTGTAAATTATTATAATTAATTGATGAAATTGTATTTGAAAGTGTGACAAGTAATATGAGACAAGTAAGTTATGAGGTATTTGATAACCGAATAAAAATTCAAGCATAATGAAACAAGTTTGGATCAAAATGGAGTTGAAATGGATTGAAATTAAGCAAATCATGATTTATGAGAAATTAAATTCTCTAGATTTTGGCACCAAAGACCAAACTACCCTTGACAAGTTGGAAAATGACATTGGTATCCTTTTCATGAGAATTGTCCGTTATGCTCTTGACTATCCATGGGAAATGTCATAAATGTCCCTAATCAAGTATGAGTTAAATTAACTAAGTTGAGTTAGTTGTTGGAAAATATATACAACACTTGTATGCATATATTCTCAAGTGTCAAGCTAGCATATTTCATTCTTCATTTTCGAAAGTTGCTAAGCATGAGAACTTAAGAGAGAAAAGAGGGGGAAGGCTAGGGTTTGCTTGAAGAGCTTGATGGATTTCTAGAGAAGTGTCCAAAGAAGGATGGATAAGCCATCAAAGTGAAGTATGCAACCTTAGCAAGCTTTATTGGAAGGAAAAAAAGAGCCACAAGAAAGGTATAATGATGTTCAACCCTTGAAACTTTGTGTTTATGTATGTAAGTTCAAGAACAAGGATAACCATCCACGTATTCATGGTTAAATGTAAGATTTATGTGCATTATGTGGGAATTATAGTGAAACCCTAAGCTCTTGTGTAATATACCAAAGGTGATGCACTATTCATGTATGAAAACAAGTTAGAAATTATGCTTTAAGGCATGATCATGTGTTACATGTGGTTAGAAGTGATGAGAACCTAGTTTGAAATGTTGATCATATATGAAGCATGGAAAATTTCATGCTAGATAGTTTTAGAGGATCATGAATACTTTAAAAGTATGAGTTGTTAAGGAAAAGGTAAATATTAGGCTATATTTCGTATATAGACCAAATTATAATCTGTAAAGTATTCTGGAAGGTGCGTATAGAAGTTACGTGATTATCTAAAGTTGTTATATATGTATGTGATTATGCATGAAAAGCATGGAGTCCAAAGATTTAAGTTTGGTTTAAGGAAGAAATTAGCTAAGTTGGCAAAATGTCATCAATGTGTGAATTTTGACCATTTTGTGTAATTGGTGATCAAATGAGGCCAAAACGCTAAGTTTGATATTAATATATGTGTTAGAGTCGAATTGGAAGTCATTCGGTTCGCATGACGACAATTGTGGGTTTTAAACGTTTTAAAACGTTCGCCGACCACCAAAACAAACCATTTAGAAAAATGGAGTCAAATGAAAAGTTTTAAACATTTTGAAGGCCCATACAAGTCAAATATGTGCTATGTGTGGTAAATGATGAGTTATAATCAAGTACTGCACAAAGGGGACAAAAACAGCATATGTTTTGGAAATGAGAAGTTTAGGAAAGTTTATGAAATGTGATGAAATTGCACCCAAATGGTGATTTTTGGCCATTGTGGATATTTAAAGGTGAAAAGAAGTCAAATGAGTTAGTTTTATGTTATTACATGTCTTTAAGTTGATTTGGTAATCAACGGATTCAAATTTGAATGAAATGGCGATTGGAACGATCGAAATCGATCGTTTTGGCTCGAAATGGATTTTAACAGACAATTATCGTCTCGTGCAAAATTTTATGGTTTTGAAAGTTTGGACATGTTATATTTGACCTATATGAACTCTATTAAGTGTTGGAATGAAGTTTTAAAGCTTATGGCCAAAAATCACAAAGTTGGAAAAATTGAGTTTAAAAGTCAAAAATTTGTAAGTGTTGTAAATGTTTTGACCATCCCTTCTAGGGGCTAATGTATGAATTATTTTAAGGAGCCAAATGAGGCAAGTAGTATTTTTATAAAATACTAGGTAGTAAGGTCTAGATGTGGTCCAAATGTGAGCTTATTTGGATGTAAGATGAATAAATTAAAAATCGGAAAAGGTAGGGCAAAAATCAGAAATTTTTGAACACTTGGCCGGGGCTAGATGTTTTGTACTAAACATCTAGCTAGGGCGCAATGTTACTGTTCATGGCCGAGGAGATTTTGTGGCCAGCGAAGTCTGAAAGTGCCGGGGCGAAGTTTTTGTGCATTTGAAATTTTTTTAAGCTTTCAAAAAGATATATTTTGATATGGAATGATAAGAATAGGTTATGTAAGCCCTAAATAGATAAAGAATGATCAAAATAAACGATGTTAAGGTATAATGGAATGACAAATGGCATAACATAACATGCCTAAAGCTAAGCCAAAACATGTTAAGGGTTATGTAAAAGGTCGGAAGCAAGCTATGATGTATTATTAACCTAAATAAGGTATAATACATCATATGTGAAATGATTAAAGATGAATGGTTAAGTACTTATGGATTAAGTTTGAAAAGTGATATTGAGTTTTATGATCTTAAAATGATGCATATAGTGCAATGTTTACAGACGGCGCTCGAAGTAGTAAACCAACGTAATGAAGGATAGCAAGACCAAGCGAGGCGGTTAAGGTTAAGTATAATAAAAGCTAATTAGGCAAGTTCTTCAAACTTAAACGTGATAGATGTTCTATGTGGACTATGTGCAACTCCGTGATTAGTTATGTGCAATTTGTGACATTGAGCATAGAATGTTAAGGAAAAGAAAGCATGACACATTGACATAAACTGTGAGCATGTAAAGTGTTAACTGATTAACTTGCTGAGTGTTATGCTCATTTTGCTATAAACTAACATTTCAAGTAAGGTACAAGAAGGCCGGAGGTGCCGGTTATGCTAAGGTAAAGAACGTGAATACATGGAGAAGCAAGAAGTCAATTTGTTACATGTATATATGATATGTCCATGAAAAAAGGATGTAAATATAAACCATAATAGTAATAAGGGATTTATGATTTATAAAGTCATAATAATGAATGTGCAGGTATGTATGAATTATCCAGTTAGGAAATGTAAAGGTTATAGTTGGATGTATTATGGTTAGACGAGTTTGACATGTAATAAACTCGTATATATATGTTACAGCTATATGTAACCAGAAACAAGTATGATATTGATGAATGTATGTGGGTATATATATGAACCAGAACAAGTACAGAACAGGTATTTAAACAGAGCTATATATAGATAGTTCATGGCAAAATTTTAATTACAGGTTATATACATCATGAATAAATATGATTATAGAAATTGTAATAATGTAGGTCAAAATTAATAAATGTTTGACCTAAGTTCTAATGATTGGTAAATGAATGTTGAGATCCTGAGGCAGATAAGGGATGTAAGATAAAGTTATAAAATAATTCAAAAAAAAAAAAGTATGGACCGCATTTATGGTCAAACTAAAGGTTATAAAGGTTAAAAATTAAGTTTTAACAGACAAGATTCCGGTTAATATGGATTTAAAGTTAATGGTTATGTTATCCTGAGATAATCGGACTGAATTAAGGAAGGTCGAGATCTCAAGGCGTTACAGAGAACTTGCCTTATGCGTAGTCTACTGCTAACCCATTCAATTAATTCTCTTTGAATAGACCTAACAATTAATTAGTTTGATCTTAAATTAGTATCATATACACATTTATATGATAACCTTTATCACTCTTATTTAACCACATAATGATATAAACACTTATGTAATATTATCACTACTTGATAATATTTCAATCACATAAAACCTATATTAATTATTTAATATAGATCACACACTTATCTAATATTATTAACAATTTAATAATATTTTATTAACCTTGTAATATTAATAATCATTTAATAACATTAACTATTTAATAATATTTTATTAATAATTTAATATTATTAATTTTTTAATAATATTTTAATCATTATCTAATATTATTAACCATTTAATAATATTTACATCTTTTTCTAATATTATTATTCTTTTAATAATATTTTATTAATATTCTAATATGATTAACTATTTAATAATATTTTAGTTATATTCTAATATTATTATTCATTTAATAATATTTTAATGATTTTCTATTATTATTATGTTAATAATAATATTTTATTAATTTAATTTATATTATTAAACCTTTAATAATATTTATCCTCTTTTATTTATTAATTCAACTATCTTTAATTTTAAAAATACTCTTATTGAGTCCAAAAATAATAAAAGAAAATTTAGAACATTTTTTATTTTGTGACCCAGACCGACCCGACCCGGCCAAAACCGACTCAACTCGACCCGACAAAAAATCGAAAACATGACCAACGCCGCCGGCACTCGAAATGAACCGAGTCCAGCGCTGCCGACGCTAGAAGTCGAATGCCAGAGCGCTGTCGACGCTCAGTTTTGAACTGAAACAGCGCCGCCAGCGCTCGGGTATTCCGACCAAAATTTAGAAATTTTAAACTTTGAGTTATTTTGATTAAAACTTGTATAAAATGAAATCTACACATTCAAATGACGCAAAATCAGTGTTGACATGTTCCTAACTGCTTGTTTTACAATATTTCATAGTTCGATCACATTTTTGAAATCGTTTTGACACAAATTTAAAGATCGAATCACTTAGGGTATAAAAATGATATACTTTACGGTAAATGTCATACCTTCTTTGTTTTTCCATATTTTTGAAATCTACAAGTTGTGTTTTCTATAAAACTCATATATGTAACTTTCTAGCCATAAAAATTCATTTTCCAACTTGTTCATTTCAAACTACAGTATTAAATATCATATAGTCAACCAGGGTTTTACTAGTAAAGTTTAATATGGACATATATACTATTTTTATGTATACCACTCATACCAAAACATGATTTAAACATATCAAACCATACATATACATATATAACATAGTTTAAGACTTCTATACCATCAAAATAACTTTTTATCGGTTAAAAATACATTTTAACCGTGCAAATCATATCTAGACCACAAAAATGAACAAAGGAAGGTTTAGAGCACTTTTGAACCTTATGGTCTTAGATGCTCTTCTTATTCTCCTTCCAAAGTATGTTGTGAAACTATTGGACATTCACCAAGCTACTTCTCTAGCTATCTCCTTCACTCATAAGTGTGTTCTCTCTATATTACTCTCAAATGCTCTCTATTTTCTCTCTTGAATGCTCTAGCAATTTACCAACCAACATAATACTTGTGTGGAGAACTCTATATATAGTCATTTGTTAAACCCTCATTAACTCTCCTAATCCACCAACATAGTCAAATTAAGGCTTAATTGAGATTACTATTGGATGGATTGATTTGTTGATTGTCGTGTGATTGACTAGTGTTGGTTTAACCACCACAACATTATGTACAAGTTAAGCAACATGAAGCATTCAAGCCACCCAAGTGGGGCCCCATGAAGTGCCGGCCAAATGGCCTTTTTCTTGGCCTTTTAAAACAAGCATTGGACTAGTTCAATTAATTATATTGTCTAAGGTTTAATTAATTATATGGACTACTAGGTAAATTTAATTGACCTAGTTTAACACTTCATTTGAATTTAAAATATAATCCAATTAGACTTGCTTTAAATAATTTAGAACATCTTGCTTTATTGCTTTAAATAAACATACACATACACAAGTATATTCATTCAATTATCTAATCCACAATTAATTAGAACAAAATTTTTAATTCATTGCAAATTATTTAATAACTACAATTACATTGTGTAATAGAATTCGTGGTCATTACATTCTCTCCCTTATAAGAATTTCGTCCTCGAAATTACAAATTTAAACTACTCAAAAAGATTCGGATAGTTAGTTCTCATCTTTTCTTCAAACTCCCATGTAGCTTCCTCAGCGTTGTGGTTCCTCTAGAGGACTTTAACAGAATGTATAACCTTATTTCGCAATTTTTGCTCTTTCCTATCTAATATTTGGACAGGAACTTTGTTGGGTCGAAATTAGAACGGTTTATTTAGTAGTAAAGTTCCCACATCGAGTTCGTTTGAATGAACAATAACACGCAAGCATACGCGGTCAACAAGTAATAAAGTGAAAGTAAAGTATCGATTCCACAAGGAATTAGTTCTAACGATTTCCCAAATATCGAGCCTATCAAGTCGATCTTAGTATAAACATTTGATTGAATGAAGGAAGTGGAATGTAAATGGACATAATGCAAATTAATATTTAAACTAATAAAACGGTAAAGATAGATGAACCTATGATTACGTTTTCTTCCAATACTTCATTTAAATCTCCTCACTCTCCCTATTTGGTCTTGCGATCACGATGACTGGTTAACCGAGAATACAAAAGTATTTACATGCCTCTTTTGAAGGACATATAAACATACCAAATCCAAACCTATCCCATTCGACAGAATTCAGACAAGGACACCCAAGCGAAGCATTTCACTATATGTCTATGAGAAATAGCAACGCAAGAATTTGAAGCACGTATTCTCACATTGGTTACATGTGGCACATAGGTATATGTCTATCCTACGCACAAATTATGCATACGCTCCTAAGAACACATAGCATAACACATGTTATCACATTCGGGTCAAAACACTATAATCCGTTTTCCAATTTGATATAGGTTACCAAATTAACCACTTGTCCAAGCAATTAAACATGAAAAACTAAATGTGATAACCCAATTCATATGGTGCCATCCAAGAGACAACAAACCATAGCCAACGAAGCACAAAGATATGCAAAATACAAGACAAACTTTGTTTAGACATTTTATCGAACACTTGGCGTGCACAATGAAATCCTTCTTTCAAAGAACTCACAAATGCATCAACAACCAAATAAGAAAGAGAGATTCAATTAAACTACGTACTAGATAACCAACACAATCATAAATTTCATGCTCAAGCCATAGCAAATGAGTAAAACCACATCCAACATGCATACAACATACGCATAGCTAAATGAGAGCAAACACAAATCACAATGGCTAAACATGTTATAGATTCAATACCCAACATATATACAAGATCAATGGATAGATATTAATCCATATTTGTTCCAAAAAGTAATCAACAACAATGGAAATACAAATTAAAGGAAAGAAGAAGAAGATAGTTGTCACCCATCTCCAAGCTCCAAGCATTCAATCCATAGCTTCCTTAGATGTTGCATTTCATTCCTAACCTCCATGGAAGGTGGTTCTCTTCATCCTTTGGCCTCCAAGATGGCCTCTAGCCACCTCCCAAAGAAGAAGAAATGAGATTAAAATGTTTAGGGCTGCAGTTTTTCCTTTTTAAAACTGATTCTGCGCGTATGAACAGTGAACCACCGCGGCGGTCAAAGGCACTGCCGCGGCGGTCAAACTTTCTGCTAATTTCAGGTTTTGAACTACCGCTGCGGCGGTGGAAACCACCGCTGCTGTGCTAGTACAAACTGCCCAAAAATGTTCCTCTTTTGACTGCTGCAGCATCCTTCAGTGTTTTGGGCATATCTTCTTCATACGAACTCCGATTAAGGTGATTCAAGATGTTTCGGAAAGGAGACTCGTAGACCTACAACTTTCATGTTTTACAAAATTGAAGATTCGGAATGGATCAAGACCAAAAGTGGACTTTAATTGGCTGCTGCGTAAACGGAGCGCAGAAAATGCGAACCGGGCAATTCCAAGCCTTGATCCACCAAGTCCTTATTATAATTCCTACAAAATGAAATAGAAAAACATAAAAATAATATAACACCACATCCTATACAATGTGGTACAAAAACACATACAACTAAATCAACACTTAACATATAAATTACGAATAAACAACACAAAAATGACATATAATACATAAAATACCTAAACATGATATAATTCACCATATTATACAATAACATAAAAACACATATAAAATCACATAAAACACTTAAAGATTCACAAATTATCAAAGCTTAAATGTATTCAATTCGTAGGTATAAAACTCACTCATCAAACTTCTTTATATGATAAGTCTTTCTCAACTTGTATTAGCCCATAAGATATGACATGCTTGTAATCAGGCTTGTATGGCTGCAACACTGACGCGTGAAACACATTGTGAATATGCTCCAGTTCAAGATGTAAAACTACCCCGTACGCCACTTCACCTACTCTCTTTAATATCTTGAACGGTCCTATGCACCTTGAACTCAGCTACTCTTTCTTTCCAAATCTGATCTTTCCTTTCCAGGGAGATACTTTTATGAACACAAAACTTCTTACCTCAAAATCTCGCTTTTGACGGTGTAGGTCTACATATTTCTTCTGTCGATGTTGAGCTACTACAAGTCGAACTCTTATTACTCTGATAATTTCTACAGTCTGTTGAACCAATTTCGGCCCCAACAGTTGACGTTATCCTACCTTATCCCAACATAGAGGTGTTCTACATTTCCCCCCATATAAAGCTTCGTAAGGCGGCATTCCTATGCTCGTATGATAACTGTTATTATATGCAAACTCTACTAACGGTAGATGGTCCTCCCAGCTGCCCTTGAAATCCATCACACAGGCTCTGAGCATATCTTCTAATGTCTGAATTGTTCTCTTACTTTGCCCATCAGTTTTCGGATGATACGTTGTACTCATTCTTAACTGCGTCCCCAATATTTCCTGAAGACTCCTCGAACGTGAAGCGTGGATATTTGTCTGACACAATTGATATCGGCACTCCATGTCTCGAAACTATCTCCTTGATGTAGAGTTTAGGCAACTGATCCAAACTGAAATTAATCTTGATCGGCAAAAAGTGTGCTGACATTGTTAGTCGACCCACAATCACCCATATAACATTGTATCCCTTTCGTGTTGTTGGAAGTCCTACCACAAAATCCATCGTGATATGCTCCCATTTCCACTCAGGAATTTCTAACGGCTGTAATAATCCACTTGGTCTCTGATGTTCGACCTTTACCCTCTAATAAGTTAGGCATCGGCTGACACATTCTGTAACCTCCCTTTTCATATTTGGCCACCAAAAATGCTGACGAAGATCTTGATATATTTTCGTACTCTCCGGATGTATCGAGTATCTCATACTGTGAGCCTCTTGGAAAATCTCCTCTCGTAATTCAGGCACTAGCGGTACCCAAACACAGTTTTCAAACCTTAGCAATCATTTGCTATCTAATTTAAATTTGACATCTTCTCCCTCGGTCATCCTTTTTCTGATTCTGTCAAATTCTTCATCTTTGTCTTGAGCCTCTTTCACCTTATCTAACAAGGTTGAGCTTGCTTCCACTTCTATTGACTCCTTTGAATTTTTCACCTCCAACTCCATTCGAGTCATTTCTTTCATCGGTTCCTCCTGTTCGGTCAATACAAATAGCTTATCCCTGCTCTTTCTACTTAGAGCATTTGATACTATATTGGCCTTGTTGGGATGGTATAGAATTTCACAATCGTAGTCTTTGATCAACTTCAACCATCTCCGTTGCCACATATTCAACTCCTTTTGTGTGAAGATATACTCCAGACTTTTATGATCTGTGAATATCTCACATTTCTCTCCATATAAATAGTGCTTCCAAATCTTAAAAGCAAACACTACCTTTGTCAGCTCCAAGTTGTGGGTAGGGTATCCCTTCTTATAATCTTTTAATTGTCTTGATGCATATGCAACGACTTTGCCATTCTGCATAAGCACACAGCCTAATTCCTTGTGTGATGCATCACTGTAGACCGTAAAACCTCATGTATCGTCCGGTAAAGTCAATATAGGTGCTTCACTAAGTCTCTTCTTTAGCTCCTGAAAACTCTCCTCATATTTTTCCGTCCATACATATTTCACTGTCTTCTTCGTTAAATTGGTTAATGGCATTGCTATCTTTAAAAAGTCTTGAATGAATCTCTGATAATAACCCGTTAACCCTAAGAAACTTCTAACCTCCGTAGGCGTCCTTGGTTGTTCCCAATTCATTACCGCTTCTATCTTTGCTATATCTACTGAAACTCCCTCCTTGTCGATAACTTGACCCAAAAATTGAACTCTCTCCAACCAGAATTCACACTTTGAAAATTTAGCATACAACTGCTCCTTCCTTAATATCTCAAACACCAATGTTAGATGTTCTGCATGTTCCTCCTCTGTTTTGGAATAAACCAAAATATCGTCAATGAACACCACTACAAATTTATCTAAGTATTGCTTGAATATTCTCTTCATCATGTCCATAAATGTGGCTGGCGCATTCGTTAATCCAAACGACATCACTAGAAACTCATAATGACCGTATCGAGTACTGAATGCCGTCTTGGGTACATCCTCCTTCCTGACTTTTAACAGATGATAATCAGTCCTTAAGTCAATTTTTGAAAAGTATTTCACCCCTTTCAGTTGATCGAACATATCGTCAATTTTTGGCAACGGGTACGTGTTCTTAATCGTCACCTTGTTCAACTCCCTATAATTCATGCAAAGTCTCATCGATCCATCATTTTTCTTTACAAACAACACAGGTGATCCCCATGGAGAAATACTTCCTATCCAACAACTCCTGTAACTGAACCATCAACTCGTTCATTTCTACCGGAGCCATTCTATATGGTGCCTTTGATATCGGTGTTGTCTCCAGTACTAAATCGATCATAAATTATATCTCCCTATCTGGCAGTAAACTTGACAGTTCATCTGGAAAGACATCCATGAACTCCTTAACTATTGCTATTTGCCCATCTCGAGATTTACCATTTGTGTATCCACTACAAGAGCCAAATACCCTACACAACCTTTCTTCAATAGTTTCTTGGCCTGCATCATCGTCAGACAAGAAGATTGTCTTGATGACTTGCTGCCATAAAATACAACCTTAGACTAGTTTGGTGTCTTAAGGTGTATACACTTCTTTTGACAGTCAATTATCGCTCCGTGATTAAATAATCAATCCATACCCAAAATAACATCAAACTCCCCCAAACGTATCGGAATTAGATTGACATTCAACTTTTGACCCCTGATTTTAGGACAACAATTTATATGTATATACTCTACATAAATCACTTCTTTATTAGCAACTTATATGTTCATTGGGCTCTCTAGTTTTTCTCTAGGCAATTATAAAAGTCAAGCGAAATCATCAGACACAAATGAACAGGTAGCACCTGAATCAAACGTTACATATGCATTTATATCATTGATCGGAATAATACCTGACACCACGTCTTTTGATTCCTCGGCGTCTTGCACTGTCATGTTGAAAGTCTGTGCTATTGGTGTGTTTTGCTGCACCGGGCCTCCAATGGTGAGCTTGTTGTTGTTTCCTTTCTAGCCAGTACTTCCACTACTATTCTTCCTTTTCGAACAATCCTTCAATTGATGGTCCGTAGCTCCATATGAGAAACAACCTTTCCTCTTTGGTGTGGGACAATTAGGAGCGATATACCCTTCTTCCCCGCAGTTGTAACAAACATTCCTTCCTTTCATGCACTCCCCTGTGTGGTTCTTCCCGTAGTTACTACACTTGTTTCCTTTCTTCTGTTCACTTCCCTGGGGTGCTCCCGAACTGTTGATGCTGCTGTTGTTGTTTCACTTTCGCTTATTCTGGTTATTTCCCCCGCTGCTACCTTCTCTGTTTCTTCTTTCGCTTCTTTTCTTGTTTCATTCCTGATTATGCTTGTTTAGGGCTTCATTTCCCCCTTCTGCTATTATAGCTTTCTCCAGTAACGTTGTAAAGTTGGTAATCTGAAGAACAGCGACCCTACTGTAAACCCACAGTTTTATTCCCTGCTCAAACCTTCTTGTGCACCTTGCTTCAGTGTCCACCTGGTGTGGGGAAAACCTTGCGAATTCATTGAACTTAGCAGCGTAGTCAGATACGGACATATTCCCTTGCTTGAGTTTCAGGAATTTAACTTCTATCCTGGCTTGTGCGCTTTTTGAAAAATAATTCTTTAAGAACACTTCCTTAAATCGCGCCCATGCGATCGTTCCCTCTCCTGCTCTACTTTTGTTGGCCTTCCACCAATAATTCGCCTCCCCCTTTATCATAAAGGTAGCAAATGGGGTCATTTGCTCCTCCATTACTCATGCCACCTCAAAGACCTTTTCCATTTCTTCGATCCAGATTTACGCTTCTATAGGATCCGTTATGCCTCAGAATTTAGGTGGTCCTATTAATTTGAAATCTTTGAAGTTTGTTAGTGGAGCGGCAGGGTTTGGTGCTCCATCAACATTTGTGTTACGTCCGTGGAATACTCCCATTAGCATTTCCATAAACTCTTGTACTGGGTTTAGATGTACCTTATCATCATTATTAACTGATTCTTCTACTTTTCGATTTCTCGGTGGTTGTATACAGGGCGACATTTTCTGTATAAAGAAAATTTAAATCGTTAAAGTTGTTTCATCATTTTACTTTCGTTTTGTAGCTTAAGCAATTTAACTAAAGTACAATTAAGCATCCTAACAAATATAAACATAAACAGATCTGCATTTATATTCATATGCTAAATATCATAGTGCATAGCACTTTTACATCTTAAGCATACTACTATAAATGCTACTATCCCTGAAATACTACAAAAGACGAGATGTAACCTTAATCATATCCCACAACTTCTTAAAGTTGGGATTTACGTCATACCAACCCTCTGTCAAAACAAAAGTTGGGTTTCTACTGCATCTATTTACATACAACATAAATAAAGAAAACTACCACTAATGTCTGCGCGTCCCTTGATGAACAGTGTCATTGTACTCCTCATCCTCTATGGCCCTCACCAAGCTCCTGCTAATAGTGTGCTTGGATTGACCCTCCTCAGCTGGCTAGTAGTGCACCCTGCTCTGAAATCTGCCAAAGGAAGAACGATAGACATAACTAAGTCTATAGATCCTCACTCTCTTCTCTTTAACCTCATCCTCCAGCTCTAGCATCTGTCAGTGTGCTGAATCTCGCTGGATCTCCATTTTGATCATGTCCTCTATCGCTTGCTGCCAATGGCCTCTAATAGCCTCCTTCTCTACCTGTGTTAGTTGAATATTCAACTTAGCCTTTGCCAATATAGTCTCCATCTCTACCATTTTCTCTTTTAGCTTCGTGTTCTCACTGGAGAACTGATACGCTGCATTCCTATACTGGTTCTCCGTATGCTGGTAGGTTTGATTCTGCTCTTCCAAGTGTTGAACCCTATCCTATAGCTCATCATTCCTCGTGGTCAGTGCCTCGATAATGTCACTGGCAGTAGTGCCCATGCCATCAGCGTAATCCGCTGACCCTCGTCCTTCGACTCCTCAGACTCGGCCTCATCATCACTATATGGCCTCATCACTCCACCCCTGATGGGCTCCTCACGGTCTCCCTTCTCTGGATCAGGCTCAGGCTCCTCTATCGGTGCAGCCACCAGGAGCTGTGCCGCATCCATGTGGATATCTGTGTAAACCACCTCCTTAATAGTATGACTCGACTGTCCCATCTCCGTCATCTTATATCATAAAAATAACACATTTTAGTACAACAATAAAATATATTCATTGATGAAATGAAATGATATTTTATCATGTACATCCCGGCTCGATGGATTTTCTCAATCCACCTCTAAAAATACACAACTTGATGAATCTCCTCGATTCATCTCCTAACTCACTCGATATGAGTTTAGTACTAAGGCTATATCCTAGGTTTCGCAATTTTAACGTTTTTAACCTCCAGCTCTGATATCAACCTGTCACGACCCCAAATCCGGGTTCAATAACCTTGGTTTTGGTTCTCACTGTACAATACTTAATAACAATTAAATACATAATTTGTATTTAAACTTCGTAGAATAATACAAAAGGTTCCTTATAAAAAGGCTACACTTCCCAAGGTCGATTAACCTTAATATAACATTACATATCTTAAGGGAATATAAAAGATTTACAAAAGAAATTACATATAAGTAATGAATCTAGCATGCATCAAGCTAATCTAAGCTTTGGTTTTTCCCTTACCTTTGTCTGGTTTTGAACATTCGGGCTTAGCTGAAAATAAGTCATGATATAGCAAGAATGAGCAACTAAATGGCTCAGCAAGTTTATAAACAAATAGCATAGGATATATCATGATAAAAGGGAAATTAACATCAGGGTTTTCAACAATAGCTAACAATTGTGAAAGGATAAGAATTAATTTTCAATAATAGAATTGATTGACTCTTTACTACTGAGTGGTCTATAAGTACCATGAACTGCTACTAAGGTAGAACAGACATTTGTTTATATCTGACTACTAAAAAAAAACTAGTACTCGAGGGGATCAGCCTCTTGTACCATATATATATGCATAACATTCAGACATCTTGCGCAAATTCGGTTTTCCGACATAAAAATCCCCTAAATTAGGGTTGTTCCTTATCAGTCTTACTATAAGAATCTGCACCAACCAATGGTGTGGATAAGCTTTTAAAATATTCAATTTGATGAATTTAAACATGCATTGTCTAGCCGAAATAATTAGCTTAGACATTCTTAAACAGTTCTTGAATTAATGAACTAAAACATTTGCAACAACACTATGTGTGAATACAATAACAGTAATGATGTGGAATAATTTTAGATAATTAACCCACTCAAAGCTTTGTCAAATAACTACGAGTGTAAATACTTACTCAACAATAATTGAATTTTTCAATGTAAATAAGGTAGAAGAAAACTTACAACAACAAATACAAGTTAGGACACTACAAGAAAAGTGCCTATCAGCGACCGAAAATACCAGCGACCGACAATTACCGTCGCTAATAAAGGTTATAGCGACCGAATACTGCGACCGAGATTTTTTCCCGTTGCCAATATTTTTAGCGACCGCTTAGGGTCGCTAATTCCGTCGCTGATACGAAAAGTCACCACAAAAAAAGTGCGGGAGATTTGGCGCCAAAATCAGCGACCGATTTTCGGTCGCTAAATCAGTGGCTAATGTATTCGGTCGCTATTATTTCTGGTGCGGTCGCTATTTCGGTCGCAATAAATGCCACGTTATTTATTATTCAGCGACCGCGTCGCGGTCGCTATTACACGGTCGCTGTTACGCAACATCAGCGACCGATAAGCGGTCGCTAACGAAGTCGGTAATTTATTAGGTCGCTATTAGTTCTATTGCGGTCGCTATTTCGGTCGCAAAAAATGCCACGTTATTTATTATTCAGCGACCGAATGGCGGTCGCTATTAAGCGGTCGCTGTTACGTCTTTACCTAAACGTCGCCCTGAACCAGTGCATACTGCTTTCTGTTTGCTGGTGGAAGAAGGAGAAACGGCGAGAGGCGGCTGCAGGCGATTTTCAGAGGCAAGGAGTAAGAATTCTTCAAATTTTTCGTTAATCTATCTGGTATGGATAATATGAATTCATTTTCTTTATTTTTTGGGTTGAATAAGTATAGTATGTAAATGACTATACTTGATAGATTTGTGGTATTTTGATTTGAATTGTGGTTGTGTTTATGGGAAATGTGGATTGCTGATATGGGTTTTGGATATATGTTTGTTTGGCAGCTTAATACTTGAATTTTGTTTGCGATGGGTTTGTTTGGATTGCTTTAGCTAGCTGTCCATAGATATTCAAGCTCTTGTGAATCTTGAATATTGATGCTGCTTTGTAATTGTTAAAAAGTGAAAGGAAAAATAGTTTAAGATACATCCACAAACCATCTTCATGATTGCATGTACGTAGCGGCTTAATTAATTGATTACTTTATTTCTTTTATGTCTCTTCTTCTTTTTCCGATCACCAAGAAATGTTATCCTTTTAAGACTCGGACGAAAGAAAGACTGAAATGCAAAAAAAAATCCCATTTGCTTGTGCCCGTATGATATTTCGTTATTGAATTTGATTAATTAGCAATCATTCTCTCAAAATAAAATTGTTAGCGAAAAATTATGCCTTTTAAGTTATAAAATGAACAGGGCAAAATTTACTCAAATTCAAAATATAATTCAAAATCTGTGTCATAAATTCTGTTACAATTAGTTTTTTACTGTAAATTAAAATAAATAAATAAATCTTACTTTTGAAAAAGTTTTGATAAATAATTCCTTTAGTTTTTTCCATGGATATCCTGTTGCTTTATTCTTTTATTCTTATGAAGTGAGCGCTACTACTCCAATTAGTAGGGTGGAATTGAAGAGTGAAATGACACACCACTTGGGAAGATAAAATAATAACACTAATAAAAATAAAAATAATAAAAAATAAATAAACAAATAAACTAAGTAGATTTGCTTAGTTTACCCCATCTAAAATAAACTGAATACTACTAATAATAATAAAAATAATAACACTAATACTAATAATAATAATAATAAAAAATAAAAATAAATAAATAAATAAACTAAGTAGCATTTGCTTAGTTTACCCCATCTAAAATAAACTGAATACTAGTGCATGTAACATTAGGAGCTTAGAAACCCGTTCGACATTCACTCATTAAGAGTGAATGTCGAATAGTCCCCAGTCTGGGACTATTCCTAGATGTTTCATCTCTCACTTAGGCCGGTGTCAATGACTTGAGTCCGTTTTTTTTTGTTTTGAGGATTTTTCGACTAGTATCTCGACATGTTCTCTGAGTGCATACTTAGACTAAGTTGTCTTGGTCTATTTCGTGTACTTGGAGACCATGGCGAGGTGCTGCCGAAATTTTCTTGAAACAGAAGAAACGTGCTCAAGGTGTTGACACTAGTGAGGAGACGCATCTAGGAATGGGATAGAAGCCTGACCCTTGAAGATATGTAGGATTCATGCATATAGCACATACCTAAAGACAACAACACAATTTAATTAATACAGTTAATCTTGTCAAAATAGGTACCCCGTACTATAATGGATTTCTATTCAGACCGTAGCTGGATGAGGCGAAGAAAGTCAAGTGGTCAGATAGGTGCTACAACTGAATTTAGAACTGGTTGCGAAGTGTTTCTGAATTATGCATATAGTCACAAAGAATGTGTCAATGCTCAAAACAAGATAAGATGCCATTGTTTGAAGTGTAAGAATGTTAATTATGCGGACAGAGATTTGGTCGCATATCATTTACTTGTTAAAGGGTTCATGAAAAATTACGAAGAATGTTGGTGGGCACATGGACAGAAAAGAGGGAGTGTCATCACACAGGGACAAAATCCAGGCAGCAGTACCTACCGTATGAATGACATGGTTCATGATATTGCAGGGCCGAATTTTGATTGGGAACAAGATAGAGAGCAAGTTATGAATTCTGATACCAAAGCGTTCTTTACTTTATTAGAGGAGGGTAGGGAACCATTGTGGCCTGGATGCACCAAGCAAACTACGTTGTCTGCAGTTGCGACGTTACTTAACATCAAGACTGATCACAACATGAGCCACGAGTGTTTTGAGTCGCTCTTAAAGGCCATTAAGAGTATGTTACCTGACGGTGAAAAATTGCCCGATAGCTATTACTTTTGTAAGAAAATGGTGAAGAAGTTAGGTCTTGGATACCAAAAGATCGATGCATGTCCGAACGATTGCATGTTGTTTTATAAGGAAAACGAACAAAAGACAAAGTGTACGTTGTGCAGTCATGATCGGTTTAAGCCTAATAAAGAGGGTGAGACTCCGAAAAAGAAAAATATACGTTTTAAGATTTTACGGTATTTTCCAATTACACATCGGCTGCAAAGATTGTACATGTCTTCAAGAACAGCTGAACATATGACTTGGCATGCGAGATCTCCAGCTAAAGATGAAGAACTTAACCATCCAGCAGATGGGAAGGCTTGGAGAGATTTCAACTTAGCACATCCTGGGTTTGCATTAGAACCAAGGAATGTGAGACTTGGATTATCAACAGATGGTTTCAACCCTTTCGGTCACTCAGCTGTTCCTTACTCCTGCTGGCCTGTGATTGTGACTCCTTACAACTTGCATCCTTGGATGTGTATGAAACAACCATACTTGTTTCTTTCACTCATGATTCCTGGTCCCAAGAGTCCTGGAAAGAATCTAGATGTTTACTTGAGACCTCTGATAGACGAGTTGAAGATATTGTGGGCGGATGGAGTACAAACTTGGGATGTTTCGACGAAAATAAATTTCAATCTTCGTGCAGCGCTTATGTGGACTATCAGTCATTTTTCCTGCTTATGGCATGTTATCTGGATGGAGTACACATGGGAAGATATCTTGTCCATATTATATGGAGCATACAAAGTCTTTCACTCTACCACATGGTCGAAAACCCTGCTGGTTTGACTGTCATCGTCGTTTTTTGCCAATAGATCACCCTTTCCGAAGAAATAGAGACAATTTCAGAAAAGGAAAAGTAGAGAATGATATGCCTGTAGAACGATTGTCTGGGACAGAGGTACATGACCGTGTGATGAGATTGCCAATAATCCCATTTGGTAAGAGTGCTAGCTCAGAAATAATCAATGGGTTTGGTGAGTCTCACAATTGGGTTCGGAGAAGCATATTTTGGGAATTACCTTATTGGTCTACAAACTTGATTCGTCATAATCTAGACGTCATGCATATTGAGAAGAATGTGTTCGACAATATATTTAACACCGTGATGGGTGTAAAGGGCAAGACGAAAGATAATGATAAGGCACGGTTGGATATGAAAGATATTTGTAAGCGTCCTGGTTTAGAGCTTTATCAATCACCTAATGGAAAGATAGTCAAACCTCATGCAAAGTATACCTTATCCAAAAAGCAGGTAGAAGATGTATGTGCATGGATTAAGTCTCTGAAACTACCAGATGGATATGCGTCAAACATTGCAAGGTGTGTTACAGGTGGAAAAATACAAGGGATGAAGAGTCATGACTGCCACGTGTTCATGGAGAGACTCATGCCTATAGCATTTCGGGACTTGCTTGATAAAACAGTTTGGGATGCTTTGACTGAGCTTAGTCATTTTTTCAAAGACATATGCTCAAAAACGTTAAATGCAAATGACATGGACGTACTTGAGAAGAACATCATTGAGATCACATGTAAACTTGAAAAAATATTTCCACCTGGGTTTTTTGACTCCATGGAGCATTTGCAAATTCATCTACCTTATGAAGCTCGTTGTGGTGGTCCAGTTCAATATAGATGGATGTATCCTTTCGAGAGGGTGATGGGAAACCTTAAGAGGAAGGTAAAAAACAGAGCTTACATCGAGGGGTCGATATGTGAGGCGTACAGTTTTGATGAGATATCTACATTTGTTTCAGACTATTTCCCCGACGAGGTCTTGACAAAGGCCAATCGAGTTCCAAGACATGATGATGGGGGCAACGTTGAACTTAATGGTCGACTTTCTGTATTTGGTCTACCTGGGCGCGCTTATGGTAAAGGAAAACGCATATTCCTATCTGAGGCAGAATTACATGCGGCACATACTTACATTCTTCTCAATTGCGAGGAGATTGACAACTTTGTGAGGTATGCATGTAAAACTCATATTTAACTTAAATCTCATATCTGTAATTTCATTATTTAACATTTGATGCGGAGTTAATAATATGTATAATGTGCATGTAGAACATACGATGCTGAGTTAATAACAAATCAGCACGACATCACTGATAAAGAAGTTGAACTGAGTCGTGATCAAAATTTTGCAAAGTGGTTGAAGGACAAAGTAAGTTATTTAACTTAATTAAATATGACTTAATTAGTACGAATTCATTTTATTTAATTTATGAAACACTTATAACAATATATTTAACAATTGTAGGCTCTTAATGATGGTACAATTAATTCAAGTGTACAAGTCTTAGCCATGGGCCCAGACAGGGACCAAGTCACTCGCAATGGTTATAAAGTAAATGGCTATGACTTTCATACGAAGCCATATGCCATCGGTAAAAGAACAACCAAAACTGGAGTGTTTGTTTAAGGAGATTGTTACAATGAGGTTGGTCGTGCCTTTTATGGGGAGTTGGAGGACGTTATTGAGTTGTCGTACAAGGGTACCTACGGAGGTCAGATTAATCTGTTTAAATGTCGTTGGTTTGATTCAGAAAAAGGCATACGTGTCGATCGACATGGAATTGTCGACATTGACCTCAACAAAAGGACGTATATGAATGCACCATTTGTGTTGCCAACTCAAACACAACAAGTATATTACACTCCTACTCCTATTCGAAAAAGGGATAGACCGCCTACAGATTGGCAAGTTGTCATTCATACTCCCGCACGCAATCGTGTCCAATCCCTAGACGGAGAAGTCTACCAAGAGGAGACGTTACATAACCCTCCTATAATAAATGTCGATGACAACAATGAACTCAACAATTTAGAGGGTGGAGGTGATGATGATGAATTGGATCCCGATTTAGTACAACAGTTAGATGACAGTAATACTGAGGAGGAAGAGTTTTTAAGTGACACCGACACTGAATCTGAAACATGCGATGGTTATGATTCTCCACACATTCGTGAAAATAATTCTGAATCTGACAGCGAGTTTCATTAAAATGTATGTTTAATATACATGTTTTATATACACTTGTCATTAATAATTCCAGCCATGTTTTATATATTGTCATTGCACACATGTCATAAACCATTGCACACATGTCATAATCATTTACATTTAATATGTCATTTTTTTAAATAGATGTCATCTTCAGCACCGCCTAGAAAGCGCGGTTTGGGTCGGGGTCCAAATCAGATCCCCAAGGCCCCATATAATCTAGATGACCGCATTCCATTGCAGATTCGCCCTGATCCAGACAGCACGTAAGTTATTAATTAACCATATAGTAGTATAATAAAAAAAGTATTATTGTTGTATATATATTAATATAAATTATTGTATATTTCAGCGATTTTGCAGATATTAGGGTTGTTAAATGTATTGCACAACTGTGCCTGCAAAACTAGCCTACCCCAGCTGTTACGTGGGCCAACACACCGCTTGCCCACAAGGAGGCATGTTGGCAGGAGTTTCAGGTATTTTTTCCTAAGTTACAGATATTCTATTCACCTAATATTTACTATTATCAGATTATAATAGAACTATTTTAATGTTATTATTGTATTTTAATTTCAGAAAAGATACAGATGGGACGAGGCACAGAACAGTGTTATACAGACACTGTTCTGGCAAAAGTGTGCTGTTCGAACAAAAGACAATATAAAGAAGGAGCGGGAAAAGTCACTCCACAATGCTGGCATAGACCATCCTGACCATGCTGAGGAGTATATGCATGAGTATGCCCCGTGGTGGTGCTCACACGATATCTGGGCTGAGATGTGCCAGCAGTGGCGGAGTGAGGAATGGGCAAGGAAATGTAGGACTGCTGCCAGGAACAGATCCGCTGGTGTACTTGAAGGGGAAAAGCCAAAGGGTACATATAAAGGCGGTAGTATATCACAGGCGGAACATTTCGCTCAAAAGGTACGAAGTTTGTTATATAGTAGTTTATTTATGTTTACAGTCATATATTTATTTTATTAGTATGCATTTGCATTATATAAACATATATTTATACACTTGTCATATTTGTAGTCTTGTGGATCCGAAAGCCAAACTGTAAATTGGTTGGATGTGTATGTGGCGACCCGTGATGGTCTACCTGATGCTTTGCGGATACGGGTATGTTTTTATCTACGTTATATGTTTATAATTCTTTGATGTTATTATTAATGTTGATTATTTACTTGTAACTAATCAATGTATAACTTTATTACAGGACACTTATAGTCAATTAATGGACGAGCGGTATCCCCCTGGCAGTCCTCGTCCGTCAATTGATCAAGAATTGTGGGAAAGGGCGTCAATTGTAAAGAAGAATTTTGTCAAGGGCCAAGGACAGCGAAGACGGCCGATTATTAGTCCTTCTGGCAGCTCGGGTAGCCACTCTACGCAAGCATCATACAATCCGACGACACATAATGCTGCGGAGTGTGTTCGAGCCATATGTAGAGATCCTGCCCTCCTGCGTGAACTGCAAGATCATCTTAAGGCGCTGAGTCCCGAGTCTTTATCTAATGCAGTGGTGACAGCAGCAAGCCAGACAGACCGGGAGGAGGCTTCGCATGACGAGGTAATCATATCAATTGCTACAATTAAATTAATCACTCAAAAGTACTATATATATATAGAGATGTTTCAAACATGTTTTGTTTTTTGTTTTTTTCAGGAACGTACGTAGCAGCCTTATATCTCGATGATGCATGAGCTACATATCTTTCCTGCATTCCCTTTTGTGCTCATTTTATGTTATATCACATGCACGATCGAAAATATTATTGTAATTTTGGGATTTATTGTATATATATGTATTTAGATTAATGGATGTTGATTTTATGTCATTATTTGTGCTGAATTTAGTATTTGCTTGGAGATCTAGATAAGATCTTATTGTGCTGTGTGTTGTGTTGTGTGTTGGGACTTTAATACAGGTTATAAAAATTGGGGAAATCAGAAAATCAGAAAAAAGGATTTATTTATTTATTATTATCTGCGACCGAATACGGTCGCTAAATACCGGTCGCTAAAGTTATTCCAGTCGCTAAAAAAATCGGTCGCTGATTACGGTCGCTGAAATTCTCCGGTCGCTATTATTCCACACGGTCGCTAAAAATCGGTCGCAAATTGCCGTCGCAAAAAATTTCGGTCGCTAATATCGGTCGCATGACGTGGTGCCACGTCAGTACAATGCTGACTAGGCTTTAGCGACCACATAAGTCGCTAATATCGGTCGGTGTTTATCCGGTCGCTGTTATCGGTCGCTAATGGTCACTCTAGCGACCAGATTTTATGCGACCACCTTTAGCGACCGATTTCGGTCGCTATTTTGACACTAGCGACAGATGGCGGTCGCTAAAAGACGGTCGCTAATAGCTCTTTTTCTTGTAGTGGGATTAAGGAAAACTTGTCTCGTGCGTAGTCTACTACTAACCAATTCAATTAATTCTTTTTGAATAGACCTAACAATTAATCAGTATGATCTTAAATTAGTATTATATACACATTTATATGACTAACCTTTATCACTCTTACTTAACCACATAATGATATTAATACTTGGGTAATATTATCACTACTTGATAATATTTCAATCACATAAAATCTATATTAACTATTTAATATAGATCACACACTTATCTAATATTATTAACAATTTAATAATATTTTATTAACCTTGTAATATTATTAATTATTTAATAACATTTTAATCATTATTTAATATTATTAACTATTTAATAATATTTTATTAATTATCTAATATTATTAATTATTTAATAATATTTTAATCATTATTTAATATTATTAACCATTTAATAATATTTACATCTTTTTCTAATATTATTATTCTTTTAATAATATTTTATTAATATTCTAATATGATTAACTATTTAATAATATTTTAGTTATATTCTAATATTATTATTCATTTAATAATATTTTATTTCCTTCATAATATTATTATACATTTAATAATCTTTTAATGATTTTCTAATATTATTATGTTAATAATAATATTTTATTAATTTAATTTATATTATTAAACCTTTAATAATATTTATCCTATTTCACTTATTAATTCAACTATCTTTAATTTTAAAAATACTCTTATTGAGTCCAAAAATAATAAAATATTTTTTAGAACATTTTTCTTTTTCTAACCTTAACCGACCCGACCTGACCCGACAAAAAATCGAAAAATCGGACTAGCACCGCCGGCGCTTGGAATAAATCGAGTCCAGTGCTGTCGGCGCTGGAAGCAGAATGCCTAAGTGCTGTCAGCGCTCAATTTTGAACTGAAACAGTGCTCAGGTATTTCGACCAAATTTTAGAAATTTTAAACTTTAAGTTATTTTGATTAAAACTTGTATAAAATGAAATATACACATTCAAATGACGCAAAATCAGTGTTGATGTGTTCCTAACTTCTTGTTTTACAATATTTCACAGTTCGATCACATTTTTGAAATCGTTTTGACACAAATTTAAAGATCGAATCACTTAGGGTTTAAAAATGATCTACTTTACGGTAAAGGCCATAACTTCTTTGTTTTTTCATATTTTTGAAATCTACAAGTTGGGTTTTCTTTAAAACTCATATATGTAAATTTCTAGCCATAAAAATTCATTTTCCAACTTGTACATTTCAAACTATAATATTAAATATCATATAGTCAACCAGGGTTTTACTAATAAAGTTTAATGTGGACATTTTTACTATTTTTAGGCATACCACTCATACCAAAACATGATTTAAACATATCAAACCATGAATATACATATATAACATAGTTTAAGACTTCTATACCATCAAAATAACTTTTTATCAGTTAAAAATACATTTTAATCGTGCAAATCATATCTAGACCACAAAAATGAACAAATGAAGGTTTAGAGCACTTTTGAACCTTATGGTCTTGGATGCTCTTCTTCTTCTCCTTCCAAAGTATGTTGTAAAGCTATTGGACATTCCCCAAGCTACTTCTTTAGCTATCTCCTTCACTCACAAGTGTGTTCTCTCTATATTTCTGTCAAATGCTCTCTATTTTCTCTCTTGAATGCCCTAGTAATTTTCCAACCAACATAATACTTGTGTGGAGCACTCTATAAATAGTCATTTGCTAAACCCTCATTAACTCTCCTAATCCACCAATATAGTCAAATTAAGGCTTAATTGAGATTACTATTGGATGGATTGATTTGTTGATTGACTTGTGATTGACATGGGTTGGTTCAACCACCACAACATTGTGTACAAGTAAAGCAACATGAAGCATTCAAGTCACCCAAGTGGGGCCCCATGAAGTGCCAACCAAGAGATAATATAGATTGAAGAAGTAGATTTAGGTTTCTCTAAACCTTGGGTGGCTAGCCCTAATATTCTCTCTCTTCTAGTTCTTTAGATTGTAGAGAAATATGAAGTATTCTCCAATACTTGCAACAAAGTGAGTAACCCCAATCTATAATAAGACCACTCTTATTTATAGACTTGATCAACCCTCTTAAACTCTTTAGGAGTGAGATTTTAATTTCACTCCTAATCTAATTAGAAACTAAATTAATTATTATAATAATAATAATTCCTAAATAATAATAATAATAATAATAAGACTCCTTTTATTAATTTTTAATTAGTATTTTCAAAATACTTAATTATAAATATGAAGCTATTTAATTTATTCTATCACTATAGTATAAATTAAATATACTTAATTTATTATTATCATTATGCCATCTACTTCTAAAATAAATATTTTTCTTTTATGGTGTGAACCTTTAGGTACAATATTAAGACGATAATAAAATAAATAAATTAGAAAAGTTCTAATATTATTTATAATAAATTAAACTTCTTTAATTTATTTATAAATAAATAAATTCTTATTTATTCTACGTCACGAGGGATACCTCTCAACATATTATAACTATATGGATAATATGATTTTTAACGTTTGATCATTAAAAACCTATTTCACGAATAGTTACTATATAATTTAATGCTTCTAGGTCTCAATTAAATATAAGATATAAAATTTCTGTCAAGTCTTATTTTATTTGATCATATGTATTTCAATTCTCAAATGCATAACTCATGTTAATGTAAATTAGAAACACCTTTCTAATTTCCATTCCACCTTAGCCAAGGATTTCTAAACTATCATTTATCGAATCACATAGGATTTTTTCTCCCTTTACTGGAAGTAGTAGATCTTTTGTTGATCATTCACCTATCTCCATGTATAACTTATTATACCCGAACATATCCTTTGTTATACCCGAATAGTCTTAAGGAATATGAAAAAGTACAACTCATTATACAAACAATACTATGATGATCTCAAGTCCAAGGATCACTTGTACTACTATCACATTATGAACTCCTATTGACAGACAAGTAAAACTCCATAAGGTATTCCTTAAGTGAGTCACGTTCAGTGAACTTACTCTCCAATAAGAACCAACATACTTGTTTTAGTGTCTCAACACAAATGATTATGAGATCAATTATCATCTTCTAAAGAGCAAACATAGTATGTACTAATATATCCGGATTCACTAATCCTCATTTTAGTGATACCACGATTAGGAACATTTTAATTTTGAGCTATCTTGAATTTAGATCTCATTAGCATAATCAACATTATGATTCTAAAAGCGTTACTCCAAAACTATGGGTTTAATTAATTCATCCAATTATTCATGAATAAAAAAATGCATTTAAATAAAAAATTTATTAATAAACAAATAAGATTACAAAATATATGCTTATCACATCAAATGTGATTGACTTGAGGGTATACTACTTTCGCATATTATCACCACAAATACACTCTTGCACCTCCCGAAGAGCATAAGACGCCTCCGCTCGAACAAAACACCTCAGTAATGGCACTAAATAGTGAAATATAATATAAGCACACTTAGAGGGGGGGGGGGGGTTGAATAAGAGTGGGAGAATCTATGTCCAATTTTCGTTATCATGAAACAGTTTGTAAAACAATATGCTGAATATATAAAACAGTCTGCTAGATAATCAAAACAGTATGTTGAATGTTAATCTAGTTTACTGAATTAGAAATCCAGTTGGTTGAATAGATTACTGTTTTGATACATATTTTATCTAGTAACCTGTTTGGTGCACAATTTAAATATGTTCACAAGAAAACAAGTTAAATCAAACCACACGATAATCGATCACACAAACACCGAGATTTTTATGCGGTTCGGCCCCTACCACTAGTCTAGTGGCCTACTCCACGTCCAATACCAAATGATATTAGAGACTTCTTTTATTAATAAATTCCCTTCACAATTTAACCTATTACAATTCAAGTTTACTTTCTTTTTTAGGACTTATCCTCCTAAGTACTATATGCTCATTGTTGCACTATCGTGCTCTTTTGAGTCCCTTGACTCACCAAGCTCCTAAGTTTCCCTGTGAACTAATTGTAACCTTACTGATTAGATATAATGAAATAGATAAAATAACACAAACAGTCCTATGATCAAAGCAAGAGTAATAAAACAATGCAAGGTCCACTATATGCAATGATCAATAATGAAACAGTATTACCGAGATAAGATATGATCTTGATTAAGTATTTTAGTAACTTGCTTTAAGATTTTCACACAACCAGATTGTTTACTTGCTAACAGATGATGAACAGAATAGCCTTTTTCAGAATTGTTTGAGTATATTTTCTGTTGTGTCCTTTGCTGAGTGAAGAGCCATATATTAATATACCCAAGACTGGTAAAGATGATTTACAAAAACAGTATGTTACCGTTAGGGGATAAAAGACTCAGCATAATATATGGTGATTGACAGCTTCACAACAGAAATAAGTTTTAACAATTTGAGGTTTTTCTGAAAACCATATTTTCGTATAGAAGAAAACCTTAATTTAACCCTTTGGTTGATATGTAATATCAATAACTGTGATGCCCATCAATCATGACTGACCAATATTACCGTTAGAAGGATAAGTGATACACAAGTATGCACGGGTATTCTCATAAATTAAGTCACTGATTGATATGTGTTTTCAACACATATGATGCCAATCAATCCAACGTTTAACACGGAAGGTTTGTACCTTACCAGTTTTGATATTTCCATAAAACCCACCAATCAATCTACCCTTTTAAATACGTACAGTTTGTTTCCTTACCAGATTAGATTGATTCAATATATATATATAAGGAAATGTTTTATAATCATACTCGATGTAATGTATTTATGGTATCTATAAAATATTTCAGTTTTTATATTTATATATGGTAAAGATCTGTTATCGTGAGGCTGGGAGGGAATAATGTTACCATGTATGAAATGCAATCTAGAAGGCCTTGATTGAATATAAATACTCAACCTAAGATCTTACATTGAACTATGAATACGGCTGAGATCTCTTCAACTCTAACACTTCTACAATCCCAATCCAGCTTAAGTATGTGGCATGCTGAATAGAAAAATTGTGTTTATGCACCTTCCTGGACAGTTTAGCATAATGACAATTTAATCCAGTTTAGTAATCAGCTTGTTGTATTGATGCAGAATTCTATTTTTCTCCTTCAAGATGCGTTTAACCTCGCTACATGGTTAATAAATAAAACACTACATAGTATTATATAATGTCATCATCAAAACATAAGGATGAATGGAGTGTGACCAAGTCAACAATCTCCCCCTTTTTGATTATGACAACACTATACAGGAAACTCCCCTTGAATTCATGATATTACACAATAAAAACAGAATATGAGATGGATAGACACATATATATAGACAGAGCTTTAAAGAAGCTGCCCCTCAAATCCCGCATAGCTTTTTCTCCCATTTTTGTCATCATGCAAAAAGATAAACATTACGTATAAAAATAGTGGCAGCATATTAGAGAGAAAATATAACAGTAACAAGTCATAGTAAGTGCCAAATTGTGAAACACAACATCCAGAATCATTTAGTGACACCACACCACCAATTTTAAATAGTTAAATGAAAGGAACATGGATAATTATGGAATCTCTTCGATGTTAACCCCAGGTTGTGCATGACGAGTAAAGTATGGACGATGTCGATGTCGTTGAGCACATTCTTCTTCAGATGGCATCTTGGCAAATAGAGGAGGTCGAGGGATATGAGTTGCAAGAGGAAGGGGCAGATCCAGGAAATCTTCTCAATATTCAGCAAGTTAGTTTATTCTAACCCAGTCAGGTATAGAAGATCCTCACCGGCGAGGGCCAAACTCAGATCAAATATCGTTAGTCTACAAAGCTACAAAAGCACTTAATTCTCTTATCTAATGGCTTACGAACTGCAGCTCGTGACTAAGTTGACATGCATTTCGATTCATCTTCCTCTGCAAAGCTTTGATAATGGCATTTGTTTGAGTTATAATACAAACTTGCAAATCGATGAACTCATCTTCAACTTGTCGGAACAAGGAGGAAGTAGTAGGAGTTGTCATCATAATTTTTCCCTTTTCCGAACATCCAAGCCTGTCCTTAATATCACCTATGTCCTTCTGTATTGCTTGCTGATTTGAGAGGAGTTAATTGAGAATGGACAAGATTTTAGGATTTTCAGAAGTTGTGTTAAAAGGAAGATTGGATGGATTTGGTGCAGATGTATGGTCACGAGGTGTTCGAGTGAAAATACCATCAACAAATGACAGATTTGATTTTTTAAGGTTGTCAGAGTCAATGGATTCAACAAGCAGAATAGAGACTTCACCATCGAGAGAAATATCAAAGTACTGAAAGATTTTAGTGAGAAAACCACCATACGGTAGACACTTTTTGGTTTGTTTGACACAACTATCCATATGCATGAGCATCATTAAAGCAAAGTTAAATGATTCACTCTCTAAGATCATAGTAGTTAAGACTAGATCCTAATACATGAAATTTGTTCCACCCCCAATTCGGGGCAACAGATTGAACCAAAGAATCTTATGGATAACTACTACAATTGGAGACACTTCTACAGTAGTGGGCGGCACAAGCTCAATCAACGAATTGTCATCTTTGACAATTTGTAATTGGGTCAAGGTAGGGAAAATGGTCATTGATAGCAACCTTAAGTGTAAAGGGGCAAGGACCCGCACATGATAAGGATAAAATATCGCATAAAATTTTGTCAGTGAGTTCAAACAAAGTCCCTTTAACTAACGATGTGCATGAGTTTTGTTTGAGTTCAAAGTTTACATAAAATTGTTGAATTAACTGAGGGTAGGCAATAGATGGAGGAAAAATCATGGAGGCCATACTACATGACTCGAACAAATTTTGTAGAACAGAGTTTTGATATAGAAATAGGTCCATGGATTTTTCATAAACTAAAGACTTTGAGATGATGGAGTTTTTGTAATGGGCTTTGAAAATGTTACCCCTAAAACTGGTTGTTGAATTTTGAAATACTGAAGAGAAGATTGTTACCGCCATTGGTTCCTTTTCAAGTACGATTTCCATTGATGGGTGGTCCACCTTACTCTTTCCTTTGTCTCTTTTAGAAGATGACCCAGTCGCCACTGCTGTTCAGGAACCTTTGAAACTGCTAGAGCCTGCTTTTTGGGTTTTGTAGACTGACTGGGTTTGGTTTGGTTTTCATGGTTGTAATCGGTGTATCTTCATCTGAATCAGACACAAATCGTGGCCGCTTAAAGGTCCTGGTCTTCATCTATAAGAAATCGAAGATGACTCTGAGTTGACGTGAGGTTTTTGGAGAGGATAAAAACAGTAGAATTTTGGTAAAGTAAGAGAGAGAAATAGCTGATATTACAATTTGGGGAAGTGATTGATATATAGCTGGACACGGTTACCAAAACACATGAAGTTTCCTTAATTTTTTTTTAATTTGCTATAAATCAGGAACTTAATTGTATAACTGAAAACTTGGTTGCATAGATTAAGTTTCAGATAACATATCAATTTAAATCACAAAAAATATCATTTAGGTAAAATATGATAATTTTGAACAGATAATAATATACCAGTATCCAGGATGCAATTCAGCATGTCATATACTATCATACATACTATTCTGTTTTCAAGAAATTGTGCACATGCCAAGTTCTCTTCTTAAGGTGCAAAACCTTTCTTCACAGAGTGGTTTAGTGAAGATATCAGCTAATTGATGCTCAGTAGGAATGAATATAAACTCAATTAAACCTTTAGACACATTATCCCTAAGAAAGTGATGCCTAACTTCAATATATTTTTGTGCGTGAATGCAAAATAGGATTCCTATATATGCCTATTGTGTTCGTGTTATCATAGTAAATAGGCACAGTTTTGCATAACACATCAAAATCTATTAATGTTTGACGCATCCATAATATTTGTGAGCAACAACTTCCTGCAGCTAGGTATTCTCCATCGGTTGTAGACAAAGTAATAGATGATTGCTTTTTACTATGCCAAGATACCATACTTTGTCCTAAAAATGTGCAAGCACCACTAGTACTTTTTTTCTATCAATTTGACATCCTACATAATCTGCATCTGAATAACACATTAGATCAAAATCCTCACATATTGGATAAAATAAACCGAAATTGATAGTGTCACACAAATATTTAAATATTCTTTTAACAGTATTTAAATGTGATTCTTTTGGTTTTTCTTGAAATCTATCACATAGGCAAACACTATACATTATATCAGGTCTTGAGGTAGTCAAATATAATAAGCTTCCTATCATACCTCGATATTTTGTTACTTCCACATCAATACATTTATCATCTGTAGTGAGCATGATTGTGGTGCTTATTGGGGTTCCTTTTGGATTTGACTGGTCAACCCCAAATCTTTTAAGTAACTCCTTTATGTACTTGGTCTGATGAATGTATATGCCATCTTTGGTTTGCTTGATTTGGAGTCCCAAAAAGTAGTTCAGTTCTCCCATTGGACTCATATCAAATTCCTTGTGCATACACTTGGAAAACTACTCACAAAGAATATTATTAGTAGCCCCAAATATAATATCATCTACACATATTTGCACAATAATAATATCTTTCTTTTCAAGCTTAATAAATAATGTAGAGTCAATTTTACCTCTTGTGACCCATTTGAAGTAAGGAATTTACTTAGTCCTTTGTACCATGCCCTAGGTGCTTGTTTGATTCCATAGAGTGCCTTCTTTAGCTTATACACATGATGAGGGTACTTTTCATGTTCAAATTCGGGAGACTGTTTTACGTATATTTCCTCATTGATGTACCCATTTAGAAATGCGCTTTTTACATCCATTTGGTGTAGTTTGAACTGTTTGTAACAAACAAACACTAAGAGTATTCGAATGAATTCCAATCTTGCAACTGGGGCGAATGTTTCTTCATAGTCTATCCCCTCTTGTTGATTGTATCCATGAGCCACAAGCCTTGCTTTATTTCGAGTAATAGTTCCATGTTCATCTAGCTTGTTCTTGAATATCCATTTGGTTCCAATTATTGATGTTCCTTTTGGTGTAGGAACTAGTTCCCATACTTGACATCTTTTAAATTGTTGAAGTTCTTCTTGCATTGCCAAGAGCTAATTTTCATCAAGTAATGCTTCTGTTGCATTCTTTGGTTCGATTTGTGATAAGAAAACTGAAAAAGCACATAAATTACGTACACCTCTTCTTGTGGTAACTCCTTGATTAATATCACCGATAATGTTTTCAGGAGGATGGTTTTTAATATGTCTCGTTGTTTTAGGCATTGCTATGTTGTGCATTTGTTCCTCATGTGAATTTAAGTTTGGATCTTGATGTTCTTCATTTGATTCGTTTAATTTTTCTTCTTGGATTTCTAAAACAGTGTCCTAGTTTGCTCTTCTGGTTGGCTGAATCTATTGATTTGAGGAATCCAGTGAGTTGTTTTGATCTTTCTGGGCTACTGAGTTGGAATCTGACAGACTGCTTTTGATTTTCTGATTTGCTAAATTTCCTTTTTCTTCTATATTTCTTGTATCCTCATCTTTTTCTTTAGACAAATCAATGTTAGGTTCATCAAAACACACATGCACAGATTCTTCAATCACATATTTATGAGTATTGTAAATACGATATGCTTTGCTATGATGAGAATATCGAATAAGAATTCCTTCATATGATTTAGTATCAAGCTTTTCTAAGTTACCACTAGTATTTAAAATGAAATATTTCGAACCAAAAACCTTGAAGTAACTTATATTAGGAATTTTATTATTTAAAAATTCATATAGAGTTTTGAGAAGAATAAGTCGAATTAGAACTCTATTTAAAAAATAGCATGATGAATTTATTGCTTCGGCCCAAAATATTTGTGGAAGCTTACTCTCTTGCAATAATGTTCGAGTTGTGAGAACCCAAATTTTCGGGATTACTTTAATAATATTAAATAAGAAATTAATTAACAAAAAGAATTCTCAAAGTTGTTTAAATTATTTATGATTGATAAATTTTATGTGATTTTAAGTGTGTGATGAGATCTAATTGGTAAATTAAATCTGTACAGAAATGGTGATAAATTGTGTTGAATTAACATAATTGAAAAGTAAATAAATTGTATAAAAATAATTTATGAAGAATAAGAGAAATTTCATGTAATTGTACAATTAAATTTTTTATATTTAAAATAGTTATGGAGGTGCATAAATTGTTATTTAAATGGTGTTACTTGGTAATGTGATGTATATGAATTAGATATATATATATATATATATATATATATATATATATGCATGTTCAATTGTTATATTGATAAATTTTATTGATTATGGAGATAAATGGATTACTAATTAAATTAATCCAAAATTTTAATGAAAAGCTAATGAGGGAATTAGTAAAATTGAAATTATTGATTATATAATTAATCAATAATTATGATGAAAGTTTAAAAGTTTTAAGAAGAGAAAGTAATTATATAAATCATATAATTTATATAAGAAAATTTATGTAAAATATTAAGGAAATAATAAGAGGATTAAAGTAATTAAGGATGGAAGAATAATTATATAAATTGTGCAATATTTTATTGTATGGTTAACATAAAGTGTAATGAGTAATGAAGAAAATAGAAATAAATGAGAGAAATGCTTATTTTAAATTATTAAGTTGTGAATTACGTAAAGTGGAATTATTTTCATTTTATGGAAAATAATATATCAGAAAAATAAATGGGTTGGTTAAGTAATTTTAATACGTAATATGTATATATATAATAATTGATATATGTATATATTATGTAGTAGTAGAAAATACATGGAGGTTTATGTAATGTATCCGTAACAAAGTTGAAACGTGAAAATTTTAATTTTTATAAGTTGTATTTGTTATTTTATTAATTTTGGAGGTATAAAATACCTCATATAATTACATGCATGTCATTATACGTGTACAAAAATAGTCAAGTAAAGTATCTTAAAAAGGTAGAAATATTATTTTATAAATCATGTTATGAATTTTAGTGAATTAAAATAAATATTTTACATACATTATGTAAAATATTTATTACACGAAATAACTACGTAATATATTATAATATTTCATTTATGCTTGATTTGTGCAAATTTGGAATTGGTGAAGAGGCAGTGGACTTGAATATTTATTTCAATGCTAGCAAGTTGCTTTGGTAAAAAAAAAGAAAAGAAAAGAATGACGATAATAAATAAAAGAAAAAAAAAAACAATTATTAATCAACAAAACACCACCATTTCATTTCTCTTTCTTCCTCCATCACCATTACCGCCACCCGACCACCATCACCACCACCACCCGAAACACCATCACTACCACCAAGGGAGGAAGTTTTGGTGCCGTCAAGGTGTAGTTCAAGTTTCAAATGAAGGTATAAATTATTTTATTTAGATTGATTTAGTATTTTTAGTGATAAACTAATTTTGTGAAAAATAGTTAATAATTAGAATAATTAATGTTAATGATTCTTAGAGGTATATATGTGGATTATATGTTGTTTAGAGTAATTATTGTGAAAAAATTGGATCAAAAATATTAAATTGTAGAATTTAGAGCGAACAGTCCGAACATCGGAGATTTTGTCCATTTTGGTGCAGAATTTGAAAAAATTTCCTTCTACAAAGTTGTAGCGAATTAAATTTCATGCGAAATGGACTTAAAATTCATAATTTTCTGATAAACGAGCTAATTTCTATGAATTTTGGAATATTTAGAGCAGTAAAACCCGATCTGCCCAAATCCTTTCCATTTTGGTGCATAATCCAGAACAAATTTCTTCTACAAAGTTGTAGAGAATTAAATTTCGTGTGGAATGGACTTAAGATTTGTAATTTTCGGATAAACGTGCTAATTACTATGAATTTTTGAAGTTTCATTGCATTAAAAATTAAATTTTAATTATTAAAAATATTTTGGGCTGAAATCATTCTGGACAGAAAATATTTTAATATTATGTCTGATTTTTCTAGAAATGTTGGTAAATTATTGTGGAGCATGGTTATTATTGTATTTTATGGCTATTTAAAGTTAATCTAAAAATAAGTGAAAATTCAGGGAAAAATTCTATGAATGTTGAAAATTTTCAAAATTTGGTGAAAAATTTTATAATAATATAAGATAAATATCGGTGGTGTTTGGGGATACAAAAGTATGTTGAGTGATTATTTATATTTTTAAAGCTATTAAAGAATAGTTTTTATATATATAAATAATTACAGAAATTTGTCGGATAATCAAGAAATTATGAGAAAGTGGTTGAAAAATCTAGAATAATATTCTAGAGACTTTAAAAGATTTAGTAGACTCATGAGATGTTGGAATAGTATAGGTCGCATGTTGACTAGCTAATAAATAAATATAACAGTTTTTACGCGAGGGTCGAGAATTGACCGACAAAATTTATTTATACTGTTATAGTATGATATTGATAATTAGTGTTTAGATATCACTGAAATGTGAATTATGAATTTTGAATTAAGGTTTTAGATCCGAACAAGCTGGAGTGACTTAACTCAGTAATTACAAATTAAGCCGGACATTGTAATACTCGAGGTAAGTCCTTCAGTACTTGATGTTAATTGTCATATGATGTTATATGCTTACTTTTTTCAAATGTATATAGAAATTATGTGTTATGTGATCTGTGGATAATATGACCACGATGTGTAATTTGTGCAATGATGTGACTATATGTGAATTTGATTAATGTTTGCTTTACGTAATGGCTAATCTGAAATAGATATTAGGCACGTGAGATTTATTGCTTTAGTTGAAACACAACACATGATGTATGACACACACAGAGCATATTAAGTGTTACGTGAAGCATGAAAGGTGTAAACTGTTGAACTTACTGAGCCGTTGTGCTCATTTCTTGCATAATATAAATTTTGCTGGTAAAAATGAAACTTCAAAAGTATTAAATCATGACTAGAGATTATGTGCGACATCAATGAAAGTTGCAATTGTAATTGATGTATATATTTTGTTTGTATATAGAAACTGGATATGGTTAAATTAGTGAAATGAGTATTTATAATTCGTGAGATATATATATATATATATATATATATATATATATATATATATATATATATATATATGTCAGATTCTGATCGGATAAATAAGGTTTAGTCATGTGTTTTGAGTATTCAATAATACTTATCATAAAAGAAAAGAAAAAGTAAAGGTTGTTATCCAGAGACTATGATAGAGATGCTATGTTTTTAAATGACAAAATATTTGATATGATTGAAAAAAAAAGAATAATTATACCGAAAAATTTGATAATTGATAATTTAAAGTCAATTAATGAATTGAATAAGATGATTAAAGATTTATTAACGAACCAAACTTTGGACGTTAGGACGATAATGTATAATAAATATGAAATTTAAGGTAATAAGTTTTGTCGAATTTCGGGGTAGTTACACGAGTCATTTCTTGTAGCGTTCTATTCTTCCTTTCAACCACTCCATTTTGTTGTGGAGTCTTGGTGCAGAGAATTCATGGCTAATTCCTCTTTGTTCACAAAATGAGATAAAACCTTTTTAAAATTCACCACCATGATCACTTCTTATTCTTATCAATTTTAGATTATACTTTGTTTCCAAATTCTTTGTTAGTTTAGCAAAATCTCTGAAAGCTTCATCTATAGTTTTAAGAAATGTAACCCAAGTGAATCTTGAATAATCATCAACTATAACAAATATATAAAACTTACCATTTAAACTAGGGTGTCTTTCTAGACCAAATAAGTCAAGATGTAATAATTGTAAGGGTGAGGAAGTTGATATCTGGTTCTTGACCTTGAATGATGCTTTTATTTGCTTACCAAGTTGACATGAAGCACATATTCCTTTCTTTTCATAGTTAATTTTGGGCAGTCCTCTCACAAGACTTTTTGATGATAGTTTCTTTATTAGATCCATGTGTACATGTCCCAACCTCTTGTGCCATAGATTTGCTATATCTTCCATAGCCGATAGACAAACCTCTTTTTCCTGTTGCTCATAATCAATAGTATATATATTTTCTTCTCTTTGTGCAACTAGAATAGCATTGTTAGTACCATGAAAAATAGAACATTTATCCTTTTTCGAATTTAACTTGATGACCACTATCAATGAGTTAACGTATACTAATAAGATTAAATCTAAGACCTTTGACAAGATGAACGTTATCAATACTAATCTTACCATTCTCTATTTTACATTTTCCGATTATTTCATAGGTCTTGTTATCGCCAAACGTAACAGTTCCATTTTTCCTTTTGAGAGATAGTTCCAAAAATTTATCTTTATCACCTGTCATATGTCGAGAGCATCCACTATCTAGAACCCACTTTTGAGATGGAAATTTTTCTTTAAGGCATACCTGAAATAGGAATACAATTTACTGTTTTGGTACCCATTTCTTTTTTGGTCCATTTGAGTTAGTAACATTTGTTTTGTTTTTCTTTACCCAAACATTCTTAATCTTTTTGTTGCAAATAGAATGTCCTTTAGTTCCACAATTTTGACATGTAATGAAAGGAGAACAATAATTCAATGTAACTTGTGATTTCAATATTTTTGTATTAATTTTTTTAGTTGTTTCTTGATACCCAATTCCTTGTTTTTCATAGCTATGTCTTTATTTTCCTAACATGATTGTTAAATTTTCTTTTCCTTGAACAAACCTAGCCAGTGAAACTTTTAATGATATAATTTCTTTTTGTAATTCTCTAGTCTTATCGTTATCCTCTTTTGTGCATGAATTATCATTAAAAGCATCAATACACACATCTCTCATTTTTATTTTATTTCTTAATTTCTCATTTTCACTATTTATATGATTTACTTTATTATAAAGTATTTTATTATAATTATCTAGGTAATCATTTTTAGCATTTAAAATTCTCACATCTTGTGACGGTTTTTCCATTTCTTTTATTAGGGTATCAACCTCATTCATTAGTGCACTTATTAAATCTTTTAAATACATATTTTTTCTTTAAATTTTATAGTTTCCTGTTTCAACAAATTATACTTAGTAGAAGTTACCTCACTTGTTTCTCTTTCAAGTCTCATGAAGCATACTTGAGCGATTTCGTCAGTTGCATCGATTTCTATGTCTGAATCATCATTCCATGTTACTAATGCCTACTTCTTGTTGTCTTTGAAATTTGTCTTTCCTTTGTTCTTCAATTGAAAGCAATCCTTTTTAAAATGACCTGGTCAACCACATTCAAAGCACGTTTCTTCATTTGCCTTTCCTTTGAGCTTGTTGAGCAGTATGAAATTCTTCCTTTTGTTTTTCCTTTGTAGTATCCCTTTTAGCTTCCTAGATAGCATGGCAATTTCTTCATCTGATTCGTCACTTGTTTCATCTTCTTTTCCTGTATTAAGAGTTAATACCTTTTTTCTAGGTGTTTCCTCTTCATCATCATATCTTTTTAATTGATATTCATATTCTTCTAACTCACCAAATAAAGTTAATGTATCTATAACAAAAATAGTAGAAGAATCATGAATTGTAGTTACTTTTGACACATACCTTTTGGGCATATCCCGAAGTAGTTTTTTGTTGATCTCACCTCGAGGAATTGTCTTATCAAGTAACTTTAAGGAGTTCATGAACACTAGAAACCTAGCCTGAGCTTCCGTTATAGTCTCTTCTCTTTCTAATTTGAACATCTCGTAATCGTGCATAAGCATGCTTAGTTTTAACTCTCTTACTTTTGATGTTCCCTCATGACTTACCTTCAGTGTATTCCAAATCTCCTTGGTCGTGCTGCATGATGAAACTTTGTCTATTTCAGATTGTACCACGCCACTAAGTAATGTATTCATTGTCTTCGAGTCACAAGATGTCATGTATACTTCGGTTGAATCCATTTCAATTAAAATTTTTGGAGTACCATCATCTTTTCTTGGAGTAACTGGACCATTCTCTATAACCCACCACTCCAAAGGATCCCTTTTTAGATAGATCCTCATTCGGAACTTTCAAAAGTTATAATTTTTAGTTTTATGTATGAATGGAGGCCAATTGGTTGATTGCCCTTCTAGTACGTTAATTCTGCATTGTGCCATAACAATATCTTACTCTACAAGTCAGCTTTAAGACTAAGATAAGTAGAGCCAAGCTCTGATACCAATTGAAATATAATGTAAGCACACTTAAAAGGGGGGGGGGGGGGTTGAATAAGTGTGGGAGAATCTATGTCCAATTTTCATTATAATGAAACAGTTTGTAAAACAGTATGCTGAATATATAAAATAGTCTGCTAGATAACCAAAAAAGTATGTTGAATGTTAATATAGTTTGTTGAATTAGAAATCTAGTAGGTTGAATAGGTTACTGTTTTGATACAGATTATATCTAGTAATTTGTTTGGTGCACTGTTTATATATATTCACAAGAAAACAAGTTAAATCAAACCACGCGATAATCGATCACACAAACACCGAGATTTTTACGTGGTTCGGCCCCTACCCACTAGTATAGTGGCCTACTCCACGTCCAATACCAAATAATGTTGGAGACTTCTTTTATTGATAAATTCACTTCACAATTTATCCTATTACAATTCAAGTTTACTTTCTTTTTTAGGACTTATCCTCCCAAGCACTATATGCTCACTGTTGCACTCTTGTGCTCCTTTGAGTCCCTTGACTCACCAAGCTCCTAAGCTTCCCAGTGAACTAATTGTAACCTTACTGATTAGATAGAATGAAATAGATAAAATAACACAAACAGTCCTATGATCAAAGTAAGAGTAATAAAATAACGCAAGGCCCACTATATGCAATGATCAATAATGAAATAGTATTACCCAGATAAGATATGATACTGATTAAGTATTTCGGTAACTTGCCTTGAGATCTTTACACAACCAGATTGCTTACTTGCTAATAGATGTTGAACAGAATAGCCTTTTTCAAAATTGTTAGAGTATATTTTCTTTTGTGTCCTTTGCTGAGTGAAGAGCCATATATTTATATACCCAAGACTGGTAAAGATGATTTCAAAAAAAAGTATGTTACCATTAGGTGATAAAATACTCAGCATAATATATGGTGATTGACAGCTTCAATCACAACAGAAATAGGTTTTAACAATTTGAGGTTTTCTGAAAACCATATTTTTGTATAGAAGAAAACCCTGATTTAACCCTTTGATTGATATGTAATATCAATAACTGTGATGCCCATCAATCATGACTGACCAATATTACCGTTAGAAGGATATGTGATGCACAGGTATGCACGGGTATTCCTAGAAATTAAGTCACTGATTGATATGTGTTTTCAATCCAACGTTTAACATGGAAGGGTTATACCTTACTAGTTTTGATATTTCCATAAAACGCACCAATCAATCTCCCCTTTTAAATACAGACAAGTTGTTTCCTTACCAGATTAGATTGATTCAATATATATATAAGGAAAGGTTTTATAATCATACTCGATGCAGTGTATTTATGGTATCTACAAAATATTTTAGTTTATATATTTATATATGGTAAAGATTTGTTATCATGAGGCTGGGAAGGAATAATGTTACCATGTATGAAATGCAATCTAGAAGGCCTTGATTGAATTTAAATACTCAAACTAAGATCTTACATTGAACTATGAATACCAATCCAGCATAGGTATGTGGCATGCTGAATAGACAAATTGTGTTCATGCACCTTCCTGGACAGTTTAGCAGAATGACATTTTATTCCAGTTTAGTAATCAGCTTACTGTATTGATGCAAAATTCTGTTTTTCTCCTTCATGATGCATTTAAGCTTGCTGCATGGTTAATAAATAAAACACTACATAGTATTATATAATGTCATCATCAAAACATAAGGATGAATGGAGTGTGACCAAGTCAACAAATAGGATTATAAAAGCATTGCTCCAAAATTATGGAATTATCCATTTAATTAATTTAACCAATTAATTATGAATAAAGAAATGCCTTTAAAAAAAAATTATTAATAAACAAATAAGATTACAAAGTATATGCTTATCGCATCAAATGTGATTAGCTTTAGGGCATACTACTTTCACATAGGATCATCAAAAATACCCCCGTACACCTCCCAAAGAGCATAAGACGCCTCCGTTAGAACCAAACACCTCAGTAATGGCACTAAATAGGCACACTGATATAAATTTCCATCAATGAGACAAAAATAAGAGCTACAGTACTTTATATTCTTTACCTGTAACTTGTATAAAGGCAACTTCCTATCAACCAAACACTCCAAGTAAGGTGTGAGCCAGCTAGCAATTTGACTGTTCCACCTGTTTTACTTCCTTTTTTAAAATACTCGGATCGTTCAAAACCTCCAAATACATCGACCCCCCAAAAGTTTCTACATGGGTAGCGGCCAACCTTGAGAGCGCATCAGCTACTGAATTGCCATTCCAATCAATATTTTGAAGGGAATATGACTCGAAGCGCTGTAAAAATGTCTTAACCTTGGACAGGTACTTAGTCATTCTTGCCCCCCCCCCCCCCCCAGAGCCTCATATTCACCTTGAATTTGTTTTACAACCAATTGGGAATCACTGAAAATCAGTATACTCTTCACCTCCAAGTTTTGTGCCAGCCTTAGCCCAAGCCAAAATAGCTTTGTATTCTGCTTCGTTGTTTATTGCTTTGAAATGAAATTTGATAGCCTATTGAACTTTAAACCCCTATAGACTATCTAAAATGACCCCTACATAACTAGTATTGGCAATCGATGATCCACCACACATAGAGTCCAAGAAGACATAGGGATACATTGCCCCCTAGTTATTAACTCCACCTCCAGTTTAGAATTGGGCTTTGGACCTTCCTCCGTGAACATGGATTAAACCATGAAATCTACCAAAGCTTGTTCTTTTTTTGCCATTCCAAGGTTGATACTCTAATAGGAATTGACTCAACTCCACCGACCAAACCACCATCCTCCTAAGCGCATCAGGCTTATGCGAGACCTTCTTCAAAGGCTGATTAGTATACACCACAATAATTCGTCCTTGGAAGTATTGTCAAAGCTTGCTACTAGGAATCACCAATGTGTAGGCACAGTTCTTCAAGTTCGGATATCTCGTTTCCACGTCCCTCAAAGCATGACTCACATAATATATAAGACACTGCCAACCTCTTTCCCTCCGAACCAATACTGCCCCAACCACAAATGAACTGACCGCCAAATATAGGTAAAAAAAACTCATTTGGTAACGGGTTTTACAAGAGCGAAGTCGTGCAAAAACAAGTAAATTAATTATATAAAATAAAATTTTATGATATGATGTGGAGGAATGGTTATTTTCATGTCTATAGTTATTAATCAATTAAATAAGGAATGAAAAGGAAAGTCATGACATATAATTAATTAACTTAGTTATATGTAATACGATTTAAAGTTATATTATTAAATTAACTAGCTTGAATGTTGACCTTGAATGGTTATTTCAATTATTACCATTAATTAAGTGATTTACTTAATTGTTATGTTATACAATAATTATTTTATGATGGCTAAAAATATTATTTGGGAAAGTTAGGGGTTATGTAGTATTTTATTAATTTATGGAAGCCCAAACTTTTAAGTAAGGGGTAAGTGCTAAACCAAATTAAAGGTGTATGGTATTGTAGAAAATTATGGTCTCCCGATTTGTTAAATCTTGTGTTAAGCCCAACAAATTATTATAACAATTCCAAGCATGACATGAAATCAAATCCTTGTTTATGCCCAATCTTCTTAGGATGCTTGTATATGTATATGTATGTGTGTAAATGTTAAGGTGGCCCAATTTATAAATTTGTTAAGCTCATGTCAAGCCAACGTTAGCATTAAATCAAGCCAATACACAAACCAAATTGTTAGGATACCTTGTGGGGCCACTAGAGCATATATATATATATGTAACTATATGAACAATTTGGCAGCCCAAGGGTGAAATCTAATTGCTAGGATAATGTAAGACCTAGAATTTTAATAAATAAATTTTAAAATTTCCACATAATTTTATGCTTAACAGTAAGATGTTAAATTAATAAAAATTAAAGTTAAGGATGTTATGTGTAAAGTTTTTATGTCGGACAATATTTGTTATGTCATAAAATATTCGTTTTGTCGAGGAATATTCGTACGACGGCGCCGAAATATTCAGTTATGGGCAGACCCTACAACGAAATATTGTCGGATGTAGAAAATAATAGCAGTAACCTTTCTAAATAAAAATAGTCAACGGTATTATCAGTTTTAACTGTTAAAATACCCAGTGATAAAAGTATGATAACATATGGTATTTTAATATAGCACACGGTATTTTACAATAGCACATGGTATTGTATAGTAGCACACGGTATTACATAATGTTTAAATTATTGAACTGATAAAATGTCTATTGCACAATATTTCATCAATAATTGTCATTACACAGCATTTTATATTATTGAACCAATAATTGTCATTATGCAATATTTTACATTATTAATTGCACAACATTCCATATTATTAAATCAATAATTATCATAATGCACAACATCTTACATTATTGGGCCAATAATTATTACAGTTGTAGTCACGGATATTAAACAATTATATAGATTTTTTATTTGAAAAACACTATATGTTTAATAATTGGGATATTAAATCAATAAAATAATATGAAAATGTGTAACACCTGTAAGTGTGTAACACGTGTAAATGTGTAACGCGTGTAAGTGTGTAACACGCGTAAGTGTATAACACGCGTAAATGTGTAATGCATGTAAATGTGTAACACGTGTAGGTGTGAAACGAGTGTTAATCAACGAACGTTGCAGGTTAAAGTGTGAAACGTGTGTTGGTTGATGAATGGTTCAGATTAGAAGATGAGATTAAAATGTGTAACGTGTGTGTGAAAAGTTGGTTAAGCTCTGGCTATAAATATGGGGCTTAGCATAAAGGGTTTCATATATTATTCACTTAATCTTCTTTCTACTCTCTAAATATTTCTTAGTATAAGTGTCTCTCTAAGTGTATTAAAATTATCTGAAGGTTGAAGATTTGGAAGGATACGAGTATTGTTCAAGTATGTTTTTTTATAGAAGTTATATAAACACTCACACACACATCAGCTTACAACTCTTCCTTTAGAAGACTCTTCTATTAAAATATTTATTTTGAAAAACTTCCTTTGAAAGATTTTACTTTAAAAAATTATTTTCTTTAAAAACTATTTTTGAAGTATATTTATACTATATAATCACTTTGATGATTTTATATACATAAAATTGGTATGTGTTGCTTACTAATTAAATTATGAATATATATATGTATATATATATATATATATAGGTTTACCAACCTCGTAAAAGCTGTATTTAGACACGAGATAAGGTAAGGGATATCATTTTCTTTCAAACTCTTAAACTTATTACGGTAAGGGGTATCATTCTCTTCATCAGCATAAAGAGATATCATTTTCTTTCTTACTTGTAAGGGATATCATCTTTTTCATCTTCTATTACTTAAACTTACTATGGTAAGAAAGTATTTCATTTGTACCTCTAATGTTATTAAACAGTTTAAATTCGTGAATTAATAATTCATTAATATTCCCTTAATAGTTTATACTTCATTTAATACCCTTTGACAATAATATTCCTATTAAATTTTCATCGTCATATTTGAACTGTGAACTAATGGACCTTGAACTTTTGAACTGTGGATATTTATTTAAATTGTGAACTTACGGACTAATTTCTTGTACTGCAAACCTTACCGTTAAACTTCTTTCCTGTGGATCTTGGACATTACTCTTAGAATTGAACACCTTTTCCTATACCTCATATGACAATTTTGACATTATTTGAATCTGGACAAAGTCAAATTTGTTAACTCCTCATGGTATTATTTATCTTGTTTCTTCTATTCATTATTTATATCTCTGTTGTTATTTCAATCATCAAGTATCAGATTGTTCTGAATATCTGTAGCCTGGGGCACATATGATAAGTTAAAGGCGATATAATTGTTGGGTGTCTTTGGTTGAATGACAAGGACACGTGATGAATGTTCTCTTTGGCCGGGGGTAAAGAAGAACTGTTATTTGGCATGATCATAACCAGTAGTATTTCTGATGATAAAAGTTGATGATGATTTTCTTAAAAAGAAAGGCTAGTAGACATCATGATCTACTTGATTCTCAGTGGTGATTATTTCACTGCAGTTAAACTTTGTTTAAAAACTTAATTGCCGTTGTTGATTTAAATCTTGTTGTTTATATTACTCTATTAACAACTCAGCTACATCTATTGATTTAAAGCTTGTTGTCTATTATATTAGATTAAGAACTCAATTGTTGAAGGCTAAGAATAATTCATTTTTCATTATCTTAGTCATGATATTCCTTACTGGGTTATTTGAGCTCACCCTTTTCCTTTTGTTCAATTGTTTAGGAAATGAGAACGTAGCCGGGACTAGCGGGGAGGAAAGGGGAATGGAGTAGCAGTCCGATATAGTTGTTATAGTAGTCTTCACTGTATTGTAGAATAGTAATAATTGTGAAGACTTAGTTGTGTATTATTGGGTACTGTACAGTGTATTGTAATAATTTTGTTGTAGTCTTTTGACGACTCAAATTAGGTGGTGTGGGCCCGATTTGGGGACGTCACAGATAACATGTGAGACCCTTAGTGTATTACTTCTAAATATGTATAAGGAACTATATTGATTTGTTAAGTCACTTGTTTGGCAGCCCAAGTGGGCAAGAGGAGGACTGATTAAAGCAGTTAGAGGAGCTGATTTTGGCAACCTCCACTTAGGTTAAATTCACTGTAGACCCTCGAAATCTTGGATTTTTGGATTATAAGTCCCTTACTCTCAGTCAACGCATATCGAGTCACAAACTATTTAAAAATTTGGATTTTGAGCCCCAGTATGCCACTTGTGCATTGACCGCACATGTGGCACATCTGACGTGACGCTTCAGTCTAATAAGTGAAAAAAATTTACTTCTCTTAACACTTGAACTTGAGACCATTTGTATGAAACTTGTATCCAAGAACCACTCGAGCACCAAGGTCTAGCTACAAACTAAAGCAAAGCAATTATTTATATAATGTAATAGGAGATGTCCACAATAATAATAATAATAATAATAATAATAATAATAATAATAATTATTATTATTATTATTATTATTATTATTATTATTATTATTATTATTATTATTATTATGTGCATCAATGGAATAAACTTCCAAATGAATCACGTCCATCATTGCGTCAAATGCACCATACTCCATGCGGGGTACGATCATCTTTTGTTGAAGGGTGCTAAGGACATTTGATTTGGATAATATGATCAATTTCTTGGCTTAAATTTTTAGCTAGATAAGTGGTGTTCAAGTAGTTCTAACATGTAAGTTTCAAACCTGAGGTCTCAAGTTCGAATGTTAGGATAAGGTTTTTCTTCACTTATTAAGGCTGATTTTGCCACGTCAGTTGTGCCACGTGTGTCCACGTGAGCGATCAATGCACATGTCGCTAACTGTTGCTCAATATCCAAGTTTTCAAAAAAGGTTGGGGCTCAATTTGCATTGACTAAGAGTAAATGGCTCAAAATCCAAGAATTCAAGGGTCTACGATGCATTTAACTCGCCTCCACTCGGAGCAATAGATAGGACACCTTAGGTCTTGTAGGAGCTAGTGTATATTATGCTAGTGTAAGTAGATTGGAGCTTATAGGTAGTCTAATGGTATGGGTAGCTGCAGATTAGATCTGGCATGAGAGAGAAGAAGAGAAACCTATTACGCATATCACCCCAAATCATATTAGCATTACCTTTACTCATTTTCGAAAAGTTACCTAGAGAAATACTTACCCTACCTTTGTTCCTTTAACTTATTTTCCAAGAATAACAAGGAGAAAAAGGTTCAGCATGATAGCAGAGAAGCAAAGAAGTCATAGCAGGATAAGAGTGAGCCTTTAGCAAGAAGTATTATCAAGCAAATAATGTAAGATTTCAAAGTGTTCCTACTTAAAACTCCTAGTCTAGCTTTTGTTGTGTTATTTTCTTATATGTTGTTGTGGGAGTTAGATTTTTGTTGTTGTTAGTGGATCATGGTGGATCCAGGGTAGTATAAGGTGGTTTTGGATGGAGAATATGTATGTATTATGTGTTTAGTCACATGAAAATGAAAGAAAAAGTAAGTTAGTAGTATATATGCAAAAGGGGTGAAAATCTAGTTTAAACTATGTTTTTCGATCACACATAACTCTTGGTGTAAAATGTATTTTTGAACTCCGTAAGTTGGATTTTGAAGATTGTAATAGGAATAGCTCTTGTCCAAAAATGAATTCATTTTGACTTATATTGAACGAGTTATGAATTTTCAAAATTAGCTACTTGGTAACAAAAATTGTATAATCGTGTAGAACGCAGATTTTTGGGCTCTTGTTTTCAGGTCTTAATAAAGTTTATAAAAACCAAACCTTAATAGATCTTGTAGATTATAATATGGTCTGCCTTTTATCTATAAATGAGATCATTCAAATGAATATTGATCAAGTTATGAAATTTCAAAACAAGTTTTCTAGTTTTGTGGGGTTATTTTTTTTGTTTTTGTTGTTTTCTTAGTTTTGACTTATTCTGTAGTTTTTCGTGAATAATTTAAGTTATGTAAGCCTAGTGATGTATTAATTAGGCAACTTGGGGTGTGTTAAAGTGGATTTAGGAATAAGTTAAAAGAGTAGTGTAATAAACTAGTACGTGGTATGATTAAAATGATAATGGTTAAGAGTTATATGTATAACTAATTAATATGCCAACACTATTAACTATATAAGCTATACAAGTGCCGAAGTTGTTTCAGGATCGATCAATTGGCCTCAAATTCTGATTCAAGTTCTTCAATGCCTCTTCATTTGTAATGAAGTTCTTGCATGTTCATACGCATCTATCAAATCCTTTAGGGACCTTAACATAATGTCCTTCACAAGCTTATATGATCTCTAGGGATCCAAGCCCGAAGTGAAGAAGCCCAATGCCTGAGTTATATTAAAGTCAGTGACTGTACCGACTGCTTCCTTGAACCTCTGAGTGTATTAACTCAAGGTCTTCATAGGCTTCTATTTGATATGAATTAAAGAAGTCGTGAGCTTTCTTCTTCTCTTGTTACTCTCGAACCACTCATGGAACTTGTTGCATAACTCCTGCCAAGAATGAATACAGTTCGGGGGCAAAGACAAACTATTGCTTCGTCGACTTCTTCAGAGATGTAACAAATATTCTGCACATCCTTGCCTTAGAGTGGTTGTAGTAATCCATAACATTCTGATAAGAATGCTTATGATCGTATAAATCACTAGTACCGTTATATGTCTCCAATGGTAGTAGCTTCTTGGTCATATCAGCCCTCTCCTGATCAATAGTCAGGGAAAAAGAGACTTTGGATCAATGGGCTTCGGATCTGACACCTTTTCTGCCAGCCTTCTTTCCAGCTCTGCTACTCTTTTCAACACTAGGCCTAGGACATCCAATGTTTTTCTCAAGTTTTTCCCTATCAGGGTCCAAAGACTAAGACTTCCTTGTACCCCTATCTTTATATCATCATGATCCTTATCATGGTTCGAGGACCGAGTCGGCCTTGTACCCCCTCTCCTTATATCGTCATGGTCCTTATTATCAAGTGGGGACGTGGTTGATCTCTATTGAGAATGATGTGAGTGGACAATTTTCCTATCACGTGAAGCCTACCTTGTACCCCCTCTCCTTGTATCTTCTTGGTCTGCTTACTTTGTTTCTTTCTACCTTGTTTCTCCATTATGATCCTTAGAATTATCCCTCAATTGTGATTTGGGAGGATTATTTACCTGCCTCTAGGTATGTCAGTTTTATGGTGTTACTTCCCGTGACCCTCTTACAGTAGTGGGGTGATCATCATCATCTTTCCTTAGTGTCGACGCCGGGATTTTCGTCGTCTCGTTTTTTTAATATAAAAAGCCCTTTCCAATTTTAGCCTTTTGAATTAAATGTGATTTTGAAAAGGGTCGGCTTAATGTCGACGGGGTTTGAAATGTCGATTATATAATGAGCCAATTGACCAGAGTCGCCAGTTGGTATATTTGAAATGGATGTACCAACTCATCCGGATTTAGTTTTCGTAATCGCTGGCTCATATGTGACTCCGATTAATTGGTCCGCAACCCGAGATTCATAGAGTTCGGGGGCTTGCTTAAGCGAGGGGAAGGTGTTAGGCACCCCCCGACTTCCGTAAAACACGGTTACCGCAATCTTGATGTTTTCCTATCCTTTTAAATCCTAAAATGTGTGAGTTGCGTGTGTGTGCGTGTGTGCCTAGGTGAATGCTTGTGGTGAATTTTGTTTGGATTTTTGTATGGCAAATGTGCTTTAACTGGAAAGCGTTTTAACGTCTTTTGACCCAAATGACGAGGCTTCGTTTTAAAATAAAGATTGATTTTAATTTCGAACCGATGAGGGTTTTTATTTAGATGTCATTTTTAGAAGCTAGTTTTTTAAACTTTTGTCAAATAGGTATCGAGACTATACATTGCCCTCTAATAACAAATTAAATAACATGAAGGCAACTTCTAGAACTCTTTCACCCTATGTACAAAGTTTAATTAAAACGTTCATTTATTTTACGAAATCATTTTTTGTGACATTTTTAAAACCAACTAAAGCCTTTTCATCAAATAAAGATCTAAGTTCGCCAAAACTCTTTACTTTTTAAACCTCGTGAATCTAATATCCTAATTTGATCACTTTTACAAAATCTTCATTATTTGCCTTATTTTGAAAATCATTGTTGTGTTGTAAATTAAAACAAGCATCCCAAAACGTGTCGGGGCTATCCACGGGCATGTAAGCCATCCAGACAACCCCAAACACCCACAATCACATATTTTATTATTATTACGGGGCCTTAACCCGAACACGACTTGGTATCGCTTTAAGGCCGGATATTACAAAATACACATCCATGGACCCTATACCATGATTACATATACCAAAATGTCCATCATCGGGATTTGACCACGAGGATCTCCTCCCTAGGCTCACATTCACCCAAATCATGGCACAACCAACCCTAAACCAAATCTAACGAGATTTAACATTTCTATCACATTACATAACCCAAATATCACAACTTAATCACTACAAACTATCCATCGCCCCAACGAACGATATATCACCGTACGGACGTCATCGGGGCGTTAGGAGGAGTTACTTTCCGAAGGAAACCTCTCTAACAACCCCTAATCCACGGATCCTTTATCAACATAATATCATATTACATCACATAACCCAAAACATAAGCTATATTAACAATACAAGCAATAGAATACCAAAAAGATAATCTTTTTCACCTTGCAAAACGCGGATTCGAGCTTCTTATACCACAAAATGGATACACCACAAGATTACTAAGCTAAATAGCACAACAATATGGATCTAGTGCTTGGATCTAACAGCAAAACAACCTCTCTCTCTCTTCCCCGCGAGCTCTCTCTCTCCTCTTTTCTTTTTTTTTCCTTTTCTTTTTTTCTTCTTCTGGTTCTCGGGTTGAAAATGGCGATCTATAGTGCTTCAGTAGGCAGCCGCAGATACATCTGCGGCCAGCCGCAGATGCATCTGCGGCTGGGCCTGCTGTGGCCGTCCCAGCCGTCGCCTCGGCTGCCGCGTGCCGTTCTCGAGCCTCGTGCCTGTCACCTCTGTCGGTGGCAGCGGTTGCATTCGCGGCCGTCCGGCTTGCTTTTCTCGATTTCCGTGTCACGCGGTCTCAAATTTCCAATTTATGCGGTATTATTTCGCAAGGCTGTATTTTTGCAATCCAAAAATCCCTGGGAAACGTGCCATATTATTCTGGGAGGCTAGTTCGGAGGGCTGCGACTTGATATGAAATTTGATAATTGTGCTTGGCTTTTCAGGGGGCGCTGCCCCCTTTCCACCCCCGCCAGCTCACCGGCGAGCTGGGCAGCCGCTCGCTCACCGGGGAGCGAGACCCCCGAACATCGTAAGCGGAGTGGCCATTAGTCGTCCTTTGTGGTCAACTCAAGCTTTCTGGGTCAACTGTTCGCCTCGCCTCAAGTGACCGGATGCTCGTTGTCCGTTGTGGCGGCTTTGACCGTAAATCGCTGGGGGTGGCTTTGTGTTGGGGTCCACCATTCTTTCCGTATGTCGGGTCAAATGACAATTTTTCCCTCCTGCCAGGGTTAGTAGAGAAATGAAAAATTTGGGTGTCTACACTTAGCTTAGATAAAAGAACAATCCATTCTTCTTACTATAGGCGCAAAGCCTACATCACATCCTTAGCACTACGTATTTTATATCTCCTGGTTGTCTCCTGTTTATCCTGCCTGTTAGATTCCCTGTCTTAATCACCCTAAATAGGGGGTCAACTATTTTCTCCTCTCCTATGTAAAATCAGGATTATTGTGTTAGGTGGAGTAAACAACCAATGCCTAATGGGAGCCAATTATGTCATCGAATTATATGATTATTATTAATTTTTTAAAGTTAATTTGAGATTTTTCTAAATTTAAAATTGACATAATTTATTTAAGTTTTTAAAACATTAAATCTTATAACTAATAGTACTTTATAGGTAGTTTGTAATATTTATAATTTTATAGGTATAAATTAAATGAATTTCTCTCAAATCTTGAGTTTTAAAATGTTTGAAATTAATTTTTCAAAAGTCAATATTAATCTTATAATTTTGAACGGAGAAGTATAACTTTTTCCACAAGTAATCACTTCTAGTTCAAAATTTGCTCCTTCAATCCTACCAAGAAAATAATTGCCATTATGAAAAATAATGTGTCCTATTTTTAATATGATATTTATTATATACTGAAATCTTATTATGAGAAGCAATCTTATTTATAGAAGGAGTTATTTTGGAAGTGTCCTATTTTTAATATGAATATCTGGAGTTGTATTTTAGATAGAAAGATGAGAGTTGAGGCTATCCTATAAATAGAGTGTTATATTTGGTTATTAGAGTGTAGCACAACAAAAAATCATGTAGTATTCTAAGAGTTGAAAGATGGTGTAAGGGAATTTTTTTATTTTTTATTTTGCATGAGAGAGGATTTTTGCAACTTTTATATTCCGTACATAAAAGTAATATCATTGGAGGAAGGGTTTTACAACTTTTATTCCGTATAAAAAGTTGTGTCGTATTATTGTATAACATTAAGTTCTAGGGTGTTAACTTAATATGAATATTATAAGTTTATTATAATTGATATATTAGAGATTCGGAGTTTGGACAATAGTTTTTTCTTTTAAAATTTTTTTAGGTTAAATACTGTGTTGAATTATCTCTTTTTATTTTATTATTCGGTTTATATAAACTTAATTCCCAACAAATTTGTGCAATTAATCCTAGTTGTTCAAATCAAATGTGTTTAAATTGACCACGACGTAAATTATTTTATTAAAAAAAGAGTTTATATAAACGTATACCCAAAATCTGAATTCAATATAACAGCCAAGAGTACGTTCTTCTATATCAGCTTACAATTAAATGGTTTCAAACTGTTGATAAGGACTCTCATTAACAGGAAGGAAAAACAGGGTAAAGTTTAACAGTTTTGTATCGAAAGTTGGTACTTCGAATACGAACAAAGTCAAAGTATGGCATGAAAAGTATGTTTTGTCTTTATTATCTACGTGTATTGATGATTGAAAGTCAGTACATAGTTGCAATTGTGCAGAGTCACCGGTTATTTCCCAACATGTTATTAGGGGAGAAAAAAATATGCTTTACTTTTTATTATCTACCTACTAGGGGAGAAAAAAGTATGCTTTGTCGTTATTATCTACTTGTATCGATGATTAATGAAAGTCTTCCCAACATTTTATTATGTACTTGTATTGATGATCCGTTTAAGTCTCCAACATGTTATCTACTTATATATGTATTGATGATCCGGTTAGTCTCCAACTAGATGTTATTCTCTACTTATATTTGTATTGATTATTGAAAGAAGTCAAGAGCAGGGAGGGAGTAGAAGTAATTGCGTGGACTTTTCACATGTCGTGAACCCAACTTAACTCAAAAATTTAGACTTTTAATGCAAGTTTAAAATTTAACTTAATTCTAAAAACTTCGGTTATTAGATATTGAGTTCATTTATCAATGTTAGTCACTTACTCTTATTATTTTTTCGACGTGAGACTCTGACTTACTCACTTGTAATTTCCTAACATTCTCACTGTTGCAAGTGATTTCTTCACAAATCTAAAGCTTTCTCCATGAAATTTTCATTGAGAATTCAACATCATCGAGAGAGACTTTGGATAAGTACCGTGAATTTAACGACATCATCACATGGCATTTAAAGAGATTCATCAGCTGAGGATTAATTTTTTATAACTTTGATATCAGTTGTTAGAGAATAATTAGGACATTTGCGCATTGCGTGCGTATACACCAACATTAACATAAATGTTTGGAACCACATTTGATATAAAACTTAAGTCATTAGGCCTTAATACTATTCATGTATATTACTTTTTTACTCTTTCATTATTTTTTTTGATGTAAAACTATAACTCACTTGTAAATTCTCAACATATTTTTACTTATTTAATACACTCAATTAATTGTTCTTTATTGAAATTGTAAACATCCAAATTCCACACTTTGGCCGTAGAAAACAAGGAAAAACACCTAAAAAGGAGAAATTCATACAATATAACATCATGGGGCCCAAAATATAAGAAATAGGAAAACCAAAATGAGGAAAGACAAAGAAAAGGGCCTCCCAACTGACCATGCGTGCCCCTTAAAACTAGGACACAAGTCGCAGCTCAAAGCTAAAGTCGTGGGTAGCCCCCCGTATCCATTTCAAAATTATTTATTCTTTATTTCTTCATTTCATGCAAAAGGAGAGAGAGAGAGAGGGAGAGAGAAGAAATTCTAGTGAGAAAAGCTCCGAAATATATATATATATATATATATATATATACAAAAGTGAGAAAAAAAGAGAGGAGAGAAATAGAAAATCAAATCTCAATTCAGTCATTTTTTCTTGAAATAAATTCAATTCAAAAGAAGTAAGAGAGCTATTTCAAGCCTGGGAATTTATGCTTCTCCTCTTCAAGCTAGCAAGGTCAAATTCTAATTTTCCTAAACTCAATTAAATCATGTAGAATTGCTAATTACTGTATCTATATCATTTCTACTTCTTAATTAGTACGTGAATTGAAAATTATTTGAAATCATATGAGAATCCATTGAATTGCCTGGGTGAAATTTTAATTTAAAATTATTGAAATCCTAGGTAAATCTAACGTTTATGGATCCATACCCATAAAAATTAAACGTGGCCCATGATGGATCTAGAAATTAGATTCTTATAATTGCTTAAATTTTGAACTAATTCCTTGTTTGTGAGCTTAGGAAAAACCTCAAGGCTTCTAAATTAATTTAAAATTATTGAAATCCTAGGTAAATCTAACGTTTATGGATCCATACCCATAAAAATTAAACGTGGCCCATGATGGATCTAGAAATTAGATTCTTATAATTGCTTAAATTTTGAACTAATGCCTTGTTTGTGAGCTTAGGAAAAACCTCAAGGCTTCTAAATTTATATTTAGAAGAATTTGGGTCTACTTCTAATTATGGACTTTGAAATTAAATTTTATTATTTGAATTTATGTGAATTTGTAGAAATTTTGAGAATTGGAGGAAACTTAAGGTTGCTAAATTTATATTTGGAGGAATTAGAAACTTCCTCCCATAACAGACATTTGAAATTGGGCTTGTAATTGGTTATTGTTGTTTGTAAGTCATTCACGGACCTTAAAACTATTTGGGTTGCTTTTACATCTCAAGTTGGAGTTTAAGGCCCAAAATAGTGAACATTAGTTTAATTTGGTACTGGTTCTAATGTGATGGTTTACATATCCTAAAGTTTGGACCCTAGCCCATTTAATAGCTCAGAGTAACTAAAAAATGATTTTAAAAAAACTAAAGGCTCTCTAAAATCAAGCAAATAAAAGGGTGAAAAATAAATGCGTGAAAAGGGATTTTTGAAAAAATCATATAACACATTTTGCAAATCACTTTTGAAATTCACGTTTTAAAATCAATTTTGAAAATACACTTGAAAAATTACTTTTAAAAATACATTTGAAAAAAAAATCACTTTTAAAAACACACATTGGAAAACAACTTTTAAAAACACATTTCCAAACCTATGAACCTTTGAGGACACACACTCACGAGTTAAAAAACCAAACTTTCAAACCTTTGTGGACATTATCACACATGAGTTTAGAAAACCAAACTCACAACTTTTTGAAAAACAGACATTTATGAGTTCAGAAACCAAGGAACACAATCCCAGAAAGCTAATTTACTATGCTACGAAAAGCAGAGATAAAAGAAAAAGTAAAATAAACCAAAGCACATGTATCGTTCTCCAACTCAAAGAGGTAAATTGATTCAATTGCACTTTGTCTTGTGTTTTCTTAAAAGACCAGCTCTTTCCCACTAACCTTTCCTTACTTGTTGGTTAGCTGGAAGGTGTTTGCTCGGACTTCTTTTGAGCGAGATGTTCAAACCGGGCAATCATCTATTCTTTTGCATTCTTGTAACTCACAAACTTTTGAAAAAAGCACTCACAAACCTTCGTGTATTCACACATTAAGGGTTTGGAAACCAAACTCATCATTCTTTGAAAAGCACCTAAGTTTAGGAGTCAAACTCGCCTTCTTTTGAAAAACACCCTTCACGAGTTTAGAAGCCAAACTCCCAAATCTTTTAAACACACACATATGAAAGTAATATGCCCTCAAGCCAATCACATTTGATGTGATAAGCATATACTTTGTAATCTTGTTCGTTTATTAATAAAAGAATCAAGGCATTTCTTTATTCATGATTAATTACTTAAATTAATCAAATGGATAAACCCATAGTTTTTTAGCAATGCTTTTAGAACCATGATGAAGATCATGCTAATGAGATCTAAATTCAAGATAGCTCAAAACTAAAATTGTTCATAATCGTTGGATCACTAAAAAGGGGATTAGTAGATCCGGATAGATTGGTACATACTATGCTTGCTCTTATGCAGAGGATGATTGATCTCATAATCATTTGTATAGAGACACTAAAGCAAGTATGTAGGTGCTTATTAGAGAATAAGTTCACTGAACGTGACTCGCTCAAGGAACACCTAATGGAGTCTTACTTGCCTGTCAATAGGAGTTCCTTTTGTGATAGTAGTACAAGTGATCCTTGGACTTGAGATCATCATAGTATCTTGTGTATGATGAATTATGTTTTGACATATTCCTTAAAACCTTTAGGGTATATCAAACGGTATGATCGGATATAATAAGTCATACATGGAGATAGGTGAATGATCAACAAAGAATCTACCACTTCTAGTAGAAGAAGCGAATGTCCTATGCGATTCGATAAATGACAACTCAGTAGTCCTTGGCTAAGGCAGAATGAAAATTAGAAAGTAGTTTCTAATTTACATTAATTAGAGTTATTCATTTAAGGATCGAAATGCATATAATCAAATAAAATAAGACTTGACAATTATACCATGTCTTATATTTGATTGGGTCGTTGTGAGGTAGAAGGATTGAATTGTACGGTAACTATTCGCTGAATAGGTTCTTTTGTGATTAAATGTTGAAATCTATATTATCTGAAAAATCGTTGATCGCTAAGGGGGCTTACCCTTATTATGGAATAAGTATTATTTATTTAAATGAATTAAATAGTTTAATTTATTTATATAAATAAGATTAGAATAGTTCTAATTAATTTATTCTATAACCGGTTTAATATGGAGAACCTAAAGGGTCACACCGCAAAAGAAAAATAATTATTTAAGAAGTAAATGGCATAATTGTAATAATGAATTAAGTATATTTAATTTATACTATGTGGATAGAATAAATTAAATAACTTAATATTTATTATTTAGTATTTTGGAAATACTAATTATAAATTAATAAGAGGAGTCTTATTATTATTATTACTATTATCATTATTATTTAGTTCCTAAATGGTTTTGGAATTAATTAATAAGAGTACTCTCATAATTGATAATTAAGTTCCTAAATAGTTTAGGGATTAAAATTATTATATTAAATTAATTAAGATCCTAATTAGATTAGGAGTTTAATTAAAAACCCTATTCGTAAAGGTGTTAGGAGGGTTTACTAAATCTATAAATAAGAGAAGTCTTATTATGGATTAAGGTTACACACATACACTTCCACAAGTTTTGGGAGAGTACTTATATATTCTCTAGAGAGAGAAAACTAGGGTTTGCCATCACCCACTTCTTGAATTATTGTTATTCCTTGGTGGATCACCTCTAGAGGCCAAACACTTGGGTGGCTAACATTGATCGTTGGAATCCAATCGGTGAAATTCAAGGAGATCGTGAAGGATTTGGAGGTGAACTTGTACCCGTTGAAGCTTTGAGTTCTACAAGGGTATATCTCTAACTTCTTCTTTATTAATTAATAATTGCGCATAAAGGTCGATCCTGAATTATGGTTTGTAAAATTTTAAATTTGATTTTACCATGCTTCCGCTATTTTATGCAATTTGATTGCGTTTATGAATATTACAAACCAACAGTGGCATCAAGAGCCAAACTTTATGCGAATTAATAATTATTTTGAATTTATATATGTATGGGTATGTATTTAGAATAAATTTTTGGGCATAATATGTTGTATAAATTTATTTATTTTTTTTATATCGAAATTGGGTAATTACCGAATTTGAAAAATAATTCAATTGTTTCGGTAATAGGAAACCTCGGTTTTGGTATGAAGTCAAAAAGCAGCCGGATTCTATATATGTATATATGTTATTATTACCGAATTAAATTGGAAAAGCTACTGTTTTGATAGTATATTTACATGCCCAGCCATTTTCGGATTTGGTTAATATATATATATATATATATATATATATATAGGAAAAGTCTATATATTGATAAAGCATCAATGTAGCTACGTTTTCGGCAATTGATTCAAGTAGTTGGAAGAACCATTCACTGTTTCGGATTGTATTTATATATAGGTTGTCCCGAATTGTGTGTCACATGTGATTAAGCATTAACAATGTTGTTCCATTCGGTTAACAATGTTGTTCCATTCGGTTATATATATACCACAAGTGATACTTTCGGATTATACTTATATATATATATATATATATATAATATCCTACCGGCTATTATATATATAAATATATACTAACCGATTATATTTATATATTATTAATATATATGATATATTTATAATATATATTAATTTGCCAAACAGTTTGGTAATTTTGTACAGATTTTAAAATTTCAAAATAAAAGAGTTTATTTTGGGTAATTTTAAAATAATAAAAATAAATAGTTTATTTTTAAATAATTTTATAATTAAAATAAAAGGTTTATTTTAAATATGAAATTGGATTTCATACAACTTTAATTGTCCATTAAATGATACCAATACATATATGAAATGTTTTATTTAATTCATGTGATGAATATTATTTATTGATATATATGTTGATATATATGATAAATAAATGGGATTAATTATGGACTAATTGACCAATGTGATTGGATTTAATTTTAAATGGATGCATGAATGAATGGGTTTTATAAATGGGGTCTGCGTTTCTAATTTTTCTTATGTATAATTCTATCTCCCTCATATGTACTTCCCCTTGACTGTTGATCAAGGTTTCTTATTTATTATAAATAATTTGTAATAGAAATAGTTAGAATTATTTTGAAGAATTGGAGCAAAGAAGCAAGGAGCGCATGAAGACTCATTTGTAATGGAGCCCAGATTTAAATGTAATAGTTATATTTAATTTAATTTATTCTTGCGCCCTAGGTTTGACCTTTTGGTTCACTTGGTGGCTCTAGTGAACCAAATTAGAATAAAAGTCCATAATCAATCCAAGTGGAATATAGTATTCTATATGTGCATGTTAATTATATATATATATTATATATTATCCAAACATGCTTCGCATGTTAAATAATATGACGCGTATTTTATATATATATGTGCATGCGCGCTAAACAAGATGAGACAATTAATATTAACAAACCCCTCATGATGTAGAATAAATATTATTTATAAAATGAATTAAAATATTTAATTCATGAATTAAAAGGAGTTTAATTCAATTAAATAAAATTAGAATTGTTCTAATTTATTTATTCTACTACTAAAATATTAAGTTGTAACGTTCAAAGATGTTTGGATATCGAACGTTGCCTTCTAGCATGATAAAACGATAGAGTATCAAATAATCAATAAACGTTTGTTGTGCACACACAAGGCTTATATCGATCATTTGAGATGTTGTTTTATCACATTTGATGCTTATAAGGAATTGAACATTACTATTTTGTTGTGCACACACAAGGGCAGTATGTTTCTCTTTACTATATGGAAGTGCTAGGTTGGACTTAACTTAGATAATTTTGATTCGGATGTGCACACACTTGATCATAATAATCTAAGAGGCAAAATACAAGGAGTTACATGTTGATGTAATTGACAAAAGTTGTCTACCTATTTATTTATATATAGTTTGTTGTGCACACACAAGGCTATATACATTTGAAATATGATCCTTATTCTCACTAGCAAGTTTTTAATTAGATTTGTCGAACTATATAAGAAGAGGGTAATATAGTTTGATGAAAATAGTGGGAGACACCATTTTAAATAAAGACCTAATTAACTTGGTGATTAATAAAATGAATGCATGTTAATGTTGTTATTAATTCACTTAAAGAATATTACTATGTTTAATTCACTAACACTGCATAGCATATTAGATGCTAACAATTAATCGAACCGAATTGTTCGAATTGATTAAACAAATTTGAGAAAAGTTCTCAATGCTGAAAAAGCTAGCAAATATCCTTAATTTGCCTATTCCTGCAAACGTTGTAGACTAAGCCTATGAGGAAGATATTGTTATTTTAAGAAATAGCAAGATGATGCAAAGATGGCTCAATGCATCATGCTCGCATCCATAAGTATTTAGTTACATCGTCAACACGAGAAAATGGATGCACCTACTATATTGTTGCACATACAATAGTTGTTTGGTGAGCAATGTAGGTCAATTAGATATAAGATATCTAATGAGCTCTTCCAATCTATAATAACCAATGACACTATAGTAAAGACACGTATCCTAAAGATGATCAATCCGATTGATCAATTAGGACACCTAGGTTTTGTCAAAGATGGAGAGTTGAGTCAAGATTCGATCTTGTAGTCACTCGCTGACTCCCTTTCACAAATTGTTGTGAACTTTTAACATTAATAAGCTTGAAGTCAGTTTACCTGATTTGCTTAAATATGTTGAATACAGTTGAGAGTCACTTTCCTTCTAAGAAAGACCAAGTCTTACTAGTAGATGAATCTTCTAAATTGAAGAAGATGACCAAAGGTGTTTCTGAGGAGTCAGAAAAGATAGAAGGCAATAAAAGGTTAAACAAAGGACATAAATAAAAGTGATCCTGAGGGCAAAGGAGTTTGCTTTCATTGCGATAAGCTGGGACACTGGAAGAGGAACTGTAAGGAGTATCTTGTAGTAGTTAAGCATAAGAAGCTTAGGGAAGCTTCAACTGCAGATATAGATTTGTTCATAATGAAATAGAACTTTTTTATAAGTCAAGTTCTACTTGGGTATTAGATACTAGCTGGTGGCCTCGAATATGCAAACCGTTGCAGAGACTAAGTAGAAGTAGAAGGCTGAACTAAAGATAAGTAATCCTGTGCGTGGGGAATGGAGCAAAAGGTTGTTGCATTAATCACAGGAACTTACAGTTTAGCATTGCCTACGGGCAAATCCATTTAGTTAGTAAGATGTTACTATGTTGATTACTTGATGGATTTTGTAACCTTGACTTACATAAAAATATTTCAAAATTGAACAAATTAAAGGCAAAGAGATGATATGGATCATACCTTCTTGTAAAACTGTTAACTCGATCATGTTAATGAAACAAGACTAAACAAGTTGTATAAAGATAGGTTTTTAGAGCCTTTTGATTATGAATCAAATACAACTTGTGAATCTTGTATCATGGAAAATATGACTAAATCTTCATTTAGTGGACATGGAGAGCGAGTTACGGAGTTGTTAGAGATGGTACACACAGTCGTGTGTGGGACCTATGACAACAAATGCAAGAGGAGGGTATTCATTCATTACTTTCACTGATGATTCTAGATTTCGATATATGTATTTGATGAAATACAAATCCGAATCGTTTGAAACGTTCAAAGAATTCAAAAGTGAAGTATAGAAACTAAAGGCCAAAAGTATTAAAGTTCTTCGATTAGATCGAGAAGGGAATACTTAAGCAATAAGTTTCTAGATCATCTTAAGCGAAATGGTATTATCTCACAATGGACATGGTGATGATCCATGATGAGTTATACCAATCTTCCAGTATCCTTCTAGGGTTATACCTTAGAAACGATCGCATATCTACTAAATCAGATACCTTCTTATTTCCTCCTCAAGACTTCATATGAGTCATGGATAGGGAGGAAACCAAGTCTTAAGTATGTTAAGATTTGGATTGTCTAGCTTATGTCAAAAGGTTTAACATTGATAAGTTTGGGACAAGATCTGATAAGTGTAAACTAGTGGGATATCCTAAAGAAAGTTTAGGGTATCACTTTTATAATCCAACTAACTAAAAGGTGTTTGTTGAAACACGCTGCCTTATAGGAAAAGAAGTTTTTCCTTAAAGGGTTAGTGGGAGTAAAATATATCTTGAAGAAGTTCAAGAACCACAAAACACTACAGATCAAGTGAAGGAATCTGTATAAGTAAATAAACGTATTGTACCACAACCAAGTCGTAAATATGGTTTAGTACCGAAGATACCTGCATGGTATGGATTCATCATAGATGATGATGATGAGGTACGCATCATAGTAGATGATGATCCAGTTACATACGATGAGGTATGAGTATTAGATACTCAAGAGAAATGACTGCTGATCATAAAATCTGAAATGGGTCTTTGGAGAAAGACTAAAGCAGATGGCTAGGTGTAGACCTATAAGACCTGACTAGTGATAAAAAGATTTCAAATAAAGTCAATGAGTTGACTAAAATGAAATTTTTCACTAGTGAAAATGCATATATAAATTCGAATTTTATTTGCAATTGTAGCTTACTATACAAAAGGATGTATGTATGATACAACCAAGATGATTTATCTCTATATAGATGGAGTAAATCAAGTATGTAAGTTACAACAATCCAATTATAGATTGGAGCAAATTTCTCAAAGATGGAACATCCGTTTTGATGAGACAATCAAAGGAGTTTGATTTTATCAAAGACGATGATGAACCAAGTGTGTACAAAGTAGTGAGAGCACTGTGACATTCCAAGTATTATATGTTGATATAATATTGATAAGGAATGACATACCGATACTACAATCAGTAAAGATGTGGTTGTCTAAACACTTCTCTATGAAGGACTTGGGAGAAACATCCTATATTTTGGGGATAAAGATCTATAGAGATAGATCACATAGGATGCTCGGTTTAACCCAAAGACTATACATCAATTCGTTGATATGTACTAGACTTGATATTGCTTATGTACGATAAGCAGATATCAGTTTCATTTATGGAAAAGAATATTAGAAAAGAGTTTCTAATGATGAGTCTGATATAAAACTAGAGGGCTTAACAAACTCAAGTTTGTTCGGACTAATCAAGATAACAGCATATCCGTTTCAGGTAATATGATTACCTTGAACGGTGCTGATAAGTGGTTTTTATACCTACAAATTGAATACATTTGAGCTTGATAAATTGCTTATCTTTAAGTATTTATGTTAGTTTATATGTGTTTTTACGTGTTTGTTGTAATTTAGGTTTTATAGTAAGTTTACGTGTTTTCTGTTCATTTACGCGTCTTTTTACCACATTATTATAGGATGTGGCTTTATATTACTTTTTATGTGTTTTATGTTGTATTGTAGGTATTATAATAAGGGCTTGCTTGTTCATGGCTTGGTTTGCCCGGTTCGCGTTTTCGGCGTGCCGTTTACATGGCGGCCAACTTTCGACCTTGATCCATTTCGATTCTCCAATTGTGCCAAATATGAAAGTTGTAGAATTTCTCCTCAGCTTTCCAAAACATCTTGAATCAACGCAATCGGAGGTCGGACGCAAAAGTTATACAAAAAATACGAAGAAATTCAGCAGCAGCCTATTGAGGCCAACTTTTGACATGGATCCGTTTTGAATCTGCAATTTGGTAAAACATGAAAGTTGTAGCTCTACGAAGTTCCTTTCCATAACATCTTGAATTACCTCAATCGGAGTTCGTATGAAGAAGTTATGGCCAGAACACGAAAGGACCCTGAAGCAGCCAACTGTCAGATTTTCTGCACTAAGGCGCAGCTGCGCCCATTTTGTACTAGGAAATGGCGCAGCTGCGCCGGTTGCCAGGCAGCCCAAGATTTTGGCGCAGCTGCGCCGTTTTTGCACTATGGTGCGGCGCAGCTGCGCCGTGCGCCAGTCCAGCCACGAGCAGAGTGCTATAAAAGCCACTTTTTGAGCCCTAAAACAGAACATATCTGATTTCCCTTCCTTGGGGCTGCTATGGGCGATCTTGGAGATGAAAAAGGAAGCTCCCATGGAGGTTGGAAGTGGATTACATCAATGAAAACATGATTTGGATGAGGATTTGGGGTTGTTTCTCTTCCTTTTCTCTCTCTATTTCTATGTATCATTGAATGTTTGTATTGGAACTTCATCTTTTGAAGAAATTGGATCTTGTTGTATAGTTTATATTGATATATTTCATTGTTAATCTTGTTAGTTGTTCTTAGATTGTCTATTGTGGTTTGGGATTAATTGCTTAATTGCCTAGCTAACAATTACCTTGATAACTCACACGGAACCGAGATGGGGAGTGTGAGTTTAGATCCGACCATAATAGCTTGTGTTCATGATTTCACATGGCGTTGGAATGCATGATTCGTGCTAAGGATAGACATATACCGAAGCACCACTCGTAGTCGTTGGAGAACTTGTGCTTAAACCCGTTTTTCTCTAGGTCACATAGACATATAGTGATCTAATTAACTTGGGTGTTCCTTCTCGTTCTGTTGCCCTTGGGTCGGATCTGAGTTGGATATGGGTATGGTGCAACGAAAGTTGGTCATGCTTTGTTTTCGTGTTCTCGACTAACAATCTTTGATAATCAGTTTGACTTAACGGGAAGTGTATTGATGTAAACGAAGCAATAGGTGAAAATTGTAGTCTCTTGTATATATTATCTTGCTTCAATTTATAAATAGTTAGTGTTAATTTAATTTCAGTACATTCAATCAATTTCTTTATTCATTTGTTTAAATAGGATTGAATTGGTTATAAGTTTGTGTTTGGCAATTCTTGTTAATAATTCCTCGTGGGATCGATACTCTACTTACTCTTTATTACTTGTTGACCGCGTATACTTGAGCGTTTTGTTCATTCAAACGAACTCGTCGAGGTCGGAACTCATTAAATATAAAAACATAAAAACAGAACAAAAACAAGTTCCGACCGAGACCCCAACAGGTGCTGCAGTGAGTTGGAGAAGTTCCAAACAGCAAGGAGTTGCTGATTTAGTGACAAAGACATAGTAAATAACTATAAGTGAAGCTGCAAAGGTGATTGTTTGGTTCAACAAGTTCATTACAGAACTTATAATTGTTCTTAGCATTAAATGAGTTTCATTTGCCGAAGAACATAGGTCTCATCTGAAATCCAAACATATGTTGTAACACTTTCATATGATTAGATGAATCATTGAAAAGGAGACGACACCATACAGATGGCAAGCTCTTAGAACAACATTACAGATCCATTAACTAAAGCATTTACTAAGCAATTTGTACGCCACTTAGAGAAGAATGGTATAGGGATACCAAAGGGCGATTGACTTTAGTGCAAGTGGGAGATTGAAAGTAATATGCCCTCAAGCCAATCACATTTGATGTGATAAGCATATACTTTGTAATCTTGTTCGTTTATTAATAAAAGAATCAAGGCATTTCTTTATTCATGATTAATTACTTAAATTAATCAAATGGATAAACCCATAGCTTTTGAGCAATGCTTTTAGAACCATGATGAGGATGATGCTAATGAGATCTAAATTCAAGATAGCTCAAAACTAAAATTGTTCATAATCGTTGGATCACTAAAAAGGGGATTAGTAGATCCGGATAGATTGGTACATACTATGCTTGCTCTTATGAAAAGGATGATTGATCTCATAATTATTTGTGTAGAGACACTAAAGCAAGTATGTAGGTGCTTATTAGAGAATAAGTTCACTGAACGTGACTCGCTCAAGGAACACCTAATGGAGTCTTACTTGCCTGTCAATAGGAGTTCCTTTTGTGATAGTAGTACAAGTGATCCTTGGACTTGAGATCATCATAGTATCTTGTGTATGATGAATTATGTTTTGACATATTCCTTAAAACCTTTAGGGTGTATCAAAGGGAATGATCGGATATAATAAGTCATACATGGAGATAGGTGAATGATCAACAAAGAATCTACCACTTCTAGTAAAAGAAGCGAATGTCCTATGCGATTCGATAAATGACAACTCAGTAGTCCTTGGCCAAGGCAGAATGAAAATTAGAAAGTAGTTTCTAATTTACATTAATTAGAGTTATTCATTTAAGGATCGAAATGCATATAATCAAATAAAATAAGACTTGACAATTATACCATGTCTTATATTTGATTGGGACGTTGTGAGGTAGAAGGATTGAATTGTACGGTAACTATTCGCTGAATAGGTTCTTTTGTGATTAAATGTTGAAATCTATATTATCTGGAAAGTCGTTGATCGCTAAGGGGGCTTACCCTTATTATGGAATAAGTATTATTTATTTAAATGAATTAAATAGTTTAATTTATTTATATAAATAAGATTAGAATAGTTCTAATTAATTTATTCTATAACCGGTTTAATATGGAGAACCTAAAGGGTCACACCACAAAAGGAAAATAATTATTTAAGAAGTAAATGGCATAATTGTAATAATGAATTAAGTATATTTAATTTATACTATGTGGATAGAATAAATTAAATAACTTAATATTTATTATTTAATATTTATACTATGTGGATAGAATAAATTAGATTAGGAGTTTAATTAAAAACCATATTCCTAAAGGTGTTAGGAGGGTTTACTAAATCTATAAATAATAGAAGTCTTATTATGGATTAAGGTTACACACATACACTTCCACAAGTTTTGGGAGAGTACTCATATATTCTCTAGAGAGAGAAAACTAGGGTTTGCCATCACCCACTTCTTGAATTATTGTTATTCCTTGGTGGATCACCTCTAAAGGCCAAACACTTTGGTGGCTAACATTGATCGTTGGAATCCAATCGGTGAAATTCAAGGAGATCGTGAAGGATTTGGAGGTGAATTTGTACCCGTTGAAGCTTTGAGTTCTACAAGGGTATATCTCTAACTTCTTCTTTATTAATTAATAATTGCGCATAAAGGTCGATCCTGAATTATGGTTTGTAAAATTTTAAATTTGATTTTACCATACTTCCGCTATTTTGTGCAATTTGATTGCGACTATGAATATTACAAACCAACAACATATAGGTTTAGAAACCAAACTCACGAAGATTGTAAATAAAACAAATCACAATTCCTTTCTTATCTAAATTAAACCCCACTAGGATTAAAATGGGTGCACCCATAATTCAGTGAAAGTAGTATGCACACAAAACAATTATATTTGATATAATGTAGCATGTACTTTATAATCTTATTCATTTATTAATAAAAGTTTATTTACACAAATGCATTTTCGTTATCCATATTTAATAGATAATATTAATTGTGATAAACCCATAGTCATTGAGCAATGCTTTTAGAATCATGATGATGTTCACGCTAATGAGATCTAAATTCAAGATAACTCAAAACTAAAATTATTCCGAATCATGTGATTATTAAAACGGGGATTAGTTAATCCGGATAGATTAGTACATACTATGATTACACTTATGAAGAGAATGATTGATCTCATAATCATTTGTGTAGAGACACTAAAGCAAGTATGTAGGTGCTTATTAGATAATAAGTTCACTGAACATGACTCGCTCAAGAAACACCTAATGGAGTCTTACTTACCTGTCAATAGGAGTTCCTTTGTGATAGTAGTACAAGTAATCCTTGGACTTGAGATCATCATAGTATCTTATGTATAATGAATTATATTTTGACATATTCCTTAAAACCTTTAGGGTGTATCAAAAGGTAAGATTGAATATAACAAGTTATACATTGAGATTGGTGAATGATCAACAAAGAATCTATCAGTTCTAGTAAAAGAAGAGAATGTCCTATGCAATTCGATAAATGACAACTCAGTAGTCATTGGCCAAGGTATAATGGAAATTAGAAAGTAGTTTTTAATTTACATTGATTAGACTTATTTATTTAAGGATCAAAATGCATATAATCAAATAAAATAAGATTTGATAGTAATACCATGTCTTATATTTGATTGAAACGTTGTGAAGTAGAATGATTAAATTGTACGGTAACTGTTCGCTGAATAGGTTCTTTTGTGATTAAATGTTGAAATATATATTATCTGAAAAGTCGTTGATCACTAAGGGGGCATACCCTTATTATGGAATAAATATTATTTATTTAAATAAATTAAATAGTTTAATTTATTTATATCAATAAGATTAGAATAGTTCTAATTAATTTATTCTATAACCGGTTTAATATGGAGTACCTAAAGGGTCACATCGCAAAAGAAAAACAATTATTTAAGAAATAAATGGCATAATTGTAATAATGAATTAAGTATATTTAATTTATACTATAGGGATATAATAAATTAAATAGCTTAATATTTATTATTTAGTATTTTGAAAATACTAATTATAAATTAATAAGAGTAGTCTTATTATTATTATTATTACTATTATCATTATTATTTAGTTCTTAAATGATTTAGAAATTAATTAATAAGAGTATTCTCATAATTAAGAATTAAGTTCTCAAATGTTTAGAAATTATAATTATTATATTAAGTTAATTAAGTTCCTAATTAAATTAGGAGTTTAATTAAAAAATCATATTCCTAAAGGTGTTAGGATGGTTGACAATATCTATAAATAAGAGAAGTGTTATTATGAATTAGGGTTATACACATACACTTTCATAAGTTTTGAGAGAGTACTCACATATTCTTTAGAGAGAGAAAACTAGGGCTTGTCATCACCCACTTCTTGAATTATTATTATTTCTTGGTGGATCACCTCTAGAGGTCAAACACTTGGGTAGCTAACGTTGATCATTGTAATCTAATCGACGAAATTCAAAGAGAACGTGAAGAGCTTGGAGTTAAATTTGTACCCGTTAAAGCGTTGAGTTCTACAAGGGTATATCTCTAATTTATTCTTTATTAATTAATAATTGCGCATAAAGGTCAATCCTGAATTATAATTTATAAAATTTTAAATTTGATTTTACCATGCTTCCACTATTTTATGCAATTTGATTGTTATGAATTTTTACAAACCAACAGTGGTATCAATAGGCAAATTTTATGAGAATTATTAATTGTTTTGATTATATATATATATATATATATATATATATATATATATATATATATATATATGTATTTAGAATAATTTATTGGGCATAATTTATTTTATAATTTTTTTTATATGCCGAAATTAGATTATCGGTTGGTTATTTCCTACTGTTTCGGTAATATAATATTTCGTTTATATATCAATTCGGCAATGCAAATTGGATACCATCAATTCGGCAATGGCAATCCTCTTTTGTGCAATCCATGGCTTCGGATATAATATATATATATTGATTCATGATTTCCTGTAAGTTTTTTGGTTACATATTGAAGGAATTATCATCCGTGCTCCTGTCATTCCTTTTGGTTGGAATATATACAATATACATGGTTGCCATATAAGGCTTTTAGTCAGGCTACAATTTAGGCTAAATGTTAGGTATTGTTACAAGGATTTTAGTCAGGCAACAGTTTAGGCTAAATTAACAGATTTGACTAGATTATTTACATAATCTATCACACCCCCGTAGTCGAAGCAGGAGGTTCTCGTACGCTGAGACTGTTCCGAAAATCATCAAAGAGTATGCGCGGAAGTCCTTTAGTGAAAATATCAGCAATTTGGTAACGAGATGGAATATGGAGGACACAAACTTGTCCACGGGCAACTTTTTCGCGTACGAAATGTATATCCATTTCAATGTGTTTAGTGCGCTGATGTTGAACTGGATTCCCCGAGAGATATATGGCACTAACATTGTCACAGTATACCAATGTAGCCTTGTGGACCGGGCAGTGAAGTTCTAAGAGAAGGTTCCGGATCCAACATGATTCGGAGACAACATTTGCCACCCCTCTGTACTCGACTTCAGCACTAGATCGTGACAGAGTGGGTTGTCGCTTAGAGGACCAAGAGATCAAGTTGTCTCCAAGAAATACAAAATAACCTAAGGTGGATCGTCTCGTATCTGGGCATCCACCCCAATCAGCATCGGTATAGGATATGAGACCAGAAACTGAAGACTTGTAGAGATGTAATCCAAAATCAAGAGTTCCTTGAATGTGTCGCAGAATTCTTTTTAGAGCATTCATATGTTCATCCTTCGGATCATGCATGTGTAAGCACACTTGTTGCACGGCATAGGATATATCTGGTCTCGTGAATGTAAGATATTGCAATGCTCCAGCCAAACTTCGATAATGTGTGGGATCCTTATATGCAGATCCCGAGGAGGCACTCAACTTAGATTTCGTATCTACCGGAGTAGGAGTAGGTTTGCAAGAAGTCATGCCGGCTCTGTCAATGATTTCTTCAGCATATTTTCGTTGGCAAAGAAATAACCCTTTTTCATGTTGAGTTACTGCAATACCTAGAAAATAGCTTAATGGGCCCAAATCTTTCATAACAAATTCAGATGCAAGTAGTGACATAATAAACTGACGAAGACTATCAGATGATGCTGTTAGGATGATGTCATCAACATAAAGTAGAATGTATGCCATGTCATGTCCTTTGTGATACATAAATAATGAGTGATCAGATTTGGTATGCGAGAAACCAATGGTAGAAACAAAATCAGTAAACTGTTGATACCAAGCACGAGGAGCCTGTTTGAGGCCATACAAGGACTTTTGCAACAAGCACACATAATCAGGATGAACTGGATCTCGAAATCCCATAGGCTGGTGCATGTAAACGGTTTCATGAAGGTGTCCATGCAAGAAAGCGTTTTTAACATCCAACTGATGTATAGGCCATGATTTTGACAGAGTTATGCTGAGAACAGCCCGAATAGTAGCAGGTTTCACCACCGGGCTAAATGTTTCATCACAATCCACACCCACTTTTTGAGACCTGCAATCACCAACAAGACGGGCTTTGTGCCTCTCAAAAGAACCGTCAGATTTCTTTTTATGTCTAAAAATCCACATAGAGCGAATTATATTCATTTTAGAAGGACGGGGCACCAACTCCCACGTCTTATTTTTAATAAGAGCATTAAATTCATCAAGCATGGCCGCTTTCCAATTCGGGTCGGACAAGGCAGCTTTTGGGTTACGGGGAAGAGGGGATGGTGTAACCGTGGTTGTCAAATTATATTGACGTTTGGGCTTAAATATCCCATGCATGCTGCGGGTAGCCATGGACCTTGAGGTAGGTGGGCCAGATTGGTTCAGATGTGAGCTAAGCCCAGAAGATGGGGGCTGCCCATTTGTGGACGGGATAGGGCTTGGAGGTTCCACGTGTGGACTGGGCCTGTTTGGTGTGTGAGGTGGGGTTTGTGAGCTTTGGGTTTGGGCCAGTGGGGATGGATGGGGCTGAATGTTACTTTGGTTTAGTAAATGATGCTGCAACAAAGGGTGCAAATTATAATCTAAAAAATCATAAGTAGTAAAAGATGGGGTATGCAACTTAGAAAATGGAAATTGGGACTCATAAAATGTGACATGTCTAGAGATAATAATTTTGCGACTAGATAAAACATAACATTTATATCCTCTATGATTAGGTGGGTAACCTAAAAAGACACACGGTGTGGAACGGGATTGTAGTTTATGAATTGTGGTAGAGAGGAGAAGAGGATAGCAAAGACAACCAAAAACCCGTAAGTGTGAATAAGTTAGATCCCGGTGATAGAGAATTTGAGTTAGAGAGTAGTGTTTGAGCATTTTGCTAGGGAGAATGTTCAAGAGGTATGTTGCCATTTGTAAAGCATGATGCCAAAAAGAAGAAGGCATGGATGAGTGAGCAAGGAGGGTTTGAATCAAGTTGTTTATGGTTCGTATTTGTCGTTCGGCTTTTCCATTTTGTGGGGAAGTGTGTGGGCATGAGAAACGAAATATCATACCATTTTTGTGGCAGAATAATTTAAATGGCTCATTATCATATTCCCTCCCATTGTCACATTGGAAACATTTAATATTCTTCTCAAATTGTGTTTTGATGTACACACTAAATGATAGAAAAATGGAATAAACTTGTGATTTTTTGCCAATAGGAAAAGTCCATAACAAATTAGTGTAATCATCCAAGAGAAGAATATAATACTTATGACCTGCCGAACTTAAAATAGGAGATGTCCACAAATCACTATGCATGATATCAAATGGCATTGTAGTGCAAGAAGAAGATGGATGAAATGGCAATTTAACGTGTTTCCCAAAAACACAAGATTCGCAAAGAGAGGAGCAGGAAAGACTGTTACAATCAATAAACTTATTATTGCAAAGAGAGCGTAAAACAGGTGCTCCCGGGTGTCCTAATCTATTATGCCATCAGACAGGAGAAATAGTTGCAAAAGATGACGAAGAGGTGACTACATGGTTGATGGTGTTGGTAATAGGATAAAGATCCCCGGTGCTATCACATCTCATTATAGGCATCCCCGTCTGAAGATCCTTCACAGAAAATCCAAATGGATCAAATTCAATGGAAACATTATTGTCAGTTGTAAAACGACGCACAGATATCAAGTTTTTAATAAGTTTGGGTGCATGTAGGACATTATGTAACTGTAAAGGTGGATGGGGAGGGGGAAGGTTCGTTTGCCCAAAACCATGAATTGGAATTTCTTGTCCACTTCCAACAATAATATTTTTATTAATGCTCATATTAAGATAAGAGGAGAGAGTACCTTGAGATGCCGTCATGTGTGAGGTTGCACCAGTATCCATGTACCAGTTTTCATCAGGAGCATTAAGAGTCATAGTATGCATTGCTTGCTCGATGTCGGTAGGAGCATAATTCAAAGGTGGTAGCACATAAGCTGTGTGAGCTTGCTGTGGTCGATTTCCCAAGATGTCGGGCTGACGAGCCGTAGGTGGCCTAGTCCACGCTGAGGTGGGGTATGGACAAGGTGGGGAGGCCCATGGTTGCTGGACCCACCCCCATGGTGGTGGTTGTCCCCATTGTTGCTGCCAGGGACGTGATTGCTGCTGTTGGTGGCTGTTTCTGCCATTGGTCTGGTTATGGACTCCACGACCGCAACCTTTTCCACCATTATTTTTCCCTTTGTTAATATTGTGGTGCTGGCCTCATTTGTGACTGCTTCTTCCATTACTCGAACCAGAATTGGAACCTTTACCATCATCAACAACATTCCCGGTGGTGAGAAGAGCGGTGCCTGCGACTGCAGCGGTGGCAGTAGCTTGCTTTGCTTTACGGGTTTCTTCAAGAATCAACCTTGAACGAACCTCATAAAATGGAGGCAGAGGATCACTCTATTGGATGTAAGAAGCAACACCATCGTAGTTATCATTTAATCCCGTAATCAATTGAATAACTAACCTTTGATTCGACACGGGCGCTCCGACGTTGGCTAGTTGATCGGCCAACATTTTAAGTTCTTGACAATAGGCAGATATGTTAGGAAAATCGTCCATATGCACGGTGCTGAATTGTTTCTCCAGGTAAACGGCCCTTGAAATCTTGTTGTCTTGAAAAATGTTTTGGAGTCGATCCCATGCTTGTTGAGCAGTCGAATCGGGTTGTAAGATGGTGTGCAATAAGTCATTGGAGATAGTGCCATAAATCCATTGAAGGACTATAGCATCCAAGCGCGACCATAGTTGTTCATCGCGTTCAACAACCTGTTCTTTTTCTTTATCGGTTGTTCTTGGTTTAGGAGGAATGATGTGGTCAGTAACTTGGTATGCTCGGCAATGGATCTTGAATAGCTCTGCCCATGAGGAGTATTGGCCTTTCTCCATCTCAAGAGTCACAGGGATAAAGTTTTTAACATTATTAACTGCTAGAGCAGGATGAAACTTCTGTTCAGCCATTTGTTGTGTAGGAATGAAAAGAGAGAAAGAGGACAAGAGGAATAGGAGAATAGGAGGAGAAGAAATGGCAGAGCAGCTAGGAAAAAACTTTAAAGCTCTGATACCATGAAGGAATTATCATTCGTGCTCCTGTCATTCCTTTTGGTTGGAATATATACAATATACATGGTTGCCATATAAGGCTTTTAGTCAGGCTACAATTTAGGCTAAATGTTAGGTATTGTTACAAGGATTTTAGTCAGGCAACAGTTTAGGCTAAATTAACAGATTTGACTAGATTATTTACATGATCTATCATATATATATATATATATATATATATATATATATATATATATATATGTGTGTGTGTGTGTGTGTGTGTGTGTGTGTGTGTGTTAACAAGCTAATTTAGTACTAAAGCAACTTTCGGATTTGGATTTCATAAAGCAACAGTGCATGTTCGGTTTTTGGCATACTTGGCATTCAGATTATATATTTGTATATATATATTATGATTACCGAATGGTATATATATATATATATTAATTCGCTAAACAATTTGGTAACTTTATGTAAATTTTAAAATTTCAAAATAAAGGAGCTTATTTTGGGTAATTTTAAAATAATAAAAATAAATAGTTTATTTTTAAATATTTTTATAATTAAAATAAAATATTTATTTAAAACATAAAATTGAATTTCATGCAACTTTAATTACCCATTAAATAATATCAATACATATATGAAATAATTTATTTAATTCATGAGATAAATATTATTTATTGATATATATGTTGATATATATGATAAAAATTAGATTGATTATGGAATATTGACCAATATGATTGAATTTAATTTTAATTAAATGCATGAATATATGAGTTTTATAAATGAGGTTTGTGTACCTCGTTTTTTTTTATAATTTTTCTAAAGTAAATTCTATCTCCCTCCTATGTATTTTTCCTTGACTGTTGATTAATGTTTCTTATTTATTGTAAATAATTTTGTAATAGGATTAGTTAAAATTATTTTGAAGAATTGGAAGAAGCAAGGAGCGTATGAAAACTCATTTGTAATGGAGCCCGAATTTAAATGTAATAGTTACATTTAATTTAATTTAATTTAATTTTGCACCCTAGGTTTGACCTTTTGGTTCACTTGGTGGCAAAAGGTTGCTGCATTAATCATATGAATTTATAGTGTAGCATTGCTTATGGGCAAGTCTATTTAGTTAAAAAGATGTTACTATGTTGATTACTTGATGGATTTTGTAAACTTGACTTATATAAAAATATTTTAAAATTGAACAAACTAAAGGCAAAGAGATGATATAAATTTTATCTTCATGCAACACTGTTAACTCGGTCATGTTAATGAAACAAGACTAAACAAATTATATAAAGATAGGCTTTTAGAGCCTTTTGATTATGAATAAAATACAACTTGTAAATCTTATATCATGGACAATATGACTAAATTTACACTTAGTGGACATGTAGAGAGAGTTGCAGAGTTGTTAGAAATGGTACACACAGTTGTGTATGGGACTTATGACAACATTTGCAATAGGAGGGTATTCAATCATTACTTTCACTGATGATTTTAGATTTCGATATATGTATTTGATGAAATACAAATCTAAATCGTTTGAAACGTTCAAAGAATTCAAAAGTGAAGTATAGAAACTAAATACCAAAAGTATTAAAGTTCTTTGATTATGTAACGACCCTGAAATTCGACCCACTTTATTACCTTGAATTTTGTATTTATTATACACTATCTTCATAACGTGCAAATTTCGGTCCGTTAATAAATCTTTAATCACCTTAATTGATCCATTAGCTGATTTCAAAATCATCAATTACAAAATTTTCGGTATAATTTTTTTTTTCTTCTCAATTCAATCATTGTATTAAAACATTTGGACATTTAAAAATCCTTCACCTGGATCCTAGTCCCTAGATCGCAACCTTTACTTTTCTTTTCTTTCTTGTATCATAAAGCTCGGTATTCAATTTTAATATCATTCGTATCCATACAAATATTCTTTATTTCATGATTCATCATTAGACATATAATAGTCTCTATCATAACATCTATGTTGAACAATTACAGTTCACAGTTTAAATTATACTCATCATATTCAGATCCAACTTATCTGTACATATAGCATATTAAGGCAACCTTGACAATTTTCCACATTGAATAATAATATAAACATTTCATAATAACTTCATAACCTTTTAGGAAATTCCGTCTCTATATAATATGATATTCTTGAAATTCATTTCTTAACCTATATTGCGGAATTAAATAATAAATATCCTTTCTATGCAGCTTCTCGTATAGCCTAGGATCATAAAATAATCAAATAATAATTATTTATCTTTTCATGATATTAATTTAATTAATTAATATCATCTATAACGTAATTAACGCTACCCGACGATTTATTTTAGGGTACCGGGTTAATTATTAATTAATATAGTTAATTATATTAACCTCGTTCCTTCATTATATTAATTTAACTTAATATTAAACACCTTCAATACGGGCAACCCGACTTATCGGATAAATTTTAGCACATTTAGTTGTCCGGATTTTCATTTAATCATTTTCTAACCTTTAAACTTAATAGATTAATATTTAAATATTAATCCCCAATATTTAATATTTTTATAAAAATATTAAATTTAATGCTCAAACATCATTTCTATATTTTTAGTATTTTTCTATAATTTTTAAATAATTTTTAAACATTTATTTCAATTAAAATTCACTTCTGAGGGTATTTTGGTAATTTCTGCGCCCTTAGGGACATAACCGGAATTTCCCAAAAAGTCCAGAGACATTTTCGTAAATTCAGCAACTCTAGGGACATATCGGGAATTTTCCAGAAAGATAGGGGGCATAATCATAATTTCCGCGCTAAGGGACATGTTCGGTATTACCGAAAAAGACCAAGGGCACGTTGGTAATTTTCAGTCGTGCCGGTCACCCGCGCAAAGCGCGACGACTGTTTTTACCGACGCCAAATGGCGTCGTTTCGGCACTTCTTCCAGAAATTTCTTTCGTGCATCGCGCGGCCTGCCCTAAACGCTCCAAAACGCCGTCGTGTTATGCTGCGTTCCGGAAAAAAAAATGGCTGTCACGCCATGCGCGGCAGCCCTTATTATTTCTTCTTCTTCCTTTGCCGTAACAGTGCACCAACTTCCAACAATTTTCCATTTTTGATCAAGTTTTTCACCACAAAAATAACTTTAAAAATCATATAATTCATACATATATATCCAAAAATTATTTAGAATAATTATTCTAACTCTTTGCAATTTTTTCCAGACAATTATTTTAACATCATAATTTCACAAAATAACTTAAATAAAAGATTTTATACCTTCCAAGCTTAATATTCCTCCCTTGATGGCTCCAAGAATCTCTTCTTTTGCGGTGGCCATGGAGGTTTCCGGCAAAGGTGGTGGTGTTCGGTGGGCGGAGAAGAGAGAGTTGTGAGTGTTGCTTGTTGCTTCTTTTCTTATTTCTTTTCTTTTTTCCTTTTATTCTTTATTGCTTCCACACACACACACACACACACAGATATATATATATATATATATATATATATATATATATATATATATATATATATATATATATATAACCCAAAGCATGCCTCTAAATAATTTTTTAAAACTCCTTTTAAGTCTACTGCCTTAGTTGCCTTCTCGGACGTTCTAAATCAGAAAATTTTCATGCAAATTTATTAATTTAATACATTACGTAGTCATTACATGTAATAAATATTTTATAAAATAAATATAAAATATTTATTTTAATTTACCAAAATTCATAACATGATTTATTATTAATTTTAATACCTCTTTTGGGTACTTTACTTGACAAATTTTGTACACGTATAACGCCATGCATGTAATTATATGAGATAATTTATACCTCCAAAATTCATAAAATAATACATATGACGTATAAAAATTATTTTTCGTAATTTTTCACATCGTTAGTTAGACAACATGTTACCCTAACATGTTCACATTTCCGAAATATTATTCTTCATAAAAGTCATAAAAATTCCATTATACATAAACATAATTTTTAATAATTTAAAACCTTTCTTTTTCCTCATTTATTTTCCCATTTCTTTATCATTTAACATTGATTTCTTTATATATAAATTATATAATTTATATATTTACATTCTCCTTTCTTAAATAATTTCTTAAATTTCTCCATAATCATCAATTAATTGCATAACTAAAATTATACATTTATTAATCATTTCATTAATTTAATCATCTTATATAAATTATATAATAAGTCTTATATAATTATTTTTCCATTACTCTTTTACTTTAATTTTCTTATATAAATTATATACTTTATTAGTATATAATTTATAAAATTCTTTTCTCTTAAATAATTTCTAAACCTTCACCATAATTATTGATTAATTAAATAATCAATATTTCTAATTTTACCAACTTTCTCATTCACTTTTATTTAACTTTGGATTAATTTAATTATTAATCCCTTAATTCTCATAATTAATAAAATTTATAATTATCACAATTAAACATGCACGCATATATATACAAATGTATATATATTCATTTAATATCTAATAACATTATTTAAATAATAATTCCTGCACCTTCACAATAATTTTATTGTACAATTTACTGTACCATTACATGAAATTTCTTTTATTCCTCATAAATTATTTTTAAACAATTTATTTACTTTTTCAATTATTTTAAATCAATACAATTCATCACCATTTCTATATAGATTTAATTTACGAATTAAATCTCATCCCATAACTTAAATCACATAAAATATCATAATTAATTTAAAGTATTTTGATAATTTTATCAATTAAATTCTTATTTAATATTATTAAAGAAATTCTGAAAATTCGGATCCTCACAGATTAGATTTAGAAGGAAATACTGTAATGTCCTAGAATTTTCACGTCATTATTAATTAAATTATTAATTTAAATTCTAACGAGTTAGTTTTACGAGATCATTTAAATTTTTTTTATGTGATTAATTAATTACGTGATTAAATGATTATGTGTTTAATTACTAGAATTAATTAAAGGGGGTTACTAATATGTTATTAAATTAGTGAACAAACCCTAAAGTTTTAATATCAAAATAATTGAAAAGTTTCTTATTAATTAAATATTTAATTAAATTGAATATAATGAGTTAATTAAATATAATAAATTAATTAATATGATTATTAATTAATGTAAATAATGTGAAATATTAATAATAATATTTATTAGTCTATTTAGTAATTTAATACTTATGGGTTAGAATATTTAGTTATTTATTCAATCTAATTATTTATTTAATCATGGATTGAATAATTAATGTGTAAATTATTAAATTAGCCCAACATGGGTCAATTAGTAGCCCAAGTGGAGAATAATAAAATTTGACAAATTAGTAGCCCAAACAATTTAATAGAAGCCCAATTGGTATTTTAAATAAAGCCCAATAATTGGCCCACTTGGAAAATACTTTATATAACTATTTATTTATTAAAGTAAAATGGAAATGACAACTTTTTTGGGACAAAGGATGGTCCATCAGTCGAGCATGTTAGTAGAAGAGAGAGAAAAATGATATTTTGTTTTCATTTTAGTTTATTTTTCATTTATTTAATAAATGGTTGCTTGTTTTATTTTTGTAGTACATGAATACCATGCCTCTTTTCACCAACTCTAGTCTTTAGTCTATTTATTGTGTAAGTATCCATCTAGGTGCATGATGACTTTTAGATATAGTTTTTGTATCTAAAATTTTACAAGTATACTTGCATTTGTGGACATTGCATTTCATTATTTTTTCCAAGTTTCAAAAGAGAGAGTTTGAGAGAAATAGCTTGTGAGAGTAAATATTTTGAGAGAGCTTGGATTGTTCATGTCTTCAAGTTTCACAACATATTTTTGGAAGAAAAAAGAAGATAGCCATTAAAACAAGGTAATTGTTATTTTAAATATAGTTTTGCTTTTAAATTAAATAAATTATCATGTTAGTATAAATATGTTAATATAGTTAATAATGTATGGTAGTAATATTTATGTCATGCTTGAGTTTAATATGATTGGTTTGTATTTTTGTATATTTTGTATGCTAAAATATGTGTTTAGTAGTGTATAATCAAGTCTTGAAATTTATGACCTAAAATATTTTTATAAAACTTAGGCTTGATGTTCTAATATTATAGAACATCAAATCATGAGAAAAATAAAGTTTGAATCACTCAAAATGGAGTTATATACAAAAAGTTATGATTTGTGGTAGTTTATGTGATGTAAAATTTTTTATAAAAAAAGAATAATATTAAATCATGAAAAAATAAATTTTCATGTTATAAATTGATATTAAGTGATTGGTAATTTTTTTTAATTTTTATTGAGGATTTAAAGCCACGCGCAATGCGCGGCATGAAATTTCCACGAAATTACCATACTGCCCCTCCGTTCTTTTTCGGCAAAATTACTATTTTGCCATCGGATCAGTTTTCAACTTATTTACAGAAATGACATTCGGGTTAAATTTAATTAATTTAAATATTTAAAACTAATTTAAAATTATAACAAAAATAATAATAATACAAAAATGATATTGGGGAGGATATTTTTCATTAAATTTAATATTTAAATATTAATCTAGTTAGCTAAATTATGGTTAAGTTAAATAAATTTATTAGTTATTTATTATTTAAAATGTTAATAATTAATAAAGGTGATAAATTAGCAATTATTATGTAATTACTATTAAATAATAATTAAAGAGAGATAAAAATTTATAAATTAATTATTTATTATTTAAATATTATTAAATAATAAATAAGGATAATTAAGTAATCAATTATTATTTAATTGACATTAAATAATAAATAAGGAGGATTAAAATTAGTAAACTATTATTTAAAGATCATCAGTATGAAGACCCTGAATGACCGGCAAGCAAACAGAAGATCCAAGCACCAACTCCATCAGCAAAGACTGACTGAGAAATGAAGAGTCTTTCATATAGAAGTCTTATGAAATCACTCAAATGAAGATCGTAGAGTTGTCTCAGCATCGTAGAACTAACGAAAAGGAAGATCGTAGAGTCTGCCAGGAAAACGCATAATAAGGCTTGGCAGATTGAAAAGTCCTCTCGGCAGAATGTAGAGTTGTCTCAGCATCGTAGAGCTAACTCTAGGGATCGTAGAGTCAATACAGTCAGTCACTCTACGATTCTCATTATCCAGTTTATGAACCAAGCAGATTCAAGGAGCAACCTCTACATGAGCATTTAGAGTCATGACAGCAAACCTCATAAAGATTGTTCAGAAGGTTGTCCTTGAGCTGTCAAACAAACTGAACGAAGATCTCGTACATCTATAGCATCTAGCCTTAACTGAGATCGTAGAGCAGTTCAAATCATAACTCTACGATTGGACTACGACTTACACCACAAGTCAGATCGAAAAATTGTAAAGCTAAGTTGTAGAATGATAAAGCAAGCTCAGAAGTACAACGTTCAAGCAATCGAGCTGAAGATATTCAAATGCTACCTATCATAAACAACCTTTGATTATACAGCAGAGAATGCAACTGAAGTTCGTAGAGCAGTCCTCTACAATAAAGATCTAGCACCTGAAGGTTCATAGAGCAGTCCTCTATGACATATAGAACCAGGCAGTTCGAGCAAGCCTGAAGTTCATAGAGCAATCCTCTATGATAAGAAATCATCTGTTAAAGCTTAAACCAGATCATAGACTTATGCTCTATATAATTAAAGCACAATGAAGATCACGAAGCATATCGTCAGGACTGCAAGGCTCGGATAAAAACGTAAAGTTAGTAAAGTCAATCACTCTCTGATTTACAAAGAAGCCTATGACAAACAAGATCGTAGAGCTACATAGCAGGACCAGCAGATGACTCAACGATCAGAAGCAAGAAGCTACAACTGGATTTGATCGTCGAGTACTTAAGTGCCAACAAGGATTGAAGACATCTAAGCACTTAAGTCAGTAGTCTCAAAATGAGTTGTTAATTACTTCAGAAACATCCACGTCAACTCTTCTAAGGCATCTGCTATAGAAGAAGTCAGCAATGTTAGAATACTGACTTATGTGTGCTGAGTGTCAGAGCAAAGACTTCTAGTATCATGCATCAGGCTTAAGAAATCAGAAGATTGTGTCCCAACGATCATATTCTCTAAAAGACCTGTCCACTCTAAAGATTGGGAAGAACCCAAGACTGACATCTCTCTCTCTCCAGAGATAAAGAAGACAAGTCAACAAGTCAGAGTCTACAGAGCACTACCACTCTGACTAAATGAATAAAGTATTCATAAAGAAGTCTGAAACTAAACATGCTTCAACGGGAGGATTTGTTACAGAAGGATTTGCTACAGAAAGATTTTCTACAGGAAGATTTGTAACAGTAAGATTTGCAACGGAAAGATAATTCAAAGATCTACATAAAGAACAAAATCTGAAAAAGAAAGGGGGTGAAGAACAAATATACACGACCTAATCTATTGAAAAGCTTCACCAAGAAAAACGGAAAATGTCGAAGGCCTGGCATATGAGCTATGAATCGAAGGATCAAAGAAGCCAAGAACACTTTGAGCTAAGAGGAGTACAGAATGGGATTCTGTGTGAAATACAAGCTAAGTGTTCAACACAACTGCTGAGCAAAAAGCTTATTTAGAACTCAACAATACATTTCGGGTGATCATTGGTATTTGTTGAATACAGAAAGAAGAAGAACATCAACGACAAACATCAGCAGCATTCAAAGGTTAATCACAAGCAGCTGCTAAGTACCTAAAGATGAAGAAGAACAAATGTTTTACTTAGCAGCACAACTCAACAAACAAACAACTCAAGTCTGCTGGACTTAATGAGGGTCATAGTGTCTCGGCATGGAGAACTAAAGAAATCAAGTCTGCTGGACTTGTTGAGTACCGAAGGGTACAAGAGATTCTAAGTCTGTTTGGCTTAGTCTACAGTCCCAAAGATGCTGGCTTTGATGAGGACAAGAGTGTCCTAGTCTTAATGTGACTGAAGGAACCAAATCTGTTGGATTTGATGAGGGCAAGAGTGTCCTAGTCCGGAGGACTAAACCTTAACGGATTTCCTACTTGTCAAAGTAGAAGAGTGGAGTAGGAGTTGTTCAGTCTCCGAACCACTTAAAACTCTTGTGTCATTTACTTTATGTCTTTTACATTTTTGCACAATAACTGCTAAATCTGCTATCACCCATACTGTAGATTAACACACTAAATTGATAATCCGTTGTGCTTAAATTGATCCTATCATTTATAACTAATATGCTTTCGTTATAAATAGAAAAAGTTTTAATGATCCATTCAACCCCCCCCCCCTTCTAGATCATTATTATGTCCTCGGGAACTAACAATTGGTATCAGAGTAGGTTCTTACAAATATGTTAAAGCCTACGCTTTGAGTCGATCCATGACACAAAATTAGATTAGTGTAAAATCTCAGTATTGGGTATAAAATGAATTTAAGCTCACAAGTTGAAAATTGTTTGTGTAGGAAATCCAATGAATAAGAATTATCTTCATCAGAGAAATTGAGCAAAGGGAAATCAGTAGATTAATGGAGGAAGAACACAGATGCAGCAAGAGTTATGAATCTTTCTATAATCAAAAAGTGTTTGAGAAGCTCTACAAATGATGAACTAGGACATTCACTCCATCATCAACCGTCAAAACAATTAAATCTATGAACTTCTCAACTATGTGTGACATTGCCCTTCCCAGGAATAAGGGATTTTATCCACAGCACAAAGGTTTTGGTCGATGCATCAGTTTATGCAGCTATATGAAGAAATTAATGGTGTCACAAATAAAAAAACCAGAAGGACTGCAAATCATTGTAATAACAGCTATATGCTTCATCAAAATCAGAACCACTGTTTGTCAAGTGATTGACAACAGTGAGGTATTTTATCCTATCTCCTCCAAGTACTGAAATTATCAATTATTGTATTGCATGACTAGTTGTTTATATTATTTATCCTCATTTCTCAAGGTCTTGTAAAGGAATCATTATCCTCCTAAAATACTCTCGTTAAACCATGTCATATCATTTATTAAATATTACTTGTACTCATGTGAGAGCTCTTTCAATTGATAAAGAAAAATTAGTGTTGAGATTGAATTTAACCTTCTATTATTGAGGAAATCTTAAAGATTTATCTTTAGCAATACTCATTTCCTTACATTAACTCTGTACCTCTCAAAACCCAAAGAGGTAGCCATGATTGGTATTTTTCCTACCTTAACTTTCTTTCGAGTTACTTTCGATTTTTTTTTTTAATCTGAGTTCTTGATAAATCGTAGAGTGTGGTCATATCTATTGTTGCACTCTGAAGGATCGTAGAGACTGATCAACTCTACGAGCCATTGAAGCACAATACATAGAACTGATCATCACTCCACTAAAGTTCAAAAACTCAGTACTTCATGAAAGTGGTTTATCTATCTTAAACCTCTCACACACATACTTATTTAGCATAAAATAACTGACAATATTAATTCACTGCTATGCACATTGAGAATTCAAAGCATGATAATGTTAGATACTTAAAATTTACTAACCTCTCATGACCCAAATAAGTGTGGGTACCAAATTAGAAAATTTAACCTGCAGGTGTCTTGACTGATCCAAAGACCACTCAAAGAGGAACTAGATTAAAGAGGAATGCAAGGACAAGGGTCTAACCAAAGTGCGAGTCAACTCTACTATCACAGAAAGCTGAGAATACAACGCCTACGATCATAGTGTCAGAAAAAGGGATTTTAGAAAAGCCAAATTTGAGGAGAACACTTTATAATTCATTGATGGAGAATCCAATCATAAGGTGGCAGTATCAAGTGTGGGGGAGCAACATTCCGTCAAGCTTAGCAATGCACAGGGCAAAGTCTAACAAGGTGGTCAAACCAACTCCACGATCGCAGCACCAGTCAAAGAATCATAGAGTAGACTATACTAAGGAAAGTACTCTACTAACCAAAAATGAATGTTCACTAGAAGACCATCTACCTCAGAGATGAAAGCATTGACCATAGGGAGCAATAACCAAAAACAAGTGAAGAAGTTATCAGAACTCATTAAATCTTCATACCCAAATTGTAGAGTCTCTAAACTCTACGATTGGTAACCAGATCAGTCATATTGCTCCAAATCATAGAGTCACTGTGATCAACAACTAGATCGTAGAACATAATGTGTCTACGATCACACTCCACATAAACCATCCTTCCCTTGAACCTATCACAGCCAATTACCTGCTCACAGTTCATGTCATACAGTGATTAACATTCCCTCTTCCATACCAAAGCAGTCTTTACTCAGATAAAGCGCCTCAGAGACAAACCAAGCCCTAAGCTTCAAACTAAGAGGCATGCCCTCTCTGAGATTCCTTAACTCTGTTAAAGACTGAATGTTATACATCACCTGTATTCCTTCTGAGCTCTAGATGTAAAAGGAAAAAAAAAATTCTCCAACCAAAGTCGATATTCATCAAGGAATGATCCACCTGCTGTTTGAACAGGAGAAGAGAACTGTGTAAAGAAATCTCAAGCATTCTGTATCATCAGAAATCACTAGTGACCAAAGTCTTTTCTAAGGATAATCGTAAAGTGAAAAGCAAGTAACTCTACGAACTAACCAAGGTGTCTGTCAAACAGGGAAGTAATGTTCACGCTCTCCAAACTCAAGTGGGTCTGTTATGCATCAGTTATGATAAATGCAAAAGTGAAGACCACGTCCTGCAAATGAATATCCGACACGTGTCTTCTACAAACTTACGAGGGAACTGATATAAGCCAAAAATTTCAAATTGACGATTGTCCTTTCCTATCAGTTATCAGTATCTATTTCTCAAAACCGTACAAACTCATCCTGTACCAAAACCATTATTGAAACCCAGAAATTCTTCAAACCCTAAACACAAAAGATCCCAGAAATCTATATACATCTCGATCACACCCCAGTTACTCACTGGAACCTTCATTTGACCAAACACCCAATTTAAAAAACCATTGATATGGAAAACTGTCAAGTTGTTTCTGGCATCCAACTCGGCTTTGATAAGTTTGAGTCTTCTGAAAAGAAATTCAAGGATATTCTTACAATAGTGCAGGAAGCTGGGTTCTCAGAATGTTTGGGGGCAAACACCAAGGTCTACTCTGTTTTGGTGAAAGAGTTCTATCAGAACGCAGTAGTAAACGATGATGAGTTGGTTTCAAAAGTTAAAGGAGAAAAACTCAAGATAGATGATACCGAAATCAACAAATGTCTGGGAATCACCATTGAAGATTCATCATCTCTCGAAAAAATAGATACAGTTGAAGGAATGAGGTTGATGGGGTATGTGAAGAATCCACAACTCAAGGGTATGAAGAAAAAGGAGTTTCCAGAAGAGTTCGAGTTCCTGGCGGAGATAGTAGGCAAATGTATCTTATGTAAAGACACCGCTCATGACACTGTAAGTGATCCTCAACAAAGAATCATGTCTGCCATTGTCATGAAGAAGAACATAAACTTTGGTGCGATACTATATGACTGGTTTGTTAAGGAGGTTGAGAAAATAAAGGCTCCAGGGAAGCCAATCTCAAAAGTATTCTATGGAAGATTCTTAAGCATCATCCTGAAGCGAAAATTGCAAAATAAGATTAGGGATGATGAGGGAGAGGCTTTGAATGTCCACAAGGTTTTGTCTCCTAAACTGTTTGACAACTGGAAGAAGAATCCCATGGAAAATAAGAGGTTAAGGATGACTAGCAGCAGCAAGAAAGATTCAAAGGAAAGCAAAGGAAAAAGAAAAGCATTTTCAAGTAAAGATAATTCATCTGACGAGTCTCTATCATTTGGATTCATTCCACCAAAATCATCCCTCAAGAAGTTGAAAGCTGAGAAGATCAAGCCAGCAAAAAGACAAAGTGCTCATCTTCAACAAATGATGAAATTCCCAGGGAATAAAAATGCAGGAGGTGTTTCACCTAACTTCATTAATCTCAGTGATGAAAGTGAGGAGGTACCTGTTGAAGAAGATGTGACTCCAAGTGAGTCAAAATCTGGAAGTGAAGAAATGTTTATTGAAGAAACAGTTGATGAATCAAGAGAAGACGATGTTAGTGAAACATTGAGAAATGAAGAACAGTTAGAAGAAACGACTGCTGAACCGTTCAAAGCTTCAAAGGAATCAGATTCTAAAGCTAAAGACTCTGACAAATGGAAAGGAAAGGAAGCAACATTCAAAGATAAAGCACAAAAAGACTCGAGCTCTGAAAATGCTGAGTCAGAAAGTCTTGGTCATCATGTTCCAGCAACCTCATCATCAAGTATTCGAAGGAGGATTATACTGGAAGTAGTTGAAAAGTCAGGGGCTATGTTGCCAAACAAATGGATTGATCACGGCAATGGTCAAATCAGAGTAGCTTCAATAACCATGGAAGATTTACTGAGAAAGTTTCAAGACATTAAGCTCGATCGAACTACATTTTTATATGATCATAAGGGTCAGGAGTTAAGAAGGTTCTACCCTTGGATGCCCGGTTAAAAGCTATCTATTTCAGAGATACGAGCTTCATCAGTTGGTGTTATTCATACTTTCCCAATCTAAAGTTGGTTTCTCAAAACTTCCCGAGAGTTCAATCATTTCCAAATCTGCTGATCAAACATCTTCAACATTTCAAAGTCTATGGCCATGCAGAAAGTATATTTATTCCTTATTTACTGTTGGTAAATCAAGATGAAGGTCAGAAGAAAAATAGACTCGAGGAGTCAGTGGTCGTAAATCATCCTGACTCTACGACTGCAACAAACCAGTCTCTACCAAGAATTCCCGCTAATATACCCTCTGATGTTGCTTCTTCATCGAACAATGATTTCTTTGATACAATCACTGCTTTTGAGAACATCTTCAAGACTTTTACTACAGCAAAGGCTATCTCTGGAGCAGAAGAATTCTACAAGGAAATGCAAGCATCCTTTTTAGACATATCTCTCAAGCTCCTTCAACAAGATCAGACATATCAGAAGTCCTTAGAAAATCAACAAAAAGAAATCCTGAAACTTCGGAAGAACAATGAAGAATCTATTGCATCTCTTTCTGAGAAGGTAGAAAATTTAAATCAATCTCTGTCTCAGACTATAGAGCTCACTCAGCAGGATCTAAAGATTGAAGTTGGAAACACATCCTACCTGATCGAGCAGCTCATTGTAAATATCCAGCAGCTCTCCCAGATGATTGATGACAAAAAGGGGGAGAAAAATAGAAAGAGGATCAAGCAGAGACGAATGAAGCTAAAGGAGAAGAACAAGAAAAAGCAGAAAAGAGAACAAGAAAGAGTTGTTGATTTAGTGACAAAGGCAAAGTAAATAACTATAAGTAAAGTTGCAAAGTTGATTGTTTGGTTCAATAAGTTCATTACATATATAACTTATAATGGTTCCTAGCATTAAATAAGTTTAATTCGCCAAGGAACCTAGGTCTCATCTGAAATCTAAACATGTGTTGCAGGACTTTCGTATGATTAAAGAAATCATTGAAAGAGGAAATGTCGTCTTAGAGAGTGTCGACTCTCTTGACAACATAGCAAATCCATTTACTAAAGTTTTAACTCAAAAACAGTTTGATCGTCACTTAGAGAAGATGGGTATTAGATACCATGACGATTTACTTTAGTGCAAGTGGGAGATTGAAAGTAATATGCACACAAGCTAATCATATATGATATAATATAACATGTACTTGTAACTTTATTCGTTTATTAATAAAAGTTTATTTATACAAAGACATTTTCTTTATTCATATTTAATAGATAATATTAATTGTAATAAACTCATAGTTATTGAGCAATATTTTTAAAATCACAATGATGATTATGCTAATGAGATCTAAATTCAAGATAGCTCAAAACTAAAATTGCTCCTAATCGTGAGATTACTAAAATGGGGATTAGTTAATCTAGATAGATTAGTACATACTATACTTGCTCTTATGAAGAGGATGATTGATCTCATAATCATTTGTGTAGAGACACTAAAGCAAGTATGTAAGTGCTTATTAGAGAATAAGTTCACTGAACATTACTCGCTTGAGGAACACCTAATGGAGTCTTACTTATCTGTCAATAGGAGTTCTTTTTGTGATAGTAGTACAAGTGATCATTGCACTTGAGATTATCATAGTATCTTATGTATAATGAATTATATTTTGACGTATTCCTTAAAACCTTTAGGGTGTATCAAAGGGTATAATTGAATATAATACGTTATACATGGAGATAGGTGAATGATCAACAAAGAATCTACCATTTCTAGTAAAAGAAGAGAATATCCTATACGATTTGATAAATGACAACTTAGTAGTCTTTGGCCAATGCAGAATGAAAATTAGAAAGTAGTTTCTAATTTACATTAATTAGAGTTATTCATTTAAGGATTGAAATGCATATAATCAAATAAAATAAGACTTGACAGTAATACCATGTCTTATATTTGATGGAGATGTTGTGAGGTAAAAGGATTGAATTGTACGGTAATTGTTCACTGAATAAGTTCTTTTGTGATTAAATGTTGAAATTTATATTATCTGAAAAGTCGTTGATCGCTAAGGGGGCTTACCCTTATTATGGAATATATATTATTTATTTAAATGAATTAAATAGTTTAATTTATTTATATAAATAAGATTAGAATAGTTCTAATTAATTTATTCTATAACAGGTTTAATATGGAGAGCGTAAAGGGTCACACCGCAAAAGGAAAATAATTATTTAAGAAGTAAATGACATAATTGTAATAATGAATTAAGTATATTTAATTTATACTTTATTGATAGAATAAATTAAATAGCTTAATATTTATTATTTAGTATTTTGGAAATACTAATTATAAATTAATAATAGGAGTATCATTATTATTTAGTTCCTAAATAGTTTAGAAATTAATTAATAAGAGTATTATCATAGTTAATAATTAAGTTCTTAAATGGTTTAAGAATTATAATTATTACATTAAGTTAATTAAGTTCCTAATTAAATTAGGAGTTTAATTAAAAACCTTATTCCTAAAGATGTTAGGATGGTTGACAATATCTATCAATAAGAGAAGTCTTATTATGGTTTAGGGTTACACACATACACTTCCATAAGTTTTGGGAGAATACTCACATATTCTCTAGAGAGAGAAAACTAAAGTTTGTCATCACTCACTTCATGAATTATTATTATTCCTTGGTGGATCACCTCTAAAGGCCAAACACTTGGGTGACTAACGTTGATCATTGGAATTCAATCGGTGAAATTCAAAGAGAACGTGAAAAACTTGGAGTTGAACTTGTACCCGTTGAAACTTTAAATTCTACAAGGGTATATCTCTAACTTCTTCTTTATTAATTAATAGTTGCGCATAAAGGTTGATCCTGGATTATGGTTTGTAAATTTTTAAATTTAATTTACCATGATTCTGCTATTTTATGCAACTTGATTGTATGTTTTTGAATTTTTACAAACCAACATTCATAGCACATATATAGCATGAAATAACATTAGACACCTAGGAACATAACACTTAGAATACACACTAATGTCACTATTTCAAAACTCAAGAAAAGATTAGGAAAGTGGTAACTATGATTCATAGAAGTTGTGGAGTTCCTAATATATTCCCCTCACTTAAGGGTTGCGGGCAAACACAATAGAATCACATTTTTGGCGACATCTTTTTTTTTTTTTTTTAATGTAAAAAGCTTGAAAGAGTTTGGACATCCATTTAAACTTATACTAACTGCCAACTCTATCACATTAGTCCAAACCAAAAATCAAACTTTCAAAAACTCATTGACAAAAAAGCCGTTTTCCAATTATCTCATATAACCACACCAAATTAAGAGCATTTAAGAAATTTTTCCCAGCATCGACATATTGGCGACTCCTTTGAGAACTTTTAATAAGAGGGCTTAAGCTACATCACTTGCTATGATTTTTGTTTTCCTTTGAAAAAGTTACCTACATTAGGTGTCTAAATGTTTTTCCTTTCCTTTAGTGCTTCACACCCATTTACTGCATTACATAAACTTTCATCATTTGTATACGGCAAGGCACGATGACTGTATGTTGTGCATTCTCCACTATGAGGCAAACTTGTAGGATGTGAGATTACTAGTGTTGTCAGATTTATGTATAGACAAATTCACGTAAGTATACGTGGCCAACAAGTAATATAATAGTAAGTAAAGTATCGATTCCACGAGAAATTATTATTAAAAAATATTCAAGTACTAATTTTTTATCAACTCAATTTTATTTAAACAACCGATTCAAATTTTATGGAATTAAATTAACTAACTAAAATAAGAAAATTATTAAGCAAAGATGAATATCAGATTTAAAAGTTAAGACTATAACTTCCTCCAATGTTTCGCATAAATAATTTTTTACTCTCTTGACAACTATTTAATCGATATTAAGCGAAAATTCATAAAAATTTATTAAACTTTTTCCAAGAGTTTGACAAAAATATCTATTTTAATTATTTTACTATATTCCTATGTAAAATAATTAAGAATAGATTCTTTAAGTTTAAATTTCCCAAAACACTTACATGCAACATATAAATATATTCCTATTTTATACGCAATGCATGTTATCATATTTAGATCAAAACCTAGATTTTATCTTCCAATGCCATCTAGGAAATCAAATAATTATATGGCCAAACAATTATAACATGTAAGCATAAAATATGATAAATGAATTATAAAGATTAATAATTGAAACAAGAAGGAATTAATTTATACTAAACATTGGGTTCCATTTAATCTTAAAATAAAATTAGTTCATAAGTAAATAAAAACAACTCCACAAATTAAACAACATCTTAGCAAAAATTAAAGATAAAAGAATAAAGGATAAAATATTTGTTGAACTTCTTCAATCTCCAACCTTTGAACCCTTGATGTTGCCTCCTTCACTTCAATGTATCTCTAGGTTATTGTGTGTTTGTGCTCTCCCTTTGTCATGTATTTATAGGCCTCAAATCTATCTAAACCCTAATAGGATTTATTTTTCCAAACCCTAATAGGATTTATTTTCCAAACCCTAATAGGATTTTTTTAAGCCTTCCTTTTTAGTTTATTCTTGCCATTAATTATTATTTTTGTGGAATAAACTGACTGCATCAGCGCTGCATACTGTTCCTCTTCTGCTGCCAAAAAACGACATCACTTTGCACCAAAAAGGAAAGTAAATGATTCAGGTTGTCCGCGCATTGCGCGGACTGTTCTTTTGCTAGCCGACCGTGCATTGCGCTGATGTACTTCTACCGCGTCCCTTGAAATGACGCCGTTCTACGTCCGTCTCATTCCTGATCGCGCATTGCACGCATGTTGCTACTCTTGATCAAAAACGGCGTCTTGTGCTTCTCCAGTTCCTTCACTCTCTCCCGCGCATGGCGCTGAAACATATTGGCTGAATTTACGATTTTACCACCGTGCATCTTAATTACCATATTGCCATCAATCACTACAGATTTACCATTTTGCCCTCCATCTTTAATTTCCTACAAAATAAAATATAAGATAATTAAAAATAATATAAAAATACTAAAAATTATAATAATGCATAATAATAAATAAAACACCTAAATTCCTAAAAATACTTTAAAACTCACAAATAATTAAGCCTACCAATATTTAATAAATAGATATAAAATCTAATTATCAAATACCCCAAAACTTAACTCTTTGTTTGCCCTCATGCAAAACAAAAACAAAAACTAAGTAAATATAATAATAAATATGAAGACTCTAATAACTCAAGCAATGATTCAACATTTATTGAAATATCAACCTCATAGATTTATTAGTAACGACTCACGTAAAATTTTCCCATCATGCTTCATTCATAACTTAATATATCACTAGTATCACATTACTATCAACCCTTTTTGTGTGTGTGTGAATCCAATGCATCAAATCAATCAAAATTCGTGTAAGTCTAATGAATTCCAAGGCCTCTAAAAGATATTTTACAAATTACAAGGCTCCTCTATATACTTATTTTCATATATATTTCTTTTTCTTATGAGTGCATCTTACGCTCCATCTCGTATATATATATATATATATATATATATATATATATATATATATATATATATATTTGGCATGTGCAATGTTTATTTTTATTAGGCTTTTCAAAGTTACTTATTTAGCGAATTTTCCATCAATGACTCCCAAACCAGATGACTTTAGTACACTAAGTGTAGAGACACTCATAAGGGCTTACTTATTCGAGTAATTAAGGCCACAAAAATAAACTTAGCCAATCTGCTTTTAACTGTCATAATTAATAATATTTTTTTCAATTATCCTTTCTCGATAGTCATTGAAGTAGTTATTTTTACTTCTTTATTGTAACATAATCAAATAAGCAATAGAGGTTTTCTTTATCTTTTACTAACATGTAATCCACTAACCTAGTCCAAATTTCAACTGATGCAACACACTCGATATGTGCATAAAAGTGTATAGAGTCTCAAGAAATGTCAAAACTAGTAAACAATTAAGAATTAGACTAACAATCAATATTCATTTCACATAAGTGATTAACTAATTCACCGAGTTATTATCATTGGCCAAAAGTTTTACCACTGAAATCAAAACATTACTCAAACCATATAAACCACCCCCAAACTTAGATACGACAATGTCCTCATGGAGTAAATATAGAAAGAATTAAAGGAAGGACTCCCCTGAATAAATCAATCGTCGTGAGGGACTTCTTTGTCATCTAAGTGTGGAGGTAAGTAAATCTAAGAAGGTTGAGGCTCTGGAAAATGAACTGGATCGGCATTCAGGTTGGATGGCTTTAGCATGAATAACCTGGAACAACACGAGTGAAGCACACCATAAAAACTAACGAACCCAATACTAAGATAATCACTAAAAACTAAACTAACTAATGTGATATTGAATTAAATAAACTTGGGTTGCCTCCCAATAAGTGCTTGTTTTATAGTCTTCAGCTTGACAACTCCCTTTTCTCATTCTGGGTCGGCAAGATTAATGGAGGTTCTTTGATGAGCAATGTCACCACCCCAATAATGCTTAAGACATTGACCATTCACTTTAAAAATTCTCTTCGTGTTAGGCTCTTCGACCTCAACTGCTCCATGTGGAAATACTGTGGTAATGATGAATGGACTAGACCACCTTGATTTGAGTTTACCTGGGAACAACTTTAATCTGGAGTTGAAAAGAAGTACAGCTTGACCTAGTTCGAATCTCCGCTCAATGATTTGCTTGTCATGCCACCTCTTGGTCTTTTCTTTATACAACTTGGCATTCTCATATGCTTGAAGATGAAATTCATCCATTTCATTAAGTTGTAGGAAACGTTTCTCACCAGCCGCTTGCAAGTCAAAATTTAACTTCTGAATAGCCCAATATGCACTATGCTCTAATTCAACTGGCAGATGACAAGCTTTCCTAAATACCAACTTGTAAGGGGACATTCCAATTTGTGTTTTATAAGCAGTTCGATTAGCCCATAAAGCATCATCAAGCTTCTTTGACCAATCTTTCCTGTTTGGATTAACAATCTTCTCCAGAATACGCTTCACCTCTCTATTTGAAATTTTTGCTTGGCCACTTGTCTGGGGGTGAAAAGTTGTGGTAATCTTATGAGTAACTCCATATTTAGCTAGAAGGGCTGCAAATTGCTTATTACAAAAGTGAGTGCCTTCATCACTAATGATCGCCCTTGGTGTGCCAAACCTGGTGAAGATATTCTTTCGCAGAAAATTTAACACCACTTTAGAGTCGTTAGTTGGCAACGCCGCTGCTTCAACCCACTTGGAGACATAGTCAACCTCAACCGCAACCAAAATATACAAATTATTGTAGGAGGACGGGAATGGGCCCATGAAGTCGATACCCCACACGTCAAAAATCTCCACCTCCAAAATGTTGTTCAAGGGTATCTCATGTCATTTTGAAAGGTTGCCAACCCTTTGGCATCTATCGCACCTTGACACGAAAGCATGGGCATCTTTGAAGATAGTGGGCCAATAGAATCCAGATTGAAGAACTTTTGCTGCCATTCTCTCTCCTCCATAATGGCCTTCATAGCCGGATGAGTGGCAATGGTGAAGTATACCTTCAATTTCCTCAGTGGGTACACATCTTCTTGACATATGATCTGCACACTGCTTGAATAAAAATGGTTCATCCCACAAGTAATTCTTGACATCATGTAAGAACTTTTTTCTTGGCTGGTAGCTCAACTCAGGAGGAAGCACTTGACTCATAATATAATTCACCAAATCTGCATACCACGGTGTTTTCGTTGTGATTGAAAATAGCTGCTCATCTGGGAATGATTCATTAATTAATGTACTAGCTCCCTTTTGCTGTTCAGGATTCTTAAGTCTTGAGAGATGGTCTACCACTTGATTTTCGGTCCCTTTTCTATCCCGAATTTCAAGATCAAACTCTTGTGATAGAAGGATCCATCAAATCAAGCGTGGTTTGGCGTCCTTCTTTGAGATTAAGTGTTTGATGGCGGAGTGATCCGTGAACACAATCACCTTTATGCCATTAAGGTAGGAACGAAACTTGTCAAAAGCTTATACAACCGCTAGTAATTCTTTCTCGGTGGTCGTATAGTTAAGTTGTGCATCAGTCAATGTTTTGCTAGCATAATATATGGCATGAAAAATTTTCTCTTTACATTGGCCTAAGACTGCGCCAATCGCAAAGTCACTGGCATCGCACATTAGCTCGAATGGAAGATCCCAATTTGGTGTAGTTATCACGGGGGCAGTAATTAGCTGTTCTTTTAATACTTCAATGGCCTCTAGACATGCCTTATCGAAGTTGAAGGGTATATCTTTTTCTAGAAGATTGCAAAGAGGCTTTGTGATCTTTGAGAAGTCTTTGATAAAGTGCCTATAGAAACCTGCATGTCCCAAAAAACTTTGAATCCCCTTCACTGATGTAGGTGGTGGAAGCTTTTCTATAGTCTCTATTTTCACCTTGTCCACCTCTATTCCATTTGCCGACACCTTATGCCCGAAAATTATACCTTCACGAACCATGAAGTGGCACTTCTCCCAATTCAACACCAGATTAGTTTCCACGCATCTTTTTAGCACAAGTATTAGATTCTCTAAGCACAAATCGAAGCTATCCTCGAATACCAAAAAGTCGTCCATGAATACCTCAAGGTTTTGCTCGACCATGTTTGAGAATATTGCCATCATGCATCGCTGGAACTTTGCCGGTGCGTTGCATAGTCCAAAAGACATCCTTCGGAAAGCAAATGTTCCATATGGGCATGTGAAGGTGGTCTTTTCCTGATCTTCAGGGGCTATTGAAATCTGATTGTAGCCCGAATATCCATCTAAGAGATAATAAAAATCATGGCCCGCCAATCTGTCGAGCATCTGGTCAATGAATGGAAGATGGAAGTGATCTTTGCGAGTTGCTTTATTAAGTTTGCGATAGTCCATGCAAACTTGCCATCCAGTTACTATCCGAGTAGGGATCAACTCATTATTTGCATTGGCCACTACCGTCATGCCTCCTTTCTTTGGAACACATTGGACTGGACTTACCCAAGAACTGTCTGAAATTGGGTAGATAATTCCAGCATCCAACCACTTGATGATCTCATTTTTAACAACCTCCTTCATGATCGGATTCAATCGACGTTGTTTCTCAATCACAGGTGTCACATTATCTTCAAGTAGGATTTTATGCATGCAAAATGAAGGACTGATCCCTTTTATATCGGGAATAGTCCATCCCAACGCCGTTTTGTATTCTCGGAGGACTCTTAAGAGTTTGTTTTCTTGAGATTCGTCGAGTGAAGTAGAGACAATAACCGGTAAAGTACATGAATCTCCCAAATATGCGTACCGCAAATAAGCAGGAAGAGGTTTTAGCTCCAATGGAGGTGGTTCTTACAATGATGACTTTGCACGAGTAGTTGAACTTTCTGAATGCTCCAAAGGTTCAAATTGCTTCTTAAACTTAACAAATGGTGGAGACGAATTCAACAGTTGCACATACTCCAAGGAAGCTGGGAAGTCCGAGGCAGATTGACTAACTAATGATGTCTCAAGAGAATCCAAGAAACAACTGCCTTCGAATACTTCATTTACTGTCTCATCAATTAAATCAATCTGAAAACATTCTTCTACATCGTTTGGAAATTTCATTGCTGAAAATACATTGAATGTAATCTCTTGACCTTGGACTCTCATAGTTAGCTCACCCTTTTGTACATCAATCAGTGTTCTCCCTATGGCCAAAAATGGGCACCCAAGAATAATTGGTATATCCCGATCTTCCTCAAAGTCTAAGACTATGAAATCAGCTGGAAAAATAAATTTGTCCACCTTGACTAAGACATCTTCAACTATGCCCCGTGGATAAGTGAGTGATCTGTCCGCAAGCTGCAGTGTGACATTTGTCGGTTTTGTTTCTTTCAATCCAAACTACTGATAAATTGATAGCGGCATCAAGTTGACTGTAACGACCCCGAAATTCGATCACTTTATTACCTTAACTTTCGGATTTATTAAACATTATCTCCTTATCGTCTGAATTTCGGTTCGTTACTAAATTCTTTAGTCACCTTCTTTAATCCATTAATTGATTTGAAAATCAACAATTACCAAATTTTCGGTATAAATTTTTCTTCTTCTTGATTCAATCGTTGTATTAAAATATTTGGATATTTAAAATTCTTACATTTCGATCCTAGTCCCATGGATCGCAACCTTAACCTTTTTCTTTTTTTTCTGTAACCAGTATCATAAAGCTTGATATTCAAAACTTAATATTGTTCATATCCATACCAATTTATTCTTGATTTCATAATCCATAATTAAGTCATTTAGTAATCTCTAACACAACCTCTATCTAGTATAATCAAAGATCAAAATTTGACTTTACATATCTTGTCTGAGTTCAACATATATGTACATACAAAATATCAATATACACTTAATAACTGTATTCACATTAAATTATGTTATTGAAACATAACAATAACATTCACAACCTTCTGTGATTATCCATCTTTATATCATCTGACACATTTGAAACTTATTTATTTCCTGCAAAATATATATTAAGCAAGTAATGAGCACAACGGCTCAACAAGTTCAACAGTTTATGCGTCACGTAGCACATACCTTAACATGCTTGGTGTGTGTCATATATCATGTGCTTGTGCTTCAAATATAGCAATATATCTCATATCGTTGCACAAAGAACACATTGTGGTCATATTAAACACGTATCACATAGCACATAATTTGTATACATTTAAAACAAGAATTGCATATCATAATAGTTCAACATTTAACATAAAAGGGACTGAAGAACTTGTCTGGCGTCCAGTTATTTAATTGCTAGCTCAAAACCCTCTGTCGATCAACCTATGATCATAAAATAATCAAATACTAATTATGCATCTCTTTATGATATTAATTTATTTAATTAATATCATCTCCGGACTAATTTTCAATCTATACGGTTAATTATATTAACATCGACGCTTAATATATTCGTTTAACTTAATATCAAATACATTCACTACGGACAACCCGACTCATCGGGTAAATTTTAGCATATTCGGTTGTTCGAAAATTTTATTTAATCATTTTCTAGCCTTTAAACTCATTTGATTAATATTTAAAATATTTAAATATTAATCCCCAATATTTAATATTTTTACAAAAATATTAAATTTAATGCCCAAACATCATTTCTATATTTTTAGTATTTTTCCTATAATTTTCTGGAATTTTTAAACATTTATTTCATAAAAAACTGATTCTGGGGGCATTTTGGTAATTTCCGCGGTCAAAGGGACAAAACTGGCATTTTTCGGAAAGCCCAGGGGCATTTCCGTCATTTTGGCAACGTTAGGGACAAATCCGGAATTAACCGAAAAGTCCAGGGGCATTCTCGTACTTTTCGCGCTCCTAGGGACACGCTGGGTATTTCTAGAAAAGCTGAAGGGCACGGCTGTAATTTTACAGCGCCAAGGGACACGGTCGGTATTAACCGAAAAGAGCAGGGGCACGCTGGTAATTTCCAGCGTGTCGTCGGTCGTCCGCGCAACGCGCGGCGACTGTTTCTGCCGACGCCCAAAAACGACGTCGTTTCCCCTAGCTGCTTTCGTGCCCCGCGCAATACGCGGACCCTTCTCCAACACGCCCAGAAACGGCGTCGTTTCGGGCCGCGCTTCTGACTGAAATCCATCCGCGCAATGCGCGGATTTCTTTCCTTTTTCTTTTTCCCAGCTTCGCCGTAACAGTGTATCAACTTCCCAAATAAATATCATTTTTCTACCAAAATTTCTCCACAAAACTATTCCAAAATTTATGAAATTCATAAATATACATCCTAAAATTATTTAGAATAATTATACTAATTATTTACAATTTTCCCATAAACTTTACTTAACAACATAAATACAAAATAAATCATTTAAATAGTTTTATACCTTCTTTGAAGCTTAACACCTTTCTTTGATGGCCCGAAAATCCTTCCTTCTTAATGGTGGTTATGGGGTTTGCCGACAAGGTGGTGGTGGTATTCACGGTGGTGCACAAAGAGAGAGAAAGAGTTTTGCTTAATTTTCTTTTTATTCCCTTTTTGCTTCTTTTCTCCCCCTTTTATAAATTGTACAATTAATTCTTTTGAAAAGCCACTCAATTCCACCGCCCATGCAAAATCCGGATAAGCCACATAAAAAAATCGTGCATAATAAAGTATTTTATACATTACGTAGTTATTACGTGTAATAAATATTTTACATAATGTATGTAAAATAATTATTTTAATGTACCAAAATTCATAACATGATTTATAAATAATATTAACACCTTTTTCGGTATTTTACGTGACAAATTTTGTACACGCATAACGCCATGCATGTAATTATATGAGGTAATTTTTACCTCCAAAATTCATAAAATAATTCATAGAACACATAAAAATTATTTTTTATAATTTTTCACTTCATTACTTGGACAACATGTTACATTAACGTGTTCACATTTCCGAAATATTATCTTTCATAAAAGTCATAATAATTCCATTATTCATAAATATAATTTTTAATAACTTAAAACATTCCTTTTTTCTTATTTATTATTCAATTTCTTTAATATTTATAATAATTTCTTTATATATAAATTATATAACTTAATATTATATAATTTATATATTTACATTCTCCTTTCTTAAATAATTTCTTAATCTCCTCCAACTTTATTCCATTTAATCACCTTATATAAATTACATAATTATTCTTATATAATTTATATAATTATTATTTTCTTTATACCTTATTTTAATTTCCTTATATAAATTATATAATTATTATCATATAATTTATATAATTACCTTTCCTTCTCAATTAATTTCTAAATTTCTTCCAAAATTCTTGCTAAATTTAAAATTCAATAATTTAACTTTTCTTAGTTTCCTCATTAACTTTTCATAACTTCTTGGATTAATTTAATTATTAATCACTTAATTCTCATAATTAATGAAATTTATGATTTTATCCATTAAACATAACACACATATATAAATGTATATATATAAATATATACATATCTAATTCATATATTTCACATTACCGCATAACCTCATTTAAAATCATAATTTCTATACTTTCACAATAATTTTTAAATATTAACCATTTCATTAAAACTTCTCTTATTTTTCATAAATTGTTTTTAAACAATCTATTTATTCTTCAATTATTTTATTCAATCACAATTTGTCATCATCTCTGTACGGATTTAATTTACCAATTAAATCCTTTTACATACCTTAAATCACATAAAATAATTATTTATTTAACAACCTTGATAATTTTATCCATTAAATTCTTATTTAATATTATTGAAGAAATCTTGGAAATTCGGATCCTCACATTCTTCCCCCCTTAACAGGATTCCGTCCTCGGAATCATAATTGTCGTAATAATCATACGTATTTTATTTATAGTACCTTGTAATACCTTTATCTTGATGAATAACAATTAATTCCATAATAATTATATTTTACCTCTTTAACTTACAGGAATAACACCATAATGGTCATAACTGTCAGAATATTCAATTCTTATTTCAATTCAAAATTCCTTTGTAATATTACATTTCACAATTCTCTAAAATTTTATTAATAATACTTCAATTCATTTCTTGATATACTTATCAAGATTGTTTCTCATTCTCAGAAAAATTTTATTTCTTTAATCATACGTAACCTTACTCAATCCACTTATTGCATACTTTGCACCTTCATCCTTCTCCTTTTTATTCATATTCATGACACTTATTCACATTCGATAAATCATTCCTTAATACTTCTATCATTTAACACTAGGTTTTAAACGTTAACCTTTTCTTAATTCATCATAACCTTTATTTGAAATTATTCTAAAATCCTGGGGTATCACATTCACCCCTCCTTCATAAAATTTCGTCCTCGAAATTTCTATGTACTAATATCTACTTCATTTACAACTTACACAATTACTTTACATTCATTTCACATATCTTTCTTTCCTTCACTTCTCAAGTCATTGCACATTACACTATTCTAATCCATCATATTCCATACTTTCTTTTCCTCACCATCATTGCTTTCATTATCGCTCACAATTAAAGAATACTACCCCATCCTACCATCCAATCTTCATATGAGTAGATGAATTCAAAAATTTTTTATTTTGAAAAAAAAACTTTCATGATATGCTGAATGAACATTTATCCCGGTTTACAGTACTTCGCTCCCCGAGTACTTCATACTGCAAACCCTGACAGTGGATCAATCTGTCATTAAAGTGATGGATGTTTCACCATACATTGGCACGCCAGATGATCAATCTGCAATGCATGTGTCTCTTATGCCAGGTGACCATTCAATCAACCTGCAATATTCTTAATCTTTTTGTTCATCTCAGCCTTAAAATTCATTTAAAAGTAATTTGATTTGGTATAACTTCGAAGAATACGAATTTAATAAATATATGTTAAAATTTGTCTAGCTGAATCAATAGCCTAGACTTATACTTCTTCAACGCTTGTCTAGCCAGATCAATTAGCATAGACGTTCTTTTAATAATTAATAGTCCACAGAAACTTTTAAAACATTTATCATGTCAAAACTTTTCAAAACATTTAGCCGAGTCAAATGGCAATGACTTATAGCTTTGACATACTTCATAAATCAAAATTATTTATGACTTCATGTTACCGCATCATCTTGACAGTCCGTTGAGAATTTCATCGTTAATAATTCTTACACCATAAACCATACTTTACGGTGTTGAATCATCTTATGACGAAATAGTACCGCACCGTCTCAACAACACGTTGAGCATTCCGTCATTCATCACATCTGCACCGGGCTAAAAGGTGCGTGGATGATTATTTTGAAATATATTTTGATATAAAAACATTTTTGTCTAGCCGAGACAAGTAGCATAGACACTATTTAAATCGCTTAAAAAATTTTATTTGCATCTTTTTCCAAAGCACACTCGTGCCAAATTAGCTTGAGGCCAAAAATTTTGAAGTCTAACAAAGCTAGAAGAATGGGAATATCCTAAATTCCCTAACATTTTTAACACATCTTCCACCTTCGTTTCTTTCACTTAATTAATTGCTAGGACTATTGTTATTTATCACATTAAAATTTCTATCTACTCCACCTTTTCTATACTCCCATATAGTTCATCAAACTTGCCACATATTATGAGTCCAGGAACTTACCACAAGAATATGAGTTTAGAAACTTGTCCTAGCAATATGTAGTCTAAGAACAAATCAAAGACTATCCATATGCTGAGGGGCTCAAAACGTACCATACGATTATGAGTCATGGACTTACCATATGCATGAGTTTTAAGAACTCGTGCCTAAATTTAATATTATCTATCTATTAAAACTGCTAGCGCGACTCTAACATTTCAATGATTATCACATAATAACTGGGTAAACACAAATCCTCCGCCCATACAAAGGATTGTGCAATTCAGTCACTACGTGAGTCTTCAATTGAAATTTCCGTACCCATACTTCTACCTCCTTATCCTAACCTTTCTGCCATTCATGGCTCATCATTCTCTGAATTCTTCTTGTACTATTTCATAGTACCATATCTCTTTATAACATTAAACTATGCATTTTCGACCATTAACAGGTCTCTCTGTTATTTCACATTTTCACTTGATCCCATCATAGTCTTACTTTACAATCCATTCCTTACTCGTTTCCCTTATCTCGTGATCGTATCGTAGTACGATCCTCTTACCGTTCCTGATCATGTTATTATGATCTCTTCCCATACGTTTTGAATTACCTTGTCATCTTTATTACTTAAATCAGGTGTTCCCTGATTATCTTTGAGATTCATCTTTGAATCATTTGTAATATTCTTTTAGATATGTTCTGAACTTATAAATTTTTCTCAACTCGTTATCTTCATTCAAATTCTTCTTAACATCCTTATCTCTTTCTTATAATCTTATCTTTCATATTTCCTTAGCCTTAGTCAATATCTGAGAACATCTTTCTCAACTTATAACTTTCCATTCTAATCCCCCCCATGTTCATCAAACTTATCACGTATTTGGACTCAGGAACTTACCATAATCATATGGTTGAGGAGCTTGTCCTAGTCAGGCCTTAGTCGCCCATTCGCTAAAAGGGCTCCACCATACAATCATGAGTCACGAGTTTACTATACGTTTGAGTTTTCAGAACACTCAACTAACCCTACTCTTTCTTACTTTAGGTTATAGCCTAAGGTATCTCTTACCTGAGGTTCATAACCTCTAGCTCTGATACCAACTGTAACGACCCCGAAATTCGATCACTTTATTACCTTAACTTTCGGATTTATTAAACATTATCTCCTTATCGTCTGAATTTCGGTTCGTTACTAAATTCTTTAGTCACCTTCTTTAATCCATTAATTGATTTGAAAATCAACAATTACCAAATTTTCGGTATAAATTTTTCTTCTTCTTGATTCAATCGTTGTATTAAAATATTTGGATATTTAAAATTCTTACATTTCGATCCTAGTCCCATGGATCGCAACCTTAACCTTTTTCTTTTCTTTCTGTAACCAGTATCGTAAAGCTTGATATTCAAAACTTAATATTGTTCATATCCATACCAATTTATTCTTGATTTCATAATCCATAATTAAGTCATTTAGTAATCTCTAACACAACCTCTATCTAGTATAATCAAAGATCAAAATTTGACTTTACATATCTTGTCTGAGTTCAACATATATGTACATACAAAATATCAATATACACTTAATAACTGTATTCACATTAAATTATGTTATTGAAACATAACAATAACATTCACAACCTTCTGTGATTATCCATCTTTATATCATCTGACACATTTGAAACTTATTTATTTCCTGCAAAATATATATTAAGCAAGTAATGAGCACAACGGCTCAGCAAGTTCAACAGTTTATGCGTCACGTAGCACATACCTTAACATGCTTGGTGTGTGTCATATATCATGTGCTTGTGCTTCAAATATAGCAATATATCTCATATCGTTGCACAAAGAACACATTGTGGTCATATTAAACACGTATCACATAGCACATAATTTGTATACATTTAAAACAAGAATTGCATATCATAATAGTTCAACATTTAACATAAAAGGGACTGAAGAACTTGTCTGGCGTCCAGTTATTTAATTGCTAGCTCAAAACCCTCTGTCGATCAACCTATAATCATAAAATAATCAAATACTAATTATGCATCTCTTTATGATATTAATTTATTTAATTAATATCATCTCTGGACTAATTTTCAATCTATACGGTTAATTATATTAACATCGACCCTTAATATATTCGTTTAACTTAATATCAAATACATTCACTACGGACAACCCGACTCATCGGGTAAATTTTAGCATATTCGGTTGTTCGAAAATTTTATTTAATCATTTTCTAGCCTTTAAACTCATTTGATTAATATTTAAAATATTTAAATATTAATCCCCAATATTTAATATTTTTACAAAAATATTAAATTTAATGCCCAAACATCATTTCTATATTTTTAGTATTTTTCCTATAATTTTCTGGAATTTTTAAACATTTATTTCAGAAAAAACTGATTCTGGGGGCATTTTGGTAATTTCCGCGGTCAAAGGGACAAAACTAGCATTTTTCGGAAAGCCCAGGGGCATTTCCGTCATTTTGGCAACGTTAGGGACAAATCCGGAATTAACCGAAAAGTCCAAGGGCATTCTCGTACTTTTCGCGCTTCTAGGGACACGCTGGGTATTTCTAGAAAAGCTGAAGGGCACGGCTGTAATTTTACAGCGCCAAGGGACACGGTCGGTATTAACCGAAAAGAGCAGGGGCACGCTGGTAATTTCCAGCGTGTCGTCGGTCGTCCGCGCAACGCGCGGCGACTGTTTCTGCCGACGCCCAAAAACAACGTCGTTTCCCCTAGCTGCTTTCGTGCCCCGCGCAATGCGCGGACCCTTCTCCAACACGCCCAGAAACGGCGTCGTTTCGGGCCGCGCTTCTGACTGAAATCCATCCGCGCAATGCGCGGATTTCTTTCCTTTTTCTTTTTCCCAGCTTCGCCGTAACAGTGTATCAACTTCCCAAATAAATATCATTTTTCTACCAAAATTTCTCCACAAAACTATTCCAAAATTTATGAAATTCATAAATATACATCCTAAAATTATTTAGAATAATTATACTAATTATTTACAATTTTCCCATAAACTTTACTTAACAACATAAATACAAAATAAATCATTTAAATAGTTTTATACCTTCTTTGAAGCTTAACACCTTTCTTTGATGGCCCGAAAATCCTTCCTTCTTAATGGTGGTTATGGGGTTTGCCGACAAGGTGGTGGTGGTATTCACGGTGGTGCACAAAGAGAGAGAAAGAGTTTTGCTTAATTTTCTTTTTATTCCCTTTTTGCTTCTTTTCTCCCCCTTTTATAAATTGTACAATTAATTCTTTTGAAAAGCCACTCAATTCCACCGCCCATGCAAAATCCGGATAAGCCACATAAAAAAATCGTGCATAATAAAGTATTTTATACATTACGTAGTTATTACGTGTAATAAATATTTTACATAATGTATGTAAAATAATTATTTTAATGTACCAAAATTCATAACATGATTTATAAATAATATTAACACCTTTTTCGGTATTTTACGTGACAAATTTTGTACACGCATAACGCCATGCATGTAATTATATGAGGTAATTTTTACCTCCAAAATTCATAAAATAATTCATAGAACACATAAAAATTATTTTTTATAATTTTTCACTTCATTACTTGGACAACATGTTACATTAACGTGTTCACATTTCCGAAATATTATCTTTCATAAAAGTCATAATAATTCCATTATTCATAAATATAATTTTTAATAACTTAAAACATTCCTTTTTTCTTATTTATTATTCAATTTCTTTAATATTTATAATAATTTCTTTATATATAAATTATATAACTTAATATTATATAATTTATATATTTACATTCTCCTTTCTTAAATAATTTCTTAATCTCCTCCAACTTTATTCCATTTAATCACCTTATATAAATTACATAATTATTCTTATATAATTTATATAATTATTATTTTCTTTATACCTTATTTTAATTTCCTTATATAAATTATATAATTATTATCATATAATTTATATAATTACCTTTCCTTCTCAATTAATTTCTAAATTTCTTCCAAAATTCTTGCTAAATTTAAAATTCAATAATTTAACTTTTCTTAGTTTCCTCATTAACTTTTCATAACTTCTTGGATTAATTTAATTATTAATCCCTTAATTCTCATAATTAATGAAATTTATGATTTTATCCATTAAACATAACACACATATATAAATGTATATATATAAATATATACATATCTAATTCATATATTTCACATTACCGCATAACCTCATTTAAAATCATAATTTCTATACTTTCACAATAATTTTTAAATATTAACCATTTCATTAAAACTTCTCTTATTTTTTATAAATTGTTTTTAAACAATCTATTTATTCTTCACTTATTTTATTCAATCACAATTTGTCATCATCTCTGTACGGATTTAATTTACCAATTAAATCCTTTTACATACCTTAAATCACATAAAATAATTATTTATTTAACAACCTTGATAATTTTATCCATTAAATTTTTACTTAATATTATTGAAGAAATCTTGGAAATTCGGATCCTCACATTCTTCCCCCCTTAACAGGATTCCGTCCTCGGAATCATAATTGTCGTAATAATCATACGTATTTTATTTATAGTACCTTGTAATACCTTTATCTTGATGAATAACAATTAATTCCATAATAATTATATTTTACCTCTTTAACTTACAGGAATAACACCATAATGGTCATAACTGTCAGAATATTCAATTCTTATTTCAATTCAAAATTCCTTTGTAATATTACATTTCACAATTCTCTAAAATTTTATTAATAATACTTCAATTCATTTCTTGATATACTTATCAAGATTGTTTCTCATTCTCAGAAAAATTTTATTTCTTTAATCATACGTAACCTTACTCAATCCACTTATTGCATACTTTGCACCTTCATCCTTCTCCTTTTTATTCATATTCATGACTCTTATTCACATTCGATAAATCATTCCTTAATACTTCTATCATTTAACACTAGGTTTTAAACGTTAACCTTTTCTTAATTCATCATAACCTTTATTTGAAATTATTCTAAAATCCTGGGGTATCACATTCACCCCTCCTTCATAAAATTTCGTCCTCAAAATTTCTATGTACTAATATCTAATTCATTTACAACTTACACAATTACTTTACATTCATTTCGCATATCTTTCTTTCCTTCACTTCTCAAGTCATTGCACATTACACTATTCTAATCCATCATATTCCATACTTTCTTTACCTCACCATCATTGCTTTCATTATCGCTCACAATTAAAGAATACTACCCCATCCTACCATCCAATCTTCATAAGAGTAGATGAATTCAAAAAATTTTTATTTTGAAAAAAAAACTTTCATGATATGCTGAATGAACATTTATCCCGGTTTACAGTACTTCGCTCCCCGAGTACTTCATACTGCAAACCCTGACAGTGGATCAATCTGTCATTAAAGTGATGGATGTTTCACCATACATTGGCACGCCAGATGATCAATCTGCAATGCATGTGTCTCTTATGCCAGGTGACCATTCAATTAACCTGCAATATTCTTAATCTTTTTGTTCATCTCAGCCTTAAAATTCATTTAAAAGTAATTTGATTTGGTATAACTTCGAAGAATACGAATTTAATAAATATATGTTAAAATTTGTCTAGCTGAATCAATAGCCTAGACTTATACTTCTTCAACGCTTGTCTAGCCAGATCAATTAGCATAGACGTTCTTTTAATAATTAATAGTCCACAGAAACTTTTAAAACATTTATCATGTCAAAACTTTTCAAAACATTTAGCCGAGTCAAATGGCAATGACTTATAGCTTTGACATACTTCATAAATCAAAATTATTTATGACTTCATGTTACCGCATCATCTTGACAGTCCGTTGAGAATTTCATCATTAATAATTCTTACACCATAAACCATACTTTACGGTGTTGAATCATCTTATGACGAAATAGTACCGCACCGTCTCAACAACACGTTGAGCATTCCGTCATTCATCACATCTGCACCGGGCTAAAAGGTGCGTGGATGATTATTTTGAAATATATTTTGATATAAAAACATTTTTGTCTAGCCGAGACAAGTAGCATAGACACTATTTAAATCGCTTAAAAAATTTTATTTGCATCTTTTTCCAAAGCACACTCGTGCCAAATTAGCTTGAGGCCAAAAATTTTGAAGTCTAACAAAGCTAGAAGAATGGGAATATCCTAAATTCCCTAACATTTTTAACACATCTTCCACCTTCGTTTCTTTCACTTAATTAATTGCTAGGACTATTGTTATTTATCACATTAAAATTTCTATCTACTCCACCTTTTCTATACTCCCATATAGTTCATCAAACTTGCCACATATTATGAGTCCAGGAACTTACCACAAGAATATGAGTTTAGAAACTTGTCCTAGCAATATGTAGTCTAAGAACAAATCAAAGACTATCCATATGCTGAGGGGCTCAAAACGTACCATACGATTATGAGTCATGGACTTACCATATGCATGAGTTTTAAGAACTCGTGCCTAAATTTAATATTATCTATCTATTAAAACTGCTAGCGCGACTCTAACATTTCAATGATTATCACATAATAACTGGGTAAACACAAATCCTCCGCCCATACAAAGGATTGTGCAATTCAGTCACTACGTGAGTCTTCAATTGAAATTTTCGTACCCAGACTTCTACCTCCTTATCCTAACCTTTCTGCCATTCATGGCTCATCATTCTCTGAATTCTTCTTGTACTATTTCATAGTACCATATCTCTTTATAACATTAAACTATGCATTTTCGACCATTAACATGTCTCTCTGTTATTTCACATTTTCACTTGATCCCATCATAGTCTTACTTTACAATCCATTCCTTACTCGTTTCCCTTATCTCGTGATCGTATCGTAGTACGATCCTCTTACCGTTCCTGATCATGTTATTATGATCTCTTCCCAGACGTTTTGAATTACCTTGTCATCTTTATTACTTAAATCAGGTGTTCCCTGATTATCTTTGAGATTCATCTTTGAATCATTTGTAATATTCTTTTAGATATGTTCTGAACTTATAAATTTTTCTCAACTCGTTATCTTCATTCAAATTCTTCTTAACATCCTTATCTCTTTCTTATAATCTTATCTTTCATATTTCCTTAGCCTTAGTCAATATCTGAGAACATCTTTCACAACTTATAACTTTCCATTCTAATCCCCCCCATGTTCATCAAACTTATCACGTATTTGGACTCAGGAACTTACCATAATCATATGGTTGAGGAGCTTGTCCTAGTCAGGCCCTAGTCGCCCATTCGCTAAAGGGGCTCCACCATACAATCATGAGTCACGAGTTTACTATACGCTTGAGTTTTCAGAACACTCAACTAACCCTACTCTTTCTTACTTTAGGTTATAGCCTAAGGTATCTTTTACCTGAGGTTCATAACCTCTAGCTCTCATACCAACTGTAACGACCCCGAAATTCGATCACTTTATTACCTTAACTTTCGGATTTATTAAACATTATCTCCTTATCGTCTGAATTTCGGTTCGTTACTAAATTCTTTAGTCACCTTCTTTAATCCATTAATTGATTTGAAAATCAACAATTACCAAATTTTCGGTATAAATTTTTCTTCTTATTGATTCAATCGTTGTATTAAAATATTTGGATATTTAAAATTCTTACTTTTCGATCCTAGTCCCATGGATCGCAACCTTAACCTTTTTCTTTTCTTTCTGTAACCAGTATCATAAAGCTTGATATTCAAAACTTAATATTGTTCATATCCATACCAATTTATTCTTGATTTCATAATCCATAATTAAGTCATTTAGTAATCTCTAACACAACCTCTATCTAGTATAATCAAAGATCAAAATTTGACTTTACATATCTTGTCTGAGTTCAACATATATGTACATACAAAATATCAATATACACTTAATAACTGTATTCACATTAAATTATGTTATTGAAACATAACAATAACATTCACAACCTTCTGTGATTATCCATCTTTATATCATCTGACACATTTGAAACTTATTTATTTCCTGCAAAATATATATTAAGCAAGTAATGAGCACAACGGCTCAGCAAGTTCAACAGTTTATGCGTCACGTAGCACATACTTTAACATGCTTGGTGTGTGTCATATATCATGTGCTTGTGCTTCAAATATAGCAATATATCTCATATCATTGCACAAAGAACACATTGTGGTCATATTAAACACGTATCACATAGCACATAATTTGTATACATTTAAAACAAGAATTGCATATCATAATAGTTCAACATTTAACATAAAAGGGACTGAAGAACTTGCCTGGCGTCCAGTTATTTAATTGCTAGCTCAAAACCCTCTATCGATCAACCTATGATCATAAAATAATCAAATACTAATTATGCATCTCTTTATGATATTAATTTATTTAATTAATATCATCTCCGGACTAATTTTCAATCTATACGGTTAATTATATTAACATCGACCCTTAATATATTCGTTTAACTTAATATCAAATACATTCACTACGGACAACCCGACTCATCGGGTAAATTTTAGCATATTCGGTTGTTCGAAAATTTTATTTAATCATTTTCTAGCCTTTAAACTCATTTGATTAATATTTAAAATATTTAAATATTAATCCACAATATTTAATATTTTTACAAAAATATTAAATTTAATGCCCAAACATCATTTCTATATTTTTAGTATTTTTCCTATAATTTTCTGGAATTTTTAAACATTTATTTCATAAAAAACTGATTTTGGGGGCATTTTGGTAATTTTCGCGGTCAAAGGGACAAAACTGGCATTTTTCGGAAAGCCCAGGGGCATTTCCGTCATTTTGGCAACGTTAGGGACAAATCCGGAATTAACCGAAAAGTCCAGGGGCATTCTCGTACTTTTCGCGCTCCTAGGGACACGCTAGGTATTTCTAGAAAAGCTGAAGGGCACGGCTGTAATTTTACAGCGCCAAGGGACACGGTCGGTATTAACCAAAAAGAGCAGGGGCACGCTGGTAATTTCCAGCGTGTTGTCGGTCGTCCGCGCAACGCGCGGCGACTGTTTCTGCCGACGCCCAAAAACGAAGTCGTTTCCCCTAGCTGCTTTCGTGCCCCGCGCAATGCGCGGACCCTTCTCCAACACGCCCAGAAACGGCGTCGTTTCGGGCCGCGCTTCTGACTGAAATCCATCCGCGCAATGCGCGGATTTCTTTCCTTTTTCTTTTTCCCAGCTTCGCCGTAACAGTGTATCAACTTCCCAAATAAATATCATTTTTCTACCAAAATTTCTCCATAAAACTATTCCAAAATTTATGAAATTCATAAATATACATCCTAAAATTATTTAGAATAATTATACTAAGTATTTACAATTTTCCCATAAACTTTACTTAACAACATAAATACAAAATAAATCATTTAAATAGTTTTATACCTTCTTTGAAGCTTAACACCTTTCTTTGATGGCCCGAAAATCCTTCCTTCTTAATGGTGGTTATGGGGTTTGCCGACAAGGTGGTGGTGGTATTCACGGTGGTGCACAAAGAGAGAGAAAGAGTTTTGCTTAATTTTCTTTTTATTCCCTTTTTGCTTCTTTTCTCCCCCTTTTATAAATTGTACAATTAATTCTTTTGAAAAGCCACTCAATTCCACCGCCCATGCAAAATCCGGATAAGCCACATAAAAAAATCGTGCATAATAAAGTATTTTATACATTACGTAGTTATTACGTGTAATAAATATTTTACATAATGTATGTAAAATAATTATTTTAATGTACCAAAATTCATAACATGATTTATAAATAATATTAACACCTTTTTCGGTATTTTACGTGATAAATTTTGTACACGCATAACGCCATGCATGTAATTATATGAGGTAATTTTTACCTCCAAAATTCATAAAATAATTCATAGAACACATAAAAATTATTTTTCATAATTTTTCACTTCATTACTTGGACAACATGTTACATTAACGTGTTCACATTTCCGAAATATTATCTTTCATAAAAGTCATAATAATTCCATTATTCATAAATATAATTTTTAATAACTTAAAACATTCCTTTTTTCTTATTTATTATTCAATTTCTTTAATATTTATAATAATTTCTTTATATATAAATTATATAACTTAATATTATATAATTTATATATTTACATTCTCCTTTCTTAAATAATTTCTTAATCTCCTCCAACTTTATTCCATTTAATCACCTTATATAAATTACATAATTATTCTTATATAATTTATATAATTATTATTTTCTTTATACCTTATTTTAATTTCCTTATATAAATTATATAATTATTATCATATAATTTATATAATTACCTTTCCTTCTCAATTAATTTCTAAATTTCTTCCAAAATTCTTGCTAAATTTAAAATTCAATAATTTAACTTTTCTTAGTTTCCTCATTAACTTTTCATAACTTCTTGGATTAATTTAATTATTAATCCCTTAATTCTCATAATTAATGAAATTTATGATTTTATCCATTAAACATAACACACATATATAAATGTATATATATAAATATATACATATCTAATTCATATATTTCACATTACCGCATAACCTCATTTAAAATCATAATTTCTATACTTTCACAATAATTTTTAAATATTAACCATTTCATTAAAACTTCTCTTATTTTTCATAAATTGTTTTTAAACAATCTATTTATTCTTCAATTATTTTATTCAATCACAATTTGTCATCATCTCTGTACGGATTTAATTTACCAATTAAATCCTTTTACATACCTTAAATCACTTAAAATAATTATTTATTTAACAACCTTGATAATTTTATCCATTAAATTCTTATTTAATATTATTGAAGAAATATTGGAAATTCGGATCCTCACATTGACACTGGCTCCCAAATCGCATAATGCTCTTCCAAAAAAATTTCTGCCAATCATGCATGGGATTGTGAAGCTACCCGAATCCTTGAGCTTTGGTGGTAAATTCTTTTGAAGTATTGCGTTGCACTCCTCAGTTAACGCCATTGTTTCAAATTCGCCTAACTTTCTCTTCTTGGATAAGATATCTTTCATGAACTTTACATAGCTCGGCATCTGCTCCAATGCATCGGCAAATGGAATGTTGATCTGCAGCTTCGTGAACACTTCTAAAAATTTTGAGAATTGTTTATCCAACTTTTGTTTTTTGCAGTCGTTGGGGGAAAGGCATAGGTGGTACAATAGAGCTCTATTTGCCTGCATCTTTCTTTGACATTGGGGTCTCATGCGCTCCATTATTTTCATCTTGCTTGTCACCCTCACTATCATCTTCCTGTGTCTAATTGGGAGTTTCCTCAACAACTTCGGGTAACTTCTTACCGCTACGAAGTGTTATTGCCTTGCATTGTTCTTTACCATCTCGTCTAGGATTGACCTCCGTGCTGCTTAGTAAGGTGCCTTGGGGGCGATTGTTGATGGCGTTAGCAAGCTGCCCCATTTGATTTTCTAGGTTCCGGATTGAGACTTCCTGACTGTTTATCCTTGTCTCGTTCTGTGCAATGTACCTAGAAAGTAACTCCTCCAAATTTGTCTTCTTCTCCTGCTGTGGTGGGACTTGATTCTGAAATCGAGGTGGGAATGGTTGTTTTGGAGCAGGTTGTTGCGCTTGATTGTTGCTCCATGAGAAATTGGGATGATTCCTCCACCCTGGATTATAATTGTTGCTATTTTGCTGCCTGTTGTAATTTCCAATGAACTGAACTAATTATGCATTGATTGCACTTTGTTCACTTGGATGGTTTCCTGCACATAAATCACAAATAGTTGCTACATTCTGTATCGACTTTACTCCTAAAACATCGATCTTCTTTGTTAATGTAGCGACCTGTGCTGCCAATGCTGTCACCGCATCTACCTCATAAATTCCAGCCACCTTGATTCATCCTTGTAGATAGCCATTAATAATTATTTGCTGCCATTGTCTCCAGCAACTTGTAGGCATCATCAAAATTTTTGGCCATTAATGTTCCTCCTGCCGCTGCATCGATACTCGTCCTTGTATTACTAAATAACCCGTTGTAAAATGTTTGGACTTGCAACCATTTGGGAATGCCATGGTGAGGACATCGTCGCAGCAAGTCCTTAAATCTTTCTCACGCTTCATAGAGTGATTATGCATCATGCTAAACGAAAGAAGTGATATCATTCCTCATCTTAGCTATTTTGGCTGGTGGGAAAATTTTTGAGAGAAACTTCTGCGCCAAATCATTCCATGTAGTGATGGAACCTGGTGGTAGTGAATGAAGCTAGCTCTTTGCTTTATCAGGGAGTGTGAAAGGAAATAGTATGAGTCGAATTGCATCCTCCGTAACACCATTGTACTTGAAGGTGTCACAAATCTCCAAAAAGCTAACTAAGTGATCGTTTGGGTTATCGTTCGGTAAACCCCCAAACTGCACAGAGTTTTGAATCATTTGGATTGTGCCAGGCTTGATCTCAAAGGTATTAGCCTGAATTGCGGGCCTTTGAATGCTTGATTGGATCTCTGTGACTCGTGGCATTGAGTAGTCCCTCAATGATTTCTGCTCTTCAGCCTCTATGTTGCCTTGTTCCTGTTCGGTTTCTTGGCAAACTCTTTTCAAGGCTCGACACCTCCTCTTGATCTCGTCTATGTATGGAGTTGGCTCTTGTCCCTTCAATCTCGTGTTCATACACAAATTCCGTATCCCTAAACCTTAAGATTCCAGGAAAGCGTATTTGCTAGCGGATTCTTAAGTGTGGTCAGTACGAAATTTATGAATGATGATCAAACTTTAAATTCCGGGAAAATGTAAAGTTACGTTAGCGGAATTTTAAGCTATGATCAATGACTTGCAACTGCTAACACTTCTAGATGAAAACCTGCAAAAGAAAATAATACAGAAAATTAGAAACGTTTAAATTAAAATCGAATTGATTGTAACTAATATTGAACTAATTATTAAAAACATTTCTCCGGTAACAGCGCCAAAAACTTGTTGTCAGATTTATGTATAAACAAATTCACGCAAGTATACGTGGCTAATGTGAGGATCCGAATTTTCAGAATTTCTTTAATAATATCAAATGAGAATTAATTGATTAAATTATCAAGGTTGTTAAATTAATTATTATATTATGTGATTTAAGGTATGTGATATGATTTAATTGATAAATTAAATTTGTACAGAGATGGTGATGATTTGTGTTGGTTTAGAAAAAATTGAAAAGTAAATAAGTTGTTTAAAAACAATTTATGAAGGATAAGAAAAATGTCAAATAAATGTACAATAAATTGTACAATTAAATTATTATGGAAGTGCAGAAATTATGTTTTAAATAAGGTTATATAGAAATGTAAGAAAGATGAATTATGTGTATATATGTGTGTGTTTATGTTTAATTGTGATAATTATAAATTTCATTAATTATGAGAATTAAGGGATTAATAATTAAATTAATCCAAAGTAAGATAAAAGTTAATGAGGAAACTAAGAAAAGTTGAAATTATTGAATTTTAGATTTTATCAAGAATTTTGGAAGAAATTTAGAAATTAATTGAGAAGGAAAGGTAATTATATAAATTATATAATAATAATAATTATATAATTTATATAAGGAAATTAAAATAAGGTATAAAGAAAATAATAATTATATAAATTATATAAGAATAATTATGTAATTTATATAAGGTGATTAAATGGAATAAAGTTGGAGGAAATTAAGAAATTATTTAAAAGGAGAATGTAATTATATAAATTATATAATATTAAATTATATAATTTATATATAAAGAAATTAATGTGAATATTAAAGAAATTGAATAATAAATTAGAAAAAGGAATGTTTTAATTTAATAAAAATTATGGTTATGTATAATGGAATTATTATGACTTTTATGAAGAATAATATTTCGGAAACGTGAACATGTTAATGTAACATGTTGTCCAAGTAACGGAGTGAAAAATTACGAAAAAAATAATTTTTATATGTTATATGAATTATTTTATGATTTTTGGAGGTATAAATTACCTCAAATATTTACATGCATGGCGTTATGTGTGTACAAAATTTGTCAAGTAAAATACCCAAAAAAGGGTGTTAATATTATCTATAAATCATATTATGATTTTTAGTGAATTGAAATAAATATTTTATATATTATATATAAAATATTTATTACATGAAACAATTACGTAATGTATTTAAATATTAAATTTGTGCATGTTTGTGGAATATTCGAGAAAGAAAAAAAATTCGGATGGCGTGCAACTAAGTCGGTACCAATTTTTTATAAGAAAAATGGGCAAGTGGGTTGCTATAAAAAAAAAAAAGAAAAGAAATAAGAAGGGAAAAAGGAAAAACAAAATAACAAACACAAGTTTCTTTTCCTTTCTTCTCCAACCGTGAACGCCACCACCATGTCGCCGGAAAATCTCATAGCCACCACCAAGGAGAGGAAATAGCAAGGTTTAAGGAAGATTTCCAAAGCATGAGAAGGTATAAAAATGAATTTATTTAGTTATTTTTATATTTATGGTGATAAATGATTTTATGCAAAAATAGAAAATAATTAGTATAATCATTCTAAATAATTTTTAGATGTGTATCTATGATTTTTAAAATTTTTGGAGTTATTTTGTGGTGAAAAAAGTGAGCAAAAATGGTGAAAAGTTGAAAAGTTGGTGCACTGTTGTCGGCAGGAAGAGGAAGTAACTGTGCAGGGCCGGCCGCGCATGGCGCGGCCAATTTTTTTTCCGGCTTCAGGTAAAACGGCGTCGTTTTGACGCGTGACTGGGGGACGTCCGCGCAATGCGCGGCGATGAAAGAAACGGACCGAACGACGTCGTTCGGAAGGGCGGAAGTTTCCGGAACCAGACGCTGAACGACGACGTTTTGGGAAACCAGGGTCGGTCCGCGCAATGCGCGGCCGACCGAAACGCGGTAAAATTACCGTGTTGCCCCTGCCCTTTTCCAAATATACCCAACGTGTCCCCCAAGGCCGCGGAAGTTACAGAATTGCCCCTGGACTTTCCGAAAAATTCCAGATTTGTCCCTAACGTTGCCGAAATAACGGAAATGCCCCTGGGCTTTTCGGGAAATACCGAATAAGTCCATATGGGAGCGAAAATTACTAAATTGCCCCCAGAAATTAGTTTTAATTGAAATAAATGTTTAAAAATTGTTTAAAAATTTGAGAAAATTATAGAAAAATACTGAAAATATAGAAATGAAGTTTGGGCATTAAATTTAATATTTTTGTAAAAATATTAAATATTGGGGATTAATATTTAAATGTTTAAATATTAATCTAATAAGGTTACCATTTAGAAAATGGTTGAATAAAATTTTTGGGACACCCAGTTATGTTAAAATTTATCTGATGAGCCGGGTTGTCCGTATTAGAAGTGTTGGATATTAAGTTAAGCGAATATTTTAAGGAACGAAGTTAATATAATTGGCCATATAAATTAATAATTGGCCTAGAGATGATATTAATTAATTAAATTAATATCACAAGGAGATAAATAATTATTATTTGATTATTTTATGATCATAAGTTGATCGAGAGAGGGTTTTAAGCAATCAATTAAATAATTGGACGCCAGACAAGTTCTTCAGTCCCTTTTATGTTAAATGTTGGAATGTTATGGTATGTAATTCTTGTTTTAACTGCATACAAATTATGTGTTACGTGATACGTGATTAATATGACCACAATATGTATTTTGTGCAATGATATGAATATATATGAGATATGTTGCTATAGTAGAAGCACAAGCACATGATGTATAACACACACCAAGCATGATAAGGTATGTGCTACGTGATGTATAACTGTTGAACTTGCTGAGCCGTTGTGCTCATTACTTGCTCAATAAACGTTTTGCAGGAAAGAAAGAATTTCAAGAATATCAGATTATGTAGAGACGAATTTTCCTAAGAGGTTGTGAACGTTATATGTTTATATTATGATTTAATGTGAATAATTTGTCAAGATTACATGAATATTTTGTATATACATATAGGGTGGATCCGGATAGGACGAGTTGTATTAAATTGTGAACTGTGAATGTTCAAATTAATTGTTACGTGAGAAATTATTACACGTTTGATTATGAACGATGAAACAAAGAAAATTAGTATGGATACGAACAATATTAAGTTTTGAATTTTGAGCTTTATGATGGGTGTAAAAGAAAGAATAAGTTAAGGTTACGATCCATGGGACTAGGATCGAAATGTAAGGATTTTAAATATCCAAATATTTTAATACGACGATTGAATCGAGAATTAAGAAAATTTTATATGAGAATTTTGATAATTGATGATTTTAAATATCGGATAATGGATCAGTTAAGGTGGTTAAAGATATATTAACGAACCGAAATTTGGACGTAAGAAAGATAATGTATCATAAATACAAAATTTAAGGGTTTAAATAAGGTGATGAAAGGTTTATTAACGAACCGAAATTTGGACGTAAGAAAGATAATGTTTCATAAATATGAAAATTAAGATGGTAAAATGGGTCGAATTTCGGGGTCGTTTCAGTTGGTATCAGAGCTAGAGGTTATGAACCTTAGGTAAATGATACCTTAGGCTATAACCTAAGTAAGAAAGAGTATAGTTAGTTGCGTGTTCTGAAAACTCAAGCGTATAGTAAGCTCGTGACTCATGATTGTATGGTGGAGCCCCTTTAGCGAATGGGCGACTATGGCCTGACTAGGACAAGCTCCTCAACCATATGATTATGGTAAGTTCCTGAGTCCAAATACGTGATAAGTTTGATGAACATGGGGGATTAAAATAGAAAGATGTAAGTTTAGAAATACAGATCTCAGATAGTGGCTAAAGGAAAGAAAATATGAAAGATATAAGATTATGAGGAAGAGATAAAGATGTTAAGAAGGATTTGAATGAAATGAATTGAGAAAATTTATAAGCTTAATTAAAAATTTATTTGAAGGAATAATTGAAATGATTCAAAGATGAATCTCAAAGATAATCAGGGGACACCTGATTTAAGTAATAAAGATGACAAGGTAATCCAAAACGTCTAGGAAGAAATCATAATAATATGATCAAGAACAACGAGAGGATCGTACTACGATACGATCATGAGATAAGGGAAACGAGTAAAGAATGGATTATAAAGCAAGGTCATGATGGGATCAAGTGAAAATGGGAAATAACAGAAAGACCTGTTAATGGTCCAAAAGGTATAGCTTGATGCTATAAAGAGAAATGGTACTATGAAATAGTACAAGAAGAACTCGAAGAATGATGAAATACGAATGACATAAATGTTATGATAAGGGGGTAGAAAACTTGGGTACGAAATTTCATTTGAGGACTCATGTGGTGACTGAATTGCACAATCCTTTGTATGGGCGGAGGATTTGTGTTTACTTAGTTACTGTGTGATAATCATTGAAATGTTAGAGTCGCGCTAGCAGGTTTGATAGATATATAATATTAAGTTAGGCACGAGTTCTTAAAACTCATGCATATGGTAAGTCCATGACTCATAATCGTATGGTATGTTTAGAGCCCCTTAACATATGGACAGTCTTTGATATGTTCTCAGACTACATATTGCTAGGACAAGCTTTAAAACTCATATTCTTGTGGTAAGTTCCTGGACTCATAATGTGTGACAAGTTTGATGAACTATACGGGGGTATAGAAAAGTTGGAGTAGATAGAAATTTTAATATGATAAATGAAAATAGTCCTAGCAATAAATTAATAATCAAGTAAAGAAGTGAAAGATGAATGTTAGGGAATTTAGGATATTCCCACTCTTCTAGCTTTGCTAGACTTCAAAATTTTTGGCCTCAAGCTAATTTGGCACGAGTGTGCTTAGGAAAAAGATGCAAATAAATTTTAAGCAATTTAAAAAGTGTCGATGCTACTTGTTTCGGCTAGACAAAAATATTTTTACATCAAAATGTATTTTAAAAGAATCATCCACGCACCTTTTAGCCCGGTGCAGATGTGATGAATGACGGAATGCTCAACGTGTTGTTGAGACGGTGCGGTACTATTTCGTCATAAGATGATTCAACACCATAAAGTATGGTTTATGGTGTAGGAATTATTAACGATGAAATTCTCAACGGACTGTCAAGATGATATGGTAACATGAAGTCATAAATAATTTTGTTTTATGAAGTATGTCAAAGCTATAAGTCATTGCCATTTGACTCGGTTAACCGTTTTGAAAAGTTTTGACATGATGAATGTTTTAAAAAAAAATTCTGCGGATTATAAAGTGTTAAAAGAAAGTCTATGCTAATTACCAAATATGCACGCATATATATATATATATATATATATATATATATATATATATATATACATATTTAATTTACACGCAACCACGTCGCATAATTACATATCTCCACTAATTAATTCTCTTACTTTAATTAGACTTGCTATTAGTCAAGTTTATTGAATTATCACTTTACTTGTTAACTTATCAAAAATTTGATATCACCATATCTAAGTTAGTCCATTAAATTTAATTTGGACCTCTATTTATCTACCACTACTAGGTTATCAAACTCCAACCTTTATTAAATATTAGATATTTTATTTCTAATTCATTTAAATATCTGGGATATTACACTAACTCTAGTTGGAATTACTCTTTCCAAACCCTAATAGAATTTAAAAAATAAAAGAAAAAGAAAAATAATTATTATCCTAATCCTAGTTGGAATTAAAATTCAATTTGGAATCAAAAAGTAGCAAAATTCCGAAATAATCCGGTTTTCCAGCAATTTCGCCTCGCCAAACAAGTCTTCCACGCGCCGTTGACCAAGTCAACGCGGAAATGCGTGTGATGACGTCATCAAGCCTACCGCGCATTGCGCGCGTCCCTTTCTACTGTCAAACGACGTCATTTCTATTATGTGTTGCTGTGCCCTGATACCTCTCGCGCATTGTGCAGCGTATTTCTCTGGTCAAAACGGCGTCGTTTTGCTCCGTGCCACTGAGACCGCCTATACGCGCGCATTGCGCGGACGCCAGTTGTGGTTAATTACGAAAATGCCACCGGTCTTTTGCAGAATTTACAGATTTGCCCCCAAGCTTTATATTTCCTACAAAATAAAATATAAAATAATTAAAAATAAATAAAAATACTAAAAATAATAAAAACACATAATAATTAATAAAACACCTAAAACACTAAAAATAAATAAAAACATATAAATAAAAACAAATATAAAAATACTATAAAATTACCTAAATTAACATAAATTAACTAAAATTTTATAAAACCTATTAAAACCAAAATAAGCTAAATAATTAAACATTTAAGCACACAATAAATATAAAAACTAAGTATTAGGGAATAAAAATATCGTATAATTTAACTTTATCAAATACCCCCACACTTAGCTTTTTGCTCGTCCTCGGGCAAAACGAAAATAAAAACTATAAAATGAAAACTAATAACCAAACAACTTACTCGAGCAACAGATCAATATAAATTTTAACATCAACCTCAAAGATTTTTTTAAAATAATAACTCAAAGAAAATTTCAAAACCATGCAAAATCTAGAACTTTAACATATTTATCAATTCTACTTTACTCAAGGCCTTTTGTGTGTGTGTGAATCCAAATGTATCAAACTAGTCAAAATTCAGATAAGTTTTGGTCATTAATTACCTTATAAAAGACATACAACAAAACTCAATATACCTATTTTTCTCATCACTCTTTGTTAATATAGACAAATATAAACCAGAAGATCAAAATGTTTTTAATCAATGAAGCACACTAGGATTATCAATATCAATTTTTTTAAATATTTTTTTTTCATTTTTTTTTCTTTTAATGGGTGCATTTTATACTCCATTCTATTTTTTTTCTTTCTTCATTTTTTTCACAGTGAGTGCATTTTATGCTCCATCTCACCAACGAGTGCGTTTTACGCTCCATCTCGTTTTTTCATGTGCTTATGAGTGAGTACGTTTTACGCTCCATCTCAACCCACCACAAGATATTTCTTTTCAATTTAATAATCCTAGAAAAATTTCCTAAATCATCTCCTCCAAATTATATTTTGCCTTATATTTCACTTCAAATAATGATCAAATAAGATATAGAGTTCAAAAATATCTTTATAAGCATTTAACCATATAAACTTTTTCTTCATTAAAACTAGCTCAAACAAATGAATATAAGTGCATAAAAATTTAAAGGATCTCAAACAAGGTAATTATCAATAAAAAGTCAAAAATTCAAACTAAGAAAAAATTTATCATTTTTCCAAGAGTTATTAAATAAAAATAAAATTTTTTTATCATTGGCTAAAAATTTAAAATTCAATTAACTTATTGCTCAAATGACACATCCTAAAAATAAAATAAAAAGTACCCCATTTTCGTAGGAAACACGGTTACACTTAGCACGTGCAACAAGCCTTTAAACCCCAAGGTTACCCCAAGTGGACGAGTTTTGTCTCGTGAGGGTTTGCAGTGAATTTACCCACAAAATTCAAAATATAAAAAAAAAAAAAAATTAAAAATTTCCTAAAATTAAAACAATTTTTTATTTTTAAAAAAATTAAACATAATTTTAAAATTCCCTAAAAATAAAATAAATATCCTAAGTCCCTTCCCCCACACTTAAAATTTACATTGTCCCAATGTAAAGTAAAATGCAAAGAAAAAGACAAAAATAACTATAAAAAGAAAAAGGGAAAAGAAATGCAAATCTGATTTCTTGGGTTGCTTCTCAAGCAGCGCCTTTGTTTATCGGCATTGGCTTGACAGCAGGCTGAAACACTACGTCACTCCAACTTCATGAATTTTGAGTACCCCATCCATCACGTTATTCTTCATTGGTAAATTCAGTCTCCCTTGCACGTGACATGAACGTTTTACTCCAGCTTCAACGAATAGATATTTAATATGATTGGAGAGAGTCTTTATATTCGTAATGGGATCCTGCAAAATAAAAGATGAAAATTTATTATAAGTAACAGGCAATGGAATGGAAATAATTACATTATTATAAAAAATTATTGGCAAAGAATTTAATGGAGCTTCATCCTCCTTCAAATCTGGTTTCGGCTCAATTGCTTTTTCTTCCTTTAACTCAAAATTGTTGGTAATTGTTATCTCTAACTTTTCCTTGTTTGTTTTCTCAACAACTTCCACCACCTTAGGCATGTCATCATAAAAAAGAACATCATTGTCTATGTGAACACTGTCCGCTTCATTGATGTTGTTTGCTTTCTCTTGCGTCGGTGATGGAGGGACTGTCGTTTCTGGATCTTCACTTCTTAATACTTGTGCACTTGTATTCTCCGTGAGATTATCCACCGTTTGAGAAGGTACTTGCATAGAACTTTTCTTCTCCAATTGATCGATTGTGATTTGTCCCATTGGAGTACCCAAATGCTGAATAATTGCATTTGTTTCTTAAATACGTGCCTGCATGTCTTGTTGAAATTGCAAAGTATCCTGTTGAAATTGCAAAATATTCTGTTGAAATTGCAAATTATTAATTTCAATCAATTTAATCATATCTTCTAAAGACATATCAGAAGTATTTGTTTGACTCTGTTGTTTTTGGGAATATGGCTGCATTGTATGGTTGATAGCTTGAAAAATTCTGATGTGCGGGCGGATTCATTTGTGGATTCTCATAGCCTAAATTAGGATGATCCCTCCATCCTGAATTATACGCGTTTGAATAGGGATCATATCTCCATTGGAGTTGATGTGAGGATCCGAATTTTCAGAATTTCTTTAATAATATTAAATGAGAATTTATTTGATAAAATTATCAAGGTTGTTTAAATTAATTATTATTTTATGTAATTTAAGGTACGTGATGAGATTTAATTAGTAAATTAAATCTGTACAGAGATCATGCCGAATTGTGTTAATTTAAAATAATTGGAAAGTAAATAAATTGTTTAAAAACAATTTATGAAGAATAAGAGAAATTTCTTGTAAAGGCATAATAAAATTATTATGGAAATACGAAAATTATATTTAAATGGTGTTATGTGGTAATGTGAAATATATGATTTAGATATGTATATATATATATACATTTGTATATATATAACTGTACATGTTTAATTGTTGTAATTATAAATTTCATTAATTATGAAAATTAAGGGATTAATAATTAAATTAATCCGAAAATTTATGAAAAGTTAATGAGAAAATTAGTAAAATTATAATTATTGATTTTAGATTTAATCAAGAATTATGGAGGAAGTTTAGAAATTAATTGAGAAGAAAAGTAATTATATAAATTATATAATAATAAATTATATAATTTATATAAGAAAATTAAAATAAAGTATGAAGAAAATAATAATTATATAAATTATATATGAGTAATTATATAATTTATATAAGAGAATTTAGTTGAATAAGGATGGAAGAAAATTTTTTTAATTTGTATTTTGTGTGAAATGGAAATTATATAAGAATAAGGTAATTATGTAATTATATAATAATAAATTATATAATTTATATAAGAAAAGTTAGTGTAAATTGTAAAGAAATAAAAATAAATTGGAAAAATGAATGTTTTAAGTTATTAAAAAAATATGATTATGTATAATGGAATTATTATGACTTTTATGAGGAATAATATTTCAGAAACGTGAACATGTTAGTGTAACATGTTGTCCAAATAACGAAGTGAAAAATTATGAAAAATAATTTTTATAAGTTATAGGAATTATTTAATGAATTTTGGAGGTATAAATTATCTCATATAATTACATGCATGTCATTATGCGTGTATAAAATTTATCATGTAAAGTACCTAAAAAGGGTATAAATATTATTTATAAATCAATTTATGATTTTTAGTTAATTAAAATAAATATTTTATATATATTATATAAAATATTTATTACACAAATAATTACGTAATGTATTTAAAATATTTAATTATACAAAATTTATGTATGTTGTTTATCCGAATTGGCAAAAGTCTAAAAAAAATCCCATGGAGAATACTTACAAGATAAAGATAGATATATTAATAATAATAATAATAATAATAATAATAATAATAATAATAATAATAATATAACATATGAAAGCAGCCACGTTGGGTGGGATGATAAGCATGCATGTTTTGGCTAAGGTCCATTGATAAAGAGTAATAATAATAATAAAAATAATAATAATATAATTACCATGTGCCAATTTGGGTAAGGATAAGCATGCCAAGCAATTTGGAGATGTGTTATCCGAACATGCTAGCAGGATAAGATCTTAGCTAATAAGGAAATAAAATAATAATAATAATAATAATAATAATAATAATAAAAATTGCACATGCTTAATTCGGAAATTGGAGATATTAAATAACTATGTTACGCAATTTAGAGAGTTATCGACTACGTGTAATGCTTAACCCATAAGGAAAAGAAAAAGAAAAAGAAAATAAAAAGAAAACTAATTTTTAATTCCAATCGTGTCCCCACTTAATGCCTATAAATACCCTCCTTTAATTCAATTCACGGGAGAGGAAGCAAAGCAATTTTCAGCATTCTTTTAGAGAGATAGAGAGAGAGAGAGAGAGAGTGAGCTAAACAGAGAGAAAGAGAGAGTGAAAAAAAAATAGCAACAAAAAAAAAAGAAAAGAAAAAGAAAGAAAGCAAAAAGCTAGAAAGGTGGTACGAGAAGAATTATAAAATAATTATTTATTAATTTCGGACTGAGGTAAGTTCTTTAGTACTTTAAAATTTAATGTTTATCTGTTATGATATGTTAATTCTTGTTCAAATGCATACAAATTATGTGCTATGTGATACGTGATTAATATGTCAACAATGTGCACTTTGTGCAACGATATGAATATATATGAGATATATTGCTCAAGTATAGGCACAACACATGATACATGACACACACCGAGCATGTTAAGGTATGTGCTACGTGAAGCCTGAAATGTGTTAACTGTTGAACTTGCTGAGCCGTTGTGCTCATTACTTTCTTAATAAACATTTTTGCAGGAAAGAAATGAATTTCAAGAATATCGGATTATATAGAGACGGATTTTCCTAAAAGGTTATGAACATTGTTATTATATGTTTATATTATGATTCAATGTAGATAATTGGTCAAGGTTACATGAATATTTTGTATGTACATATATGTTGGATCCGAAAAGGACGAGTAGTGTTAAATTATGAGCCGTGTATGTTCGAATTAATTGTTACGTTAGAAATCATTATACGTTTGATTATGAACGATGCAACAATAAATATTTATATAAAAATAAATGACTGTAAATTTTAAATCAATGAATAGTTATATGGATATGAAAGGATATTAAATTTTGAATGATGGGATTTAAGATATTGGTACAAGGAAAGAAAAGAACAAGTGAAGGTTGCGATCCAGGGACTAGGATCCGGATATAAAGATTTTAAATATCTAAATATTTTAATACAATAATTGAATTGAGAAAAAGAAAGAAAAATTTATACCGAAAAATTTGTACTTGATGATTTTGAAATTAGCTAATGGATCAATTAAGGAGATTAAAGATTTATTAACGAACCGAAATTCGGACGTAAGGTAAATAATGTATGATAAATACAAAAATTAAGGTAATAAAATTGGTCGAATTTCGGGGTCGTTACAGTTGGTATTAGAGCTAGAGGTTATAAACCTAAGTAAATGATACCTTAGGCTATAACCTAAAGTAATAAAGAGTACGGTTAGTTGAGTGTTCTAAAAACTCAAGCGTATGGTAAACTCGTAACTCATGATTATATGGTGGAGCCCCTTTAGCGAATGGGCGACTATGGCCTGACTAGGACAAGCTCCTCAACCATATGATTATGGTAAGTTCCTGAGTCCAAATACGTGATAAGTTTGATGAACATGGGGGAATTAAAATAGAAAGATATAAGTTAAGAGATACAGTTCTCTAATATGGGTTAAAGTGAAGGAAATATGAAATATAGAAGATTATAAAAAAGAGATAAAGATGTTAAGAAAGATCTGAACGAATGTAAGGAATTGAGAAAATTCATAAGTTTAGTTAAAAATATATCTTAAGGGATAATTAAAATGATTCAAAGATGAATCTCAAAGATAATCAGGGGACACCTGATTTAAGCAATAAAGGTGACAAGGTAATCCAAAACATATAGGAAGAGATCATAATAATATGATCAGGAACAGTAAGAGGATCGTACTACGATACGATCACAAGATAAGGAAAACGAATAAGAAATGGATTGTAAAGCAAGGTCGTGATGGGATCAAGTGAGATTATGAAATAATAAAAAGACCTGTTAATGGTCAAAAAGGCATAGTTTGATGTTATAAAGAGATATGGTACTATGAAGTGGTACAAAAAGAATTCAGAGAAATGATGAGACATGAATGACAGAAAGGTTATGATAAGGGGGTAGAAAGCTTGGGTACGAAATTTCAATTGAAGACTCACGTGGTGATTGAGTTGCACGATCCTTTGTATGGGCAGGGGATTTGTGTTTACTTAATTAGTACGTGATAATCATTGAAATGTTAGAGTGGCGATAACAGTTTTGATAGGTAATAATATTAGGTTTAGGCACGAGTTCTTAAAACTCATGCATGTGGTAAGTCCATGACTCATAATCATATGGTATGTTTTGAGCCCCTCAGCATATGGATAGTCTTTGATTTGTTCTCAGACTACATATTGCTAGGACAAGCTTTAAAACTCATATTCTTATGGTAAGTTCCTGGACTCATAATATGTGGAAAGTTTGATGAACTATACGGGGGTATAGAAAAGTTGGAGTAGATAGAAAATTCTAATATGATAAATAATAATAGTCCTAGCAATAAATTTATTAATTAAGTGAAGAAGCGGGGATGAATGTTAGGGAATTTAGGATATTCTCATTCTTCTAGCTTTGCTAGACTTCGAAAATTTTTACCTCAAGCTAATTTGGCACGAATGTACTTTGAAAAATGCAAATGAATTTTTAAGCATTTTAAAAAGTGTCTATGCTACTTGTTTCGGCTAGACAAAAATATTTTTAATATCAAAATGTATTTTTAAAAGAATCATCCATGCACCTTTTAGCCCGGTGTAGATGTGATGAATGACGGAATGCTCAACGTGTTGTTGAGACGGTGCGGTACTATTTCGTCATAAGATGATTCAACACCATAAAGTATGGTGTAAGAATTGTTGACGACGAAATTCTCAACGGACTGTCTAAATGATGCGGTAACATGAAGTCATAAATGATTTTTATTTACGAAGGTATGTCAAAGCTATAAGTCAATGCCATTTGACTCGGCTAGACGTTTTAAAGAGTTTTGACATGATGAATGTTTTAAAAAATTTTGCGGGTTATAAATAGTTAAAAGAAAGTCTATGCTAATTGATCTAGCTAGACAAGCGTTGAAGAAATACAAGTCTAAGCTATTTAATTCAGCTAGACAAATTTTGAAATATATTTATTGACTTTGTATTCTTTGAAAGTTATAACTAAACAAATTACTTTTGAATGAGTTCTAAGGCTGAGATGAACAAAAAGATTAAGAATATTGCAGGTTGATTGAATGGTCACCTGACATAGAAAGACACAGGCATTGCAGACTGATCATCTGGTATGGTGAAACATCCATCACTTTAACGACAGATTGATCCACTGTCAGGGTTTGCAGTATGAAGTACTCGGGGAGCGAAGTACTGTAAACCGGGATAAATGTTCATTCAGCATATCATGAAAGTTTCCCAAAATAAAAATTTTGAATTCCTCTACTCTTATGAAGATTGGATGGTAAGATGGGTAAGTATTTAAATGTGAGTGATAATGGAAGCAATAATTGTGAAGTAAAGAAAGTATGAAATGTGATGGATTAGAAAATTATAATGTGCAATGACTGCGAAAGGAAGGAAAGAAAGATATGTGGAAAGAATGCAAAAGGATTGTGTATGTTGCAAATGAATGAGATATTAGTACATAGAAATTTCGAGGACGAAATTTATGAAGGAGGGGTGAATGTGACACCCAAGATTTTTGGAGTAATTCCAAATAAGAATTATGATGAATTAAATAAAGGTTAGTATTTAAAACCTAGTGTTAAATGATAGAAGTATTAAGGAATGATTTCTCAAAGGCGAAGAAGAGTCATGAATATGGAAAAAAAAGAATGAGAAGGATAAAGGTGCAAAGTAAGCAATAAGTGGATTGAGTAAGGATAAATATGATTAAAGCAAGGAAATTTTAGAGAATGAGAAATTATCTTGATAAGTGCATCAAGAAATATTATGAAGAAATTATAAATTAAATTAAGAATTTAAATATTCTAACAGTTATGATCATTATGGGGATATTCATGTGAATTATGGAAATTAAATAGGTAAAATATAATTATTATAAGATTAAATTGTTATTCAACAAGGTAAAAGTATAGCAAGATGCTATAATACAATACGTAAGATTATTACGGCAATTATGATTCCGAGGACGGAATCCTATTAAGGGGGAAAGAATGTGAGGATCCGAATTTTCAGAATTTCTTTAATAATATTAAATGAGAATTTATTTGATAAAATTATCAAGGTTGTTTAAATTAATTATTATTTTATGTAATTTAAGGTACGTGATGAGATTTAATTAGTAAATTAAATCTGTACAGAGATCATGCCGAATTGTGTTAATTTAAAATAATTGGAAAGTAAATAAATTGTTTAAAAACAATTTATGAAGAATAAGAGAAATTTCTTGTAAAGGCACAATAAAATTATTATGGAAATACGAAAATTATATTTAAATGGTGTTATGTGGTAATGTGAAATATATGATTTAGATATGTATATATATATATATACATTTGTATATATATAACTGTACATGTTTAATTGTTGTAATTATAAATTTCATTAATTATGAAAATTAAGGGATTAATAATTAAATTAATCCGAAAATTTATGAAAAGTTAATGAGAAAATTAGTAAAATTATAATTATTGATTTTAGATTTAATCAAGAATTATGGAGGAAGTTTAGAAATTAATTGAGAAGAAAAGTAATTATATAAATTATATAATAATAAATTATATAATTTATATAAGAAAATTAAAATAAAGTATGAAGAAAATAATAATTATATAAATTATATATGAGTAATTATATAATTTATATAAGAGAATTTAGTTGAATAAGGATGGAAGAAAATTTTTTTAATTTGTATTTTGTGTGAAATGGAAATTATATAAGAATAAGGTAATTATGTAATTATATAATAATAAATTATATAATTTATATAAGAAAAGTTAGTGTAAATTGTAAAGAAATAAAAATAAATTGGAAAAATGAATGTTTTAAGTTATTAAAAAAATATGATTATGTATAATGGAATTATTATGACTTTTATGAGGAATAATATTTCAGAAACGTGAACATGTTAGTGTAACATGTTGTCCAAATAATGAAGTGAAAAATTATGAAAAATAATTTTTATAAGTTATAGGAATTATTTAATGAATTTTGGAGGTATAAATTATCTCATATAATTACATGCATGTCATTATGCGTGTATAAAATTTATCATGTAAAGTACCTAAAAAGGGTATAAATATTATTTATAAATCAATTTATGATTTTTAGTTAATTAAAATAAATATTTTATATATATTATATAAAATATTTATTACACAAATAATTACGTAATGTATTTAAAATATTTAATTATACAAAATTTATGTATGTTGTTTATCCGAATTGGCAAAAGTCTAAAAAAAATCCCATGGAGAATACTTACAAGATAAAGATAGATATATTAATAATAATAATAATAATAATAATAATATAACATATGAAAGCAACCACGTTGGGTGGGATGATAAACATGCATGTTTTGGCTAAGGTCCATTGATAAAAAGTAATAATAATAATAAAAATAATAATATAATTACCATGTGCCAATTTGGGTAAGGATAAGCATGCCAAGCAATTTGGAGATGTGTTATCCGAACATGCTAGAAGGATAAGATCTTAGCTAATAAGGAAATAAAAAAATAATAATAATAATAATAAAAATTGCACATGCTTAATTCGGAAATTGGAGATATTAAATAACTATGTTACGCAATTTAGAGAGTTATCGACTACGTGTAATGCTTAACCCATAAGGAAAAGAAAAAGAAAAAGAAAAAAAAAAGAAAACTAATTTTTAATTCCAATCATGTCCCCACTTAATGCCTATAAATACCCTCCTTTAATTCAATTCACGGGAGAGGAAGCAAAGCAATTTTCAGCATTCTTTTAGAGAGATAGAGAGAGAGAAGAAAATGTAATTATTGATTTTAGATTTAATCAATAATTATGGAGGAAGTTTAAAAATTAATTGAGAAGAAAATGTAATTATATAAATTATATAATAATAAATTATGTAATTTATATAAAGAAATTAAGTAAAATATTAATGAAATAATAATTATATAATTATATAAGAAAGTTAATGTAATAGTAAGGAAATAATAATTATATAAATTATATAAAAATGATTATATAATTTATATAAGAAGAATATATTAATTAAGAAATGAAACAAAATTGTACAAATGGTACAATATTTTATTATATGGTGATATTTAAAGTGTGTTAAATAGTAAAGAAATGAAAAATAAATGAGAAGAAGGAAGGTTTTAATTTATTAAAATTATGTTTATGTATAATGGAATTTTTATGATTTTTTTTATGGAGGATAATATTTCAGAAACATAAACATGTTGATTAAACATGTTGTCCAAGTAACGAAGTGAAAAAGTATGAAAAATAATTTTTATAAGTTGTATGAATTATTTTATGAATTTTGGAGGTATGAATTACATCGTATAATTACATGCATGTTATTATGCGTGTACAAAATTTATCAAATATTATTATGCGTGTACAAAAGGGTATAAATATTATTTATAAATCAATTTATGATTTTTGGTGAATTAAAATAAATATTTTATATACATTATATAAAATATTTATTACACGAAATAAATGCATAGTGTATTAAAATAATTATTTATGCATGATTTTTTTTTTGTGTAACTTATCCGAAAAAGGGTTAAGTTGGTTGTTACATGTATGGATAAGTCGGTGGACTTTTTATGTTTGTAAAAAATACTTAATTCTTGTTAGCTATTAAAAGGAAAATTATTAAAGAAATAAGGAAATAGAAAAAAAAAAAAAAAAAAAAACACAAACATATCTCTCTCTATTTCACCACCGTAGCCACCATCACCACCCCGAAAAATTCCATAGCCACCAAGAAAAGAAGAAAAGTTGGTGCTAACAAGCTTCAAAGGAAGTCTTTTGGCTTGAGGAAGGTATAAAAATTAATTTATTGGAATTATTTTTGTATTTATTAGTGATAAAATAATTTTGTGGAAGATTAGAAAATAATTAGAATAATTATTCTAAATAATTTTTGGATTTATATCGAAGGATTATATGATTTTTAGAATTAGTATGTTGTGAAAGTTTGGTGTAAAAATGGATAAAAATTTTCTTGGTTGGCTACTGTTTTCGGGAAGAAGGGAAGAAGAAGAAAAACCCGCCCGCGCAATGCGCGGCGGCAATTTTTTTTTAGACGCCAGGTTGAAACGGCGTAGTTTTGGGATAAGGATTTAGGGTTGCGCCATGCGCGACGGCCAACTTTCCGGAAGCAAGGGCCAAACGGCGTCGTTTGACTGGTGAAGGAGAGATGCGCGCAATGCGCGGTCGGCAACACAGAGAAATTACCAACGTGCCCGTGGCCTTTTCAGCGAATACCGAGCGTGTCCTTGGCTCTACAAATTATGACCTTGCCCCTGAACTTTTCCAGAAATTCCGAACGTGTCCCCATAGTTACTGAAATTACGAAAAATGCTCTCAGAATTTGTTTTTAATTAAAATAAATGTTTAAAAATTATAGAAAATTACTAAAAATATAAAAATGACATTTGGGCACTAAATTTAATATTTTCCAAAAATATTAAATATTTGAGATTAATATTTAAATACTTTAAATAATAATCTAATAAGTTTAAAATTTATAAAATGGTTAAATAAAAATTCGGACAACCAAATATACTAAATTTTATCCGATGAACTGGGTTGTCCGCTTTGAATGTGTTTTATATATGTTAAAAATTAATATATTAAAGGACGAGGTTAATATATTTAACCATATTAATTAGTAATTGACTGGTACCCTAAAATAAATCGCCGGGTAGGGTTAATTACATTATAAATGATATTAATTAATTAAATTAATATCATGAGAGAATAAATAATTATTAATTGATTATCTTATGGTCATAGGTTGTTCGAGAAAAGGGTTTGAGCTATCAATTTAATAATTAGACGTTAAGGCAAGTTCTTCAGTACTTGATGCTAATCGGTTATCTGATACTGTATGTTAACTTTTGTTCAAATGCATATAAAATTATGTGTTATGTGATCCGTTGTTGATATGAATGCTATGTGCCTTCGGTGCAAATATATTGCTTTAGCAGAAGCACAGAGCATGATGTATGACACCCACAGAGTACGTTATGTTATGTGATACATGAAGCATGAAAGGTGTAAATTGTTGAACTTGCTGAGCCGTTGTGCTCATAATATAAACTTTTGCAGGTAAATAAATAAATTTCAGGAATATTGGATTGTGTTAAAGATGGATTATCCTAGAAGGTTGTGAACGTAATCATTATATTTTCAATATCATAATTTAAAGTGGGTACATTTGTTAAGTTTACATTGATATGTTGTATGCACATATAAATTGGGTCCGGATAGGACGAGTAGGGTTAAATTGTGTACTGTGATTATTCAAGGCAGTTGTTACGAATGAGACTATTATAAGTCTAATTATGAATTATGAAACAAGGAATATTTGTATGGATATGAACAATATCAAATTTTGAATGTTGAGCTTTACGATACTTGTACAGAAAGAAAATGTAAAGGTTACGATCTAGGGACTAGGATCGAGATTTTAAGTTATTAAATATCTAAATACTTTAATACAATGAAGAAGAAGAAAAAATTTATACCGAACAATTTGATAATTAATAATTGTAAAGTCAATTAAGGAATTAAATAAGGTGATTAAGGATTTATTAACGAACTGAAATTTGGACGTTAAAGAAATAATGTATAATAAATATGAAATTTAAGGTAATAAGGTTTGTCGAATTTCGAGATCGTAACAATTTTCATCAAACTATATTATCCTCAATATATAGTTCAACAAATCTAATTAAAAATTTGCTAGTGAGAATAAGGATCATATTTCAAATGTATATTGTCTAGTGTGGCACAACAAACTATATATAAATAAATTGGTAGACAACTCTTGTCAATTACATTATCATGTAACTTTTTATATTTTTCCTCTTAGATTATTATGATCATGTGTGACACATCCGAATCAAAATTATCCAAGTTAAGTCCGACCTATCATTCCATATAAGTAAAGAGAAAAATATGGTCCACGTGTGTGTACATCAAAAACGTATTGTTCAATTCCTTATAAACATCTCATGCAATAAAATAAAATCTTAAGTAATTGATATAAATCTTATGATAGAAGGCGACGTTCGACATTCTTAATATCTTTGAACGTTACAACTTAATATATTTTCTTTTGAGGGATTTGTTATTAACAGTCTCACGGTCTCATCTTGTTTAGCGCACATGGACACAGACATATATATATATATATATATATATATATATATATATATATATATATATATATATATATATATAATACGCGTTATATTATTTAACATACAAAGTGTGTTTGATAATATATAATATATACATAATTAGTAGCACATATAGAATATTATATTTCACATAGATTGATTATAGACTTTATTCTAGTTTGGTTTATTCAAACCATAAAATAAACCAAATGGTCAAGCCTAGGGTGCAAGAATAAATACATAAATGTAACTATTACATTTAACGTGGGCTCCAATACAAAATAGATCATCAAGTGCTCCTTGCCCTTCAGCTTCAATTCTTCAAATAATTCTATCTAATCCTATTGCAAATTATTTTTGTAAAATAAAATTCTTGATCTGTAGTTAAGGGGAAATATATACGAGGGAGGTATAATTTACAATAGAATTTTTTTGAAAGATGAGGTACACAGACCCCATTTATTAAAACTCATTCGTTCAAGCATCCAACTAAAATAAATTTAATCACATTGGTCAATAATCTATAATCAATCCCTTGTATTATTATACACATCATCATATGTATCAATATATAATTTATATTATACATATTATCATATGTATCATTCATCTCATGAATTAAAAATATTTAAAATATATATCGATATCATTTAATGGGCAATTTAAAGTTGCAAAAATTCAATTTCATGTTTAAAATAAATAATTTATTTTAATTATAAAATCATCCAAAAATAAATAAATTTTTTTTTTTCTTTTGAAGACTTAAAAAAAACTTAGAAGGAAAAGAAAAAAAAAATCTAGGCAGGCACTTTAGCGCTTGGAGTAACACTAGAATACGGCGTTACGGCGCCTCAGTGTTGTAGTGCTTGAAATTGTACCACAAGGCAGCACTGCAGTGCCTAGCTATTATAGCTGGTTGTGGTTTTTTTCAAAATCTCTTTTTTCTTCTTCTTCCAAACCATAATTTTTGCTTTTTATTTTCAAAACCCATGATTCTATACAACAAATTATGTCTAATAAATTGTTCTAAACACATACTCATACATATACGTAATCAAAATAATTAATAATTCGTATAAGTTTGGCTCTAATACCACTATTGGTTTGCAAAAATATGGCATATATACAATCAAATTGTACAAGCGCAACAGAAGCAAGCATAAATCATATTTAAATTTTTTACAAACCAAAAATCATGATCTTTCTTATGCGACTATTACTAATTGAGCAATGATACAAGTATTATACCTTTATAGACTCAAATGTTCAACATGTACGAGTTCACCTCCCTTTAATCCTTCGCATTCTTCTTCAAATTCACCGATTAGAATCTAAAGATCAATGTTAACTGTAATGTTCCGAACTTTGAAGAATCTTGTAATCTATCTTTATATAAATAATAAAGACTATATTATACTTCAAGAATGTGTTATATGTGTATGATTATGTGTTTTGATTTAAGTATCCAACCTTAACGCTTGATAAAATTTTAAGAAGTTATTTTAGGGTTTAAACCTAAGGGTCAAAACCTAACTAGGGTTAAAACCTACACCCTAAGGGTTATAACCTAGCAAAAATCATCAACCGTCTTAATTCTTTTTAACTTTTCATATTTCATGAAGTAACGTTTATATGGGGTATAATGCGAAAAATATTATTTCACGTAGAAAACACTTTTCATTTTTTTGTTGTTGACTTTTTTGGTCATTTTTCCATTTTCTGAGAAATCGTCGCGAAAAACATTATTCACGGGAAAATGTGTTTTGTCTTTCCGACTTTTCTCTTTATGGAAGAGCATTTATACGAAATATAAATAAGTAATATATATTCAGAAATGTTAAAATCCAAAATTGATTAAAACCTAATTAATTGATGAAAATAAAAATAAAGAAAGAAATCCTAAGTATTATACGAAGTATAATACAAGAATTATATGGAAGACTATACAAGATTAATACGAGTATAATATGAATATTATACTATGTATTATACAAAGAAAATATGTATAAATACTTATGTATTATACTATTTAACTAATTAGTTGAAAGAAAACTAGTACGTAACTACTAATGTAACTATAAAGAAATCGACCAATCACATTCAAGTATAATTAGTTATTGACAAATCAGAGTCAACCTAAACAAAATCAAGTTGGAGTAATCAAACTAGGAAAAACTAGAACGATTATAGAAACTAGAAAGTTAACTAAAACAAAATGGACTAATCAGAACCAAGAAAACCAAACTGATAATCCATGTGAATATTTTTTTGGCCAATCAAAAGAAAGGATGATGAAGGCATGATGTAACATAGGTGATATCATCACAAAAGGTGGCTAGGTCCTTTAAGACTAAAATGCAATTATTTTAGGTATTCAAGTGTAATAAGCCAAGCCCCTAACGTGAAATTAATGAAACTATGTTTTCCTATAAATACCAAGCCATTCCTTTAGATTTCACTCATCATTTTCAAGAACTTTTAAGAGCAAAAACACTCCATAGCTATATTCTAAGAGTTATTGTGACATAAAAATATATTTTAAGTATCAAAGCCCCGCACATTTTTTGCTAAAGCAAGCATTTCAATAGGTATGCTCTAGTAGTTTTGCTATTCAACCAGGGTTTTGAAATCTCTTTAAATCTCCTAGCCTTCCTTTCCTCTGCATCAACTTGATGCAGAGCGAAAAGTGCGAGTTCATTACATTTAAATGCATATTGGGGAGCAGTCATGCCCCCTTGTGTTAATTTCAGAAATTGGACTTCCATCCGATTTTTCATACTTCTTGGGAAGAAGTTCTCGAAAAATATTTGTTTGAACCTGTCCCAAACAATTATGCCCTCCCCTACAATAGTTTTGTTAGCTCCCCACCAAAAATTCGCTAAGTCCTTCATCATATAAGTGACGAATTTCATCTTCTAATCTTCCCTAACATTGGCTATATCAAAAGTCTTTTCTATTTTATTAACCTAGTTCTGGGCGTTTATTGGTTCAGTAGTCCCTTGAAATTTGGGAAGTCCCACAATTTTAAAGCCGTTGAAGGTTTCTAGGTGTGTTTTCGGTGCATGATTTATTGGTCGATTTTGTAGAGTACTTAGTAACATATCTACAAATTGTTGCATTAGGTTTACTATAGTATGAACTTCTTCATCGTTTAATTGAGATCTTCTTCTTGAGGCCATTTGATTTCTCTATAAAAGGAAAATAATGCATAATTATAACTACGCACATATTTCACATCATATTTCATAAAAACATAATTTATATTAATATCCGTTAAGTTACATTTTTCATTTAAAGTAATTTATAAAAACATCAATTATCATTCATAAATGTAATGACCAAGAAATTTGTAAAATATCTTATTTTCAATGAAATTATGTCAATTTAAATTCTTTTATTAAATGAGATGAAAGTATAGTTAAATTGGAAATTCAAGGAAAGCCAACATGCAATTAATTTAAATTGATGTGTAATTAAATTACATGAACGATAAATTAAATTTTGGGATTATCAAGTTTATAACTTATAGAGGAGATTTTAAAGGCTAGATTAGCATATTAATTAATTAATAATAAAATTAATTAATATATTATTATATTATTGAGACCCAAATAGTTAATTAATATTTTAGGTTAGGTATTATGGAGCAATTAAATTAACTAAGCTAGCATATGTATGCAAAATTTAACCAGCCCAAGCATTTGAGTCCAAGTTAACCCTTCATTGTAAATAGAGGATGTATTGCTAGCCCAACATGTTTAAGCTACAAGAGTCCAATACTTGTTTTATTTCCCAACCCAAACCATGAAGTTATGTAACTTATCTGTATGACTTGTGTGAATCTCAAATTGGGACAAGATGAGCGATTGGAACTTGAAATCAGGGGATCTGATATTTGGTGAGTGGCACCGCAACTCTCTACGGGCTACGGAGGAGGTCATCTCGGTGGCTTTAGGATGTGATTTCCGGGTTGAACCAAAGGTCCTTAACCGATGGAGCTAGAGGAGGATTCAATTTATATACTAGCAATGTTCTTGAATCAAGCATTCATTATATTGCTAAGTTATAGAGAGAGAGAGAGAGAGAAGAGTGTACGGTTGGGTAAGGAGGAGAAATATGAAGCAGCTCAAGTTTTTATTACCAATCAAGTATCAAGGTATAATGACTACTCTCCCTTAAACTCCATTAATTTTAAGCTTGTGTATGTTCATATATGTGATTGATGGATTAAATGCTTATGGGAGTCTTGTTGTGTATGGAGGGCCATGAAGGACCTGGTGATATAAGGAAGAATAATGAGAATGGAGGTTATATAATTTATGTGTCTTGAAGGTTATAACAAGGATGCATACTAGGTGTTTGTTTAAATTCGTAAAAGAAGAGAATTTCTATATTTTATGGTTAAAGTGTAGTTTTCGAACTCAAGGGATTAATATATGTATGGGTTATTAGAACCGAACATGTTACGACAACTAAAACCAAGAATTGAAGCATATTTTGTGAGCTTAATAAAAGTGGGATGTTATATGTCCCGAGTAAGATGATTTATGTATTAAGTTTGTAAAAAGGATTGTTTGTATGCGTGCATCGAATGATGAGAAACTTAAGAAGGTTTGGCGTTGAGCTAGGTAAACATGATGTTATATGAGCCCATTGTAAGATATTTAAACTTTGTGTGAGATGTCAAGCCAACATGTATTCTATCTTTTAAATTAAGGGTATGTCTACATGTGATGTAATTGTATTGGTTGGGGAAACCTTGAACTATATTGATCACATTGCGTAAAGAAATCCATGGAAAAACTTTGTTCTCAAAAGTGATTTTGTATATGAATTGGTTGTAGTTAAAGTAAATATACACTATATGAATGAAAATTGTGTCTTGAACAAGCGATGAATCATGTATGCTCAAAATTGGGGAGATTGGAAGCATGGGAACCTGCGTGAAAACTCTGGTTGGGTAGCGCGATCGCGCCTCTCCCTTTGTATTTTTTAGGGCGGCCGCGCCGCAAGGGTTTCTGATTTTCGGTGGGACTAGGCGGTGGCTCCATTACCTAGTGCGGGCACGCCACTCTTCGAAAAAATAAACGAAGTCTGAAAAGGAATTCATTAAGTTTTCAACTATGATGTTCAAAAGATGGTTTATTTTATATATACGAAGAATGGAGCGTTATGAAGTCATTGTGTTATTCAAGAAGAATTATAGAACGATTAATGTAGTCAATTTTCATGAGTAAATATTTTATTGTGTATATTTATTATATGAATGCCATGTGCACTTTGTCAGAATATTCATATATTGAATTGTCACTTTTAAAGTTCTTTTACATTGAACTAAATTATCGCATGAAGGTCTAATCCATTTGATCCGGTTAGACCAATGTTGTCAAAAATTATTGAGTTCAAATAAATTCTTTAAAGCCAATCCAAAAAATATTTTTGTGGTGCAGAATCATAATGTAAAAAAATTGAGATGAACAAAACCCTAATATAGGGAATTTTTATCGGTTAACCCGATGTAGAAAACTAAATGATATGCATATCTGTAAAGTACAATAGGCTGATCACCTTAAGTACTTGGTGAGAATATTTTTCATTGATGCAAATGTTAAATATTCTGTAGAACTACTATTCATATCTGATAAATATTCATGGTTCTTTATAACCACTTATCATGTTAAACTCAGTTATTTATCGTTATTAATAAGCATGTATTTATTCATGTACTTCATAATTTTTGTCCAATTGTTGAAGGCATTGAGAAGTTTATCCTTGTTTGTCTTTAACAATCCATTATTCTATCCTTTGAACTTGCTGAGCAAATTTGTTACGCACCTTTGCTTATTTATCCATTTTAGCTTAGCTCGAGGTTTCAAAAGGAAATAAGAAAGATAAAGGCAAAGGCAAAGCCCAGGATTAGCTTAATTGTATTTAATTTCGTTTACTTATGTTGTAAACTTCATGAACTATATGTTTTAAGGTTATAGAAACGTGGGATGAATGTAAGAATGGTTAAGTTAATCTAACATTTATGTTTTTGCATACGAATGGGTAGATTTTTGTTATGTTTATAATGGATCATGAGCATCAAACCCAGGGTTGCAAGAACCTGGATTTGGGGGCGTCAGAATAAATCCCTTAATTATAACAAAAGTTGGGATTATACACATTATGCAAGTAAGTACAAACTATTACTAATATATAGCTAACGTCCCTTAGCTGCTTCATATGCTTTATCAATTATAATTCTACTACTTGATTTCTTCCAATCCTTTCTCTTCCTTATTCAGGCACAACTTGACTTGATGGTCTTTAGCTCTGCACTTGAAGCATCCACCTTTTTTTGGAGTTGGGCAGTTAGTTGCAAGGTGTCCTGCTTGTCCACAATTACATCAAATATTCTTTCCCTTAAGGCATTCCTACATATGGCTCTTTCCACACATCATACGGGGTTCTATTTTATCTTTTTTGTAATTTTCCCCGATACTCCCTTCTTTTTTATTAGTTATTCCCTCTTTATTCGAGTTACGCTTTTTATTTTTATTTGAAGTTTCATTCCATGTACTACGTCCTTCAATCTGTCCAATTAGTTGTGCTTTTAGCTTATTGTGTTCCTCCTGTTGTTTCTAATTAGTTGTTTAACCATCTTTTTGTCACGCCCCCAACCTTGAACCACGGGTTTGGTGCTCACGTAACTATTCTACCCTGTCATCTCATACATATATTCTAAACAAAATAATAATAGTAAACTTGATTTATATTCATACATAACTAATCCCAGGTTCTACGTACCTTTATACATACAAGCTGCCGTACCTGACATATTACAAAATATAATAGTAACTACACAAGATGAACATGACTATCTGGAAACATGGAGATATTCATATCAATACTGACTTTTGGCATTTCAACAGATGATGAGGGAATTACAACACAAGATGAACATGACTATCTGAAAACATGGAATCTTAATTGTTGTACGGTCACAAGACCATGAACACGTTAAGAACAATATCAATCATTAAGACTAATACTACCCAAATTAATTATAATACGTTAAGAACAATCACAATCACAAAGACTGACATTGCCCAAGAGGTAATAACACCAGTTTAGATGCGTACTCTGGGTGATCAGCCCATCGTACTTTATATTGTGCACAACAAACATCTAACGACGCAACCACGTCATATTTATTTCATTCCATTTATCTTTCCCCCCCCCCCTTTATTTTAGGGTTGTTCTGTTACAGCATAACATAGAGTCTGCACCACAACAATGTGGATTGGAGAACATAACAATCAAAAGCTGAATTTATCATGAAACATTTCATGTGTCTAGCCAGAATCAAAATTGGCATCGACCTTTTCAAGATAATTCGATAAGGAATGAACTCTACATGGTAACGTGAATATACAACATGAATGTCCGTTCAAGAATATGTAATTTAAAGTTCAGTTAGAAAACTTGCCTTGGTCCTCGTCTATCACAACTGGTGAAATATTGTTCCGTCATGCATTAGTTATGTATTAGTTATGTACACATGCATGCCATAACTTGCTATACAAGCCACTCATTAACTATACATACTCCTAATCACATAACACATTGTTCATTTAAACTTTAATATCTACCATATTGATTATTTTTATCAATTTATGGTTTACATATGTGTTTCTATCATTAAATATCAAAATATTGCATTTTTGGAACAAAATAATTTATTTTTCAGAAATCAGTACATGGCACCCCGGCGCCATGATTTACACGTGAAATCTCGATGGCCGCGAGATTGGCTCGGCCGAGACTGCGCCCCGGCCTGCCCTGATCTCGCCCCGGCGTGGTCTCCCAGCAGCATTGCGCCCCGGCGCATTTCGCAAAGCAAAAGATGGCGCCCCGGCGCCATGCTACTGATTTTGAAAAAAATTTCTTTTCCAAAATCCAAGTTATTTTTGGTCCTAAATTGAATTTATTAATTCCAACACTTCACATAGCACATATAACATGTAATTTACTTGCGTGGGTCTTCGAAACATTTAAAAACCATCATTTGACCCTATTTTACCAAAGATTTCATTTTAGTCGCCGGTTAACGTTTTAGAACGTTCTAAATGGTCAATTATCGCCATTTGCACCAAATGGCTTCCAATTCGATTCTAACACGTGTGTTTACATATAACTTACACGTTTGGTCTTATTACACATTCAAATACTCACAATGGTCAAAAACCACATATTGGTTGTAATTCGTCATCTTTTCCAATTATCAAACTTAAACCAAACTTCACTCTTGGAACTCTACACTTTATATGCATGACCACATACACAATTTGCAACTTGATATGGTCACATAACTTCTATATGTACCTTCTAATGCACTTTACAGATTATTACGTAGTCTACACAAAAAGTATAGCCTAATATTCAAACTTCCTTCCCAAAACATAACTTTTATACCATCTAGGTTTCTTTGATGCTCTTTAACACATGATAATGCATGTATTGTATATCTTCATCCTCTCAAACTAGGTTTCCATCATGTTTCATAACATATAACACATAATCATGCTTTGAATCATAGCTTTTAGCTTGAATATTCATATGAATAGTGCACCACCTTTGATACCTAACTCAAGAAACTAAAATTTCATGATCAACCAATCACATAGCACTTAAACTCACAAAACTTCACATAATTATCATGTACAACAAAAAAATCATGCATAGTTTCTTCTTTTCTTGCATGTAACCACATAAACTTCAATTACACAACTTGAACATCCATGTTTCCTTCTTGTAACTTTCCTTCTTCTTGAAATAATGCTTACTAAGGCTTGATGATCCACTTTGATAGCCTTTTCCTCAACTCTTGATCACTCTTTCTTGAACTTTCTTGCAAATCTTGTAAACCCTAGCTTCTTGCTCTCTCTTCTCTCTTTGAGCTCACTCTCACGTAGCAACTTAGAAAAATGATAAGTGTAAATGCTGAAAACTTACTTAAGTATGCTTATATCATTCTTCTAGCAACTAACCATGGTTAGTTTAGTTACTCTAGCATGGTTAAGGGCTAATAAGTCATTTGCCATGACTAAACAAGGTTATACTAGACATTTAACTAACTTGGGACAAAATTGTCATTTCTTAGAATTTCAAGGGTAACTTAGTCATTTCCCCCAAAAATCTAGACAATTATTCCCATGAAATTTCTTAAAAATCAATGTTTGCTCATTTTAATTTCCAATTCAAGTCCATTTTAATCCAAACTTATGTCATAAATCTTACATTTAATTCAACCATCTAATAATCCATAATCCTCTTGTCCCAAATTGTTTGTCACCCCTTAAAAGATTTTAATTTCCATTAATAACTCATAAAAAATTTAATATCCATTTGTAATTTATAATTTCATATATTTCAAAAAGCGTATCGTTACATTCTTCCCTCTTTACAAGGATTCCGTCCCCGGAATCACTATCACAAACTTACATAAATAAACTTGGATAGTCTTTCCTCATTTTCTCTTCCAACTCCCATGTTGCTTCTTCCACATTATGATTTCTCCACAGTACCTTTACATAAGGGATCACCTTGTTCCTTAAAATCTGCTCATTCCTGTCGATGATTTGAACAGGAGTTTCTTCATACGTTAAATCCTTTTCGATTTGAATTGGCTCATACTCAATTACATGCTTATAATCTGGTTTGTACGGCCTTAATACCGACACATGAAATACATTATGTATGTGTTCTAACTCCGGAGGTAATGCCACTGCATAGGCTACCTTTCCTATCCTCCTCAGTACCTCAAAAGGTCCAATAAATCTTGGACTCAATTTTCCTTTCTTTCCAAATCTTATTTTCCCTTTCCATGGAGATACTTTTAGAAACACGTGGGACCCTACTTCAAATTCTCTTTTCTGTCGATGTTGGTCCGCATATTTCTTTTGCCTGTCTTGTGCTGCTATAAGTCTTGTTCTTATCACCTTGACAATTTCAGCAGTCTGCTGCACAATTTCTGGTCCTAACAACTTTCGTTCACCTACCTCATCCCAACAGAGAGGTGTTCTGCATTTCCTTCCATACAATGCTTCATAAGGTGGCATTTCAATGCTTGCATAATAACTATTGTTGTAGGAAAAATCTACTAATGGCAAGTGATCATCCCATTTGTCCTTGAAGTCCATTACACATGCTCTTAACATATCTTCCAACGTCTGGATCGTTCTTTCACTTTGGCCATCTGTTTGAGGATGATACACCGAACTCAACTTCAATTGTGTACCCATACGCTCTTGAAAACTCTTCAAAAAATTTGACGTGAATTGTGGATCTCGATCTGAAATAATTGATACTGGAACTCCATGTCTTGACACGATCTCATTCATATATAGCTTTGCAAGTTGATCTAAGTTGAATTTGACTTTAATCGGTAGAAAGTGAGCGGACTTTGTCAGTCGATCCACTATAACCCATATCGCATCATAGCCTTTCTGCTTAGTTGGGAGTCCTACGACAAAATCCATCGTGACATGTTCCCATTTCCATTCCGGGATTTCTAGTGATTGTAACAGCCCACTAGGTCTTTGATGTTCCACTTTGACTATTTGACAAGTCAAGCATTTACTTACATATTATGCTACATCCGTTTTCATGTTAGGCCACCAAAAGTGTTGTCGAAGATCTTGTTACATCTTTGTGCTTCCTGGATGCACTGAATAACGCGAACTATGTGCTTCTTGCAAAATCTTTTCTTTTAATTCTGATGCTAATGGCACCCATACTCTCCCTTCCAATCTTAGCATTCCGCTGTTATCTACCTTGAATCTTGTCTCTTGTCCATCCGATATCCATTTCCTAATTTGACCACAGTCTTGATCTTGCATCTGAGCTTCTTTCACTCTATCCAGTAATGTTGGATGAGCTTCAACCATAAATAACTTCTCTTCCGATTTCATCGGATACTTCACCTCTAGTTCCAACTTTTCCATTTCTCTAATTAACTCTCCCTGAACGGTTATCATTTCCAATCTTTCTCGACCCTTTCTACTTCAAGCGTCGGCCACCACATTTGCTTTCCCTGGATGGTAGAGAATTTCGCAATCGTAATCTTTGATTAACTCTATCCACCTTCTTTGTCTCATATTCAAATCCTTCTGAGTGAAAATATACTTCAGACTTTTGTGGTCTGTGTATATCTCACACTTCTCTCCATACAAGTAATGTCTCCATATTTTCAAAGCAAATACCACGGCTGCTAATTCCAAATCATGGGTTGGATACCTTTTCTCGAAATCTTTCAACTGTCTGGAAGCATATGCTATAACTTTGTCATGTTGCATTAGCACACAACCCAATCCTTTATACGATGCATCACTATATACCACAAATCCTCCGGTATCATCCGGCAATGATAACACAGGTGCTTCACTCAACCTTTTCTTAAGCTCTTTGAAACTTTCTTCACATTTATCAGTCCATACAAATTTCACAGCTTTCCGTATTAAATTAGTCAGAGGCCCTAACAACTTTGAGAAATCTTTGATGAATCTTCTGTAGTATCCAGCCAATCCAAGAAAACTTCGTACTTCAGTTGGTGTCTTCGGTTGTTTCCAATTGATTACTGCCTCTACTTTTGCTGGATCCATCGATATACCTTCCTGATCAATTACATATCCTAGAAATTGCACCCTTTGTAGCCAAAACTCGCATTTCGAGAACTTGGCATATAACTTAGCTTCCCTTAGTATCTCTAACACAATTCGTAAGTGTTCCGCATGTTCTTCTTCAGTCTTTGAATATATCAATATATCATTAATAAACACCACCACGAATTTGTCTAAATATGGTTTGAACACTCGATTCATCAAATCCATAAACGCGGCTGGAGCATTCGTTAACCCGAACGACATTACTAGGAACTCATAATGACCATAACGAGTCCTAAATGCGGTTTTAGGTACATCCTCAGGTCTCACTTTCAACTGGTGGTAACCACTCCTTAAATCAATCTTTGAAAAATATTTGGCTCCTCGTAACTGGTCAAACAGATCATCAATCCTTGGTAGCGGATACTTGTTCTTTATCGTTACTTTATTCAATTCTCTGTAATCAATACAGAGTCTTAATGAACCATCTTTCTTTTTCACGAACAGTACTGGTGCTCCCCAATGAGACACACTTGGCTGGATATACTTTTTATCCAACAATTCTTGCAACTGGATTACCAACTCTTTCAGTTCGACTGGAGCCATTCTATAAGGTGCCTTTGAAATTGGTGTTGTTCCTGGTGCAAGTTCTATCTTAAATTCAATTTCCCTGTCCGGCGGAAGCCCCGGTAACTCATCTGGAAATACATCTGCATACTCCCTTACAACGGGTATCTGACCCAACTCTGATCCTACTATATGGGTATCAACTACATGAGCTAAATACCCCAGGCACCCTTTTCTTAATAACTTCCCTGCCTGTAACATTGTCAAACAACAAGATTTCCTAGGTGATTTGCTACCATGAAATACTACCTTAGACTTAGTAGGAGTCTGAAGGTTTACACATTTATTCTGACAGTCAATCATTGCCCCATGGCTATACAACCAGTCCATTCCCAGTATCACATCAAATTCTCCTAACCGAATAGGAATTAAATCAACTAACAACTTATATCCTCTTATTGTCACACAACAATCCCGATGAATACTTTCCACTTGGATTACTTCTTTGTTTGCTACTTCGAAATTCAATACGGTTTCTAACTTTACTGGTAGCAAATTCAATTTCTTAGCAAATTCATCAGAAATGAAAGAACATGTAGCACCCAAATCGAACAATACATATGCATTTACGTCATCGACAGGGATGATACCTGACACCATGTCCTTTGATGCCACCACGTCCTGAACCGTCATGTTAAATGTTCGAGCTGTCGGCCTCCTTGGTGGTGTAGGTCCAGTAATCACCAACCTTCCACTAGTAATTCCTTTACTTCCGCTTCCCCCATCAGCTTTCTTCTTTGGGCAATCTTTTATCTGGTGTCTTGTTTCTCCACAGTAAAAGCATCCTCTACTCATTCTAGGGTTTGGATAATTTGGTGCCATATGTCCTTCCTTTCCACATCTAAAGCATACATTCTTTCCTTTCAAACAGCCACCTGAGTGCCCATTTCCACAATTAGGACACGGTTCTACTCTTTTCTTCTGCTCACCTTGCTTCACCACAGTTGTATTACTGTTCCACTCCATTTTTGTTTGTTAAAATTGTTTCCTCCACTGCTGTCGTCCTTCCTAGATCCATCAACTTTCTTCTTGCCATACTGTTCTTGCTTAAACTTTGCCAAAGCATCACTGCCTCCTTCCGCTAAAATAGCTTTTTCCATTACCCCAGCGAAGGTTCCGAGTTGAAACATTGAAACTTTGTCGTAAAGCCATGGTTTCAATCCCCGTTCAAAACGTCTAGCTCTCCTCTACTCTGTATCTACTTGGTGTGGTGCAAACCTTGCTAGTTCATTAAACTTTGCTGCATATTCGGCCACCGTCATATTTCCTTGTTTTAATTTAAGAAATTGCACCTCCATCATGTCTTAAGTTACTGGAGGAAAATACGCCTCGAAAAAAATTTCTTTAAACTTCTCCCATGATGCAGTACTTGTTCCCAATCTTCCTTTATTGGCCACCCACCAATAATTTGCTTCCCCCTTCAGCATAAAAGTAGCAAAAACAGTCTTCTGTTCCTCTGCTACATTAGCTACTTTCAAAACCTTTTCTATTTCAATGACCCAATTCTGGGCCTCCACTGCGTTCATCGTCCCCTTGAACTCTGGGGGTCCTACAACTTTAAAGTCTTTAAAAGTAGCGATCCTAGCAGTTACCGGTTGATCACCTACTGGATTTACATTCCTGTTTTGAAAAGCTCCCATTAACAGGTCTACAAACTGCTGCATGGGATTAACTGGCTCCTCAGGAGTATTTACCAATTCTTCTGGTGGGGGTTGAACATTTGGGATGCGTCTAGGCGGCATTTCTGTTTAACAATTCATATTCTGGTGAATACATAACATTTGCATATCACATTCTCATAACTTTGAGCATATAATCGTAACAACACACATTTCATAACTAGATTTATATTCGTAAGCAACTTGTCTGATGCCTCGCATATTACATCACATATAGCACATGCTTTATGATACATATAACTTTACACAACACTAGTACTTCCCTCCTTACAAGCAAAGAGGGTACATGATGCTTAATATCCCTTTTTTTATAACAAAAATTTAGGGATTCTACCATATACACACATAATTATACATACATAACTATATATATATTACAGCTTCCTACAGAAGCATCCCACGTCTAACCGCATCCTCGTACTCTTCATTCATTATAGCTATCATCTTTCATCGACTTAAGATATCCCTTGATTGGTTATATTCTACAGGATAATAGTGTACCCTATCTTGTGTTCTTCCAAATGCTGTGCGAAATGCATAGCTCATGTCCTCCATTTTTGCACCCATATTATCCATTCTGGCTTTCTTGGACCTCACTTCTTCCTCCAACAAATCTATTCTTCTCACTGCGTTAGTCCCTGCACGCTCATTCATGGCTATCTCAGCATTTGCTTCCCTAAATTTTGCCTCTAAAATTTCCTTATCATTCTTCAACCCTTGTATCTTTTGTTCGGCTTGCCTAATTTATCTTCCAGCTCCATATTTTTATTAGTTAATACTTGAATTGTTGTTTCATTTTGTTCTGGAGTTGTCTGTCGTTCAGTTGCTTGAGTTTCTAGTTCTAAAATTCTATCGACAAACTCATTGTTCTGTTGTATCAGGCCGGTTACCCATTCCCGATCTGCTTCTCCCTGCTCAGATGAAGCATTCTCCGGCAATGCCCTATCCAAGTCTCCTTCTAATTCTTCTGGATCCTCTTCCTGTTCACTACCTTCAGCTGGTACTATTGCCATAACTGGTACTGTCGTCATCACATCTATTTGAATATCTCTAGGTTCCTCCTCTCCTGCAACCCGATTGGATTCTCCAATCTCTGGCATGCTATACAATTACAAGTACAACTATTTCAGTTCACTGCAATTTTCCTTATTCTTAAAGCATATAGCATGTAACACATAACATATAACACATATTGTGAAAAATTGTACCCTTAACAACTTCCACCGTTCGCTTCTTAGAACTCTAAATGAGTTTTACTATATTCCTTAAGGTCATATTCCTAAGGTTTCCCCACCTAAAGTTTATAACCTATCTGCTCTGATACCAACCTGTGATGCCCCCAAATCAGGGTCCCTTGAACCACGGGTTTGGTGCTCCCGTAACTATTCTACCCTGTCATCACATACATATATTTTAAACAAAATAATAATAGTAAACTTGATTTATATTCATACATAACTAATCTCAGGTTCTACGTACCTTTATACATACAAGCTATCATACCTGAAATATTACAAAATATAATAGTAAAAACACAATAATTAAAATAATAGCACATCTACTGCTGGTTCGCCTTTCCTTTACCCTTATCTACACCCGACCCCTCGGTCTTTTCTGGCTTAGCTGAAATATCAAGAATGAAAGCAAGAGTGAGCTTAAAATAGCTCAGCAAGTAAATAACACAAAATAAATAACATAATATTGCGAAATGATAAATATAAATCATTTACAAGGAAATGGAGATATTCATATCAATACTGACTTTTGGCATTTCAACAGATGATGAGGGAATTACAACACAAGATGAACATGACTATCTGAAAACATGGAATCTTAATTGTTGTACGGTCACAAGACCACGAACACGTTAAGAACAATATCAATCATTAAGACTAATACTGCCCAAATTAATTATAATACGTTAAGAACAATCTCAATCACAAAGACTGACATTGTCCAAGAGGTAATAACACCAGTTTAGATGCGTACTCTGGGTGATCAGCCCATCGTACTTTATATTATGCACAACAAACATCTAACGACGCAACCACGTCATATTATTTCATTCCATTTATCTCTTTTTTCCCCTTTTTATTTTAGGGCTGTTCTGTTACAACATAACATAGAGTCCGCACCACAACAATGTGGATTGGAGAACATAACAATCAAAAGATGAATTTATCATGAAACATTTCATATGTCTAGCCAGAATCAAAATTGGCATCGACCTTTTCAAGATAGTTCGATAAGGAATGAACTCTACATGGTAACGTGAATGTACAACATGAATGTCCGTTCAAGAATATGTAATTTAAAGTTCAGTCAGAAAACTTGCCTTGGTCCTCATCTATCACAACTAGTAAAATAATGTTCCGTCTATGACCTACATGACCATAATATTGGTTCATGCATTAGTTATGTACACATGCATGCCATAACTTGCTATACAAGCCACTCGTTGACTATACATAATCCTAATCACATAACACATTGTTCATTTAAACTTTAATATCTACCATATTGATTATTTTTATCAATTTATGATTTACATATGTGTTTCTATCATTTAATATCAAAATATTGCATTTTTGGAACAAAATAATTTATTTTTCAGAAATCAGTACATGGCGCCCCGGCGCCATGATTTACACGTGAAATCTCGATGGCCGCGAGATTGGCTCGGCCGAGACTGCGCCCCGGCCTGCCCTGATCTCGCCCCGGCGTGGTCTCCCAGCAGCATTGCGCCCCGGCGCATTTCGCAAAGCAAAAGATGGCGCCCCGGCGCCATGCTACTGATTTTGAAAAAAATTTCTTTTCCAAAATCCAAGTTATTTTTTGTCCTAAATTGAATTTATTAATTCCAACACTTCACATAGCACATATAACATGTAATTTACTTGCGTGGGTCTTCGAAACATTTAAAAACCATCATTTGACCCTATTTTACCAAAGATTTCATTTTAGTCGCCGGTTAACGTTTTAGAACGTTCTAAATGGTCAATTATCGCCATTTGCACCAAATGGCTTCCAATTCGATTCTAACACGTGTGTTTACATATAACTTACACGTTTGGTCTTATTACACATTCAAATACTCACAATGGTCAAAAACCACATATTGGTTGTAATTCGTCATCTTTTCCAATTATCAAACTTAAACCAAACTTCACTCTTGGAACTCTACACTTTATATGCATGACCACATACACAATTTGCAACTTGATATGGTCACATAACTTCTATATGTACCTTCTAATGCACTTTACAGATTATTACGTAGTCTACACAAAAAGTATAGCCTAATATTCAAACTTCCTTCCCAAAACATAACTTTTATACCATCTAGGTTTCTTTGATGCTCTTTAACACATGATAATGCATGTATTATATATCTTCATCCTCTCAAACTAGGTTTCCATCATGTTTCATAACATATAACACATAATCATGCTTTGAATCATAGCTTTTAGCTTGAATATTCATATGAATAGTGCACCACCTTTGATACTTAAGTCAAGCAACTAAAATTTCATGATCAACCAATCACATAGCACTTAAACTCACAAAACTTCACATAATTATCATGTAAAACTAAAAATACATGCATAGTTTCTTCTTTTCTTGCATGTAACCACATAAACTTCAATTACACAACTTGAACATCCATGTTACCTTCTTGTAGCTCTCCTTCTTCTTGAAATAAAGCTTACTAAAGCTTGATGATCCACTTTGATGGTCTTTTCCTCAACTCTTGATCACTCTTTCTTGAACTTTCTTGCAAATCTTGTAAACCCTAGCTTCTTGCTCTCTCTTCTCTCTTTGAGCTCACTCTCACGTAGCAACTTGGAAAAATGATAAATGTAAATGCTAAAAACTTACTTAAGTATGCTTATATCATTCTTCTAGCAACTAACCATGGTTAGTTTAGTTACTCTAGCATGGTTAAGGGCTAATAAGTCATTTCCCATGACTAAACAAGGTTATACTAGACATTTAACTAACTTGGGACAAAATTGTCATTTCTTAGAATGTCAAGGGTAACTTAGTCATTTCCCCCAAAAATCTAGATAATTATTCCCATGAAATTTCTTAAAAATCAATGTTTGCTCATTTTAAATTCCAATTCAAGTCCATTTTAATCCAAACTTGTTTAATAAATCTTACATTTAATTCCACCATCTAATAATCCATAATCCTCTTGTCCTAAATTGTTTGTCACCCCTCAAAAGATTTTAATTTCCATTAATAACTCATAAAAATTTTAATATCCATTTGTAATTTATAATTTCATATATTTCAAAAAGCGTATCATTACACTTTTCAGCTACCACATTCCTTCCAAAAGAGCTATTTTGTTAGCTTTCACATCAACTGATGCTTGGTTGCTCATGACTGTTATTACTTCCCCTTCTTCATTGAGTTCCAACTTGGGGTACTCTTTTTGATCACTTTCTAGATCCACCATAGGTTCATTCTTTAAAATTTCATTGACGAGCCTCATTTTTCATCCTTCTGACATTCATCAAAAGAGTTTTAATTTTATTTAGTATATTTTTGTCACATAACATTTTATGTTTAGAATTTTTAAGACTTATTGATATTTATATCTTTTAATTGTCTAGGGACTTTTCATAAGTCCATTTACTCATATCTTCTTCTAATTATATCCTAACACACTCGTTACTTTAGAGCTATAATCGACTGCTCTGATACCAACTTGTGATGCCCCCAAATTCCTATACTTGTTATAGCTAATATGGCGGTCACGATAAATGATAAATCGTTAAGTTTGTGGATGATTTCATTATTCATAAACCTTATCTAACTGAAATTCAGAATATTAATAATACTGTGATCAGTCCATATTATTAATACCCTCATTCAGTCTAGTAGTTTTATAAACAAAGTTCTCACATTAATTCTCAAAGATCTTTCATCATTTCATACTAAGTCCTTATAATCGATATTAGGGACTTAATAATCACTTCTACTATTTAACCTTCAAATTTAGATATTCTATAATTTTACTTATCCAAAATTCATAGTATTAATAATAAAGATTGTTCTTAGCAACAAAGGGGCGCATTCTGGTAATAGTGGCATCTTACCGACGCTCATTAGTGTAACCTCAGTGATTACATAACTCCCAATATCATTCAATACTCTCATTTAAACACATAACTTTATAAAGATATCTCTTCATATTGATATTTCCTATCTATTTGAAGTTCACAATATTAATAAAAAGCTTGTTCTTGGAACAGAGGAACCTTGTGATAAATAAGACTCTTTATCGGTTCTAAGTCTCCGTGCTTACAGAACTCACAATGTTATTCAATATCCTCATTCAGATATATAGTTATTTATCAATATTATATTAATATTTAATAATTCTAAGTTCAATCAAGGTAAAGACATAACATCAAGATGTGATCAAACATGATAATATTGATATAAAATTCGGTTACATGGTTTGATTATTCGTATTTACAAAGTCATTATGACTATAAACAAAACATATAAAGGATCACAAATATAATAAATCTACTATACGCTTTCACCTTTTTGTTCTTTAATTCTGAATCTTCTAGTATTTCTTCCTTTAACTACAATTAAGAATTTAATTTGCATGATTGAGCACAAATTGTTCAGCAAGTCTAAACATATAATAATATAAGGAAAACTCAAGAAAATAGGTCCAACATAATTATCAACAATTGTTACTCCAAGAATACTGAGTGATTACAGAACACCATAAATTATTTTGTTCGTTAGTCATATTAGACTTAGATCGCTCTAAGGATATTTATAGGGGATCAACCTACTTATATCCTAATATTATGCATAACACTACTCCAAACACATATAGCTTTATGTCGGTGTATCCGATGCTCCAATTCCTCCATATAAAATAGAGTTGTTCATCTCAGCTATTAACATATAGATATCACACCAAAATAATTTGGTTTGACAAAATAAACTCCCATTATTAATATTATAATAATTCAACAATAATTTATTCCATAAGGAATAGCTCAGTATTTGAGTTTAAGCCGAATCAAATAGCTTAACTCCATTCAATAATAATTTTATTATTTCAAATAAAGAATGAATGAAATTTTAAACAATAAACATATTATTGCACAAAGTACACAGATAGCATACATGAACTTGAAACTGAAAGTTTAAGGTAAAAAACTTGCATTATATGTTTTTTATAGTTAATAGCATGGATTAACAGTTCGTCATAAATCCTACGCAATTATAAGTTTATATAACTAGTTAAGCTTTAACTTATAAGAGTTAATCTTTTAAGTTTTATTTTGGGCATTATAAACTTTTATAACATCTAATTATAAAATCATAAGCCTAAATATATGAGATTTTAAGACTTTAACCCAAGAACATGAAAATAATAATAATAATAATTCGAACATGATAACCACTTAGTTTATTATTATTATTATTATTTTTATCTTTTTCACTTTATAATTGAAATAAATTGGACAGTATAACTAATCGTAAAAATAATTTATTACATTATATATAAAATAATTTGAGCATTATAACTGCTTATAAAAGTGATCGATTTATTACATTATATATAAAATAATTTGAACAATATAACTGTTTGTAAAAGTGATTTCTTCTAATATATATGAAATAATTTGAACATTATAATTGTTTGTAAAAGTGTATTTATACTAAATATTTAAAGAAAATTAAACATTATAAGGAATTGAAACATTAGCTAATTATAATAAAAATAAAGACAAAACACAAGAAATAAAACATAAGGGAAAAAATAGTAATGGAGAAAATCATAATAAAAGAAAGTGGAATACTAATAATAAAAGCAATAATACTAGTGAAGGAGAAGATGAAGGTGGCTAGGTCCTTTAGGACTAAAGTGCAATTATTTTAGGTACTAAAGTGTAATAAGTCAATCCCTTAATATGCAATTAACGAAACTATATTTTCTTATAAAAACCAAGCCATTTCCTCACATTTCTCTAATCATTTTCAAGCACTTTCAAGAGCAAAAATGCTATATAGTTATATTCTTAGAGTTATTGTGAGATAAAAATATATTTCAAGTAACAAAGCCCTACGCATTTTTAACTAAAGCAAGCACTTCAAGAGGTATACTCTAGTAGTTAAAATGTTTAAATTTCTTCATGTATTTAGTATAAATACACTTTTACAAGTGGCTATAATGCTCAAACTATTTCATATATAGTAGAAGAAATCACTTTTACAAGCAGTTATAATGCTCAATTTATTTTATATATAATGTAATAAATTATTTTTACAAGTAGTTATAATGCTCAAATATTTTTATATATGATGTAATAAATTACTTTAACAAGTAGTTATATTGTCCAATTTATTTCAATTATAATATAGAAAAGATCAAAATTATCATGTTCAAATTATTTTAAAAATGTTCTTGAGTAAAAGTCTTAAGATCATACATATTTAGGAATATGATCTTATAATTAGATGCTATAAAAGGTTATAATGCCCAAAATAAAACTTAAACGATTAACTCTTGTAAGTTAAAGCTTAACTAGTTATATAAACTTATAATTGTCTATGATTTACGATTAATGTTTAATCCATACTAATAACTGTAAAAGACATACAAGGAAAGTTTTCTACCATAAACTTTTAATTTCAAGTTCTTGTATGATATCTATACTTTTATTGAATGGAGTTAAAGTTTCAATCATTCTTTCTTTAAAATAATGAAATCATTATTGAATGGAGTTGAGCTATTTGATTCGGCTTAAACTTAAATATCGAGCTATTCTTTATAGAATAAATTATTGTTGAATTATTATAATATTATTAATGGGAGTTTATTTTGTAAAACCAAATTGTTTTGGTGCGATATCGATATGTTAATAACTGAGATGAACAACTCTATTTTATATGGAGGAATTGAAGCGTTAGATACACCGACATAATTCTATATGCGTTTGGAGCATTGTTATGTATAATATTAGGATATGAGTAGGTTGATACCCTATAAATATCCTTGGAGCATTCTAAGTCTATAACGACTAACGAACAAAATAATTTATGCTTTTCTATAACCACTCAGTATTCTTGGAGTAACAATTGTTGATAATTGTGATGGAGCTATTTTCTTGAGTTTTCCTTATATTATTATATTTTTAGACTTGCTAAGAAATTTGTGCTCAATCTTGCAAATTAAATTTTTAATTGTATTAAAGGAAGAAATACTCGAAGATTCAGAATTAAAGAATAAAAAGGAGAAAGCATAGACTGGATTGTATTATATTTGTGATCCTTTATACGTTTTGTTTATAGTCATAATAACTTTGTAAATACGAGCAATCAAACCACGTAACCGAATCTTGTATCAATATTATCATGTTTTTATCACATATTGATGTTATGTCTTTACTTTGATTAAACTTAGAATTGTTAAATATTAATATAATATTGGTAAAGAACTATATATCTGAATGAGGATATTGAATAACATTGTGAGTTCTGTAAGCACAGAGATTTAACACCGATAAAGAGTCATCTTTATCGCATGGTTCCTCTTGTCCAAGAACAAACTTGTTATTATTATTGTGAACTTTAGATAGATAGGAAATACGAATATAAAGAGATATCTTTATAAAGTTATTTGTCTAAGTGAAGCTATTAAATAATATTAGGAGTTCTGTAAGGACTGAGGTTACATTAATAAGCGCCGGTAAGATGCCACCATTACCGGAATGCGCCCTTCTGTTACTAGGAACAATCTTTATTATTCCACCTTGGTCAAGGATTTATGAGTTGTCATTTATCGAATTATATAGGACATTCTCTCCCTTTACTAGAACTGGTAGATCCTTTGTTGACCATTCACTCACCTCGATGTACAACTTATTATGCCTGATCATACCCTTTGATATACCAACAAGCCATAATACATATGCCAAAGTATAACTTATCATATACAAGGTACTATGATGATCTCAAATCCAAGGATCACATGTATTACTATATATGATGATTTCAAGTCCAAGGATCACATGTGCTATTATCACATAAGGAATTTCTATTGACATACAAGTAAAACACCATTATTTATTCCTTAAAAAAGTCACGTTCAGTGAACTTATTCTCTAATAAGCACCTATATACTTGCTTTAATGTCTCCATACAAATGATTATAAGATCAATCATCTTCTTCATAAGAGCAAGCATAGTATGTACTAATCTATCTAGATTCACTAATCAGCATTTTAGTGATCCCACGATTAGGAAAATTTTATTTTTTAAGCTATCTAGAATTTAGATCTCATTAGCATAATCAACATTATGATTTTAAAAGCATTGTTCAAAACTATGGGTTTATCCATTTAATTAATCCAGCCAATTAACCATAAATAAAGAAATGCATTGAAATAAAACTTTTATTAATAAACGATTAAGATTACAAACTATATGCTTGTCACATCAAATGTGATTGGCTTATGGGTATACTATTTTCAGTTATATCCTAAGGTACCCTCACCCTAGGTTTATAACTTATTACTTTGATACTAACTTGTAAGGTATCAGTTACCCAAGCCTTATGCTTTCATACTCAAATCCTCTCAGCTCTTATACCAACTTGTGATGTCAACCTGTGACACCAATCAGCTCTAATACCACTCTATAACGCCCCTAAATCCATGTAATCGCTACATAGATCCGATGCATCATGATACGCTTATTCCATAATATCTACCAATAATTTTATTGGTTTAACTAGTCTATTATAGACATTATATCAAATTCTTTGCCTCCATCATCGGATAGAAAATTAGTCTTTACCTCTTCAACTGTTATTAACTTGTGACCTCTATAGGATTTTATAATCTTCAACTCCAATTTTTTTTAGTAACGGATGCCACCATGATATGTTTTTCTTTCCACATAAATATTTCTTTATCTTATATCCTTAAACTTAACCCTTATGGTACTATCATTTATATCTGGAACTAAATTAAGCAGCTTAAGGGAAAAAAATATGAAACAATAGCTCAATATTTTTGAATTAAAAGAATTATCAACTTTTGTTACTTGGATGGTCATAAAGGACCAAAAATTCTTTTGATTGTACTGCAAATGATCAGCCTAACAACACTGCTATGACCTGTGACATGTTACCTTACTATGGTATATAGTGACTTGTCAGAATAAACTCATCAATAAATAAATATGTTTTGAACGAACATGCATCAGCACGGGAACTTTACGAAAAACTTTACGAACATGCATCAGCACGGGATTAAAAAGAAATCTTAGAATTTCAAAAATAGAGTATATTTATTTTTGAATTTCTGTCGAGGGGTCGTTAAGACCATGGACTTTTTTCATTATGCTTTACAGTCACGCAGCCTACAAATCTTTATATAACATCTTCTTGAAAGCTAAAAGAGTTAAGTTGGCACTCTATGGCCCATAACTGATTGGCAGTCATACAATTGAAAACTTTTACACATGGTCATAAGGACCATGTACTCATCATACACAATTCAACTGTCACAATTGCTGTGAATTATGTACATGGTCATGAGGATCATGAACTCTTTTTATAAAAGTTAATAGTCACCATAACTGTGAAATCTTTCATGCCGAACTGTAAAAATTCCCTTATAATATAGGGTTATTCATCATCTTGATTAATTATACAGTAAAGAGCCAAAACAAATGGTGTTCTGTTTAGTTTAAATCAATTCAAGAATCTTAAGAACGTGCAAATTTAGAAATAACTCTACGTTTAATTAACTTACCATAAATTATGAGTTTAAGAACTCGCCATAATCCATAATAATATAAGTTCAATAACTCATCAGAAACTTACCATAATACTATGGTTTCAAGAACATACCATACTAATATGAGTTCAAGAACTCACCATAATAATATTAGTTCAAGAACTCGCATACATTTTCAAAAATAACTACTTAGCTCAACGTACGTATTCGCATCACTTTGTAGAATTTACAAAGCTTAATAACTAGCAATAAATCACAGGACTTGAAATAAATTTAGAAACTTATAAGTGAAGGAACTTGCTCAAATAAAGAATTTACTCAAAATAAAAAATTTGAAATGAAAATTAGCATAGCTCAAGAAACTTGTCTCTGTCCGTAATTCATCATCTACATTATTCACATCCAATATTTTTTTCTCCCTTGCTCTATTTTGGGTGAACTATAATGTTATAGAATATTTTTCAATAACAAATTAACTTCCTCATAATAGCATTCAATTTTATTAATTTACTTCATGTAATAATATTTTAACATTCTTGTTAACTTCTTTAATAATTCCTATAATTCATAATTAAATCCAGAAATTCAAAAATACTGAACAATATTTTGTTCACATCAAAATACGCTATTAAACGTCAAAATATTTCATTACCCAAAATTTGGTTTCAAACCGAGTTATAAAACTCAAATTTCGTAATTTTACCCTTAGCAAACATTGTTTTTAGTTTTACAATAACTCCTTCATTACATATCCATTTTTGATCATTCTTAATTCAAGTTAAAGCTTATACATTCTACTTTAAAATCATCTAGACCCTAGTTCCAACCCCTTCTTCAATCATAACTAAATTCCACTTTTACAAGCTAGTAAAATTCACCAAAAATAATTTACTTAATAAAAATTGTTCAAACTCGCGAGGCTTGCTAGATAACTTCAATATCTACAACTTTTCTTTTTATACCGTCTTCAAATTCTCTACATATGATTTTATATAGATTTTACAAAAACACGATCAGAATATGAATTTTTCAAAGTTTCAATTTTACACTGCCTAAATTATAATAGTTAATCTAATAGATAAAATTTGATAAAATTCGTGGGACTATTTAGATAACTTCTGGGGCTATAACTTTGCTTTTGACACCATGTTTAAATTATGCGCCTTCAACTCTACACAGGTCTCACAAGAACATGGACAAAATCTGCCTTTTTCAAGTTTTCCAAACTTACTCTATCTCATTAGAAAAATCATAACAAAAAATTTATAAGGAATTTTGGGGTGATTCAGGTGTCCACGTGTAGCTAACTTCTGTATCTACAACTTCCCTTTCTATGTCATGTTCGAATTCTGGACACACAAATATAGAAAATTCGCACAAGCAGCATGTGAGAATATGTCCAGATTCTGGCAGTGTGGTTTATTGATTGAAATCGGAACTGTTTATTTATATTTTATTTATTTGATAAATTTTAATCTCGAATTCATTTTAATGAATTGTGTACAAGCATATACGATCAATAAGTAATAAAGTGAAATTAAAAGTCGATCACATGAGAAATTAATTCTAACGTTTTCCAAATACTGAGTATAACAAGTCAGTCTTAGTTAAATGGTTGATTGAATGAAGGAAGTGAAATACAAATGGACATAACGCAAATTAACATTTAAACTACTAAAACAGTAAAAATAGATGAACCTATGATTACCTTTTCTTCCAACACATCATTTAAATTTCCTTACTCTCCCTATTTGATCCTATGGTCACGATGACTTGTTAACCAAAAATATAATACAATTTACACGCCTCTTTTGAAGCATATATAAACATACCAAATTCAAACCTATCCCATTTGACAGAATTTAGATAAGGACACCCAAGCTAAGCATTTCACTATATGTCTATGAGAAATAGCAACGCAAGGATTTGAAGTACATATTCTCACATTGGCTACACGTGGCACATAGGTATATGTTTATCCTACATACAAATTATGAATTCATTCCTAAGAACAAATAGCATAACACATGTTATCACATTCGGGTCATAACACTATAATACATTTGGCAATTTCATATAGGTTACCAAATTTATCACTTGGACAAGTAATTAAACATGAAAAACTAAATGTGATAATCCAATTCATATGGTGCCATCCAAGAGACCACAAACTATATCCAACGAAGCACAAAGATATGCAAAATACAAGACAAACTCCATTTGGATATTTTATCGAACACTTGGCATGCACAATGAAATTCTTCTTTTAAAAAACTCACAAATGCAACAACAACCAAATAAGAGAAAGAGATTCATTCAAACTATGTATTAGACACCCAACACAATCATAAATTTCATGCTCAAACCATAGTAAAAGAGTAAAATCATATCCAACAAGCATACAACATATAAATAGTTAAATGAGATCAAAACACAATTCACCATTAGCTAAAACATGTTATAGATTCAATACCCAACATAGATACAAGATCAATGGAAATACAAGTTAAAGAATAAGAAGAAGAAGATAGTTGTCATCAATCTCCAAGCTCCAAACATTCAATCCATAGCTTCATCAGATGTTGAATTCCATTCTTAACGTCCATGGAAGGTGACTCTCTTCATCCTTTGGCCTCCAAAATCGCCTCTAGCCGTCTCACAAAGAAGAAGAAATTAAATTAAATTGTTTAGTGCTGCAAATTTTCTCTTTAAAACTGATTTCTGCGCGTAGGAACAGTGCACCGCCGTATTGGTCAAATGCAGTGCTGCGGCAGTCAAAATTTTTGCTCAATTCTGATTTTTTACCACCGCTACGGCGGTGGAAATCACCGTTGTGGTGCTCATATGCATTGCCCGGATCGGCTCCATTTTTGGACTGTTGTAGCCTCCTTCAGTGTTTTGGGCAAAACTCTCTCATCCGACCCCCGATTGAGATGATTTAAGATGTTTTAGAAAGCTGAGAAGTAGATCTACAACTTTCATGTTGGACGAATTGAGAGGTACTGGCTGTATAAAGGTCCAAATTGAGCTACAAGTGGCTGCTGCATAAAAAGCAAGCTAGAAATTCAAATCTGACAACTCTAAGCTTTGATCTACCAAGCCCTTATTCCAAAATCCTACAAAATAAAATAAAAACACATAAAAGCAATACAAAACCACATCCTACAACAATAACATAAAAACATATAAAAGCATAATAAGAACATAAACTATATAATAAGAATAAAACACATAAAACAGTTAAACATAATATAAAACATAATTTACAACAATAATGTAAAATCACATAAAAATTAGTTAAAAATGCTAAATAATTAACAAATTATCAAATTCAAGAGTATTCAATAAGTAGGTATAAAAACCAATCATCACGGTTTTCTCCTGAACCAACCTGCTTTAAAAATTCACCATAAATAATCTACAAAGAATTTTTGAGTGATTCTTGTTTCTATACATAGCTGACATCTCATGCTATTTTAGACATAAAAATCATATTTTAACTCCTTATATATCCCACTATATGGATTTTAATAAAACAAGGTATGTTACTAAATTTTTCATATTTTCCGTTTTTCGTTCCATTTCTCGGTAGGCACAAGGTTAGGAAATAGAGGGGTGGAGCTTTGGAGTCAACAAGAGGAGAGAGAGAGAGAGAGAGAGAGAGAGAGAGAGAGAGAGAGAGAGAGAGAGAGAGAAAATCCAGCCAATAAGGAAGCTAAAATCATGAAGGTGTTATCTAAACTCTTAATTGTCCTTTGATTTTCATACATGGACGTTAGATTTTATGAAATTTATGCAAAGATAACATATTTTTTAATTTATTAAAATTTCAAAATACAATCTTTCATGTTCTTTGGTTTAGGAGGTTCAACCTATGAAAGGGACATGGACGACGACTCAAAGCATCTTCTTCAAATATTTAAATTTGAATATTTCTCGCATCAACTTGCAATCTATATTTATATTTTTAACAAAGACATGTTAATACTTTGAATTCGGCAGATAAGACAAACAAATAAACAAACACCATGCATTTTGGCTGCATGTTCAACTTAATTCATAGATTGGGATGAGCGAGGTGACAACTACAATCATTTAACTTGCAAAACCTTTTCTTTTTGTTTTGGTCGGCAAAAGGAAATTTCATTAAAGAATATTAGACCACAAGACTCGGAGACCAAATCCTCCTCAACAACCTTAGCATAACAGCAGGTCAAGATAGGTGTTAACCTCTTATTCATAATAAATATTCAAATGTATAGATTAGGTGTATATTTAAATTCAATTTCTATCTATCCATACTTCCATGGGTGTATATATGTGTGCCGTGTACTGTAGTTAATAATATAGAAAATAATATACAAATTGCCACTTTTACCAAACCTTGTGCTATATTTAAGAAGGAAAATGAGTTACACCAGATATGCAAGAAAACATAAAAATAAATAATTAAACAAACAATCATTATTTTGGCTGCATGCATATTCAACAAAATTATGCCTTTGGAGTGTGCGTGGTGGGAACTACAATTAAATTATTTTTTCGTGTGGCTGTTGCGCCATTGCTCTCTTCCATGTCTAGATCCTCTGGTTTCATTTCATTAGGGAGTTTCCAATCGAAGTAGTAGAGTAGCTGAGCCAATGGAAGTTCAACTGTGGCTGCAGCAAATGCGATGCCTGCACATATTCTCCTTCCTGCACCAAATGGGATATACTCGAAGTTAGCTCCGATGTAATCTAGGGAGCCATTTTCAAACCTCTCCGGTATGAAATTATCAGCATCAACCCAATATTCAGGATCCCTTGCAATCGCCCAGGCATTTACTATGACTTTAGTTCCTACGGGTATTGTATAACCATCAATCTCACACTGCTTTCTGCATTCTCTAGGGACTAGTAAGGGAACAGGTGCATGTAGGCGTAGAGTTTCTTTGATCACCAATTTTAGATAACTCAATCCTTGAATATCAGCTTCATATATTACTATCTTTCCCTTAAGTGTCTGTCTCACTTCTGCTTGTGCCTTCTCCATTACTCTAGGGTTTCTCATTAGCTCAGACATTGTCCATTGAAGTGTAGCTGAAGTACTGTCAGTTCCAGCAGTAAACATGTCCTGCACAAGTTAAAGATTTTTGTGATTAGTATGAAAAAAATACTCAACCTTCTATCGTATAATGACGAGGTAAAAACTTTTAAAGCATATTTCAGAATTACTATGCAAAATTGTCTTAATTTAAAAAAAAACAAAATTAAATAAAATTTATTGGTTGGATGCTTTACCAAAGTGGTGCCTTGGATGTCATTGGATGTGATGGGAAACTCTAGTTGTTGACCCTCATTGATTCTTAGAAGAACATCAATTAGATCTTCCTCTTCTACATCTGCATCAGTCACATTTTGCTCTTTCCTCCTTGCCAGTTTCTCTTTGTGATCGTCGATGATGTTGCCAAAAATATGATCAAGCTTCCGCCTCATCTTCTCCAACGTAGGCCTCATCCCATTGACGTATTCAAGAAATTTTAATGAAGGAAACATATCCGCCATAAAAAAGCCTGAACCCCAATATGCTATATCTTCGACAAGCTCTATGAGTTCCTCTTGGTATTTGCACTTCTTCCCGATCGTTGCTCTGCAAATTACCGAATTTGCCATAGCAGTCACCTTTATACTAAAATTGAATGGTGATCCTAAGGATGACCGAACCGATTCAGTGAGCTGCCACGACTCCTCCTCTCGAATATTGCGAAATGACCGGACTTTATTGGCGCTTAAAAGTTCCGATGTTGAAATTTTGCGCATTTGCCTCCAGTAATCACCATAGGGGGCCAAAACAATATCCCTACTGTTCTGTAACATAATCCTGCCGAGTAACATGTCTGGCCTATCTGCACATGCAAGGTCATGTGTTTTTAGTACCTCTTTTGCCACTCGTGGCGATGATACCACTATAGCTGGAATGCTACCGAGCTGCAGATGCATTAATGGTCCATATTTCATTGCTAATTCAAGGAGGCCACGATGTGGTATCGGATTTGCACGACCCACTTGAAGCAAATTTCCTATGAAAGGTAGCTTTCGTGGTCCGGGGGGCAGTTTCTCGGGTTTGGATCTTTTGAATAACTTGAATAGAAAGAGGAATAGTAGGATGAAGGAAGTAATAATAGTTAAGGAGGACTGAAACTCCATTGTAGCAACTATTAAGTATATAAGTATTGAATTCTTAGTTTGGTACTTCTTACTGCTGATCATTCTGTCATCTTATACAAGAGCATTAGTGGGTTGCTGTATCATAATTATTGAAGGAAACGTGTCGTTTAGGGAAGGAAAGAATTTTATATTGAAGCTGCCATGTCAGGAATCTACGTACACAGTTTCCACGGTTCCACCTTTGAACTGTTGAAACAAGTTGCTTCATTTTTTAGCCATTGCATTCTCAAGCAAATTGGAAAAAACAATTTTTTTGGAGCTAAAATGTAGAAAATATCAAAGTGAACTCCTGACCATAAAGATGAATCCGATTAGCATGAAGTTAACTTTATGATAAATTGAACAATTAATCAATATAGTACTGACACGTAGAAAGAGATAACATCCCCGGCATATTTACCATGAAGTTAGCTCAGTTATTTTTTTTTATTTTTTAAGCCAGATTTTTTTGGGAATATGATATAAACTCATAATTAAGTACATAATTCATTATTACAATATCAAAGAACCAATTAAACCTCATTAGGAGGAGGAAACAAATTCACTAACAAACCTCACATGAATTATTACAATATCAAAGAACCAATCAAAACCTCAAATAAAGGAGGAAACATATTTTCCATATGAGAATAAATAAATTCACCTAAGTGAAAATTGAACCTAAAATCTAAAAGTTAGGTACCTTAGTCTTAACTACTATGCTAAGACCTTATCTGTGTATCTCAACTATTTGATTGGTTGAAAATTTGAACAATATATGAATGTAAGAATTAAATGTGAATTAGAGTTTTTTGTTAATTGTGTCTCAGATTATATTTCGGGATCTGATATTTGATCTAGCTCAAATTATTTTCAGTGATATTTGAAGGAGAATGAAGATTAAGTTTAATTGTGGTACGAATGAATGAGGTTGATAGCTGTTATGCTATTAAATTAGGAGCATTAAGTTTATAGTTCTACTATATATATATTATTGCAGCTAGGGTTATAATTTTCTTTCCTTTCTTAATTTCTAGCCGCCGGCCTTCAAAGAGAGAATTAGTTTAGGTGTACAAGAATTTTTGGAGCATTGGGATATAATTTATTAGACCCGGAGTTTAATCTGGTCCAAGGTATATTCGGAGTTGGATTGGACTATTTTACACATTATGATGGGCCCCGTTGAGGGTTGGCCCATTCAAGTGTTTCCTTTGAGGCGACTTGGGTTATTTAGGAAGAATAAGATCCTCACTGATTAAGGATTCTAAATTAGGTAATAATTCTGAATCTTAAGGAGATGAGGATTAACCAGTTAATATTAAATTCCCAATTAGATTCTATCAAGGGATTCCCTCTCCTAATTACTTACGAGGACGACTCAAGGCGGTTGATGAGAATGTATAACTAAGGCTACAAACATGTTAACCAGGTTACGTAATTCTCTTGATCAAATATTATTCCTTATTCCAACATTATTTTGGTTCCCAATTGTTACTCTTTTGACCTGTGCTTTTTCTCACACCAGAGCATCTCCGGATGGCCCAAGCAGTCGCCTGATCCGTGGGGTGTCTAACGGTTGTTCCTGAGTGCAGGTAGCTCGCTGTTTGGTGATTTCAACGGGTGGATAAAAACACTCTTTAACATTGGCACTAGAAGAAGGGTCTTTGGTATTTGATCCATAAATCATCAGTTTAGTTTAATTTGGAGACTGTAGTTATGGCAGAAGGGGGAAATCTCAATATGGACCAGCACGGATTCTCTACATAACCAAATTCTAGGAGTGTTCAAGGCTCAGTTTTGGACAGAATTGGACCAAATCAATTAAAGCATAGATCCGTACAAACTCCATTAGCACCGGCTCGTAGACGATTATTCTCACCATTAGTTACACTGGATTCTGAAATGCGGAGGGTAGAACCAGACTTATAGAGATTGAAGTCGGAGGACTTAGTGAACTCGAAAGGACGGAAAACGTCTCGTGATCAAAGAGAAAGAATCAGACTTCATAAGATCAGGGAGGTGAGAGCAGAGTTAGAGACATTGAGGCGTCAACGACAGGAATGGATCGTCTTTCTATCTGAACTAAGGAAAGAGGAAGATCTGCTAACTACCATTGAAGGAGGAGAGCGAGAGTTGACCGAGGTGAGAAAGAACTAGGCAGTCTGGCTAACGAGACCGAAACCAACCTCAAGGTCATATGAGGGGACCTGGTCGGTTAGACTAGGATCACACGAAAGACATAAGGCAACTCGTTTCACCATATCGACATTATTAGAGATGAACCAGATCCCCAATTGAACGAATGAGTCATGGTGACATAAGGACGAAGCCGGGTTAGGAAGAGCAACAGATAGTTTCCTTACGTGCCTATTCCCAACCCCGTTATGCAGAGGATAACAGAATTGGAAAGGAGGCTGGTAGTAGCAGAGGGAAGACCAATGACAGGGGCGAAGCCGGTAACACCTACACTCATGCCCTTGGATCTGAGGTCTTCGTTCTTTCCTAGCATCAACTAGGGAAAAGGTGATCCGAAGAAGAAGATGCCACCTCTTGAGACCTACGACGACACGGGTGACCCGTATGACCATACAAGTTCTTATGAGTGGGTGATGAAATATTACATTCATACAGAGGCCGAGATGTGTTAGATCTTCGTGACGACACTTAAAAAAGGGGTTGGGCAATGGCTAATATGGCTGCCCCCGAACTGCATCAGGTCGTGGAAGGAGTTGTCTGGGAAGTTCCATGAACGGTTTAGAAGCAATTAGAGGAGAGTTAAGCTAACTGCATCCTTAATGCAGATAAAGCATAATTCGGGTGAATCGTTGAGCCCGTATGTACAAAGGTTAACTACAAGAAAAAAAGCCTATTAGCGACCATATATTAGTTAGCGCATTCAGTCGCTAATACCCATCGCTTATAGTTTGGCCACTAACATGGTTATAAGAGACTGACAATAGTGATCAATTTTTCAACGATCGCACATGGCGACCGATGCGGTCGCTAAACTGAGTTATCACATATGCTATCGTGGAAGACGTACGTCATGTGTCAGCGATCGCTACTAGTGACCGCGATGAAGATTATCAACGACTGGGAGTTGAGATCAACAGCAACCGATTATTCAATAGCGACCGAATTCGGTCATTGATAAAAAAAAATTTAAATAATTATTTTGCTTTTTCTCAATTCCCATAAATTTCTTTACCTGTCAAATACATCCCAACACAGCACAACAGATATATAAATGATCTCATTTAGATCTCCAACTAAATATCAAATTCAAGCCAAATTAAATAACATACATTTCATATAAACGTAAAACCAACATCTAATTCAATCTAGGTACATAAATATATACAATAAGATAAAAATCCAACCATGCATGGGTTTCAAAATAAAGTGAAGAAAAAAAAAAGGATAAGAACGATGTGTAGCTCGCCAAGCTTCATCGATCTAGCTAACTGTTACGTTCCTGTAACAAAAAAAGAAACATGTTCAAGATAGTATTATTGCATTAATCAATAATATTACCTCGTCATACTCAGTCTCCTCCTGGTCCGGCTAACTTGCTGTTGTAGCCACTACATTCGCTAATTAATCAGGACTCAACGTTTTCAAATGATCTTGCAGTTCACCTAGAAGGGAAGGATCTCTGCATATGGCTCTAACACAGTCTGCAGCATTATGTGTCATCAGATTGTATAATGCTTTGCTAGATTGGTGACCCGAGCTGCAAGAGGCACTAATACTCGGTCGTCTTCGCTGCCCTTGGATCTTAACAAAATTCTTCTTAACAATCGATGCCCTTTTCCCATAACACTTGATCAATCGACAGGCAACGACTACGAGGGGGATACCGCTTTGTCCATTAATTGGTTGTAAGTGTCCTGTAATTAAGTAATACATTGAATAGTTAAATGTTACGTCAAAATTAATGTATAAACATGTAACGTAAATAAAAACTTAATTATCCGTATCTGCATAGCATCAGGCACACCATCACGGATGGCCACGTACACATCCAAACAATTGATAGTCACACCTCTGGACCAACTAGATGACTACAAATATGATAAGTGTGTAAATATATTAATCATGCAAATAAATACTAATAAAATGATCGTAAACATGAATAAAGTAAATTTGATGAACTTTGTACCTCCCTATCAATGAAATGCTACGCCTGTGATATACTACCGCCTTTGTATGTACCATTTGCCTTTTTCCCTTCAACTATACCTACGGATCTGTTCCTGGCGGCAATCCTACCTTTCCTCGCCCATTGGTTACTCTGCCACTGCATGTACTTCTCAACTCAGATATCGTGCGAGCACCATCATGGGCCATACTCATGCATATACTCTACAGCCTAGCCAGGATAGTCTATGTCAGCATTATATAATGCCTTTGCCTTTTCCCATTCCTTCTTTATGTTGTCTTTTGTGCGGATAACACACTTTTGCCAGAACAGTGTTTGTATAACCCCTGTCTGTGCCTCTTCCCATTTGTAATTTTTTTGAAATGAAAATACAATAATAACATTAAAATAGTTGTAATATAATGAACCTGATAATACTGAACATTATAATAGTTCCATAGAATAGTTGTAAATTATGGGGGGGGGGGGGGGGGGGGGGAATACCTAGAACTCCTGACAACAGGCCTCCTTATGGGCTAGCGGTGTGCTGGCCCACGTAACAGATTGGATAGACTAGTTTTGTATGCATAACTGTGAAATATATTTAACAAGCCTAACATCTGTAAAATCTCTAAAATATACAATAATTTACATTAGTATATACAATAATATTATTTTAATTTAATACTACTATATGGTTAATAACTTACGTGTTATTTGGATCAGGGGGAATTTGCAAAAAAATACGGTCGTTTGTATTATCTAGGGCCTTCAGGATTTGATTTGGACCCCAGCCTAAGCCGCGCTTTCTTCCTACTGCTAAAGATGACATCTATTCAGAAAAATGACATATTAATGTGACTTACATAATAATGATTACAGAAATAAAATGGGGACGCATGTGTGCAACTATAAGTGGAATGTAAATGATTATAATATGTGTGCAACTGTTTATGGCAAGTCAATAATATTATGTGAACATGTGTGCAATGATTTATGACAAGTGTATATATAAAACATTTATACATAACTCTACATAATACAAATAAAATTAAACATACATTTTATTGAAACTAGCTGTCAAATTCTGAATCATCTTCAACAATATGTGGAGACTCATAACCATCTCCTACTTTAGATTCAATGTCGTTGTCACTTAATAGCTCTTCCTCCTCAGTATCATTATCATCTAAGTGTTCTACTGAATCGAGATCCAATTCATCATCATCACCTCCACCCTCTAAATTATTGAGCTGATTGTTGTTGTCAATAATTATTATAGAAAGGCTATGTAATGTCTCCTCTTAGTAGAACTCTCCGTTTACTAATTAGACACAAATGTGCGCAGTAGTATGAATGACAACTTGTTAATCTATAGGCATTGTATCCCTTTTCCGAATGGGAGTACGAGTGCAATATACTTGTTGTGTTTGAGTTGGCAACACAAATGGTGCATTCATATATGTCCTTTTGTTGAGGTCAATATTGATAATTCCATGTCAATCGATACATATCCCATTTTTCGAATCAAACCATCGACATTTAAACTGATTAATCTGACCTTCGTATGTACCCTTGTATGATAACTCAATGATCTCTTCCAACTCCCCATAAAAGGCACGACCAAACTCATTCTAGTAATCTCCTTAAACCAACACTCTAGTATTAGTTGTTCTTTTACCGATGACGTATCTCTTCGTATGAAAATCATAGCCATTTACTTTATAACCATTACGAGTGACTTGGTCCCTATCTGAGCCCATGGCTAAGACTTGTACATTTGAAGGAATTGTACCGTCTTTAAGAGCCTACAATTGTTTAATACATTGTGAATACGTGTTTTATAAATTAAATAAAATGACTTAATTAAGTTAAATAACTTACTTTGTCCTTTAGCCACTTTGCAAAGTTTGAATACCGATTCAGTTCAATATCTTTATCAGTGATGTCGTGTTGTTACATTCTTAACTTAGCATCGAATGATCTACATATATATTACACATATGAAACAATATATATGAGATTGCAGTGTACATCAATGAGATTAAGTTAAATATGAGTTTTACATACATATCTCACCAATCCGTCAATCTCTTCGCAATTGAAAAGAATGTAAGTATGTGTAGCATTCTGCCTTAGAGAGGAATATGCATTTTTCTTTTCAATAAGCGCGACCCGGTAGACCAAATATAGAAAGTTGACCATTTAGTTCAATGTTCCCCCCATCATTATGTCTCGAAACTCGATTAGCCTTTGTTAAAACTTCGTCGGGAAAATAGTCCAAGACAAACGTAGATATCTCATCAAAACTATATGCCTCACATATCCTCGACATAAGTTCTATTTTTAACCTTCCTCTTAAGGTTTCTCATCACCCTCTCAAAAGGATACATCCATATGTATTAAACTAGACCACCAACACGAGCTTTATAGGGTAGATGTATTTGCAAATGCTCCATGGAATCAAAAAAACACTGGTGGAAATATTTTTTCAAGCTTACACGTGATCTCAATGATGTTCTTCTCAATTATTTTCTTGTCATTTGAATTTAACGTTTTTAAACACTTGTTTTTGAAGAAACGACTAAGCTCAGTCAAAACATCCCATATTGGTTTATCAAGCAAGTCTCGAAATGTTATAGGCATGAGTCTCTCCATGAACACGTGACAATCATGACTCTTCATCCCTTATATTTTACCACTTATAATAACACACCTTACAATGTTTGACGTATATCCATTTAGTAGTTTCAGAGACTTAATCCATGCACACACATCTTCAACCTGCTTTTCGGACAATGTGTATTTTGAATGCTATTTGACAATCTTTCCATTAGGTCATTAATAAAGCTCTAATCCAGGACGCTTACAAATATCTTTCATATCCAACCGTGCCTTATCATTATCTATCGTCTTGACCTTAACCTCCATCACGGTGTTAAATATAATGTCAAACACATTCTTCTCAATATGCATTACATTTAGATTATGACGAATCAAGTTTGTAGACCATTAAGATAGTTCCCAAAATATGCTTCTTCGAACCCAAATGTGAGAGTCACCAAACTCATTGATTGTCGCTAAGGTAGGACTTTTACCAAATGGGATTATCGACAATCTCATCACATGGTCAAGCACCTCCGTCCTAGACAATCGTCCTACCGACATATCACTCTCTACTTTTTCTTTTATAAAATTTTCTATATTTCTTCGAAAAGGGTGATCTATCGGCAAGAAACGACGATGACAGTCAAACCAGCAGGGCTTCCGACCATGTGGTAGATTAAAAGACTTTGTATGCTCCATACAATATGGACAAGACATCTTCTCGTGTGTACTCCATCTAGATAACATACCATAAGCAGGAAAATCACTAATAGTCCACATAATTGCTGCCCGAAGGTTGAAATTTGTTTTCGTCGAAACATCCCAAGTCTGTACTCCATCCTCCCATAATACCTTCAACTCGTCCATAAGAGGTCTCAAGTAAACATCTAGATTCTTTTACGTGACTCTTGGGGCTAGGAATCATGAGCGAAAAAAACAAGTATAGTTGTTTCATACACATCCAAGGAGGCAAGTTGCATAGAGTCATAATCACAGGCCAACAGGAGTACGGAACAGTTCAGTGGCCCAAAGGGTTGAAACCATTGGTTGACAATCCAAACCTCACATTTCTTGGTTCTAATACAAACCACAGATGTGCTAAGTTGAAATCTTTCTAAGCCTTCCCATCTACAGGATGGTTAAGTTCCCCATCTTTAGCTGGAGATCTCGCATGCCAAGTCACGTGTCCAGCTGTTCTTAAAGACATGTACAATCTTTGCAGCCGATGTGTAATTAGAAAATACCTTAAATTCTTAAAAGGTATATTTGTCTTTTTGGTAGTCACACCCTCTTTATTAGGCTTAAACCAATCATGACTGCACAACGTGCACTTTATTTTCTGTTCATTTTCCTTATAAAATAACATGCAATTGTTCGGACATGAATCGATCTTCTGATATCCAAGACCCAACTTCTTTACCATTTTCTTACAAAAGTAATAGTTATCTGACAATTTTTCATCGTCAGGCAACATACTTTTAATGGCCTTTAAGAGTAACTCAAAACACTCATGACTCAAGTTGTGATCAGCTTTGATGTTAAGTAACGTCGTCACTGCAGACAATGTAGTTTGCTTTGAGCAATTAGGCCACAACGGTTCGGTACCCTCCTCTAATAACTTAAAAAATGCTTAGTGTGACGACCCCAAATTCGGGTACCTTGAACCTCGGATCTGGTTCATCACGATACATCATCTTCACACATGTTCTATAACTAATGCGGAAAAATATAAACATAAATTGTTTATTCTACAACATTTCCCAACGCTTCTAACCTTAACTACATATATACCTTTAGATTCATAAAAGGTTTACACAATTAACTTACATCATATAACAAATTAGTTATCATGCATAACACTATAATCTTGTCTTTTGCTTCTGTCTCCGTCTCTCCTCGAACATTCTTATTAATCTGAAATTGGTTATCATGATATAGCAAGGGTGAGCAATGAATTTGCTCAGCAAGTTTAAGTACAATAAAGATATATCATGATTAAAAGAAATAATAAGCTTTTTGGATTTTAAACAATATAATAACTGTGAAAGAGTACGAATCATAATTTCAATAATTGAATGACTGGATCAATTAATGTTGAGTGTCAATAATGACCATGAACAAATTTAACTGAACCTTATGGTAATGAAGGTGATCAGCCTTTCATACCTGATGAACACATACAACATACACTATGTGCGAATCAACAACTTAAAGAGGTGGAATAATTATACAGAATTAAACAATTAGCATGCTTGAACCATAATAACTTAAGTTTGAGTTAGGAACTTGAACAATAAAATAATATATCCTGCTCGAATATAAATTGAGTAGGGTTTAGGAAAACTTGTCTATCTGCTCAGCTACAATTAATGTCTAGCATTTAACTAACTGGCTTTGAAAGACCTAACATTAATAAAGTTGGTCTAATCATTAGTACAACGTATTTGTACAACTATACGCTCACTAAGAAACTTATCTACCACACATAAGTACTAACACATAATTTACATCAGTCAAAACAATATTATTAACCTTATAGACCCTCAATAAAATTAGGTTAATAATTTAATAAATAAATAAAATATTTTTCTTAAGTGTTGGACACTTATTCAACCCTTAAACAACTTATAACAATTATTTAATTAAAGCATAATTAAATTCAAATTATTTTATTAACTCAATCTCTATTTAATTACTATTTAATCTTGATTAAATAGAAATTAATTAATTATCTTTAGTTATTACTTAAAATAAATAATAACTAATTGTACCTACTTATTATTTAATAATAATTAAATAATAACTAATTATTGATTTAATTTTAACCTTCTTTAATTTAATATTAATCAACCAATAATTAACCTCACTTATTATTTAATTTAAGAAAATTAAATAATAGTTTACTAATTTTAATCCTCTTTAATTATTATTTAATATCAGTTAAATAATAATTAATTATTGAATTAATTTTAATTATTATTTAAGGTTAAATAATAATCAATTTATTTATCCTTATTTATTGTTTAAATTAAATAATAAATTATTAATCTAATAACTTAATTTCCATTAATCATTATTTAATGCTAATTAAATAATCATTAATTTCTTAATTATCCTTATTTATTATTTAATAATTTAAAATAATAAATAATTAATTTATAAATTTTTATCTCCCTTTAATTATTATTTAATAGGTATTAAATAATAATTTCTAATTTATCACCTTTATTTATTATTCACATTTTGAATAATAAATAATTAATGAAATCTTTATTTATTTAACTTAACCATAAGTTTAGCTAACTAGATTAATATTTAAATATTAAAATTAATGAAAAATATCATCCCAAATACCATTTTTGTATTATTAATATTTTTATTAAAATTTTAAATTAATTTTTAAACATTTAAATTAATTAAAAATATACAAAATGACAAACTTGTAAATAAGTTGAAAACTGATCCGAGGGCAATTTCGTAATTTCGCAGAAAAAGAACGGAGGGGAAGTATGGTAATTTCCGCCAAAACTGGTTTCCGCACAATGTGCGCGCTTACAAAAACTACGGCCCAAAACGGTGCCGTTTTGAGGAACGGCTACTGGGTTCCGCGCGTACGCGCGGAGTAAAATTTTTCCTACGTCAAAACGACGTTGATTGGTACCGACATCCGGCAAAATCTGCTGGCGCGCATAGCGCGGCCAGCATTATTTTTTTCTCTCTCAAACAAATTGTCTACAGTACTGGCAATACACTACCAAATAAAAATTATACATTTAAGTAAGCTTTTAATCTCTCAATAGAAATCCAAAAAAATTATCAATCATTTAATATCAACTTATAACATGAAAATTTAATTTTTCATGATTTAATACCATTTTTTTTCATAAAAATTATTATATCACATAAATTACTACAAATCATAACTTTTTGTGTATAACTCCATTTTGAGTGATGCAAACTTTGTTTTTCTCATGATTTAATGTTCTATAATATTATAACATTAAATCTAAATATTATAAAATTTATTTTTGGTCATTATTTTGAGACTTGATTTAACACCACCAAACACATGTTTTTAGCATATAAATTATACCAAAATACAAACCAAGCATATTAAACTCAAGCATGTCATAAATATTACTACTACACATTATTAACTATATTAACATGTTTATACTCACATATTGGTTTATATAATTTAAAAATAAAACTAGATTTAGAATAACCATTACCTTGTTTTAATGGTTATCTTCTTTTTTCTTCCAAAATAGGTTGTGAAAGAAGATGACATGAACCAAGAACTCATTCTCTTGTTATTTTTGCTCTCAAATATTTTCTCTCACAAGCTATTTCTCACAACTCTCTCTAGCTCTCTTTTACTTGAAAAATAAAATGAAGTGTACATGTCTTACTAATTTCAAGTATACTTGTAAAATTCTTAAATACAAAAATTAAATCTATACTTCATGACGCTCCTAACTTGGATACTTGCACAAGAAAGTTAGCCCATGACTTAGTTGGTGAGAATTTTGTGGGAAAAGACTCACAAAAAAAAAAAAATCAAAGCAAGCAACCTAATTATTTAAAATAAATGAAAATAAAATAAAAACATCATCTTACTCTCTTTATCTAACATACACGGCTGGTGAGCTTTTGATCCAAAAGTGTTATCCCACTTCATTGGTCTAATATAATTAAATAATCTACACCACCTTTTTATTTTTTTACCAAGACAAGCTATCATTATATAAAACTCCATGTGGCCACCTCTATCACTCCTCCTACGCGGCAGACAAAAAAAGGAGGGGGATGTCCCAATTTGTTAGTCCATGACACATGTTTTAATTTATTAAATAACCATGCAACACATTTAATTTCTTAAATAGTTTATTATTTGTACTACATTTAATACCCATTGGACTCCAATTAAATGACTTGGACTATTATTTAGTCAAATTCATTTAATTTATCGTTGGACTAATTAATATAACCCAAATTATTGGTTATTAATTTTTTTTATTATACATTAATTATTCAATCCATGATTAAATAATAATTGAATTGATTAATTAATTAAATACTCTAACATATTAATGTTAAAATACTAAATGGACTAATAAATATTATTCTTAATATTTCACATTATTTACATTAATTAATAATCATATTAATTAATTTACCAAATTTAATCAACTCATAATATTCAATTTAATTGAATATTTAATTAATAGGAAACTTAACCATTATTTTGATTTAAAACTTTATGGTTTGTTCACTAATTTAAATAATTACATAATATATATAATTTATATATATATGTATTATTTATACACATTACCTTACATCAAAAACAATTTCACAATAAATTATGAAATTAAAATAAATATAATACATAATTTAATATATATTATTTAAGCCATAAATTAAATTATTTAATACATTTACATTAAATAATTCATTTCTCCTCAATTATGGAAATAAATCCATTTACCCGAAAATACATTAAAATAATAATATATTTACTCAATTTCTTATTTAAATTATTTATTAAATTATTTAATTAATATTACACAATTAATTGTATAATTAAATTTCTCACTCCCATAAATCATTTACAATGATTTATTTAATCATAGAATATATTCATTTAATATATTCAATTACTATTTAAAATTACTCAATTAATTTAATCCATATATATATATATATATGAAACTAAATATTGTACAATATATATAATTACTATTCTCCTTTAATTAATTCAGCTACTTTATTTAATTTATAATTATATAAATTACATAATTATTCCTCACAAATAATTTGCATAAATATTGATTAATGAATATAATCAATATAAAAACTAAATTAATTCCACAATAAACCTTTTGATTCAATTTGGATTAATTTAATATTAATCTATTTATTTACCACAATTTAATTAACCATTAAATTATGTTACTAAATGTGCACGTATATATATATATATATATATATATATATATATATATATATATATATATAAATACATATTTAATTTACTTGCAACCACGTCGCATAATTACAGAACTCCACGAATTAATTCTCTTAATCTCATTAGAGTTGCTATTAGTCAAGCTTATTGAATTATCACTTCACTCGTTAACTTATCAAAAAATTTGATATCACCATATCTAAGTTAGTCCATTAAATTTAATTTGGACCTCTATTTATCTATTACTACTAGGTTACGAAACTCCAACCTTTATTAAATATTAAATATTTTATTTGTAATTCAATTAAATATCTAGGATATTACACTTAGGCATCAGAATTCATAAGTTGATCTCCGTCTTATTCATAATCAAAATTCAACCCAACAATAGCATGAACCATGTTATTCATAAGATGGTACTACTGTCTGCTGGATTATGTATCTGTGCATTGACACTCTTTTCTGTCCATGTTCCCAGCAACATTCTTCGTAATTTTTCATGAACTCATTAACAAGTAAATGATAGGCGACTATATCTCTATCCGCATAATTTACAGTCTTACACTTCAAACAAGGGCAACTTATCTTGTTCTAAGCGTTGACACATTTTTTCTGACTATAGGTGTAATCTAAAAACACTTGACAACTAGTTCTAAATTCAGATGTAGCATCTATCTGCCCACTTGACTTTTGTCGCCTCATCCAACTACGGTCTGAATAGAAATCTATAATAGTATGATACCTATTTTGATAAGATTTATTATATTCATTAAATTATGTTATTACAAATGTATAGGTATAATGCATGTTTCCTATCTAAATACGTCTGCACCTTTATTACACCAGTCAGGCTTCTATCCCATTCTTGTATGCAATGTTCCACTAATGTAAACGACTTAAAAAAATGCATCTATTTGTTCTAAAGAAATTTTGATAGCATCCCCCATCGGTCTCCAAGTACACGAAATAGACTATGATTTACACAGACTAAGTATGTACCCAGAGAACAATAGAAGATAAACATACCAAAATATCTTTATAACATACAGTTACATGTGTTTAAGTCATTGACATCGGCCTAAGTGGAAGCAGAACATACACGAACAATCCCAAAACGGGGACTATTCAAGATTCACTCCTAATGAGTGAATCTTGAACGAGTTTTTAAGCTGCACATATCATAAAACATATGAAGTTTCACTATTATTATGGAATGGAAACATTCATAAGTGTTGCTGCTAGTAGTATATCCTATACATGATGGTGTGCTACTGATTTTGCCAACCCACCATGGGTACTACTGATTTTAACAACCCACAATGTGATTTACCCTTATGTTTCACATAGCAATTACCTCACATACTATCAAATATTTTTCCACTCAAAATATGTGCTCAAATACAAGTGAGCGACCCAATTCTTTCAAGACCCCTTTACGTATAATATGGGTGCTTTATAAAGGCTAGGTTCCAATAAACTTTTGTTTTGTTTTTGTCATTGTAAGATATATAACACTATATGAAAAATGCACATCATCGACCAAGACTTTTTGCGACCACAAAATTCGTCGTTAATACTACGTTTTAGCGACCAATTTCAATGACCAATAGTGCAACGAGTCGCTAAAATTAATAGCGACCGGAAGACGGTCGCTATTTTCGTTACAAATACCAATTTTGCCACCAAAAAAGTGCGGGATTTTTGGCACCATAAGTAGTGACCGATGATTCGTCGCTGACACGGTAGCTAGTGTATTAGCGATCGTAATTTCCGTCGCTAAAAGTGCCAACGCATTAAAAAAAATTAGCAACCGAAATCGGTCGCTGCTAAGCGATCGCTATTATGTTCAGACCTAAATAGGCGCCGCACGGAAAATAGAAGGAAGAAGAAAGAAGAGAAACAGAACAGAGAAGAGAAGAAAGAGAAGAGGAAAGAGAAGAGAGAAGAGAAGAGCCCCTGCCAGACGGCCGCCCCTCCGCTTCCCTTGTCGAACGTTATTCCTCCCCTCCCCTCACCCTATCGGACACCGCCGTCGCCGCCCCCGCCCCCTGTCGGACGCCACCCCCTGTCGGAAAAGGTAAACAAAAAGACTTTGGATTTGATTCTTTGAATTTAATTTGTAGATTCTAAATTCTTTAAATTTATATCATTTTGATTAATATTATTATAATTATAATAGTAATAAGTTACTCATCCTTCATTTTATTACACCAAGGTGGTATCATGCTTGAATATTCTTTTTTCCACTTACAAGACAGTTTAGGCAATTAAATTTTATGATTCCTAATATTGCCGTAATCAACTAGCATTCATAATTTAGATAATTAAATTTTGTGCATATTTAACAATATTTCAACACTTATGCTAATGACATTTTAAATTTTGAGTGATATTATTATTCTGATAACATAAATACTAGTATTATATTATTATCAGTAGTCTTAAATTTTTTCAAAATTTAAAAATACGATGACCTCAAATAAATAAAGCCAGTCTAAGCATACTTAGTTTTTTTTTTCTTATCTGGGTATTAGTTGATATTTTATTAAATGTTCATTTATAATCTTTGTCGGTAAAGAATGTTTTACGGACTATTTTTTATCTTGGGCTTAATTCACACTTATCACCAACTAACGCAATTGTTGTTAAGCGGGACTTGTTGGTTATGTGCTATTACAAGTGATTAGTTGTTGATTCTGATTTATTAGTAAATTATTTATGCATATGTTGGTTAGCAAACAATGTTGAGTGTATGAGTGACCTGTTTTGAGTGTAATATGCAGTACTGATGGCTTCAGCCCAGAAATATTCAGGAAGATAGGTTGTTACTAAAAGGGTTCTTCCTGCTTCAATAAGAGTCCTATTCTTCCTTTCTGCTACTCCATTTTGTTGAGGCGTCCTTGGGGCTGAGAAGTTGTGATTTATTCCATTTTCTTCACATAACAAGTCCATCTCTAAGAAATCAAACTCTCGTCCATGATCACTTCTGATGGCCTTGATCTTTTTGCCCTTTTCATTCATGATTAATCTGAAGAGCTTGATAAGATGTGAAATGGTTTCATCTTTAGAGCTTAGAAAAGATACCCATGCATATCTAGTGTTTTCATCTACTACCACTAGAGAGTATCTCTTTCCTCCTAAGCTAGTCGTCGAGACAGGTCCGAATAAATCCATGTGAAGTAATTGAAGAGCCCTATCATTTGAGTTTACTGACTTGCTCTGGAATGACGTCTTTGTTTGCTTTCCAAACTGACAAGCTTTGCAGGGTTTTTCTTTGATGAAATTTAACTTTGGCAATCCTTTTACTAGATCTTTGGAGGCAAGCTTTGAAATACTCTTGAAGTTAAGATGAGATAACCTTTTTGTGCCAGAGCCAGCACATATCTTCAGAGGCTTTAGCAAGAAAACAGACAGTTTGTTCTGAACTTAATTTAGCAAGATTGACCACATAGACATTTCCTTCTCGAACTCCTTCTAGCTTTAGAGAGTTAGTCTTCAAGTCTCTAACTTGGCATTGGTTGTTGAGGAATGTGACTTGATGTCCTTTGTCACAAAGTTGACTGATACTTAGCAAGTTGTGCTTTAGTCCCTCAACATATGCCACTTTACTGAAAGATATTGCACCATTTCCAGTTAAGCCATAACCTCTGGTTTTCCCAGAGTTGTTGTCTCCAAAAATGACAGCAGGTCCATCTTTTTCTTTAAACTCTGATAGAAGAGCCTTGTCTCCTGTCATGTGCCTTGAGCATCCACTATCAAGATACCAAATGGATCTCTTTACCTGCATAACAAATCAATCTTCATTTTGGTACCCATATTAGTTTGGGTCCTGCTTTGTTAGTACCTTTTGGGACCCAAATCTGTTTGATTTTAGATCCTTGCAGTTTATGATATCTTAACAAATATTTATCATTTTTATGATGGTGCTATGATTGATATGATATTGACGATGATATGTGTGCATTTGTGACTTCTTATTTTTCCAGGACTTGTATGGATTATGATTTCTCATAGTCTTTTAATTTTGATGATCTACATTTTGCTTCCATACTACTCTACGATTCTCATGATTCGTAGAGTGAGTTTTGCTTGACTTGTTTTTCAATTTTCTGAACCCCATACCCGTGCGAATTTTATTGTCTAAAATGATAGCAGGCTTAGCAGAATATGAACTGCTGGGAGATATAGAATCTGAGGATTTGATGAACACAATTCCTTTATTAAGATTAAAGGATTTGCCTTCATTTATTTCCATAGACTTTTCCATATTGGGCTTTGAGAATGAATTCTCAAATCCTAATCCTGATCTATCAGTCACATCTCTTTGACTTGAGATCAGTGTGTCCATAGACGAACTAGACTTGTTCCACATAAAAATTGTCTTTTCTAGTTCCTAAATCTTGGAGGCTAATGAAGATTCTTTATGAGTGCTCAACTCATTTATCTCTTTTAGTATTTCATTCCCAGTCTCAAGATTAGAGTAAAGTTTTGCATCTTGAAATGAGGCTTCTAGTTCTATGCTTAATTTTTCTTTATCCTCTTTTAGATGAGAGTAATCTTTAGATAACCTTCTAAACATTTTTATATATTTATGTAATTCTACCATTAAGTCATGCATGCCTTCTCTAAGATCATCAATGCTTAATTCAGGAGAGTAGAAATCAAATACCTCATTTATGTTGAATTCCTTTTTGCTGCTTCCATCTTCGTTTGCCATTAAGCACAAGTTGGCCTTCTGTGGCTCTTCATCGTCACTTGACTCAGAATTTAGTTCTTCTTCTGAGTCACTCCAGGGAGCCTTCAGCTATGAAGCTTTTATCTTTCTTCTTTTGTTTGTAGAAGCTCTTGAATTCTCTTTTTGGATTTGCTTTCGTTTTGTCCCTCCTCAGCTCTTCTCTTAAGAGTTTTGGACATATAGCAATGAAGTGACCTGGCTTTTAGCAATTATAGCAAAGGTCATTTGGTTGTTCTTTGCTGCTGTTGCTTCTGAACTTCTGAGGTCTGTTCCTGTTGATGAATCTCTTAAAATGTCTGACTAGCATAGCAGCTCCTTCATCATCATTTGATTCATCCTTGTCAGAGCCAGAGATATCCTTGTGATTGCTTCTGTGAGTTGAGGTTGAGGCTTTAAGAGCAATGTTTTTCTCCTTCTTTCTTTCCCCAGATAGATTCTCTGCTCTTTGATTTAGCTCCAGCTCATAGGTGAGAAGATTTTCATATAACTGTTGTACAGTCATCTCGTGCAGGTTCTTTGACTCCCGGATGGCTATGGTTTTGGCATCCCATTTTCTTAGCAAAGATCTCATGAATTTAATGATAAGATCTCTGTTTGCATAGATTTTTCCATAAGATCTGAGAGAGTTTAGTAGCAAGTTAAATCTCTCATAGGTGGTTGTAATGTTTTCACCTGAGATGTGGGTGAACATTTCATACTGCTGAACAAGCAGTGATTGCTTATTTTCTCTGACTTCTTCTGTTCCTTCATGCATGATCAACAGAGTTTGCCAGACTTCTTGAGCTGTTTTACAGTTGATAACGTTCTCAAATAGATCATCATCCAGAGATTGAAATAAGATGCTCTTAGCCCTTTTGTCTCTTTGAACATCCTTCTTTTCATTGTCTGTCCATTCGCCTCTTTTCTTTGCTACTAGCTTGCTTGGATCTTCAGTTGATAGTGCAAGCTTCATTGGTATGATCGGCCCATTTAGCACTATCTCGAACAGTGCATCATCTATAGCATCTATGTAAGCCTGCATACGAACTTTCGAGTTAGCAAATTTTTCTTTATTACACATAGGTGGTCTGTTACCTCCACCGAGTTCCGATTCGTTCTTGTTGAGTGTCATTTGATCTACTCAAGCTTGTAAGGCTTTAGATGTGAGAACCTGCTCTGATACCAATTGTTAGTTCCCAATGACACGATAGATATCTAGAAGGGGGGGTTGAATAGATACTTTTCAAAAATTTCTCTTACTTTAACTATCTTGCTTTAATTAATACTTAATCAAAAAGTTTAACATAGCGGAATACGATTTAGTTACCCTTCTCTTGATATGTTAAAGTAAAAATTCAACAATCAATTATATGGCAGATATAGCAATTAAAAGACACAATAAGAAAGACTCCAGGTTTTAAGTGGTTCAGAGCTCACAAGACTCCTACTCCACTATTCTGCTCTTCCAGCAGCAAATCCACTAAGGATACTTTTACAATTTCAGAATCACTAAGATTCCTTCAAGACCAGCAGTCTTGGAACTCTAGTTCACTAAGAACTCTACAAGTCTAACAGACTTGGATACTCTAGTTCACAAAGAACTTTCCTGGAGTGATGTAGATTTGGATGTGCTACTAAGTTACTTTTAGCTTGAGTTTTTTTTAAGGACTTAGTAGCAATGCAAGCTTTCTTATCAGTTTGATCTTTTTAACTTCTTGCGTATATTTTTCTTGTGTAATTCGCTGCACTTTATCTTTTGCCGATCTTGGTATTTAAAAAGTGAGGGCTTCAGTTTTCTTCCCGTTGGAACATCTGCTTGAGCTTTTGTTTCTTTCCGTTACCTCACAGAGGAGAGCTACTGTATATTATATTAATATAGCTCATTAATGCTCTGATGAGATTTTATTTGATCTGACCTGTTAGTTCATGGAAGGGTGTTTTCTTTTTCCTTGGGGACAGATATGTCAGTCGTAGGTTCCTACCAACTTTCATTGAGTCGTTTGGTCCTTGCATACTATAGGACTGATAGGACACAGTCCTCTGACTTTTCTGCCTTGAAAGTCTTCTTTCTGTTGCATAGTGCGCTTGGGTCAGTCCCTTGACTTTTCTGACTTTGATCGATTTGCAGAAGCTTTTTGGTTATGTCAATGAAGATTGAGTTCTTGAACGGAATAGCTTCTGATCTGAGAGTCGTGATGTCTCTTGCCTTTTTGCTCAAGGACCCTCCATGATCAACTCTACGAATATCCTTACTGTCGTGACTGATCTGTAAAGGATTATCTTTTACTGTCATCGTAGAGTTTACTGTATAGTTAGACTGTTGAACGTAGAGTTCGTTTTGTGGCTTCTTGCTTAGAACATAGTCTGTTGGTCGTAGAGTCTTCTTGGCCAAAATCGTAGAGTCCATTCTACGTTTGGTTATCTTGATCGTAGAGTCTGTTAATCGTAGAGTCTTCTTGACTGAAATCGTAGAGTCAATTCTACGATTATATTACAACAAAAGATCAACCTAACAGTTTTGATCTATTTAAATCTAAGTCTTAGTACAACACAAAAGACTTTATAAATCTATACATTTATATCAGGAGATCAACCTAACAGTTTTGATCTTATTTAACACAGCCCTCGTACATTATTTCTTATCATCAAATTTAACCATTCAATGTTCAACAGTTTTTTTTATAATTATTTTGTGAAGTCAGAAGATTTTTATTCATTTGTACTATCTAAGCATGCATTAATAAAAGAAAATATCATTTTATTGATTTGATCTACTTATGTACAATATGTTTGGATTACATCAAAAGGAATTAGTGTATACTACATATATTATATAAGATTAATTATTTGGCGGGTTGTTGTCATCGGTGTTGGGATCGAATTTGTCAATAATGTCATCGTCGGATAAGCCAAGTGTTTTGGGGTCGATGCCAACATCTTGGATCTTCGTGAAGGCTTCATGGTATCCCTTGCCAAACTCCTTAATTATCTCTTCAACTAGTTGTAAAGAAGCTCGGTATTCGGCAATAATTTCATTTCGGTGTTTTTTGAGGTCGGTGTTCTATTGTTTTAGTTTAACGGCGTAGGCTTGGCATTCTTTGTGTTCGTTCAGGTCCTTTTGGTTGATTTCCTGGATTCTAGAGATGTTGTCTTCTTTGGTTTTGATACTTCATTGGAGGTGTCAGATTTGTTCTTGAAGTTCTTCATTTTATTTATGGAGTTCGGTTTGTTGTTGGAGTTGTGCATGTAGTTCTCTGTTGGCGATTTTGTATTTTCTCAAGGAATCGACCGCAACCGAGTGGGCTTCATGGAGTTTTTTGAAGGCTAGAGGTGAGTTTGTCGTATTTTTCTTCGAGGCTTTTATTTTGGCTTTGTAGCTCTCGAACTTCTTTGGTTTGGGCATTCTCTATATGAATATGCTCGAATTATTCTAGTTGGTGCAATTGTCAGACGCCTTCAATTTCCTATTCCATTTCGACAAGTTGTGGTTGGGGTTGGAGGTTTTGCTCGGTTGTTTCGAAGATTTATTGTTGGAGATTTGAGTTTTGGTCATTGGTTGTCTAGAGTTGAGTTTGTAGTTGGATTTTATTTCTTGTTTGGTAGTTTGGAGCTTGCCTTTTAGATCGATAAATATGGTGTTAGAGTTTGGCACCATTTTCATGAGTAAGAATTCTGATGAAGGCAGCCAAGCTTTGTAAAAGGAGAATTTATGTGGCTAGTATTATGGAGATTAAAATATAAAGTAAATAAAGCATTCAGATAAGTATTTACCTGTCCTGCATGAATGACGGCTACGAGTATTAACTCTCTATAGCTGTAGTCTTTGAAGAAGTGGTCATCGGTTGGGATGATAAAGTTGTTAAAGCGGGAATTGGAGAATTTATTGTGGACGTTAGGAAAGAAAAAGTCAAGAATATGGGGCCTAATGGATCTCGATGTGAGGCCGTTGTTGTGGGTCCAGTTGTGTGGGGTTCGGTGTTGGTTGGGGTTGTGCGGTGGGAATTTGGCTGATATGTATTGGAGAGATGAGTGGTAGTTCGGTTGGTTATGTTGAGTTGGTGGTAATGGGTGTTTCTCACGGTTGTTTGGGAGGAGTTAGTTGTGTTGGAGGGATAATTAACTATTCGATTGGTGGGATGCTGAGGTATTATTCTGTGGCTAATTGGATTATGGGGGTAGGCTATATGGGAGGAGTTAGGGGGCAGTGGTAGTTTTTAAGTGAGCCTTCACCAGCCTTCAGTGTTTCTTTTTCATGACGCCGAGCTTATCGACTTCGGTTAGTTCGATGATGTCTTTCAAGGGGCAGTATATGTAAGACCCCGAATTTTATGAAATATAAAATTTAATTTTTTTTCTTCATATATATTTTCATGAAACAGTAAGTGGTTAAATTGATAAAGTTAAAAGTTAAGGATGTTATGTGTAAATTATATTATGTCGGACAATATTCGTTTGGTCGGGGAATATTCGTTCTGTCGGGGAATATTCGTACGACGACGCCGTACCAACCAATCATTGGTGGACCCCACAACGAATAATTGTCGGATATAGAAAATGACATAAACAATTTTAAATGGTCAGTGGTACTATCACTTTTAATTGTTAAAATATCCGGTGGTAAAAGAATAGTAATATACGGTATTACAAGTAACATACGGTATTGCACAGTAGCACACGACATTGCACAGTGTTTCATATTATTAAACTGATAAAGTCGTTATCGTACAATATTTGACTTTATTGTCACATGCACAATAATTCATATTATTAAGCTGATAATTGTCATAGTAGCATATGCACAGTAATTCACATTATTGAATCAATAATTGTCATGACACAGTAACGCATTCTTTCTTTTACATACTTTCTGCATTATTGTTATCTCTATTATGGTGTTATTTAAACAGTTGTATTTCATTAATTAATTGACTTGATATCTAACTCAGAGAGCCAAATACACTGTATTTATAACAATTAGTCATAATAATGAATAAGTGTGAATTATTGTTGAATAATTGAATTGATAAAGTTATTTGTTTATAATATAAAGTTAGGTGATATAAAATGAATGGTATAGATTATAGATAATATAGAATTTGAAATGGATGGTGTAGATTAAAAGATGATCTTTAAATGAATGGTTAAATTAAGAAAATCTTAAAAGATGAAATGAAAGGTATAGATTAAAGATAATATAGAATTTGAAATGGATGGTGTAGATTAAAAGATGATCCTTAAATGAATGGTTTAGATTAAAGAAATCTAAAAAGATGAAATGAATGGTATGGATTAAACATTATCTTGAAATGAACGGTTTGGATTAAATTATGAAATCTTGGTTATGATAAGATTTTTGGCTATAAATAGAGGCCTTAACTTAAGGATTTTTCATAAACTTCCTTACTTGTTCTTTCTTTCACTCTCTAAATACTTCTTGTGTAAGTTCTCTCTAAGTGTGCTTAAGTCATCTTGAGTATTTGTGAAGATCTATAAGTGTACGTGTACTGTTCAAGTTAATCAACCTCATTTAAATCAATATCCAGTCACGTGTTAAGGTAAGGAATATCATCTTCTTTCATTTTCTATTATTTAAACTTACCACAGTAAGGGGTATCATTCTTTTCATCATCATAAATGGATATTATTTTCTCTCTTACTGTAAGGGATTATCATTCTTCGATTCTCGAAAATAATATCGTTTCTTTCTTACTCATAAGATGTGCCATTTATTTCCATGTATTAATTTGTGGGAATAACCTTACGACGCAGATTACCGCCTGTTTGGTGAATAACTCTTCGTATTCAATTTTTATTAAATTGTGGGAATAACCTTACGGCGCGGATTACCGTCTATTGGTGAATAACCTTTCGTATTCATTCCTTATTAATATCTAAGAATAACCTTACTGCGCGGATTACCGCCTGTTTGGTGAATAACTCTTCATATTCAATTTTTATTAAATTGTGGGAATAACCTTACGACGCGGATTACCGCCTGTTGGTGAATAACCTTTTGCATTAATTCCTTATTAATCTCTGAAAATAACCTGACTACGCGGATTACCGCATGTTTGGTGAATTACTCTTTGTATTCATTTCTTATTTGTCTTTTGTTGAAATAATTTGTTTACACGAATTATCATATGACACTTTTATTCCATATTCCTTTGTAATATCATTTTCTTTCATATTCGTACGTGATATTATTTTCCTTTATACTCATAAGGGATACCATCTTTTTCATCTTCCATTATTCAAACTTACTATGGTAAGGAATATTAATTTTCTTCACCTTTTGTTAATCAAACCTGCTACGGTAAGGGATATTATTTTCTTTCATACACCTAAATCAAAACTTATTATGGAACTATTGCTTCTATAATTCCTGAAAATATTATATGTTCCATAATAGTTGCACTTCACCATTTCAATTGAACCATCCTATTTACGTGAACATTTCTATTGAACTGTAATCGTTATTTTGAACTGCGGATCTTTAATATCATTTTTGAATTTCACTTCACATCATGTTGACAATTTGGACATTATTTGAATCTGCACAAAGTAAACTTCTGATACTTATTGTTTATCCTGTTTCTTCTGTTCATCATTTATATCATTATAATCATCCAAAATAAAGTTGTTGTGAATATCTGTCGCCGGGGGCACAGATGCGATATAATTGTTGAACAGATGATAGGTTAAAGGCGATATAATAGGTTAAAGGTGATACATCTATTCGGTGTCTTTTATGGCACATGGTGAATGTTTTCTTTGGCCCGTGGTGCAAAGATGAACTGTTGTTTGGTATGATTATGACCAAAGGCTGAATCTGGTATAATCATGACCGTTGGTGTTATATTGAATGTCTTTGGCCCATAGTGCAAAGATGAACTGTTGATCTGCATGATTATGATCAGGAACTGTGAATTTGTATTATCTTGACGAATGGTATTTCAAATGATAAAAGTTGATGATGTTTTCCCTAAAAGGAGAACTGAGTGGACATTATAGTCTGCATTATTCTTCTAAGAGATTGCTCATTCCGCTGCTATTATTGATCTGAACATTGTTCAAGAATTTATCTACAGTTTTTGATATAAACCTTGTAGTCTATTGTATTCTATCAAGAACTCAACTGTTGAAGGCTAACGATAATTTACTTGTCATTATCTTAGTCATGATATTCTTTACTGGGCTATTTGAGCTCACCCTTTCTTTTTGTTCCATTGTTTTTCAACAGGAGATGAGAACGTAGCTGGGTCTAGCCGGGGAATGGAGTGAGAGTCTGAGGGATAGCTATTGTAGTCTTCACGTGTTGTAAAATAGTGTGACAATAATTGTGAAAGACTTAGTTGTGTATTATTATACACTGTATTGTTGAACGTTGTTCTACCTTGTAATAATTTTGTTGTAGTCTTTTGACAACTCAAGTTTGGGCTGTGTGGGCCCATATTTGGGGGTGTCACAGTATATTTTAGTTGGATGACATGGTAACATAAGGTAGTTGTGATTAATAAGGCACATGTGTTGACATGGGATATTTGATGGTTTAGTAGGGTTTAGTAATGATGGGCAATGTACATGCTACCGTGCAAGGTATTTGATGGTTTTAATAGATGTAATGATTGGTGATTAATGTATTGGGTGATTAAAATTTATCTGAATACTCGCCTATTTTAAAGTATAAAAATAAGAGAATGCGAGGCAATGTTGGTTTATAATTTATTGGATCTAAAGTTTAATCTGGTCCAAGGTATATTCGGAGTTGGGTTGGACTATTTTACACAGTATGATGGGCCCGGTTGAGGGTTGGCCCATTCAAGTATTTCCTTTGAAGCGGCTTAGGTTATTTAGGAAGAATAAGATCCTCATTGATTAAGGATTCTAAATTACGTAATAATTCTGGATTTAAAAGATACGAGGATTGATCGGTCAATATTACATTGCTAATTAAATTTTATCAAGGGATTCTATCTCCTAATTAGTTATGAGGATTCTAGGCATTGATGAGAAGGCATAAATTAAGCTAAAAACAAGTGGACCAGGTTATACAATTCTCTTGATAAAATACTATTCATTATTCCAACATTATTTTGGTTCTCTATTGTTACGCTTTTGGCCTGTACTTATTTTCACCCTAGAGCATTCCCGAACGACCTAAGTTGTCGCCTGATTCGTGGGGTGTCTAATGGATGTTCTTGAGTGCAAGTAGCTCGCTGTTTGATTATTTCAACGGGTGGACAAAATCACGCGACAATATGGGGTGTGAGACTTCTCTATACAAACTTTATTCTACAAACATTGATATAGTAATAGTTTCTACCTTTCACTTGTGGTTTATTTCTATTAAAAAAAAAACCGTAAATTTTGTGCTCGTCTTTAGTTTCTTTTGTTAATTTGTGTGTTTACTATAGTTTTTGGGTTAATAGTAAATACAAATACTAACAGAAGAGATTAACCTACCCTCTAGTATATATGAGTAAGTAACTGATATCCACCATCGATGGAATCTGGTAAAAAAAAAAGTCAGAATGGTCACGAGCTCTAGACACGTGAGTATATAAATACAGTTTGACTATATATTTTTCAGTTTGACAGTATATTTTTCAATTTCTCAGTGTAAAAATATTTAAGCTCTAACAACACTTGGTCACTCAAAATTCCACTCATCTTGTAATTGAGTCCTTAAAGTGCCAATCTTCCTGATATTGTAATATTCTGAAAATTCTTGTAATAAATTTTGTAATTATAAATGTAATTATTATTAAAGTTTAAATTATAATTTTTGAATATTGTAAAATATATGTATATAAATACATATATTATTTGTGTTAGTTTAATAAAAAGGAAAGTAATTAAAAATTGTAACACTTTAAAAAAAATTAAACAACAATACTAAATATAATACATGTATATATATTTATAATAAACATGTGTGTGAGTCATATATATATATATATATATATATATATATGTGTGTGTGTGTGTGTGTGTGTGTGTGTGTGTGAAGCAAGTCAAAGTTCAGACTAACAAAGTGATCAAAATTTCAAAATAATTGGTCAAAAAAATTCAAAGTTTATATTCAAACATTCAAAGAATAAAAATATTGAAAAAAAAATAAAAAATTAAGAGAGCACAATTAACATGTGTATTTTGGCAATCTAGATAAGAAGAAGCTACAAGGCTTCTTAAGGAAGCCACGTGAAATAAATAAAAAATTTGTTTAGCCAAAAAGAATATTCCTCCAAGATGCCATTTTTTCTATAAATCCCCAATATGTAATCAACAAAGTCAAGAAAATTATCTGAGTTATTTAGAGACAGGAAAGAGAGATAAGCTACTTAGAGACAGGAAATGAGTGAAAAAAATAGCAACAAGAAAAAAAAGATAGATGGAAAGCAAAAGTTAAAAAGTAATAAACTCTAACCCTATTATAATTATTTGTAAATTTATGTAGTTATATAATTTTTTGTGATATTTTTTTAGTTAGTTCATATTTGAAGTTTAAAATTATATCTTATAATAGTGATAACAATAAATCTTGAATGAAATTAAAAGAAGTAAAAGTAAAAACTTAAAATAGATTTGAATTGGGTTATTTATCTGTGATATTTGTTTGTTGTGGTAGAGTTCGAGGGCACGGTTGCCCTGGACTCTTGGGTATAAGTTGATATTTTATGGGAGATATTGCTGAAAATTTGATTTCAATTGCAGTTTTAAAAAATTAGTCACTAATTGACAAATTAAAATTAAAATTTTCAGCAAAAAGGGTAAAAACCTAAAACAAAAATAAATTGATTTATGTACATGGAAAAATTCTTTAAAAAAAATAATATGGTAGACTTCTCTATCATGATATTGAGATACTGTATAAATTTCATAATATTTGGAGTTAATTTTGATTTTTTTAAGATTTTAGAATTTTTGTGCATAAATAGCTATAAAATAAATAATAAAACAATTAGGAAAAATCTAAAAAAATAATTCAAAAAAATTGTTACATAATTTGAAATGTCAGGTTAAGAGAAAAAAAAATTAATAAGATATTTAAGTGAGCTTAAGGTAAAGAGAAATTTATGTACGGGTACAAAAAATTAAATTTAAGTAAGTCAAAAAATATAAAATATCATTTTTCGAAATAAATAAGGGAAATTTTATTTTAAAACCAGTTAAGGGTAAAAAATAATTTACAACATAACTCATGAAAGGGGTATAAAATAATAAGTAAATTATAGCTACGGTATCCGAAAATACCGAAACAGAGTTATACATATTTACCAAAGAGAACTATTAATTCATTAAATAAGTGCTTATAAATGGTGTGGGTTACCATTTGAAGATAGAAAATAATCTAAGTAAGGGAAGTACAGCTGAAACAGGAAAGTTCACACGCTCCTGTGCATTTGAAAATTGTTCTTTATTGAACTGTAAATATTTCCATAATAATTCTTGGACCATCTATAAAAAGAGTTTATGTCATTTGTTCGGCTAAACTAAGTTGTTATGTTTCTATTAATTTATTGAATTGTATACGATTCTTTGGAAATATGTTATCCAATCCAAAATGTTTTGGTTCAGATTCCTATGTTAAAACTAAGTATGAACAATCCTAAAAATAGGGGCATTATATTATGATCGGGTAACTGACCTAAACTGTAAAAATATAGCGTAAGATGCTACACGTAATAAATGGTATTATTAGGTTGATCGACTAATGATACTCTATGAAAAGAGTTTACAGTCATGACTGTTGAACGCCATGTAAAGAGTTTGAGGTCTCTATGCCAACTCAATGATCTTCAATAATTTTTCTTGTGAACGTTTAATAAATTTTGAGATTTTAGAAATTTAATGACATTTGAAAATATAATGTTTATTATCCTGTATAAAAAGATTTCCTTAAAATTTCCTTGAATTATCAATAATCTTAAAAAAAAAAATTATCTCTTATTTTAAACTGTTATACTTACTAAGCAAATTAGTTGCTTACTCTTACTTAAAATTCTATGTTCACAGCTAAGACTGAAGACCTCGAAAGGTCGAGTATAAAGGATAAGAGAAAAGGAAAAACAAGCAAGGAAGAATAATAAATAATTATGTTACAGTTGAATAAATATTAATTATGTAATATTTTGGAAATTGAGGTATTAGTTTTTATTATGTATGTGACCTGAGCAAAAAATTGTAAATAATGTAAATATTTAACGTATGGTGTAACTTAACTTATATGGATAGCTACTTGGCATGTGTGTGGATGATTAGTAACGCACCAAGTATGTTGTAGCTGGTACATGGATTTGGGAGTGTTACAAGTTGGTATTAGAGAAGTAGGGTATAACCCTTAGGATATAACCTGGTAAGAATCTAGTAAGAGACAACGAAACGAAAACTCACATAAAGTTCTTGTGTATAAAAATAAAAATAAGAATAAAAGAGCATAATAATAATAATAATAATAATAATAATAATAATAATAATAATAATAATAATAATAATAATAATAATAATAATAATAATAATAATAATAATAATAATAATAATAATAATAATAATAATAATAATAATAATAATAATAATAATAATAATAATAATAATAATAATAAAATTTAAATTGATTAATTTGATTTCAATTTTTTGTTAAGTTATGTAATACCTTGGACTAGATTCAAGCAATTATTATTTGAAAATTACTTTCCTAAAAGTATGCAAAGTTGCGATATTTGGAGCTAAAGCGAAGGAACATGACTGAGCCACAATATGCAAAATTTAATGAATTGACGATATTTGCTTCACATCAGGTGGACATTGAGGAAAGAAAAGCATGTAGGTTTGAACAAGGTCTAAAACCTTGGATATATAATAGGATATTAGTATTGCAAATAGATAATTTTGGTACTATTTTAGAAAAAGCAATAATAGCAAAGGGGGTAGTAAAGCCCTAATAAAATATAATCAGGAAAAGAAGAAGAAAAATATTGAAGGGATGCAAAAAGGAGAAGTTAGTGGGAATAGAGAAAGTGGGAATATAAAGAAAAATATGGAGGCATGTAAGAACTGTGATAAAAACCACTCAAAGGTATGTTTGAAAAGAAGAAATGTATGTTTTAAATGTGGACAAAAGGCTCCTATTGCTCCCAACTATACCAGTCCAAGGAGCGACATGTGTTTTATGTGTGGTGCACGGGATCATCAGGCACAAAATTGTTTGAAGAGGGCATAATGGTTGGCAAAGGAAGTAAGAATACCAATAAGTTTTTTATAGTGGGACCGACTACACCAGAGCACCCAACGGCCAGAACATTTAACATGGCCGTTATGGATGCGATAACATTAAGAGATGTTGTGTCAGGTATCACATCAATAAATTCTACAGAGGCATATGTTCTTTTTAATTCCAACGCTACTTGTTCATATCGTTTGAATTTAATTCCAATTTTTTTATAAAAAAAACCTAAAACATAAAAGTGTCTAATAAGGAAATTATCCCCATTGATCAAGTACATAGAAATTAGAGGTCATAAAACTTTAACTGACCTCATTCTTGAAGTTACCTGATACCTCGCGGGATATTCTTCTAGTTTCTTCTCAAGATCCTTTTCGGGATCCTCCTTTGTGTCCTTTACTGATTCTACTGCAGATGCCTCATCTCCTACCTCTGGTTCTGCTATAGGTGCAATCTTGGATACCTTGTAAATGTCTTTAACTATCTCATCCTCGACCATCCTACAGTATCATAAAAGTAACGTACTTAATTAGTACATCAATAAATTAAAATGTACAACTTAAAATAATTAACTTGATATTAGGGATGGATTGGTTAAATAACCATAAGACGATGATTGATTGTTAAAAAAAGATTTTGAACCTGAAAATTTCTAATAAGGTGAAAGTAGTTTTTTTTATTAAAATTGTAACCCTAGGCAGTCTAGTTGCATATCAATGATGCAAGCGAAAAGGCAACTTAGGAAAGGATATGTTAGATATTTGGCTTACATAGTGGATACCTAACACGAGAAGTCGAAAGGATAATAGATACATGTTGTGAGAGAATTCACATATGTTTTTTCGGATGAATTATCGGGCCTTCCTTGCGTTAGGGAAATAGAGTTTGTGATTGACCATGTACCGGGAACTGCTACTATTTTAAAAGCCCCCTATCAAATGGTTGTAGTAGAGATGAAAGAGTTGATGGTGCAACTACTGGAGGTGTTAGATACGAAATCTATTAAACCGAGTATGTCTCTATGGGGAGCACTTGTGTTGTTTGTTAGGAAAAGGGACGGGTCGTTATGATTTGCGATTAGGATATCATTAGTTAAAGGTGAGGATATACTGAAAATAACATTTCTAACATGTTATGGGATTATGAATTTTTGGTAATGCCCTTTGAACTTATAAATTCCCTAGCTGTATTTATGGACTTCATGAATAGGGTTTTTAAAAGTCAATTTGACAAGTTTGTGGTGGTATTTATTGATGATATTTTAATTTACTCTTGAGAAAAAGAAGAACATGATGAGCACATAAGGAAGGTGTTAGATATATTAAGGAAAGAAAAATTATATGCAGAATTTTCAAAGTGTAAATTTTGGTTAGAGAAAGTGCAATTTTTGGGTCACGTAATTGATATAGACGAAATTTCGGTAAATCCAACAAAGGTTGAAGCATTGATGAACTGGGAACAACCAAAGACCCCAACAGAAGTTAGGAGTTTCTTAGGGTTAGCATGATATTACCGGCGTTTTATTTAAGATTTTTCAAAGATAGTCGAACCTCTAACCAATTTGACTAGACAAGGGGTAAAATTTGTATGGACGGGAAAATGTGAAAAGTGTTTCCAGGAGTTGAAAAAGAGGTTGAGCATGACACCAGTGTTTGAAATTAGTATGCCCTCAAGCCAATCACATGCTGATGTGATAAGCTTATACTTTGTAATCTTATTCAGTTATTAATAAAAGAATTATTTATTTAAAAGTCATTTGTTAATTTATGATTGATTGTTTTAATTACTTAAATGGGTAAACCCATAATTTTATAGCAATGCTTTTAGAATCATAATGTTGATTATGCTACTGAAATCTAAATTTAAGATAGATGAAAACTAAAATATTCCTAATCGTGAGATTACTAAAATAGGGATTAATGTTCAGAAAGATCAGTACATACTACGCTTGCACTTTCAAAGATGATAATCGATCACATAAATCATTTGTATTGAGACACTAAAGCTAGTATGTAGGTGACTATTAGAGACTAAGTTCATTAAACGTGACTCGCTTAAGGAACACCTAATGGAGCTTTACTTGCCTATCAATAAGAGTTCCTAATGTGATAGTAGTATAAGTGATTCTTGGACTTGAGATCTTCATAGTACCTTGTGTATGATGATTTATACTTTGGCATATTCCCTAAGACTCTATGGGTATATTAAAGGATATTTTCAGGTATAATAAATTATACATGGAGGTTAGTGAATGATTAATAAAGGATTTACCACTTCTAGTAAAGGGAGATAATGCTCTATGAGATTCGATAAATGACAACTCAGTAGTCCTTGGCTAAGGTAGATTGAAAATTAGAAAGAATTTTTTTATTTTCAGTAATTAGAGTTGTGCATTTTGGGAATCGAAATACATATGATCAAGACAGTAATTTCATATCTTATATTTGATTGGAATATTGTATGGTAGAATAATTGAATTATATAGTAACTATTCATGGTATGTTCTTTGTGATCAAATATTGAAATTCATATTATCCTAAAAGTCGTGAATTGCTAAGGGGGCTTACTCTATTTGTGGAATAAATAAGTATTTTTTAATAAAAAAAATTAAAAGAATTTAATTTATTATTATAAATAATATTAAAATAATATTGAACCTAAAGGGTCATACCGTAAAATAGTACCATTTATTTTAGAAGTAAATGACATAATTTTAATAATAAAATAAGTGTATTTAATTTATACTACGGTGACAAAATAAATTAAATAGCTTAATATTTATAATTTAGTATTTTACAAATACTAATAATAAATTAATAAGAGGAGTCCTATTATTGTTATTATGGTTTAGGAATTAAATAATAAGAAGTACTCTCAATTAAAATAATTAAGTTGCTAAATGGTTTATGAATTGTAATTATATTAATAAATTAATTTAGTTCCAAAATAGATTAGAAGTTAAATTAAAATCATAATCCTAAAGAGTTTAGGAGGGTTGAGTAAATTTATAAATAACAGGAGTCTTATTATGAATTGGAGTTACTCACACAATCTTAAGTATTAGAGAATATTTCATAATTCTCTACATCTAAGAGAGAAAGAGAGAGAGAGTTATAGAGAATTAGGGCGGCTAGCCACCCAAGATCTAGCAGAATCTAAATTACTTCTTCAATCTACACACTTGGGTAGCTAACATTGATTTGAAGATTATAATCGGTAGATTTGAACTAGTAGTTGTTTAAAGTAATTGAATCTACAAAGGTATAACTGTTACCCTTCCTTGATTAATAGTATCATATACGAAAGATCTTGAAATTTGGTTTGTAGAAAAAATTTAAATACGATTTATTGCATGTTTTCGTTGCGCTGTATAATTTGATTGTATGTATGTCTTATTTTTGCAATCCAACAACGGCATCAAAAATAAAACTTATGCGAATTATTAATTGTTTTGATTTCGTATATATATAAGTATGTGTTTAGAACAATTTATTGGGCAATATTTTTGTTGTATAAAATCATATTTTTTGAAGAAAAAATTTTCAAAAATCACGATTTCCAAAAAGTTGGTCTAAGGTGTTTGGGAATCAACAACACAAAGCCAAAGCCAGACATAGCAATCAGTTGAACTTCTCAAACCTCACTTCAAACATAAAGCTTCCTCTAGGGATTGGGAGTTATACAATATGGAGATAAGGTGGGGTGATATAAGGCAGGCCAGTTCTCTAGATAACCTCACTATAAACAAAAAGCTTCCTTCAGGGATCGGGAGCTAAACAGCGACAAGCTAAGGTGTGGTGATAAAAGGCAGGGCAATACTCTAAAATTCCAATAGAGGTGCAAAACTTACTCTAGGGATCGAGAGGCAGAAAACAGAAACCTTAGCCGATGAAGGCGGGTTGGATCTCTGGGTTATGGTCGAGATCATGGCCAAATAAGGCGAGGCGAAACAAGGATGGACAGGTCTCTGGACCATGATCGGGATCATGGAAAACTAAGATGAAGCGAGATAAGGCATGACAGGTCTCCGAACCATAATCGGGATCATGGCAAAATAAGGTGAAGCGAGACAAAGCAGGACAGGTCTCCAGACCATGATTGGGATCATAGTAAAATAATGCGAGGAAAGACAAGGAAAGTTAGGTCTCCGGACCATGTTTGGGATCAGCATGCCAAAATTAAACCTCGCAGACGGGTATCCCCGATCCTACCATGCATAAGTTGGGAGAGCTAGAACAAAATATAGCGGCCACTCAAACGGATTGACAACCATTGGACATAAATTCACCCTTTTCCCCAACTATAGACACGACCTGAGCTGGTCCAACAAAGAAGATACCATCATTAGAGAGATATAAAGGTACAAGGGATCCTTATGATCCTACTGAAAGTAGTATGCATACAATAAGCCAATTATATTTGATATGATGTAGCATGTACTTTGTAATCTTATTTATTTATTAATAAAAATTTATTTATACAAAGTCATTTTTTTATCCATATTTAATAGATAATATTAATTGTGATAAACTCATAGTTATTGAGCAATGCTCTTAAAATCATGATGATGATCATGCTAATGAGATCTAAATTCAAGATAGCTCAAAGTTCATAATCGTGAGATTACTAAAATGAGGATTAATGAATCCGAATACACTAGTACATACTATACTTGCTCTTATAAAGAAAATGATTGATCTCATAATTATTTGTGTAGACACACTGAAGCAAGTATGTAGGTGCTTATTAAAAAATAAGTTTATTGAGCGTGACTCGCTCAAGAAACATCTAATGGATTCTTATTTGCCTGTTAATAGGAGTCCCTTTTGTGATAGTAGTACAAGTGATCCTTGGACTTGAGATTATCATAGTATCTTATGTATAATGAATTATATTTTGACATACTCCTTAAAACTTTTAGGGTGTATCAAAGGGTATGATCGGATATTATAAGTTATACATGAAAATATGTGAATTATCAACAAATAATCTACCACTTCCAGTAAAAGAAATGAATGTCCTATGCGATTCAATAAATGACAACTCAGTAGTCCTTGGCCAAAACAAAATGAAAATTACAAAGTAGTTTCTAATTTACATTAATTAGAGTTATTCAATTGAGGATCAAAATATATATAATTAAATAAAATAATAATTGTCAGTAATACCATGTCTTATATTTGATTGGGACGTTGTGAGGTAGAATGATTGAATTGTACGGTAACTATTCGCTGAATATGTTCTTTTATGATTAAATATTGAAATCTATATTATCTGAAAAATCGTTTATTGCTAAAGGGGCTTATCCTTATTATGGAATAAATATTATTTATTTAAATGAATTAAATAGTTTAATTTATTTATATAAATAAGATTAAAATAGTTCTAATTAATTTATTCTATAACCGATTTAATATGAAAAACCTAAAAGGTCATACCGCAAAAGAAAAATAATTATTTAGAAGTAAATGACATAATTGTAATAATGAATTAAGTATATTTAATTTATACTATGTGGATATAATAAATTAAATAGCTTAATATTTATTATTTAGTATTTTAAAAATGCTAAATATATATTAATAAGATGAGTTTTATTATTATTATTACTATTATTATTATTATTTAATTTCTAAATAATTTAGAAATTAATTAATAAGAGTACTCTCATAATTGATAATTAAGATCCTAAATGGTTTAGAAATTATAGTTATTATATTAAATTAATTAAGTTCCTAATTAGATTAAGAGTTTAATTAAAATTCATATTTCTAAAGGTGTTAGGAGGGTTGATTAAATCTATAAATAAGAGAAGTCTTATTATGAATTAAGATTAGACACACTTTTATAAATTTTTGGGAGAGTACTCACAAGTTCTCTAAATCTAAGAAATTAGAAGAGAGAGAAAACTAGGGTTTGCCATCACCCACTTCTTGAATCATTATTTTTTCTAGATGGATCATCTCTAGAGGTTAAACACTTAGGTGGTTAACATTGATCATTGGAATCCAATCACTGAAATTCAAGGAGAACATGAAGAACTTGGAGTTGAAATTGTACCGGTTGAAACTTTGAATTCTACAAGGGTATAACTCTCTAACTTCTTATTTATTAATTAATAGTTACGCATAAAGGTCGATCCTGAATTATGATTTGTATTTTTTTTTAAATTTGATTTTACTATGATTCTGCTATTTTATTTAATTTGATTATATGTCTATGAATTTTTACAAATCAACATTGGTATTAGAACTAAATGTTATGCAAATTATTAATTATTTTGAATCTTTATATATATAATGAGTATGTGTTTAAAATAATTTATTAAACATAATTTATTATATAAAATTATTATTTTTTAATACCGAAATTGGATACCGTAATTGTAATCACGGACGTGGTTGTGTTGTGAATTGGATTCACAGTTCGTTTTTGATATATATATGTATATTATTAACAAATAATATTAGTCACCCACTAAAGCCACAGTTTCGGATATATATATGATTACCGAATCTGGGAATTTAAAGTTCCGGTCAAAAAGGCAATTCACCGCTGTTAGTCTTGTCCCGAAATTGTTTCACAACTGAATGGTATTCAATTAGACATGCACAGTAGGCCGGCTTAGTCCGGCCTAGCCTGGGCCTGGTAGGCTTTGGTCGTTGACCAGGCCCGGCCAGACTTTGACTTTTGGGCCTGTAGGCCGGGCTAGGGCGGGCTTCTCGATAAAAGTCTGGCATTTTTAGGCCTGTAGGCCAGGCTGGGCCAAGCCTGTAGGCTAGGTCGGGCCAAGCCAGTCCAGTCCTTGGGCCGGGCCGGGCCAGGCCAGGCCTAAAAATGTAATCAACTAATTTTTAATGTAAAATATAAATATTAAATAAGCTCACTACTATATTAATTAAATGTATTGACAAAAAATTAAAAATGAGTAACTAATCAATAATAAATAATGAGTCAGTTATAAATATTTTGTTTCAAAATATTTTAAAAATATATTCAAAATTTAAATCTTCAAAAAATGTATCTTCCTAACCTCAAAAAAATATCTCTTCATTATATCTTCAAAAAATATATCTTCAATCTTCAAAAAAATATATATCTTCAATATTTATGGATGTGCAGTTTCGCATAGGCTGAACGAGGCTAGGCCGGGCTTTTTCGTAGGCCGGGTCAGACCGGGTTTTTTCATCAAAATAGTAGCCTGTTCAAAGACTGTAGGTCGGATCGGCTCGGCCCGGGCTTTGACCGGGCCAGGCTTTGACCAGGCCGGGCTGTAGGTCGTAGGCTTTTTATGCATCTCTATATTCAATGAAGTAACTTTTTCGGATTGTTAATATATATATATATATATATATATATATATATATATTACATAGCTGCACTTTTGGACTAATTATGTAGATATGATTGGCATGTTTCGGGAAAACCGTGCTGGACTACTTTTCCATATCGGTAATCTTGTATATATATATATATATATATATCTCAATGCCGAGAGGATAGCATATATATATATATTGGTTAGTATATATATATTATTTATATATATGATATATTTATAATATATATTAATTAGCTAAATAATTTGGTAATTTTATGCAAATTTAAAATTTCAAAAAGAAAAGAGTTTATTTTGGATAATTTTAAAATAATAAAAATAAATAGTTTATTTTTAAATAATTTTATAATTAAAATAAAAAGTTTATTTTAAACATGAAATTGAATTTCATGTAACTTTAATTATTTATTAAATGATAAAAATACATAAATGGAATGATTTATATAATTCATGCGATGAATATTATTTATTGATATATATGTTGATATATATATATATATATATATATATATATATATATATATATAATATAAGATTAATTATGGACTATTGACCAATATGATTGGATTTAATTTTAAATGGATGCATTAATGAATAAGTTTTATAAATGGAGTATGTTTACCTCGTATTTTCTATAAAAAAAATTGATATAAATTCTATTCCAATCCTATGTACTTCCACTTGACTGTTGATTAATGTTTCTATTTATTATAAATTATTTGTAATATGATTAGTTAGAATTATTTTAAAAAATTGAAGCCAAGAAGCAAAGAGCGCATGAAGATCCATTTGTAATGGAGCCCGAACTTAAATGTAATAATTACATTTAATTTAATTTATTCTTACACCTTATGTTTGACCTTTTGGTTCACTTGATGGCTCTAATAAACCAAACTAAAATAAAAGTTCATAATCAATCCAAGTATAATATATTATTATATATGTGCATGCTTAATATATATTTATTATATATTATCTAAACATGCTTTACATGTTAAATAATATGACGCGTATTTTATATATATGTGTGTGCATACGCGCTAAACAAGATGAGGCAATTAATAATAAACTCTTCATGATGTGGAATAAATATTATTTAATTCATGAATTAAAGAAATTTAATTCAATTAAATAAAATTAGAATTGTTATAATTCATTTATTCTACTTATGTATATTAAGTTGTAATATTCAAAGTTATTTGGAATATCGAACGTCGCCTTCTAGTATGATAAAACGATAGAGTATCAAATACTCAATATAAGTTTGTTGTGCACACACAAGGCTTATATCGATTATTTGATATGTTATTTTATCACATTAGATGTTTATAAAGGAATTGAATATTACTATTTTGTTGTGCACACACAAGGACAATATTTTTCTATTCACTTATATGGAAATGCTAGGTCAGACTTAACTTAGATAATTTTGATTTGGACTTTCACACACATGATCATAATAATTTAAAAGGCAAAATACAAAAAGTTACAAGTTGATGTAATTGACAAGTAGTTGCCTACCTATTGAATAAACTATAGTTTGTTGTGCACACATAAAACTATATTTATGTCGATATGATCCTTATCTCACTAGCAAATTTTTAATTAGATTTGCTAAACTATATATAGAGGGTAATATAGTTGATGAAAAATAGTGGGAGAGTTCCAATTTAATTAAAGACATAATTTATTTTGGTAATTAATAAAATGAATTTATGATAAAATGTTGTCTATTTTTCACATGCAGAACTTTACAAATGTCAAATTCACTATCACTGTGTAGCACACTTGATGCTAACAAACTGAACAGACCGAATTATACTGGCTGGTTAAGAAATTTGAGAATTGTTCTGACTACTAAAAAGCTTTCCTATGTCCTAAAATCGGCAGTCTTTGCAACTGTTACAATGAATGCCTCTGAGGAAGAAGTTTGTAACGACCCCGAAATTCGACCAATCTTATTACCTTAAATTTTAAATTTATTAAACATTATCTTCCTTACGTCCAAATTTCGGTTCGTTAATAAATCTTTAAACTCCTTAATTGATCCATTAGCTGATTTCAAAATCATCAAGTACAAATTTTTCGGTATAAATTTTTCTTTTTCTCAATTCAATCATTGTATTAAAATATTTGGATATTTAAAATCTTTACATCTGGATCATAGTCCCTAGATCGCAATATTTACTTATTCTTTTCTTTCTGTAACCCGTATCATAAAGGTCAACATTCAACATTTAATGTCATTTATATCCATACAATATTCTTATGTCGTAATTCATAGTCAGACATATAATAGTCTCTATCATAATATTCATGTTGAACAATTACAGTTCACAATTTAAACTATACTCGTCATATTCGGATCCAACTTATCTGTACATACAGCATATCAATATAACTTTGATAAATTATCCACCTTGAATCATAATACAAACATTTAATAATCACATTCACAACCTTTTAAAAAAATCCGTCTTTACATCATCTGATTTTTTTGAAATTTATTTCTTTCCTGCAAAAATTTATATTAAGCAAGTAATGAGCACAATGGCTCAGCAAGTTCAACAGTTTATACTTCACGTAGCATATACCTTATCATGCTTGGTGTGTGTCATGCATTACGTGTTGTGCCTCTACTATAACAATATATCTCATATCATTGCACAAAGTACACATAGCCGTCATATTATCCACATATCACATAACACATAATTTATATTCATTTAACAAATATTATCATATCATAACAGTCAACATTTAACATTTAAGGACTGAAGAACTTGCCTGCCGTCCAGTTATTTAAATTGATAGCTCAAACCCTTAACTCGATCAACCTATGATCATAAAATAATCAAATAATAATTATTTATCTCTTTATGATATTAATTTAATTAATTAATATCATCTATACTGTAATTATCCTTGCCCGACGATTTATTTTAGGGTACCGGGTCAATTAATACTTAATATGGTTAATTATATTAACCTCGTTCTTTAATATATTCATTAAATTTAATATAAAACACATTCACTACGGACAACACAGCTCATCGGATAAAATTTAACATTTCTGATCGTTCGAAAATTTTATTTAACCATTTTCTAACTTTTAAACTTAATAGATTAATATTTAAAATATTTAAATATTAATCTCCAATATTTAATATTTTTACAAAAATATTAAATTTAATGCCCAAACATCATTTCTATATTTTTAGTATTTTTCTATAATTTTCTATGATTTTTAAACATTTATTTCATTAAAAATCACTTATGGGGGCATTTTGGTAATTTCCGTGCCCTTAGAGACATCTTCGGTATTTTCCGAAACGCCCAGGGGCATTTTCGCAACTTCAACAACGTTAGGGACACAACCGGAATTTTTCGAAAAGTTCAGGGGCATTACCGTAATTTTCGTGGTCAAAGGACACGACCGGTATTAACCGAAAAGACCAGGGACACGCTGGTAATTTCCAGCGTTGCCGTCAGTCGCGCCATGCGCGACCCTGCCTCTGCTGACGCCATCAAAACGACGTCGTTTCTCAGCCAGTTGCTGCGCCCCCCACAAGGCGCAATCCTCCCCTCCCCTGCACGCCCAAAACGACGTCGTTTCGGCCCGTGGTTTCGGAAAATCTGCGCGCAATGCGCGGCCCTGCCCAGAAAAAAAAAAATTTCTTCCTCTCGCGAACAGTACGCCACCCAAGGAAAATAATAACATTTTAATCCAATTTTTTCACAACAAAACCATTCCAAAAATTACTTAATTCATATATATGCATCCTAAAATTATTTAGAATAATTATTCTAATTATTTATAATTTTTTTCATAAACTTTATTTAACACAAAAATATATATATAAATCATATAATTTACTATTTATACCTTTCCATAGCTTGATAATTCTTCCTTTGAAGCTTCAAATATTTTCTTCTTCTCCCTCTTGGTGTAGCCATGGTGGTTATAGGTGACATGGTGGTGGCGGGTGGTGGCAGGTGGTGTTGCTTGTTGCTTCTTTTCTTATTTCTTTTCTCTTTCCTTTTTATTCTTTTTTTTTTGCTTCCACACACACACACACACACACACACACACACACACACACACACACACACACACATACATGCCTAAATTATTTTTAAAACTCCTTTTTAAGTCCACCGCCTTAGTTGCCTTCTCGGACGTTCCAAAACAGAAAATTTTCATGCAAATTTATTACTTTAATATATTACGTAGTCATTACGTGTAATAAATATTTTACAAAATAAGTATAAAATATTTATTTTAATTTACCAAAATTCATAACATGATTTTTTATTAATTTTTATACCTCTTTTGGGTACTTTACTTGATAAATTTTGTACACGCATAATGACATGCATGTAATTATTTGAGGTAATTTATACCTCCAAAAAGCATAAAATAATTCACATGACTTATAGAAATTATTTTTCATAATTTATCACTCCGTTACTCGGACAACATGTTATTATAACATATTCATATTTCTGAAATATTATCTTTCATAAAAGTCATAATAATTCCATTATACATAAATAAAAATTTTAATAACTTAAAACATTCATTTTTCTTATTTATTATTCAATTTCTTTAATATTCACATTTACTTTCCTTATATAAATTATATAATTTAATATTATATAATCTATATAATTACATTATTCCTTTTTAAATAATTTCCATGTTACACAAAATACAACTTATAAAATCTTTCTTCCCTCCTTATTCAATTAAATCTTCTTATATAAATTATATAATTATTCATATGTAATTTATATAATTACTATTTTTCTCATATTTCATTTTAATTTCCTTATATAAATTATATTATTATATAATTTATATAGTTACTTTCCTTCTTAATTAATTTCCAAACTTTCACCATAATTATTGATTAATTATATAATCAATATTTTTAATTTTACTAACTTCCTCATTAACTTTGGATTAATTTAATTATTAATCCCTTAATTCTCATAATTGATGAAATTTATAATTATAACAATTAAACATAACCACACATATATATACAGATGTATATATATACATATCTAATTCATACATTTCACATTACCACTGTGACGACCCCGAATCCGAGTTCCTTGAACCCCGAATCCGGTTCAACACTAGTACTACATTTCCTTATTGTTCACGAAATACAACAATATTATAATTGCTAAATAATCATTTATTTACAATTTTGCATCATCTCTTTCTATTCCAGAATCGCAATCTTTATACATTCCTAGTCTGTCTTAATATCATACATGATACGACATTCTATTACAATCAATTTGAGTATCTAAGACTCATAATACATACCAATCAATTCTTATACTACACAATCATTTTACCTGTCCAATTCGGACTGATATCTACAATGGTCGTGCTAGACCTTCAGTGAATGTAATATGCATTCCTGTTTCTTGATCCTTATCAAGACTTCAAATACTTGTACTATCTGAAAATGTTGGTTTAAGCAAGAGTGAGCACGACAGCTCAGCAAGTTTAACAATTACACATAACACATTACATGCTTCACATATACTCTGCAATTTATACTTACATCATGCTTTTCATGCATTTCAGTTTATGTCATACTGCTCATGCATCACATATAATATTTAGCAGTTCATGCTTCATATTTATACATATTTTACATGTAATCGTACTTCATGCATATCACCATTATCATCAATGTCTTTCTATCAACAATTTAATATCACATCATAGCATGTTAAGGCACATAGGAGCAAGTTCTGAAAAACTTGTCTGGTCGCTTTTACCATTTACGCCTATTTGCGTCATTTGCTCATCCTACAATTTATATAACAAATTGGCATAATCATTAGCTACCAGGACTTTTAATTAGTCTTAACTTAAGACCTTAACTTCAAATTATTAACTCTTAAGACGTCCGACAAACGAACCCTTAAGTTCCGGACAAAACCCTAGTCCAAATACAGTTTGGACATATCAGGCATGCTTAACCAGCTTACGCTTTCATTATACAATCTTTGTACGACCCACTTTTAATAAGTTATCTAAATTAGTCACAAATGGACTATTTACATTTGTTTTATTCAATTAAACTTTTTTCTTTCACATAACTTAATGATTCGGACATTTAACAATGTACCAAATACCCCAACATATTATCCATCTTTGATAATATACCACTAAGTTCAAATATTATTAACCATTTAATAATATATTAATCTCTTATTAATATTATTAATCATTTAATAATATTTTAATCATTTATTAATACTATTAACCATTTAATATATTTTAATCACCTACTAATATTATTAACCATTTAATAATATTTCAATCACTTATAAATATTATTGTCCATTTAATAATATTTTAATCACTCATTAATATTATTAATCATTTAATAATATTTTACTTATTTAATAATGTCATTAATTATTTAAGAACATTTTCATCATATACAAATGTTATTACACATTTAATAACCTTTTAATCTTATACTAATATTATTCATCATTTAATAATATTTTAATATTCTTCAAATATTACCAATAGTTAACTTTTTAATTGTGTTAACTTTAGTCTTTATTTTATACATTTCGATACCATTAAGTTACTAATAAACTCTACATAAATAGGTTTGACATTCAAATACATTCATTTTACATGTATTTCAACTTAAATTTCCACTAAAAACTCAACCCCGACCGACCCGACCTGACCCAGACTGACCCGACCCGGACGGCTAAAACATGTTACTGGCAGAATGTTTTACCGCTGTGGCGGTGGTTTCCACCGCTGCGGCGATAGTACAAATTTCCGAAAACCTAATTTTGGGACTACCGGACCCTCCGACGCTCCGACAGCCATAACTTCTTCATTTCAAAACATTTTGGGGTTATTCTTGAGTCTATTATCATCAGAATTTCCCCCTATACAATTTCTCTTTAGATCACAAATCCGAATTACAAACGGAACTAGACTAAAAACTGCTCACAAGGACAAAGTGAAAACTAAAATCACAAATCCTTGGTTTTAATTGTTCAATCTTGAATAAAAATAAACTCTACACATCCAAATGACACCAACTTAGTGTTGTTGTCTTTCTAACTTCTTGTTTTACAATAGTTCATGGTTTGATTACATTTTTAAAAATGTTTGACACGAAATTTAAAGATTGAACCCCTTAGGGTTTTACCGGTAAATTGCAATATGAAATTTTCTTCCATTTATTTGCATACCACACATACCAATACTTGTTTTAAACATACTAAACCATGAATCTACCTATATATCATAGATTTAGACTTCTAGAGCATCAAAATAACTTTTGATCGGTTAAAAATACCTTTTAACCGTTCAAATCATATCTAAACTATAAAAATGAACTAAAGAGGGTTTAGAACACTTTTTAACCTTTTATACATGGATGCTTTCCTTTCTATTGACATGATCTTGGCTTGTGACTCCACCTTGATCATCCTCCAATATTTTTCCATGGTGGATCATCAATCTCACAAAGTAGCTCTTATTTTTCTCTAGAGCTTCTCTCTCTACAACACTTGAACTAGCTAGCAAGTGACTAACATTTGCTAGCTCTTTCCCTCTTCTCTATATATAGTACTCCCTTAATCACCATCAACTCCTACTAATCAACTAACATAGTCAAATTAGGAGTTAATTATGCTTACTATTGGATTGATTGACCACTTGAATGACTAGGTGATTGACTAGGGTTGGTGAACCACTTTGACATTGTGTACAAGTGAAGCAACCAAGCAAATCAAGCCGCCCCCTTGTGGGGACCACTAAATCTCAGCAAAATGGGATTTAATCCCCCATTTTTGTTTTATTTTTATAGCTTAAATATACATTTATACATCTATATATATATATACTTATATATATAACCATTGACCAACATTTTGACTTCTTATTGGGCTTCATTTTGGACTTAGGAATTAATATATTGGGCTCATCCATTTAATTTGTTTTGGCTCAATATATTTATCACATTGGGCTAACATTAAATACCCTATGTTACATTTAATTAAAACAAGCATTGGGCTTGATTAATTATAACTTGAATCAATGTTAAATTAATTACAAGAACTACTAGATTAATTTATTAGACCTAGTTCAGAACCTCATTTGGACTTATAATATAATCCATTTACCTCATTAAATAAACACATTAATCTAATTACATAATCCAATTAGATTTGCTATCTATAAGTCCATTGGACCTATAATTGAGTTAGTTTACAAAACAATAACACTTAACATAGCTTGGGTTTAATTTATTAAAACCCTAATAATGCTCATACATACAAGCACTTCTATTAATTTTCAACATTCTGTTCCACCGTTGCGGCGGTGATTACTACCGCTGCGGCGGTAGTTCAAATTTTACATTCCAGAGAGTTTCACCGCTGCGGTGGTGGAACCTACCGCTGCGGCGGTAGTGCTAATTTTCAAAACTCTAAAACACATTAATACAAGTACTTTGACTTGATTAAATTAAATTCATTAACTACCTTTTATCATTAACTTGGGTTTATAATATAATTACCCATACCCATATAGTTATTCCTACATTGGGTTACATAATTAACTTATACATGGTTAATTCTCATCATCATATTTACCTAGCAATTAACCAATGTTTGGTTAATGCTCTCTCTCTTGTCTACCAACTAGAGTTATTCAACTTACCCTACATTAATTAATTCTCTATACTCAATAATATTTCCCCACACTTTGACCAACATTGGACTTCTAAAAAGTTTGGGCTACATAGCTTACCTTTCATTGGGATCTCTTATTTAATTACCCACCTTCATGCAAGTATTCCCATATTGGGCTAACACATATAATCCTTTTGGGCTAGTCCACTAGTAGTAATTAAATTACTTGGACTCATAACTAATATAATTAACCTAATTAATTATATTTTACAACATTCCTTCTTACTTTATATTAAAACTAATTACTTTATTAGTTTTGTTGAGTATTAATTACTCATCTTTTTATTTGGCTAACAAGCACACTTTAGGTATATATATGTATTCATATAACCACCTTCACTTCTCAATTGAATTTATTTCCTTAATAAATTCTCTACATGCTTCATTAAAAATATTCTTACATTTAATTTCTAATAAATCAATTATGTTAAAAAAAAAAAATGTTTACCCATTTTCTACACATCTTACTTCTCAAATTCTAGGTTTTAAACCATAACCTTTAATTGATTATTTAAAATCTTAATTAAAAATCTTGTAAATATCTGAGATATTACAACCACATAACATCATTTAATTTCTGTACCTCCACAACAATTTCTAAATATCAATAATTTCATTAAAGTTTCTCTTATTTTTCATAAATTATTTTTAAACAATTTATTTATTCTTTAATTATTTCTATTCAATCACCATTTGTCATCATCTTTATACCATTTTAATTTACCAATTAAATCCCTTCACACATTTTAAATCACATATAATTCACCAATAATTTAACAAACTTGATAATTCTGTTAATTAATTTCTTATTTAATTTTAATAAAAAAAAATTCTGAAAATTCGGATCCTCACATTCTTCCCCCCTTAACAAGATTTCGTTCTCGGAATCATAATTACCGTAATATTCATACTTATTTTATTATAGCACCTTGCTATACCTTTATCTTGATAAATCACAATTATTTCCATAATAATCATATCTTACCTTGTTAATTTCTATAACTCACATGGATAACCCCATAATGGTCGTAACTGTTATAATACACAACTCTTAATTCAATTCACAATTCCTCTGTAATATTACATTTCATAATTCTTAATGCACTTCTCAAAATAACTTCTCATTCTCTGAAAATTTTCTTTTCTTTAATCGCATTTACCCTTACTCAATCCACTTATTTCATACTCTTTATTGCACCTCACTTATACCCTGCATATTCATCCTTCTCTTCTTAGTTCATATAATTCTTCTCCACATTTCATAAGTCATTCCTTAATACTTCTATCATCTAACACTAGGTTTTAAATATTAACCTTTACTTAATTTATCATAATTCTTATTTGGAATTATTCTAAAAATTCTGGGTGTCACATTCACCCCTCCTTCATAAAATTTCGTCCTCGAAATTTCTATGTATTCATAATTCATTCATTTGTAACTTACACAATTCTTTTGCATTCTTTCCACATATCTTTCTTTCCTTCCTTTCTCGCAGTCATTGGACATTGCAATTTTCTAATCCATCACATTTCATAATTTCTTTACTTCACAATTACTACTTTCCTTAATGCTCACATTTAGAAAATACTACCCCATCCTACCACCCAATCTTCATAAGAGTAGAGGAATTCAAAATTTTCATTTTGGAAAGAAAAACTTCATGATACGCTGAATGAACCTTTATCCCAGTTTACAGTACTTCGCTCCCCGAGTACTTCATACTGCAAACCCTGACAGTGGATCAATCTGTCATTAAAGTAATGGATGTTTCACCATATAGTGGCACGCCAGATGATCAGTCTGCAATGCCTATGTCTTAATATGCTAGGTGACCATTCGATCAACCTGCAACATTCTTAATCTTTTTGTTCATCTCAACCTTAGAATTCATTCAAAAGAAATTTATTTAGTTATAACTTTCAAAGAATACGAAGTCAATAAATATAATTTAAAATTTGTCTAGTTGAATCAATAGCTCAGACTTATATTTCTTCAACTCTTGTCTAGCTAGATTAATTAGCATAGACTTACTTTTAACAATTTATATCTCGCAGAAATTTTTAAAACATTCATCATGTCAAAACTTTTCAAAATATCTAGCCGAATCAAATGGCATTGACTTATAGCTTTGACATACTTTTATAAATCAAAATCATTTATGACTTCATGTTACCGCGTCATTTTGACAGTACGTTGAGGATTCCGTCGTTAATAATTCCTACACCATTAACCATACTTTATGGTGTTGAATCATCTTATAACGAAATAGTACCGCACCGTCTCAACAATACGTTGAGCATTCCGTCATTCATCACATCTGCACCGGGCTAAAAGGTGCATGGATGATTATTTTGAAATACATTTTGATTTTAAAAATATTTTTGTCTAGCCGAAATAAGTAGCATAGACACTTTTTAAATCGCTTTAAAATTCATTTACATTTTCAAAAGCACATTCGTGTCACATTAGCTTGAGGTCAAAAAATTTGAAGTCTAGCAAAGCTAGAAGAGTGAGAATATCCTAAATTCCCTAACATTTTAACACATCTGCCACCTTCGGTTCTTTCACTTAATTATATTATTCATTGCTAGGACTATTGTTATTTATCATATTAAAATTTCTAACTACTCGAACTTTATATAGCCCTCGTATAGTTCATTAAACATGCCATACATTATGAGTCCAGGAACTTACCACAATAATATGAGTTTTAAAGCTTGTCCTAGCAATATGTAGTCTGAGAACAAATCAAAGACTATCTATATGCTGAGGGGCTCAAACATACCATATAGTTATGAGTCATGGACTTACCATATGCATGAGTTTTAAGAACTCGTGCCTAAACTTAATATTATTATCTATCAAAAATTGCTAACGCGACTTTAACATTTCATTGATTATCACATAGTAACTAAGTAAACACAAATCCCCTGCCCATACAAAGGATTGTGCAACTCAGTCACCACGTGAGTTTTCAATTGAAATTTCGTACCCAAGTTTTCTACTCCCTTATCATAACCTTTCTATCATTCATGTCTCATCATTCTCTGAATTCTTCTTGTACTATTTCATAATACCTTATACCTTTTAGACCATTAACATGTCTCTCTGTTATGTTCTTGCTTTACAATCTATTCCTTATTCGTTTTTCTTATCTTGTGATCGTATCGTAGTACGATCCTCTTACCATTCCTGATCATGTTATTATGATCTCTTTCTGTACTTTTTAGATTACCTTGTCATCTTTATTGCTTAAATTAAGTATCCCTTGATTTTCGTCGAGATTCACCTTTTGAATCCATTCAAATATTCTTTCAGATTGAACTTATAAATTTTCTCAATTCGTTACTTTCATTCAAATCTTTCTTAACATCTTCATCTCTTTCTTAGACTCTTATAACTTTCATATTTCCTTTACTTTAGTCAATATCTGAGATCTGTATTTCTTAACTTACATCTTTATATTTCAATCCCCCCATGTTCATCAAACTTATCACGTATTTGGACTCAAGAACTTACCATAATCATATGGTTTAGGAGCTTGTCCTAGTCAGGCCATAGTCACCCATTCGCTAAAGGGGCTCCACCATACAATCATAAGTCACGAGTTTATCATACGCTTGAGTTTTCAGAACACTCAACTAACCGTACTCTTTCTTACTTTAGGTTATAGCCTAAGGTATCATTTACCTAAGGGTTATAACCTCTAGCTCTGATACCAACTGTAACGACCCCAAAATTCGACCAATCTTATTACCTTAAATTTTAAATTTATTAAACATTATCTTCCTTATGTCCAAATTTCGGTTCGTTAATAAATCTTTAATCTCCTTAATTGATCCATTAACTGATTTCAAAATCATCAAGTACAAATTTTTCGGTATAAATTTTTCTTTTTCTCAATTCAATCATTGTATTAAAATATTTGGATATTTAAAATCTTTACATCTGGATCCTAGTCCCTGGATCGCAATCTTTACTTATTCTTTTCTTTCTGTAACCCGTATCATAAAGGTCAACATTCAACATTTAATGTCATTTATATCCATACAATATTCTTATGTCGTAATTCATAGTCAGACATATAACAGTCTTTATCATAATATTCATGTTGAACAATTACAGTTCACAATTTAAACTATACTCGTCATATTCGGATCCAACTTATCTATACATACATCATATCAATATAACTTTGACAAATTATCCACCTTGAATCATAATACAAACATTTAATAATCACATTCACAACCTTTTAGGAAAATCTGTCTTTACATCGTCTGATTTTTTTTGAAATTTATTTATTTCCTGCAAAAATGTATATTAAGCAAGTAATGAGCACAATGGCTCAGCAAGTTCAACAGTTTATACTTCACGTAGCACATACCTTATCATGCTTGGTGTGTGTCATACATTACGTGTTGTGCCTCTACTATAACAATATATCTCATATCATTGCACAAAGTACACATAGCCGTTATATTATCCACAGATCACATAACACATAATTTATATTCATTTAACAAATATTATCATATCATAACAGTTAACATTTAACATTTAAGGACTGAAGAACTTGCCTGCCGTCCAGTTATTTAAATTGATAGCTCAAACCCTTAACTCGATCAATCTATGAACATAAAATAATCAATTAATAATTATTTATCTCTTTATGATATTAATTTAATTAATTAATATCATCTATACCGTAATTATCCTTGCACAACGATTTATTTTAGGGTACCGGTCAATTAATAATTAATATGGTTAATTATATTAACCTCGTTCTTTAATATATTCATTTAATTTAATATAAAACACATTCACTACGGACAACCCAGTTCATCAGATAAAATTTAACATTTCTGATCGTTCGAAAATTTTATTTAACCATTTTCTAACTTTTAAACTTAATAGATTAATATTTAAAATATTTAAATATTAATCTCCAATATTTAATATTTTTACAAAAATATTAAATTTAATGCCCAAACATCATTTCTATATTTTTAGTATTTTTCTATAATTTTCTATGACTTTTAAACAATTTTTAAACATTTATTTCAATAAAAATCACTTTTGGGGGCATTTTGTTAATTTCCGCGCCCTTAGGGACATATTCGGTGTTTTCCGGAAAGCCTAGGGGCATTTCCGCAACTTCAGCAATGTTAGGGACACAACCGGGATTTTTCGAAAAGTTCAGGGGCATTACCGTAATTTTCGTGGTCAAAGGACACGACCGGTATTAACCGAAAAGGCCAGGGGCACGCTGGTAATTTCCAGCGTCGCCGTCGGTCGCGCCATGCGCGACCCTGCCTCTGCCGACGCCATCAAAACGACGTCGTTTCTCAGCCGGTTGCCGAGCCCCGCGTAAGGCGCGGTCCTCCCCTCCCCCGCACGCCCGAAACGACGTCATTTCGGCCCGTGGTTTTGGCAAATCTGCGCGCAATGCGCGATCATGCCCAGAAAAAAAAAAATTCTTCCTCTCGCGAACAGTACGCCACCCAAGGAAATTAATAACATTTTAATCCAATTTTTTCACAACAAAACCATTCCAAAATTTACATAATTCATATATATGCATCTTAAATTATTTAGAATAATTATTCTAATTATTTACAATTTTTTCATAAACTTTATTTAACACAAAAATATATATAAAAATCATATAATTTACTATTTATACCTTTCCATAGCTTGATAATTCTTCCTTTGAAGCTTCAAATATTTTCTTCTTCTCCCTCTTGGTGTAGCCATGGTGGTTATGGGTGACATGGTGGTGGCGGGTGGTGGTAGGTGGTGTTGCTTCTTTTCTTATTTCTTTTCTTTTTCCTTTTTATTCTTTTTTTTTTTTGCTTCCACACACACACACACACACACACACACACACACACACAGATATATATATATATATATATATATATATATATATATATATATATATATATATATATATATATATATATATATATATATATCCCAAAGCATGCCTAAATTATTTTTAAAACTCCTTTTTAAGTTCACCGCCTTAGTTGCCTTCTCGGACGTTCCAAAACAGAAAATTTTCATGCAAATTTATTACTTTAATACATTACGTAGTCATTACGTGTAATAAATATTTATAAAATAAATATAAAATATTTATTTTAATTTACCAAAATTCATAACATGATTTATTATTAATTTTAATACCTTTTTTGGGTACTTTACTTGATAAATTTTGTACACACATAATGACATGCATGTAATTATTTGAGGTAATTTATACCTCCAAAAATCATAAAATAATTCACATGACTTATAAAAATTATTTTTCATAATTTATCACTCCGTTACTCGGACAACATGTTATTCTAACATGTTCACATTTCTGAAATATTATCTTTCATAAAAGTCATAATAATTCCATTATACATAAATAAAAATTTTAATAACTTAAAACATTCCTTTTTCTTATTTATTATTCAATTTCTTTAATATTCACATTAACTTTCCTTATATAAATTATATAATTACATTATTCCTTTTTAAATAATTTCCATTTTACACAAAATACAACTTATAAAATCTTTCTTCCCTCCTTATTCAATTAAATCTTCTTCTATAAATTATATAATTATTCCTATATAATTTATATAATTACTATTTTCCTCATATTTCATTTTAATTTCCTTATATAAATTATATTATTATATAATTTATATAATTACTTTCCTTCTTAATTAATTTCCAAACTTTCACCATAATTATTGATTAATTATATAATCAATATTTTTAATTTTACTAACTTCCTCATTAACTTTTATTTAATTTTGGATTAATTTAATTATTAATCCCTTAATTCTCATAATTGATGAAATTTATAATTATAACAATTAAACATAACCACACATATATATACAGATGTATATATATACATATCTAATCCATGCATTTCACATTACCACATAACATCATTTAATTTCTGTACCTCCACAACAATTTCTAAATATCAATAATTTCATTAAAGTTTCTCTTATTTTTCATAAATTATTTTTAAACAATTTATTTATTCTTTAATTATTGCTATTCAATCAGCATTTGTTGTGAGGATCCGAATTTCAGGATTCCTTTAATAATATCAAATAAGAATTAATTGATAAAAATATCAAGGTTGTTTAAGTTAATTATTATTTAAAGTGTTTGAAGGGATTTAATTAGTAAATTAAATTTGTACAAAGATGGTGATGAATTATGTGAATTTAAAATAATTGAAAAGTAAATAAATTGTGTAAATACAATTTATGAAGAATAAAAGAAATTTCAGGTAATTGTACAATAAATGGTACAATTTAATTATTGTGGAAGTACAGAAATTATGTTTTAAATAAGGTTATGTGATAATGTAAATGCATGAATTAAATATGTATATATTTATATATATACATTTGTATATTATATATGTGAATGTTTAATTGATAATCTTAAATTTCATTAATTATGGAAATAAAGGAATTAATAATTAAATTAATCCAAATTTAAATAAAAAGTGAATGAGGGAGTTGGTAAAATTGTATGTGTTGATTTTAGAATTTATCAAGAATTTTGGAGGAGGTTTAGAAATTAATTGAGAAGGAAAGGTAATTATATAAATTATATAATAATAAATTATATAAGGAAATTAAAATAAGGTATGAAGAAAATAATAATTATATAAATTATATAAGAATAATTATGTAATTTATATAAGGCGATTAAATGGAATAAAGTTGGAGGAAATTAAGAAATTATTTAAAAGGAGAATGTAATTATATAAATTATATAATATTAAATTATATAATTTATATATAAAGAAATTAATATGAATATTAAAGAAATTGAATAATAAATAAGAAAAAGGAATGTTTTAAGTTATTAAAAATTATGTTTATGCATAATTAAATTATTATGACCTTTATGAAAAATAATATTTCGGAAATGTGAACATGTTAATGTAACATGTTGTCCAAGTAACGGAGTGAAAAATTATGAAAAATAATATTTATATGTCCTATGAATTATTTTATGATTTTTGGAGGTATAAATTACCTCATTTAATTACATGCATGTCATTATGCGTGTACAAAATTTGTCAAATAAAATACCGAAAAAGGTATTAGTATTACTTATAAATCATGTTATGATTTTTAGTGAATTAAAATAAATATTTTATATATATTATATAAAATATTTATTACACGTAATAATTACGTAATGTAATTAATTAATTGTTTTGCATGCAAATTTGGTAATTATCAGAATTTGGGAACTTTCGAGAGAGGCTTGAGTCGGTGGAATGAAATTTTTTGCCAAAGTTAGCTTTAAGTATAAATAGCAAACAAAAGAAATAAAGAGGAAAAGAAAAGGAAAGATGAGAGAAATAATAATACTCTCCCTATCTTTTTTTTTCTTCCTCTACCGTCCGAACACCAACACCACCACCAAGCAACCACCACCATGATTACAACCAAGAAGGAGAAGAGGAGAATTTTTGGCACCAATAAGAGGGATCATAAGCTACAAGGAAGGTATAATTATTTTTGGTGATTTATGTTAATATTTTAGTGTTAAAATAATTGTTTGAAAATTAGAAAATAATTAGTATAATCATTCTAAATAATTTTTAGATGTGTATCTATGATTTTTATGATTTTTGGAGTAGTTTTGTGTGAAAAATTTGGAGCAAAAATGGAAAAAAATTAAGAGTTGACGCACTGTTGCACGCAGAAAGAAAGAGAAGAATGAACAGTGCTCCGCGCATTGCGCGGAGGGATTTTTCCGGAAATCGGACCAAAACGACGCCGTTTTTGGGTATAGGGCAGGGCCGCGCATTGCGCGACTGAAGTTTCCGGAAGAAGGGGGGCCAAACGACGTCGTTCTGAGATGACGGAAGAATGACGCGGGCCATGCGCGGCCTACGCGCTGTGAAATTACGAAAGCGTCCCTGGCCTTTTTATTTATTGCCAAGCGTGTCCCTTGACGCGCGGAAAGTACGAAAATGCCCCTCAACTTTCCGCATAATGACCAGCGTATCCCCAAGGCCACGGAAATTACGAAAATGCCCCGGACCTTTTCTGTTAATGCCGGATGGGTCCCTAATGGCGCGGAAATTACCAAAATGCCCCCAGAATCAGTTTTTAATTAAATAAATGTTTAAAAATTGTTTAAAAATCATAGAAAATTATAGAAAAATACTAAAAATATAGAAATGATGTTTGGGCATTAAATTTAATATTTTTGTAAAAATATTAAATATTGGGGATTAATATTTAAATATTAATCCATTAAGTTTAAAAGCTAGAAAATGAGTAAATGAAAATTTGGACAACCGAATCAGCTAAAATTTATCCGATGAGCCGGGTTGTCCGTAGTGAAGGCATTGGATATTAAGTTATATTAATATATTGAAGGATGAGGTTAGTATAATTAACCATATAAATTAATAATTAGCCCAGAAATGATATTAATTAATTCAATTAAGATCATAAGGAGTTAAATAATTATTGTTTGATTATTTTATGATCATAGGTTGATCGAGAGAGAGTTTTAAGCTATCAATTAAATAATTGGACGCCAGGCAAGTTCTTCAGTCCCTTTTATGTTAAATGTTGGAATGTTATGATATGTAATTCTTGTTTTAACTGCACACAAATTATGTGTTATGTGATACGTGATTAATATGACCACAATGTGTATTCTGTGCAACGATATGAATATATATGAGTTATATTGCTATAGTAGAAGCACAAGCACATGATGTATGACACACACCAAGCATGATAAGGTATGTGATATGTGAAGTATAACTGTTGAACTTGCTGAGCCGTTGTGCTCATTACTTGCTTAATAAACGTTTTGCAGGAAAGAAAGAATTTCAAGAATATCAGATTATGTAGAGACGAATTTTCCTAAGAGGTTGTGAACGTTATATGTTATGATTTAATGTGAATAACTTGTCAAGATTACATGAATATTTTGTATATACATATAGAGTGGATCCGGATAGGACGAGTTGTATTAAATTGTGAACTGTGAATGTTCAAATTAATTGTTACGTGAGAAATTATTACACGTTTGATTATGAACGATGAAACAAAGAATATTTGTATGAATATGAACGGTATTAAAATTTGAATGACGAGATTTATGATACAAGTGAGAGAAAGAAAAAGTAAAAGTTGCGATCCATGGGACTAGGATTGAAATGTAAGGATTTTAATTATTCAACTATTTTAATACAACGTTTGAATTGAGAAAGAGAAAAAGAAAAATTTATACCGAAAATTTGGTAATTGATGATTTTGAAATCAGCTAATGGATCAATTAGGGTGATTAAAGATTTATTAACGAACCGGAATTTGGATGTAAGGAATATAATGTTAAATAAACATGAAATTAATGTAATAAAGTGGGTCGAATTTCGGGGTCGTTACATTTGTCATCATCTTTATACCGTTTTAATTTACCAATTAAATCCCTTCACACATTTTAAATCACATATAATTCACCAATAATTTAACAAACTTGATAATTCTGTTAATTAATTTCTTATTTAATTTTAATAAAAAAAATTCTGAAAATTCGGATCCTCACATTCTTCCCCCCTTAACAAGATTCCGTTCTCGGAATCATAATTACCGTAATATTCATACTTATTTTATTATAGCACCTTGCTATACTTTTATCTTGATAAATCACAATTATTTCCATAATAATCATATCTTACCTTGTTAATTTTTATAACTCACATGGATAACCCCATAATGGTCGTAACTGTTAGAATACACAACTCTTAATTCAATTCACAATTCCTCTGTAATATTACATTTCATAATTCTTAATGCACTTATCAAAATAACTTCTCATTCTCTGAAAATTTTCTTTTCTTTAATCGTATTTACCTTTACTCAATCCACTTATTTCATACTCTTTATTGCACCTCACTTATACCCTGCATATTCATCCTCCTCTTCTTAGTTCATATAATTCTTCTTCACATTTCATAAGTCATTCCTTAATATTTCTATCATTTAACACTAGGTTTTAAATACTAACCTTTACTTAATTTATCATAATTCTTATTTGGAATTATTCTAAAAATTCTGGGTGTCACAAAGTTGCTACTTTTAAGAAATGGCAAGATGATGCAGTTGTGGCTCAATGCATCATGCTCACAGCCATGACTAAAGAGCTTCAGCGTCAGCATGAAATGATGGATGTTCCTACTATGCTGTTGTACCTTAAAGAACTTTATGGTGAGCAAAGTAAGACTGTTAGATATTAGATATCAAAAAGAGCTCTTTCGATCTCGGATGACTGAGTGCACTATTGTTGAGACACATGTTCTCAAGATGATCAATCTGATTGAACAACTTGGACAGTTAGGGTTTGTGATGGATGGGGAGTTGAGCTAATATTTGATCTTGTAGCCACTCCCTGACACCTTTTCATAATTTGTTGTGAATTTTCGCATGAATTAGTTGGATGTTAGCTTACCTGAGTTATTAAACATGTTGAAAACTATAAAGGGTCACTTCCCATCTAAATATAACCAAGTCTTGTTGGTAGGTGATTCTTTCAAAAAAAAAAAATGAAGAGGCCTAAGGAAACTTCTCAAAAGAAGAAATCCAAAAAGGCTAAAGGCAAGACGAAACTAAAGGATAATAAGAAAGCAGATTCAGATAGCAAATGAATGTGCTTCCATTGCAATAATTCGGGTCACTGGAAAAAAAAACTGCAAAGAGTATATTACAAGTTTAAAGTAGAAGAAGCTTGGAGAAGCTTCAACTTTAGATCAAGGTTTGTTCATGATTGCAATAAATCTTTCTGTAAGTTAAAGTTCTACTTGGGTATTAGATATCGGTTGTGGTTCACACATATGTAATACTATGCACGGACTAAGCAGAAGTAGAAAACTAAACAAAGATAAAGTCATCTTGCGCGTGGGGAATGTAACAAAGGTTGATGTATTAACCATATTAACTTATTGTTATTGTGTTATTATTTCTATTCCTATGTTAGATAATGATGGTTTTGAGATTATAATAACGAACAACAATTGTTTTATTTATAACAGTAATATTTTGTTTGGTATTGGTAATTTATTAAATGAACTTTATTTACTCGACTTGCAAGAAAATATATTACAAATTGAACAAACTAGAAAAAGAAAAATAGATAATGTAAATTATACCTTTATGTGGCACTGTAGACTTGGTCATATTAATGAAACAAGATTAATTAAGTTGCATAAAGATGAGCTTTTAGAGCTATTTGATTACTAATCATATCCAACTTGTGAATCTTGTCTCATGGGTAAAATGACTAAATCTCTTGTTAGCGAAAGCGTTATAGAGTTGTCAGAGTTGGTACACACAGATGTATGTGGGCATATGACAACAAATGAACGAGGAGAGTATTCATATTTTATTACTTTCATTGATGATCATTAAAGATTTGGATACATGTATTTGATGAAATAAAAGTCTGAATCGTTTGAAACGTTCGAAGAATTCAGAAGTGAAGTAGAGAAACAAACTGGCAAGAGTATTAAGATTCTTTGATCGGATCGAGGTGAGGAATACTTAAGCAATAAGTTTCTCAATTATCTAAAAAAAAATGGTATAATCTCGTAATGGACTCCACTAGGTACACCACAATTGAGTGGTGTATCTAAAAGGAAAAATCGAACATTGTTGGACATGGTTCGTTCCATGATGAGTTTTAACAATCTTCTGGTATCCTTCTAGGATTATACCTTAGAAACGGCCATATATCTGCTAAACAAGGTACCTTCAAATTCCGTCCCTAAAGACTTCATATGGGTTATAGATAGGGAGGAAATAACTTTTAAATATGTTAAGATTTGGATTGTCCAGCTTACATCAAAATGTTTGACAATGATAAGCTTGGGACAAGATCTGATAAGTGTAAACTTGTGGGATATCCTAAAGAAAGTTTAGGATATCACTTCTATAATCCGACTAATTAAAATGTGCTGATTGAAACACGCTACCTTCTAGGAAAATGAGTTTTCCTTAAAGGGTTAGAGTGAGTAAAATAGATCTTAAAAAAGTTCAATAATTACAAAATACTACAGATAAAGTGAAGGAATCTGTACAAGTAGATAAACCTTTTATACGACAACCAAGTCGTAAATATGGTTTAGTACCGAAGATACTTTAATGGTATGGATTCATCATAGATGATGATGATGAGGTACGAATCATACGATAAGGCATGAGTATTAGATACTTAAGAGAAATGACTGATGATCATAAAATTCAAAATGAGTCTTTGGAGAAAAACTAAAACAGATGGCAAGGTGGAGACCTATAAGACCTGACTAGTGGTAAAAAGATTCCAAACAAGGTCAATGAGTTGACTATAATGAAACTTTTCACTAGTGAAAATGCATATATCCACTCAGATTTTACTTGCAGTTGTAGCTTACTATACAAAATGATGTATGTATGATACAACCAAGAGGACCTGTCTCCATATAGATAGAGTAAAATCAAGTATGAAAGCTACAACGATCCAATTATGGATTGAAGAAAATTTCTCCAAAATGGAACATCCATTTTGATGAGCCAATCACAATCAAAAGAATTTGATTTTATCAAAGACGATGATAAATCAAGTGTGCACAAATGTTAGTGGGAGCACTGTGACATTCTTAGTGTTATATATTGATATACTACTGATAAGGAATCATATACCGATACTACAATCAGTAAATGTGTGGTTGTCTAAAAACTTCTCCTTCAAGGACTTGGGTGAATCATCATAACATTCTATTCATGATAAAGGTCTATAGATATAGATCGTAAATGATGTTTAGCTTGACCTAAGGAACGTACATTGATTCATTGATATGTACTAGACTAGATATTGCTTATGTATGATAAATAGATATCAATTCAATTCTAGAGAAGTTTATTAGAAAAGAGTTTCTAATGATGTCACTATAAAAAAATGGGATTTTAGCAACAACCGATTTTCTTTGCTAAAGGTGCCAAATTTCGTTGCAAAAGGGGTTTAGCAACGATTTTCTTATCGTTGCACCTTTCGTTGTGTAATGCGCATTGCTAATTGTTCCACAACGAACGTATTTTGGCCGTTGTCGAAAGTGATACATTTTGCAATGAAAGTTGGCTTTCATGCAAAAGCCTTGATCCTTTAGCAACAAAATTTATTGTTGCAGAATCAATACACAATCATTACTGAAAAACATATTTCGTTGCAAAATCCTACTAATTGGCAATAAAATGAAGTCTTTTTTTGGGCAACGAACATGTGTTTTTGTTGTGGTTGGTTCACTTTTGCCAATGATTGGTTTCGTTGCGGAAAAGTATAGAAATTATTGCCTAAACCTGGTTTTGTTGCTGATTATATACTTTTTAGCAACAACATTCATTGCTAATTATACTATTTTGCAACGACATTATGATTAATCTACAATGATAATGTTTGTTGCGGGTTATTTTTCAATAGCAATAAAAGTTGTTGATTAACAACGACACTATATGTTGTCGTTTCTTTATATGTGCAACGAAAATTGATATAATTTACAACGATATAAATGTTGCTTTTTTATTTAGGTATATCAACAATATCCTCCCCGTTGTTATTAGGTTAATTTTTCGTTGCCAAAAATTATATTTTAATACCATTAGCAACGAAAACTTGTTATTAAATTTATAAAAAGTTGTTGTTACATCCTTAATTGTACAACGCTTTGGTAACGAAATAGTCATTGACTGTATCGTTGTCAAATCAAAAATTGACAATCTTGTTGTGTACCTAACCAACTCAATAACCCTATAGCAAAAATAAAAAACACTAAAATATTATTAACTTAATAAAATCATCCGGTACATAATCATTTATCATCTTTACAATCAACCATCTAAGGCTGTCATAATTCTTCAATCAAATATATATTTACATATATAGAGAGAGTACACTTTCTTATTTTGTCCATTTTCTTCCGTAAACATAGCGCATCATATACTGGAAATTTGGTACCTAATATTGTAAGGTAGATAGAAGCAGTCTTTCTACACATATTTAAAAATAATAGCTAGTTGTAGCTGTAAGAAAATGAAACAAATAGGTCAACAGAAGCACGTAGTGCCAAAACCAATACATAAGGATAATAGAGTTGCAGCGTGGTACTAATATACACCATATTGCACATAAGTAGAAAAAGGCAAATAGTCAATCACAATATCATTTGCTACAATTCCAAATAGAAAAATTGACATACCATACTGTCCTCTTTGACACAATTATGTACGATGCGTAGACATATTCATACAACATATCAGTTAATTCAAAAGTTTTTAATTATGCCAATGATTGATATCATAGTGTGTAGATAGTTTAATTTAACGCATCATTTAGCAACTTGACATTCTTAAAATAAGTCAGCTAATCAAGTTTGAAGTTCTATATCATGTAAAACATGAACAGGGTAACAGACTATGCACCACAAATGGGACGAGGTCAGCAAGTTGAACATGAATCTAGGTACCATCTAGGTCAAATTCTTTTCTAAATGACTATAGGACCAGTTGCTGTAAATATCTACTAATGAATTGTAAGCTAAAATAAGGGATAACTCATCTAACTGATGGTCTTGATAAAGGAACAAATTAATAAATATAATAACAGACAAGCGAGTTAGCCAAGATCATTAAACTTGTTATCCTCGAGGTATTAGTTATTATTAAGATAATGGTAGAAACATACACACACACACACACACACACACATACATACATACATACATACATACATACATACATACATAACTTTTCATATTTTCAAAAAGCATTTTTTTAATAAAAAAATTTAAGGAAAAAAAAAGAAATAATTATTTGTGGTTATGGAGTATTATATTACCATTCTCCTAGTTCACGCCCAAAACCACTACGCTTTTTCCCACCCCATGGACCTTGATAGAAGCATGGTTGGGAGCAGTTGATCCAGATAATCCCTGATTGAAGAGCCTGCAGAACAGTCAAGGACACTTTTAACGTTAACAAAACTTTATCATCCAGTCAAGGGCACATTTAACATTAACAAAACTTTATCATCGAAACAAGTATATATGAAAATGGCAACAAGGCCACAAAAAAAACAAAAACAAAACAAAACGAAAAAAAAACAAAAACAAAGGCTAATTACTTTGACTCCATTTTTTTTTAATCAGGAATTCATGATCCAAATTAGAATTGATTAATATGATGTTCTACATGGTTAATGGCAGCTGCATTATGCTTCATGGCATGCAAACTTCAGAGCAAATCCAAATTCTAAAGTGTCACACTGCTAATGTTACCAATTTATTAAGCCCATCATAAAATCCTATTCCATTTTATTTATAGCGGCAAATCGCACAATACGTATTGTGGGAGCATGCAAGTAATGTTCGTGTACTAAAGAAAAGAAAGAGAGAATAAGAAGGTTAAACTTAAAGCAATGATAAGAAGGTATAATTATGATATATCGAGAAGACATCATTTTCCTGGCTAAAGAAGCTTAAGAAGCAAATTCCCCTAAGAAAATGAATTAACATTATATATAGTAAAGGAGATCATTAGAGCCATTCCGTATCAAAGTAAAACTATAATGATATTTAACTATTTGAGTGGAAACAAGCATATAATAAAGCGTCAATCTTTACTTTCATGGAAACAAGCATGAAAGAAAGCTTCAATCTTTACTTTTGTGGAAAGAAGCATATGAAAGAAAGCTCCAATCTTTTCGTTTGTGGAAACAAGCATGAAAGAAATTTTCTATCTTTTCAGCTCGTACTACAATGACATGTGATTAGTGATTTAATCATTATAGTTAACACTTAATTTCCATTATTCTACTATTTCTAGAAATACATGATAAAGAAAAAGAAAGCTATGGACATTGTTATTCAAGAAAAAGATTGATTAAACAATCACATGAACAACAATTTATTTCGCTTTACAAACCAGAACATAAATTCATACAAATTTCTTTTTGTTAAAACACTAATCAGAAAGATGGGAACAATACCAATTTGATGGCTACTTCTTCACCACTTTGTACATTAATACCTGAATCAATAAATTACACAAATTATTAATACCCAAACAAAAGTATTACCAGCAAAATTATTACTACCTATGACTTCAAATTATATTTTCTAGAAAGTTACCACTAAGGAATGAAAAGTATTTGAATCTCTATAAGTCCAGGGTAGACCACTAGCACCCTTGTATAAGCTTGAAATATATCGTCCGATATTTATTTCTGCAAACAATCAGATAAAAAGCTATATGAATGATGAAATCACCAAGCTGCGATTAATATGTACTAGTAAAAAGAAGGTGGGGACACCAAAAGCAATTATGTAGAAGAGATTATTTCAACTTTTAGACTGTATTTCACAAGTTAAACATTGTAGCCTTATAAAGAGTATGGGGATATGCTCCAGCACTAGGATCTTATCTTATATACCTCTGTTTTGGTTATTTTGCAAGTAATTTTGCTTTTGGTATATATTCAATAAACATTGTAATTGCATTCTTTGTAACATAACTAGGGATAATCTGTGCCTGAAGGCACGGTGCAACTAATATAACAATTGAGTATTGTATCCAATATTTTTATATTGAAAAATCTAAAATTGTTATGGACTCTCAGTTCCATAATAAAACTGAGAGTCCAACCATTAATACAAAAAGATTGATACTCAATCCGGTCATAGTTTCTTTTTTAGGCAAACATTAGTGTGTTACTCATTCCCAACCTAAAATTAGTTCTTGGCAGGTTTGAGCAATTAATTGATTGACGATAGCAGACTCAAATTTGTGCAATATAGTATTTTCGGGTATCCCACACACCTTTTCTTTATTGACAAAACGGAATGAGAAGTTTGACAGCATTTATTTGCCTCCAGTATCTTTAACTATCGATCAATATGATCCATGAACAATATTTTCTGTGGAAAAAATGTAGTACTATAAGCCATTTGGTGGGATCCAATGAGGGGAAAAAAGATGTAAAAATCTAAAAGAAAGACTTTTGCATATATACCCAAAAGTATAAAATGAGCCATCTAAGTCCAAACAAAAAAGGATTGTCATAACACCAACTAAATCGCATCACCATAACATTTTTTCCTCAATATTTTTTCTTGAAATTGGACAAAAGATTATCATACCATAAGTCAGAACCTACTACAATAGTTGCTCTCGATATAGCCCACAAAAACACCAAAGAAATGACACGTAATTGCCCGTGCCTGAAGGCACGACGAAGATTAAAATTTTAAAAATACTCTATTATCTAAACACTCTTTACAAACTAAAATAACTTACAAATCAATTAGAATGAATCTGAACCGTCCCTGTCATTTTTCACCCAAATCAATTTGCATGTGGAAACATAATGACCACAATACCCGAAAAATAGAAAAATGGCGTCAATGCTAAAAGGGTGACCCATGTTGTTTACATGCAATTTTTATTTATTTATTTATTTATTATTATTATTATTATTATTATTATTATTATTATTATTATTATTATTATTATTATTATTATTATTATTATTATTATTATTATTATTATTATTATTATTATTACCAACTACATGTTTTGGAATTGGGAATGAATTTTCTTACTGCAAATGACATGAGTGCAATACTTGTTGTGAAACTTAGAAGAAGGTTGGGTCTAGGGATGTGGGAAAAGTTGTATTTGACAGACATGCATGTTAATGGACAAGGTGAGTTACTGATATAGTCTTTAGTTAATAAGTTGTACTCACATCAACTCAAGCTCAAATTTAGTATGATGCATATAATAAAACTAATAAATTAAAGAAATCGATGTTAAATTACGTCAACTTAACCATATCCTCTTCAAGGATTTTTGTCCAGTTTGCCACTGAAAAACCATATCCTCAACTAAAATTATAATGGACTGAATATCAGAATCTGTTGTATAAGAATATATAATTTCCTCTATTCATATACTTTAGCTTGGTGTCTCAAGGGTAAAAGTAAATATGAGCTATATGGGATCGTAGCCATCATTTTAGGTCCTCATCATTGTCACTATTAATTTTCTTTAATGAAATCCATGTTAGCCTGCAAATTTTTGACAACAAGAAAACATCAACATCAAGTTTACAAATATGAATTAAAAAAATGGTAAGAAAACATTCAACTAATTTAGAAGTTTTGTACCCAATTTTTGATCCATGTTTAAAACATAATATGTTGAGCACAACAAAAATAGTCAAATAGTATTGAGAATCACTTTGACCCAAAAAAAAATATTTACTGAACCAATTGTCATTTCAAGAATATTTAGTTGTAAGTAAAAAATTGACTATTAGGAAGAGGACTAGGAACTATAGATACCTTTAAAGAAGTATCCTCCAAATACCTTTAAAAGAAGAATCCTTCAAATGCTTCTACCCAAAGGAGTAAAAAAAGAAAGTTAAGAAGAAAAAAAAGTCATTTATTAAGATATTTACAATGTGGAGAGATTGGTAAATTAGAGAATGTAGTAATGCATGCTCTAGAAAGGATAGAAACTCTACAAAGGGTGAGTTTATGTAAAGCGCCAATATGAATACGTGATACAGATATAACTCAGTTGTCTCAACTTTAATCTAGGGGCATGTGATATTAAAATATGTATGATGGAATTAGTTTTTCTCTAGCTTGCTTGTTTTATTTCTAATGATTTCATTGTCCTTGCAGGCAAGGCTTCAAGTAAAGCGAGTTACTGATGGAAATAAAAGACATCATTATAAAGGTTTTTGAATTGCGGTATACCCTATAAATTAGTAATTGCAAAATTAATGGTAGGTCTTAGAGGTGCAAAATTAGCAAATATAGTTATGGTAGTTCTTAAATGTGGTACTCAAATTATAGAGGATGCAACTGAGCATTGAGTTGGTTCATTTTGGAACATATTTTTTTATTAAATCATACTATACTTCAATGGTGTCTATTATTGAATCCTATGTTCTAGTTTGATTGTGGTTATACTTTTCATATGTCATAGGCTTTTAGACGAAATCAGTTGCTTGGATCCACTGTGCTTTGAGAATAGAACATTCAGTTCTTCTTAGTACAACAATGCCAATGTGCCAAAAAGTAATAAAAGAATACTCATTGCTAAAAAAGTTGTACAGATCTATAAAAAAAATAAAAAGAAGAAGCAAATATTTCACTTTTCTTTTTGAAGGTTCTTCGATAGTCTTCTGATGTTGACCACTTGTTATATATATAATCATTAGACATGATTGATATGTCATTATGTTGTATTTTGGTTTTCGGGTTCTAGATTGCTAAACTGATTCAAAATTACCAACTGAAGGTTTTGGAACTGGTAATGAATTTCCTTACTGCAGATGACATGAGTGCAACACTTGCTGTGAAACTGAGAAGAAGGTTAGTTCTAATAAATGTGCGCAAAATTGCATTTGAGAAGTATGCATGTTTAAGGAAACGTGAGTCAGTGCTAATGTTTAGTTAATAAGTTGGGTCTAGGTGATGGATTATGAGTCATGGATTTTTTTCCTGTTTACCGAAAAACTATATCCTCAACTAAATACGGCAATCATATAACGTACAAAAAAGTAACGTTGTTAAAAAAAAAAAAGAGTTGAAAACAATATTGAGAAATACTTTTTAGAATGTTAAAAAAGTACATATACACAATTTACATGAATATACTTGTATGAGTGTCTCAATATGAAATAATTTATATGTACAATTTATATACAGTTTATATGTACAATTTATATACCTGTACAACTTTTATTTATATGTACAATTTATACACAGTTGGAGAATCTAATATTTGTATTTTTGAGGACTTCAGTCCCTTCACACATGTATCTATACTAGTGAATAGTGATATTAATATTATTATTTCTCTTTTGCAGCTGTAATGAAGTAAGATGCAAATTGACGAAATATGATTGCAAAGGAGAACAAAATTGGAGGATATTTTAGAATTTTTTTTATTTATTGAAAATGTTGTTAATTTAATATTTTCATAAGATGTTTAAATGTTAATTGTTTTTTTATGATCAATTATGGATGATCATGTATTTGATATTTGTCTCCTCTTTCTCATATGTATTTTTAAAACTTTAAATGGTTGTGATTTGTGAGTAATTGGTCAATACTTTTTTATTTTTTACTTTTTATAAATAAATTGAATAAATTTTTTATTAGGTGATTGATATTCGAATTTGCATATTTGAATAATTTGTTTATTCAAATAAAAAATAGAAACGAATATTATTCGTATTCGGATATAATTTGAAATACTAAATATGATTTTTTTTTTAAAATTCGCCGAATACCGGATATGGTTTTACAAATGCATGCTTATTGGGGTTCTCTTAATTTAGGACAACATTTTAATAGTCATTTCAAAAAGTTGTATAAAATATATAATGAAAAAAAATTATTGCCAATGAATGTAATCCATATCAGGCTACGAAAATTTGCAACGACTTATGAATTTCATTATGAAAAATTAAAGTCTTTCAGAATCTCTATTGAATGATAAATTTTGTTACTAAACATACATTTTTAGCAACAACTTTATAAATCATTGCCCGAAAAGTCTTTGGCTAGCTTTGCATATAATATATTCTTTTGAAATGATATAATAATTACTTTTCATTTAGTATATATAAAATTTATGTGAACTTTTTTGTTATTTATATTTTAATGATATATTAAATTAATATTTTGTTAGTATAATAAGTTAACAATATAATAAAATAATAAATTAAAAAGAATAATTTGAAAATTCATTATAATTTAGTGGTTCATTGACAATTCATAAGTTCAACTTCAATGAAGGAATTTCTCTCACTAAATTCATAAAAAAAGTCACAAATTATAATGAATCATAATCTGATTGGCATGAGGGACTTGGTATACTAAATCATAATTTGTCAACGAATTGGCAACAAAATTGAATAAAAGAAAAATCACGCTGAAAAGTATGATGGTTATAAGCAGTTTGACTAGTCTGATTTTTGTGGCATTTGGTACTCGAGTTAGTAAGCCCTTAGGAGTGTCTTTACACCTAGTGCCCTAAAGGCAACTGGTTTGGGAGTCATTGGTCAAACGCTCGTTACGTGGGTAACTCTGAAAAGCCTAAGAAAAATAGACATTGCACAAGGCAAGAATAAAAAAAAATTGAATAAGAAAAAATTGAGTTTGTTTGATTTTCACGGTAAAAGTCCCTACTAAGAATTGTATCACATACAGATGCATGCATCACATGGAATTAATTTTATAAATGATGATATTTAGAATGAAGATGGAGTATTTTTGATAAGGTGAAAGTGTAATTTTGAATTTGATCTTATTTATGTGTAATGCCCATAATACTTAGAAGTTTTCTTTTGACTTCATAATTGGTTAAACTAAAAAAATATTTTTATTTATTTATTTATTTTGAATTTTGAATTTTGTGGGTATATTCACTGCAAACCCTCACGAGACACAACTCGTCCACTTGGGTTAACCTTGGAGTTTAAAGGCTTGTTGTATATGCTAAGTGCAATCGTGTTTCCTACAAAAATGCGGTAGTTTAGATTTAGTTTTCTTTTTGTTTTACTCGAGGACGAGTAAAAGTTAGGTATGGAGGTATTTGATAACACATAATTATACATTTTTGGTATTCTTATTTTTATTATTTTATATGTTTATTTTATTTAATTAATACATTTTATTTTATTTTGCAGGAGTTCTATAAGCTTTCAAGTTGATTTTTATTTGGACTCTAATAAAGAGTTGAAAGAAGTTGAAGTCAAAAAGGTAAGAAGAGTCTAAGTTATTCCAAATTAGATTATGACTTAATTTATTTTCTTTATAAATAGGAGTCTTGATTTAGAGAAGAGATACATATTTTTTTTCTTATTCTTCTTCTCATCCGACAGCTTAGGAGTAGGAGTAGGGAGTTGTTTTGCTACTTTTATAACAATTGTTTATTAGTTTAATAAAGTTTCTTTTTAATATTATTCTAGTAGTTTTTATTTTGTTTCATGTAATTTATATTAGTTGTTTAAAATTTTATTTTATTTTATATTATGAATTCCATGTATAGCTAAATTTCTAATATCTAGGATGAAGTTGAAATTAAGTATTGCATATTAATTATTTTCTTTCCGTTCTGATATTAATGTCTAATTGTTGATCAAATTATACATTCGCGCATAATTCGTTTTAGTTCTAAATTAATTGCGAGGTTTTGATAAGTTATTGTTAAGATATGAGTTTTTCATAATTCATGCTTGCTCAATGAAGTTTTGATGAGTTATAGTTAATCCTTAAATTTCTATAATCTATTCTTACCTATATTAATTATATGAATCACTATTTTTAAGGAAAGAAAAAAATAATTAGAAACTAATTAAGGAAAGGAAGAATTTAATTATTATGTTAGTATTTTGTAGATTCGGTTTCCTTGGTAGTTTTTCTCATTATTAGTTTCCGTTATTAATTTTTAATTTGCATTATTTAGTTAATTAATCATCTCCACCATTTTTTTTATTTCTAATTTGTTTGGAATATAAATTAAGGAAACATTGAAATTAATTTAGTCTATGTGGTTTGACCTGTACTTGCCTGTTTTTCGATTTGACGATGTGCACTTACAGTTACTATTTTTTATCACATCAAGTTTTTGGCGCCGTTGTTGGGGATCGAACCCGGGTCATCCGCGTGACATTCGGGAATACTTACCACTATACTACAACGACATAAAAAATTAGAAATAAAAATATATTAATGCATCATTTAGGTATGGGGGGAAGTTTTACATTTTTGTTAGTTTTGCAATTTTGTTAAATTTTTTATTTATTTATGATTTTTTCTTCTTTTTAGGAAACTAAAAATTTTTAAAAATAAAAAATAATTCGTTTTACTTTTTATGAGTTGAATTAATTCTAACAAGTGTTCGTGGATTAAAAACGTTGAGTATGATTAAAAGATTTAGAGCTCTTGAACCTTAGATAAGATACAAAATCCTAGTTTGGAACGCCATCTTGAATAAAATTAAAATTCATATGCATTTTTGTACTTTACGTTCGCACTGATTCTTCGTTGTAGGGTATAAACTATGAGTCAAACAATCTTAAAAAAGAAGAAGAAGGAAATAATAATGCAATGAGATGGAGCGTAAAACACACTTGTTGTAAGAAAAGAAAAGAAAACGTTAAAAAATATAAAAATACTGCTTCAACGTCCATCGGATAAAAAATTCATGCTAAAAGTATGATAGATGCAAGCAGTTTGACTAGTCGACTTTTGTGGCCTTTATTACTTGAGTTAGTAAGTCCTTAGGGGTGTCTTTACACCTAGTGCCTTAAAACCAACTGGTTTAGGAGTCATTGGTCAAACGCTCGTTACATGGGTAACTATGAAAAGTCTAGGAAAAATAGGCATTATACACGTCAAGAATTCAAAAAAAGAAAAAAAAATAGAAAAATAAGAAAAAAATAAGTTTGCTTTATTTTTATGGTTAAAGTCCCTACTAAGAGTTACATTACATACACATGCATGCATCACAAAATTAATTTTATGAAAGATGGTGTTTTAAATAAAGATAGAGTATTTTTGATAAGATGAAAGAGTGATTTTGAATTTGATCTTGCTCAAGTGTAATACCTATATTATTTAGAAGTTTCATTTCAATTTCATAAATAGTTAAACACAAAAAGATTTTATTTTGAATTTTGAATTTTGAGGGTATATTCACTGGAAACCCTCACAAGATACAACTCATCAAATTGGGGTAACCCTGGAGTTTAAAGGCTTGTAGTATATGCTAAATACTATCGTGTTTCCTACGAAAATGACTTTTGTTTAGTTAGAATTTTATTTTATTTATTTGTTTGATTTTCTTTTCTTTTGATTTGCTCGAGGACTAGCAAAATCTAGGTTCAGGGGTATTTGATGAGCATATTATTATACATTTATTTTCTTCAAAAATATATTTATTAGTCTAATTTTATGTTAATTTTATTTTAATTATATTTATTTTTTGTGTACAGGTTTTAAAGAATTAAAAGAGTCCAATCCAATAGTAAATTCATGTTTACGCTGCAATTGCTTAGTAGGCCATGATAAGGAAGTTTCAAAAGAATGAAAAGACATGATAAGTGAAAAGGAAAGAAAAGTTATAGATGGAAGTGAAAGAAGAAAAGGATAAAGCAAATAAAAAAAAGATAAGAATTGTTAAGAGAAAAATTAGATTAGTTGTGGGTTATAAAGCAACACAGAACCCAACGTTGCAAATAAAAAGCAGGTTGTGGCAAAAGCATAACGCAACATATTTTGGAGAAGCCCAGAAACGCAGTACCATAACAGATCCGAAGAAGCACGCAGTAACAATAACTCATCAAAGAAAATACAGAGCAGCTGTGCATATATAATGGTTTCTCACTTTGCTTCTATTATTAATTTTATGATGTTCTGTTAGATCTTTTTCCGAGGTGTAAGATGAACCAGTATTAATTATGTATGGATTGAATTGATTTATTATTAATTCCTAATTGGTTTTAAATGTTAATAATTCTTATTTATTGATTGAGTTTAAATTAAATTGTTTCATTCATAATATCATGTATTTTGAATAGTTTTAATTAGTTTAATTTAATCTGGGTTGCAATTTAAAATCTAAAATAAGAACTAAGATTATTTATTTTTCAAAATAGTGGATACATTTAATGTTTTGGTCTTATATATTTAAGCCTTAAAAATAAGAATTTATAAAAGAAATATTTTTATGTACTTAAATGAAAAATCTTGAGAAAACATTGAATTTATTTTCAAATTGCTATTCAGAATTAATAATGAATAGTAAGACAAATATAGTTAATATTGTGGATTCTGAATCTCAGAACTTTTCTCTCGTTGATTAAAAGTTTAGTGGTTTAATTAGTTTTGATTCTCATTACATGTTTACTTAGTTTTAATTTTAATTATTTCAACAAATACTTTTCGTTAACTAGATTAGAATTAAATTTAAGTTAGATTTAATTAATAATTTAATAATCATCGTGGGATCGACCTCGTACTTTGCATAAAGCTATTTTACAATAGATTCGTGCACTCAGTATTTATTATTTTTTAAATCTTTTTTTCTTTTTTTACAACGAGTGCGTTTTACGATTCATCTCGTTGCATTGTTATTTTTTTCCTTCTAATTTTTTCTTGAAATTACTAGACTCATAGTTTATACCCCACAACTAAGAATTAGTGCGAATGTGAAGTGCAAAAATGCGTATGAATTTTAATTTTATTCAAGATAGCATTTCAAACTAGGACTTTGTATCTTATCAAAGGCTCAAACATTCTAAATCTTTTAATCCTACTGAAATTTTTTTACTCCGCAAACACTTATTAGAATTAATCCAACTCATAAAAAGTCAAACAAATTTATAAATTTATTTATTTTCTTAATGTAAAAAGAATTAGTTTCTTAAAAAATAAAATAAAATGCTAATCACAAAAAATAAATAAAAATGAAATACATAAATAAAAATGCTAAATTTCCAAAAACTTTATGTAATAAAAAATAGTAACTGTAATTGCACAGCGTCAAATTAAAAAACGGGCAAGTACAGGCAAAACCACATACACTAAATTAATTTTAGTGTTTCCTTAATTTATATTCCAAACAAATTAGAAATTAAAAAATGGTGAAGATGATTAATTAAATAAATAATATAAATTAAAAATTAATAACGAAAACTAATAATGAGAAAAACTACGTAAGAATCTGAATCCACTAAATACTAACATAATAATTAAATTATTCATTTCCTTAATTAATTTCTAATTATTTTTTTCTTCCCTTAAAAATAGTGATTCATAGAATTAATATAGGCAAACATAGATTATGAAAATTTAATGATTAACTAAAACTCATCAAAACTTCATTGAGCAAGCATGAATTATGAAAAACTCATATCTTAACAATAACCTATCAAAACCTTGCAATTAATTTAGAACCAAAATGAATTATGCGCGAACGTATAATCTGAACAATAATTAGACATTAATATCGGAACGGAAAGAAAATAATTAATATGCAATACTTAATTTCAACTTCATCCTAGATATTAGAAATTTAGCTAGTCATGGAATTCATAATAAAAATAAAAAATAATTTAAAATTTTAAAACTACTAATATAAAGTACATGAAACAAAATAAAAACTAATAGAATAATATTAAAAAGAAACTTTATTAAACTAATGAACAATTGTTATAAAAGTAGTCAAACAACTCCCTGCTCCTACTCCTACGCTGCCGGATGAGAAGAAGAATAAGAAATAAAATATATCTCTACTCTAAAACAAGACTCCTATTTATAGAGAAAATAAATTAAATCATAATCTAATTTGGAATAACTTGGACTCTTCTTTCCTTTTTGACTTCAACTTCTTCTAACTCTTTATTGGAGTCCAAATAAAAATCAACTTGAAAGCTTTTAGAACTCCTTTTTCAACTCAACCTCAATTATTTATCTATTTCCTGCAAAACAAAATAAAATGTATTAATTAAATAAAATAAACATATAAAATAATAAAAATGAGAATATTAAAATGTATAATTACGTGTCTATCAAATATCCCCATACCTAACTTTTACTCGTCCTCGAGTAAAACAAAGAGAACAAATTCTAAACTATCACATTTTCGTAGGAAACACGATTGCACTTAGCATGTGGAACAAGCCTTTAAACCGCAAGGTTAACTCAAGTGGACGAGTTATGTCTCGTGACGGCTTGCAGTAAATATACCAAAAAAATTCAAAATTCAAAATAAATAAATAAATAAATAAATAAAAATCTTTTTTAGTTTAACCAATTATGAAGACAAAAGAAAACTTCTAAGTATTTATGAGCATTACACATAAATAAGATCAAATTCAAAATCACACTTTCACCTTATCAAAAATACTCCATCTTCATTCTAAATACCATCCTTTATAAAATTAATTCGATGTGATGCATGCATGTGTATGTGATGTAATTCTTAGTAGAGACTTTTACCGTGAAAATCAAACAAACTCAATTTTTTCTTTTTCTATTTTTTTTTTATTCTTGCCTTGTGTAATATCTATTTTTCTTAGGCTTTTCAGAGTTACCCATGTAATGAGCGTTTGACCAATGACTTCCAAATCAGTTGGCTTTACGACACTAGCTGTAAAGACACTCCTAAGGGCTTACTAACTTGAGTAACAAAGGCCACAAAAATCAGACTAGTCAAACTGCTTGTAACTGTCATACTTTTCAGCGTGATTTTTCTTTTATTCAATGGACATTGAAGCAGTATTTATTATTTTTCAACTCTTTTTTTTCTTTTTGTACAACAAATGCGTTTTATGCTCCATCTCGTTGCATTGTTATTTTTTTCCTTCTAATTTTTTCTTGAAATTACTTGACTCATAGTTTATACCCCACAACTAAGAATTAGTGCGAACTTGATAAAAGAATTGTACCTCGTATGGTAGGTAGGAACGGGATGAAAATACATTACAAAACAAAAAATTATATACAAAACTTATAATTATAAGTGCAGTTTCAGTCATTCGGAATAGTGTGGGTCAACAAGGTCCAACACCTCATCTGGATCGTTCGGCATTTCGAAAAAGGGTTTGAGTCGTTAACCATTAACTTTAAAAATTTCACCATTCATTGGGTTTTTAGTATCAACTGCTCCATGAGGGTAAACTACCTTTACTACAAAAGGTCCATCCCATTGAGAATGCAATTTGCCAGGAAATAGATGTAGCCTAGAGCTATACAAGAGAATTTTTTGACCAGGTGAAAATGATTTTCTCAAAATTAATTTATCATGAAACACTTTTGTTCTTTCCTTGTAAATTTTAGCATTTTTATAAGCATTATTCCTAATCTCGTCCAACTCATTCAATTGCAATTGTCTATGACTCCCACAAGTGGACATATCAAAATTTAACTGTTTTATAGCCCATAGAGCATGATGTTAAAGTTCCACAGGTAAGTGACAAGCTTTTCCAAACATAAGCATACTTGGTGACATTCCTAAGTTAGTCTTAAAGGCAGTACGGTAAGCCCACAATGCATCTAACAATTTAATAGACCAGTCTTTTCTATTAGAACTCACCGTTTTTTCCAAGATTTGTTTGATTTGCCTATTCGAGACTTCTACTTGACCACTTATCTGAGGGTGATATGGTGTGGCAAGCTTGTGGGTGATGGAATATTTTTTCAACAAGGATTCTAAAGGCTGATTGCGAAAATGTTTTCCTTGATCACTGATTATAGCCCTAGGGGTAGCAAAGCAAGAAAAAAAAATATTATCTTTCAGAAATTTGACAACAACCTTATTGTTATTGGTCTTGGTTGGTATATCTTCTACCCACTTAGAAACGTAATTAACCGCAAGTAAAATGTACAGATTTCCAAAAGAATTTAGGAATGGACCTATGAAATCTATCCCCCACATATCAAATAACTCAATAAGTAGAATGGGTTGCATTGGCATCATATTTCTCTTAATGATCCTTCGTAAATATTGACACCTATTGCAATGGGCACAAAATTCTATGGTATCCTTGAATAGAGTAAGCCAATAAAAACCACACTGGAGAACTTTGGCAGACGCCTTTTTACCTTCAAAATATCCTCCATAAGCTTGGTCATGACAAAATGATAGGACACTCCTAAACTCATGGTCGCGTACACACCTCCTAATGATTTGATCAGGGCAATATTTAAACAAATAGGGGTCGTCCCAATAAAAATATTTGACTTGTGAAAGAAATTTTGATCGGTCTTGTTTGGACCCATGGGAAGGAATGTCACTAGTAACTAGGTAGTTCACAATATCAGCAAACCAAGGTGTAGTGGATATGGAGAAAAGTCGCTCATCTGGGAAAGAATAATTTAAAGGTAGCTCAGAGGTGGAGTCCACAACTAAACGAGACAAATGATCAGCTACCACATTTTTAGACCTTTTTTATCCCTTATTTCTAGGTCAAATTCTTGGTGCAATAAGATCCATCGAATTAAATGGCCTTTTGAGTCTTTTTTGGAGAGAAGGTATCTAAGGGCTGCATGGTCACTGTAAACAATGATTTAAGATCCAATAAGATATTATCGAAACTTTTCTAGGGCAAAAACTACAGCTAGAAGTTCTTTTTCAGTAGTTGAATAATTCAATTGTGCATCATTCAAAGTCCTACTAGCGTAGTATATGACATTGGGAATCTTATTAATTCGTTGCCCTAAAACAACACCAATTGCATAGTCAGATGCATCACACATTAACTCAAATGGTTGATTCCAATCGGGTGATTTGATGATAAGAGTTGAGGCCAACTCCTTTTTAAGTTGTTCACATGATTGGAAATATTTTTCATTAAATGCAAATTTTGCATATTTACTTAGAAGATTGGTTAAGGGTCTTGCTTTCTTACTGAAATCTTTGATGAATCGCCTATAAAAGCTTGCATGTCCTAGGAATGAACGAATTTCTTTGACTGTCCGAGGTGGTGGGACATTGGCAATGAGGTTAATTTTGGCTTTATCTACTCCGATTCCCTTTTCAAATATGATATGACCAAGAACAATTCCCTTTTTAACCATGAAATAACATTTTTCCCAATTTAAGATTAAGTTAGTTTCCTTATATCTCCTTAGAACTAAGTCGAGGTAGTGAAGACACTCAGGAAATATAGACCCAAATATGGAAAAATCATCTATGAAAATCTCTAGGAATTTGTCTATCATGTCAGAAAAAATGATCATCATACATCTTTAAAAGGTGGAAGGGGCACTACATAGCATAAAGGGTAGACGATGATATGTGAAAGTTCCATAAGGACAAGTGAATGTGGTCTTTTCTTGGTCTTCTGGGGCTATAGGAATTTGAAAGTAACCTGAGTATCCATTAAGGAAATAATAGTAAGCATGGCCAACTAACCTTTATAGGATTTGCTCTATGAAGGGTAAAGGAAAATGATCATTCCTTGTGGACTCATTGAGTTTTCTATATTCTATGCAAACCCTCCAACCAGATTGGACAGGAGTGGGAACTAACTCATTATCTTCATTTTGAACCACAGTTAAGCCAGACTTTTTAGGCCCCACCTGAACAGGACTTACCCAATAGCTATCAAAAATGGGATAGATGATCCCTTTATCTAGACATTTAAGAATTTCCTTCCTAACATCTTCTTTTAAAACTGGGTTCAACCGCTTATGTGGGTCTTTCACGGGTTTAGCATCATCTATTAAATGGATCCTATGTTGGACAATGGCAGGACTGATCCCCTTAATATCTGTTATACTCTATCCTATGACTTTTTTGTTCTTTCTAAGGATGGTCAATAACTCTTCCTCTTGTGGGTTTTTTAAATCGGAAGAAACGATCACATGAAGAGTTTTGGAAGGACCTAAATAAGCATATTTAAGATTATCAGGAAGAGGTTTGAGTTCTGACTCTGGTGGACTCTTTTTACGAGGTTCTGAAGATTTTAAGATTGGCTTGGTCACGAGTTCCCATTTTGAATACATTGATGTAGAGGGCTCTAACATTTCATTCACCTCATGTACATATTCTGTATCATCCCAATTTTGATCAAAGTGATTTAAACAAAAGTTAAGATTATCATCTTCCCCATTAAGTTCATTTTCAGACATTTCTTGAATCATGTTTGTTTTAACGGGTTGGTCAGAAAAATCACTAGGTTGCTTTCCCATATTAAACACATTTAAGTCAATTGTCATGTTCTCAAGTGTCAATTTCATTAGTCCATTTCTACAATTGATTAACGCATTAGAGGTTTCTAGAAATGGTCTACCTAAAATAATAGGAATTTGACCGTTGGGATTGACAACAGGCTGGATTTCAAGAACAACAAAATCAATAAGGAACACAAAATCGTCCATCATAATAAGTACATCTTTAACTATTCCCTTTGGCACTTTGATGGAACGATTAGCTAGATAGAGTGTGACTCTTGTCTTTTTCAACTCCCCTAAGTCCAAGGTTTGGTACACAACAAATGGTAAAAGGTTAACACTCGCTCATAAATTAAGCAAAACTTTTTCAATTAAGGTGTCTCCTATGATGAATGAAATAGTAGGACAACCGGGGTCTTTATACTTCACAGGGACTTGACATGACAAGATAAAACTAACATGGGTTGTTAGAAAAGCTTTCTGAGGAACATGAATGGTTCTTTTGTGTGTGAACAAATCTTTTAGACATTTAGCATACGAGGGAACTTGTTGAATGACATCTAGAAGAGGAATATTAATTTTCACTTGTTTGAACACTTCTAGAATTTTGTCTAACTGGGTTGACTGCTTGTTTGAAATTAGTCTTTGGGGAATGGGGCCTTACTCAGAAGATGTGGTTTGTTCATTCTTTGACAATTGTTTGGTAGATGACTTATTGACTTAGGCTTTGTGGGCTTTTCAGGCTGGGCTAATTTTGAAAATGGATTATTGGATTCATCAATTAAATTTTGCTCTTCTTTATTATCAATACCAACATGATTGTTAAAATAATTTCTAGACCTTAAAGATATTACAGAATTCACATGGTTGATTTGGTTATTTTCAAGTGAATTGACATTATAAAGTTTTTGATTTGGGACTAGAAATTTTGAATTGGTCTTGAGTTGGCTTGGGAACTTACCCTTATCTCTTTCACTAACTAGAGTGGCCAATTGACTCATTTGGATCTTGAAACGAGATATAGCTTGGTTAGTTTGGATTTGAGATTTCATTAAAGTTTTCATATTTTTCTCTAACGTGTTAAATCTCTTCTCGTTCTCATTAGAAAACCCTAGTGGATATTGAGTTGCCGAATTTAAATTTTGGTACGGATCATGATTCGACTTTTGGAAAGGTTGAAAAGATTGATTTAGAGACTGGTTGACCTGATTTGAAGAGTTATTCGGGTAGGGACCTTGGTTCCATGCAAAATTAGGATAATTTCTCCAACCTGGATTATAAGTGGGTGCAAATGGGTCATTCCTAGGTCTTTGAAACATTGCATTAGCTTGATCAAAATCTTCAAGTTGGTTTACATGTGATGCCTCCTTTATTTCTAAAGTCTCAAGTCTTTTAAGTCTCTTGGGTGGTTTCTTATTGCATGGTTTTTTCTGCTAAGTCTTCTAAAAACTCTCAAGCCCTTTTCTCATCATTTTTAAAAAAATCCCCTTGACACATTGATTCTAAAATTGTTTGAATGGAAAAGTCTAAACCTTCATAGGTAATTTGACACAATCTCCATTTCTCAAATCCATGTTGTGGGCACTGTGATAACAAATTTTTAAATCTATCAAAATATTTCCAAAATGACTCATTTTCAAGTTAGCAAAATTAATGAACTGTAGTCCTAATTTTGGAAGTTTTGTGATTTGGAAAATATTTTTTTTAGAAATGTAACAATAAATCTATCCCAGGTTGTTATGGAATTCTTTGCTAGGCTATATAACCATTTTTTAGCATTATCTTTTAAAGCGAATGTGATCAATCTTAACATAATCGAGTCTGTCGACATTTGTTGAATTTTCATTAAAGCACAAACTTGTTCAAATTCTTGAAGGAATAAATATGGATCTTCTACCCCAATGAACTAAGGTAACATATTTATAAAATGCGGTTTAAGTTCAAAATTATTACAAGTTACTGGTGGTAGACCGCTGCATGACGGTTGGGCTGAGCGGGAAGGATAGCATCGATCCATTAAAGAAATGGTTTGTGTTACCTCCATTTTTAAAGTGAGATTTTTTAAAGTGAATTCCAACACTAATCGGGATGTTTCGTCCCTAACCCACACTTTTTGCATGCACTACTAACAAATAAGCAAATTAAGAACACAAAAACAACTAAGAGAAAACAAAAACAAATAAATAAAAATAAAAACTTCTTCTGAGGTCAACTTAAATAAAATATAGACAGCTCTTAACTGTTCCAAGTTACTCTTTAAGGTCTACCAAATTCGAAATTAATCACACCACTAGCCAGATAAGTGTAAGAACGGGGGAGTCTCTCCGTAGGCACGGTGACTAATTAAGTAACCACGCGTTCTTTAGGCGTTTACCTTTTGAACCAGTTGCCTAGACACCGGTAGTTTGATTAATTTAAAATTCAGACTCCTCTTAGAGTCCCTTGTCCTAATTGAGCTCCAGAGTCCTAGGGGTCAACGTCTACTTGATTTTATTTAGTCGGTTATGCAAAGTGTGGTTGTTTATGGGCCAAAGAAAGGTGATGAAATCCCCACCTTATCTTGTTACGAGTTTTACCCTTGATGTTAAATTAAAAATGAAAATGCACAAATAAAAAAAAATTGTAAACAAATAAAATGTCCTAAAACTATATGAATTACGAAAGAATGATAAATTTGACATACCTCAATCCTCCAGCAATTACCACAGTTTATATTTAACAAAAATAAAATAAAATAAAAATCTAAGCAGGATGTACTCTACGTGAGTGAATGCATGAATGCGGCAATTAATTTTTAAACTAACAATAATAAACTAACCAACTACTTTTTTTTTCTATTTTATAAAAATAATAATTAATAAATAGGGAGATACGAAGTACCAAGAAAGCGCAGCAACAAAATATCTATGTTTTTGCTCCTTCGATCCGCGTCGATAATCCTGAAAAAAAAATATTAGTGGAAAAAACTAATTCGAATAAATAAAAATTAAGGAATAAAAAAAAATTAAATCTAGTCCCCGGCAACGGTACCAAAAACTTGATGTGATAAAAAATAGTAACTGCAAGTGCACAGCGTCAAATTGAAAAACGGGCAAGTACATGTCGAACCACAAAGACTAAATTAATTTCAATGTTTTCTTAATTTATATTCCAAACAAATTAGAAATAAAAAAATGGTAGAGATGATTAATTAATTAAATAATGCAAATTAAAAATTAATAACGAAAACTAATAATAAGAAAAACTACATAGGATTCCGAATCTACTAAATACTAACATAATAATTAAATTCTTCATTTCCTTAATTAGTTTCTAATTATTTTTTTCTTCCTTTAAAAATAGCGATTCATATAATTAATATAGACAAGTATAGATTATGAAAATTTAAGAATTAACTATAACTCATCAAAATTTCATTGTGCAAGCATGAATTATGAAAAACTCATATCTTAACAATAACCTAACAAAACCTCACAATTAATTTAGAACCAAAACGAATTATGCGCAAAGGTATAATTTGAACAACAATTAGACATTAATATCGGAACGGAAAGAAAATAATTAACATGCAATACTTAATTTCAACTTCATCCTAGATATTAGAAATTTAGCTATTCATGGAATTCATAATAATAATAATAATAATAAAAAATTTAAAACTACTAATATAAATTACATGAAACAAAATAAAAACTAATAGAACAATATTAAAAAGAAACTTTATTAAACTAATGAACAATAGTTATAAAAGTAGCAAAACAACTCCATGCTCCTACTCCTAAGCTGCTGGATGACAAGAACAATAAGAAAAAAAAATATCTCTTCTCTAAAACAAGACTTCTATTTATAAAGAAAGTAAATTAAGCCCTGATCTAATTTGGATAAACTTGGACTCTTCTTTCTTTTTTGACTTCAACTTCTTCCAACTCTTTATTGGAATCCAAATAAAAATCAACTCGAAAGCTTCTAGAACTCCTTTTCCAACTCAACTTCAATTATTTATCTATTTCCTGCAAAACAAAATAAAATATATTAATTAAATAAAATAAACATATAAAATAATAAAAATGAGAATATTAAAATTTATAATTATGTGTCTATCAAAAATTTTGTAATGAATTGGTAACGGAATTTTGTAACAACATATAAAATTTGTTACAAAAAATGAGAATCTTTCACAAACTGTAACGAATGATAAATTTCGTTGCTAAACATGCATTTTTGGCAATGACAAAAATTGTTGTTAAATGTCCATCAAGAAATGGCAACGAAAAAAGTAAATAGGCGGGGATTTTTTTTTTCCCGCCAAAAAATTGGCAACAAAATTTTACAACGACTTATGAAATTCGTTGCAAAAAATGAAAGCCTTTCAAAATCTACAACAAATGACAAAATACGTTGCTAAACATACACTTTTGGCAACGATTTATAAAATCCTTGCCCAAAAAATTGTTGCCAAATGTCCTTTTTTTTGTAGTGTGGGTTTGATATAAAACTAAAGGGCTTAACAGACTCAAGTTTTTTCAAACTAACCAAAACAATAGCATATTCGTTTCAGGTTATATGATTACCTTGAACGGTGGTGTAGTGAATTGGAAAAGTTCCAAATAGCAAAAAGTTACTGATTTAGTGACAAAGACATAGTAAATAACTATAAGTGAAGTTACAAAGGTGATTGTTTGGTTCAACAAGTTCATTACATAACTTGGAGTGGTTCTTAGCATTCAAGGACCAGTGCCTTTATTTTGTGACAACACATGAGCTATTGCACACGCCAAGGAACCCAGGTCTCATTAGAAATCCAAACACGTGTTACGATGGTTTCATTCGATTACAGAAATCATTGAAAGATGAGATGTCACCTTAGAGCGTATTGACTCTATTGACAACATAATAGGTCCATTTACTAAAGTTTTAACTCAAAAGTAGTTTGATCGTCACTTAGAGAAGATGAGTATTAGATACTATGGTGATTGGCTTTAGTACAAGTGGGAGATTGAAAGTAGTATGCACACAACCCAGTCATATTTGATATGATGTACCATGTACTTTGTAATCTTATTAATTTATTAATATAAGGTTTATTTATACAAATGCATTTTCTTTATCCATATTTAATAGATAATATTAATTATGATAAACCCATAGTTATTGAGTAATGCTTTTAGAATCATAATGATGATCATGCTAATGTGATCTAAATTCAAAATAGCTCAAAACTAAAATTGTTTATTAATCGTGGGATTACTAAAATGAGAATTAGTGAATCCGGATAGATTAGTACATACTATGCTTGGTCTTATGAAGAGGATGATTAATTTCATAATAATTTGTGTAGAGACACTAAAACAAGTATGTGGGTGCTTATTAGAGAATAAGTTCACTGAACGTGACTTGCTCAACGAACACTTAATGGAGTCTTACTTGTTTGTCAATAGGAGTTCTTTTTGTGATAGTAGTACCACTGATCCTTGGACTTGAGATCATTATAATATCTTATGTATAATGAATTATATTTTGACATATTCCTTAAAACCTGTAGAGTGTAGCAAAGGGTATGATCGGATATAATAAGTTATACATGGAGATATGTCAATGATCAACAAAGAATCTAACACTTCTAGTAAAAGAAAAGAATGTCCTATACGATTTAATAAATGACAACTCAGTAATCCTTAGCAAAGGCAGAATAAAAATTAGAAATAGTTTATAGTTTACATTAATTAGAGTTATTCATTTGAGGATCAAAATGTATATAATCATATAAAATAAGACTTGATAGTAATACCATATCTTATATTTGATTGGGACGTTGTGCGGTAGAATGATTGAATTGTACGATAACTATTCGCTAAATAGGTTCTTTTATGATTAAATGTTGAAATCTATATTATCTGAAAAGTCGTTGATCGTTAAGGGGGCTTACCCTTATTATAGAATAAATATTATTTATTTAAATAAATTAAATAGTTTAATTTATTTATATAAATAAGATTAGAATATTTTTAATTAGTTTATTCTATAACCGGTTTAATATGGAGAACTTAAAGGGTCATATCGCATAAAAAAAATATTATTTATAAGTAAATAACATAATTGTAATAATAAATTAAGTATATTTAATTTATACTATGTGGATATAATAAATTAAATAGTTTAATATTTATTATTTAGTATTTTAGAAATATTAATTATAAATTAATGAGAGGAATCTTATTATTATTATTACTATTATCATTATTATTTAGTTCCTAAATGGTTTAGGAATTATAATTATTATATTAAATTAATTAAGTTCTTAATTATATTAGATTTTAATTAAAATCTCTATTTTCTATAGGTGTTAGGAGGGTTTACTAAATTTATAAATAAGAGGAGTCTTATTATAGATTAAGGTTACATACACTTCCATAAGGTTTTCGAAGAGTACTCACAAGTTCTCTAGATATAAGAAATTAGAAAAGAGAGAAAACTAGGGTTTGCAATCACCAACTTCTTGAATCATTATTATTCCTTGGTGGATCACCTTTAGAGGCTAAATACTTGGGTGGCTAACGTTGATCATTGGAATGCAATCAGTGAAATTCAAGGAAAATGCGAAGAATGTGGAGTTGAACTTGTACCCGTTGAAGTTTTGTGTTCTACAAGTGTATAATTCTCTAACTTCTTCTTTATTAATTAATAGTTGCGTACAAAGGTCGATCCTGGATTATGGTTTGTAATTTTTTTTTAAAATTTGATTTTATCATGCTTCCGCTATTTTATGCAGTTTGATTGTATGTCTATGAATTTTTACAAACCAACACATACATATTCTTCTGAACGCATCATGCGGTACTATGGTTATTCAAATGCAGCTCGGTGCAAATGTTCATGACATTATTAAAGAAATGAGCTTAGTAGTGGATGATGTCCCTATCTCCTAACTCCATTAATTCTTGGCAAGAGTTATTCCAAAAATTTCATGATTGATTCGAGAGTAATCGGAGGAGGGTAAGACTAATTGCTTCTTTAATGTAGATAAAACAGAAGTCGAATGAGACTTTAGGTCAGTATGTGATGATGTTCAGGGAGGCTTTTGGCACTGTCACATATTTGAATATGATAAATGCATTGAGTTTCTTTACCACGGGGTTGGATGTAGGACGTTCTCAAAAGCTTATGAGAGATATTATGGTCAACCCTCAAGGGACTTGTCAGACGCTTGTGATCGGGCTAAAAAATTTATTGCAATTAATTAGGTAATGGCAAGTCTTCAACAAAGTTCAAAGTGGATTGACCGATCTAAAAAGAAAGATAATAAGGTGTAGGTTTTAAATCGAGTTGGACCGAAAGGAAATCCTCCTGAGGAAAATAAATCATCATTTCGGCCCAAGTATGAAAATAAGGTCTACGCCCCTTGAATACTAACAGAGTGCTAATTCTAAAGGAGATTAGAGAGAAACCCTTTTTTGAGCCGGTATTCACTAGATTTCGTTGACCTAAGGGAAACAAGAAGTTGTTTTATAATTATCATTAGACCATTGGACATTCAACCGAAGCTTGTCATCAATTGAAGGACTTGATAGATAAAAATGTTTAAAAAGGGGAGCTGATACAGTATGTGGCAAGTCAAAAGGTGCCATCACTGGATCAGATAGAGGCGACTGATCGGGATACTGATCAGGAGGTATGGCCGCGAAGGGTGATCGATGCCATCGCGGGAGGGTCAGTTAGAAAGCTATCTCAAAAAAAGCGCAAAGGTACCATGGACCCAGTTTTGATAGTTTAAGACTAGGCTACTATAGTAAAAAGGCCTTTTCCAAATAAGGTGATTTCCTTTTCTTTTTTTTTAATGAAAATAACCCATTTGACGCCGTGGAACCTCATGAAGGGGCCTTATTTATCATAGCACAAGTGGGTATAGTCGATTTGAGGAGGATCATGATCGACAATGGTCCTTCGATGGATACGTTGTATAGTCATGCCTATCAGCGTATGGATCTAGAAGGGAAGAAAATGCATGTTGGCCAAGAGTCGTTGTTATATGGATTCGGTAATGAACCTGTGTATGTAGTCAAAACAGTGGTGTTAATTGTGGTCTTCGGTATGGCTCCTTAGCATATGTAGTTAAAGGTAAAATTCTTTGTTGTGCAAGTTAATTATGCTTATAATGTTATTTTGGGTTAGACAACGTTAGTTGCATTACATGTTGTCATCTCGATTCCCTAATTTAAGATGAAGTTTCCTACGCCTAATGGAGTTGGTTAGGTAAAAGGGGATTTGAATATATATATTACTTAGAGGTGTTATCGATACACACTTATATCATGAGAGATCAGGGCTAATAGGCCAAACAGACGATGATGGTTGATGTAAAACCCTTCACGGAAGGACCCACAAAACCTTTGGCACTTTTGCCTGCCAAAGATATAGAGGATGTGGAATTGATTCCTGGTAATACAACAAAGACGGTAAAAATAGGTGTTGGGTTAGAAGAGAATCAAAATAGGGTTAATTAATTTACTTTAGGTCTACGCCAACATCTTCGCCTGCAAACCTAATGAAATGCCTGGTATTGTAGAGGATGTGGCGTTCCACAAGTTATGAGTGGATCTGGAGAGAAAATTTATTTGGCTGAATAGGCAAATTTTTGCTCTAAAGCAGCAAAAGATTATTGATGAGGTTTATGTAGATGATATGCTCATCAAAAGCACAAGGGTTTAGGATTATCTGCAAGATTTGGAGGAAAGTTTTTAGATGATTAGACATTACGATATGCGGTTTAATCTTACGAAGTGTACTTTTAGCCTGGGATTGGGCAAATTTTTTAGTTACCTTGTTAAAAAAAAGGAGATTGAAGCTAACCCTGAGATGATTTTGGCGATATTGGATATGAAATTGCCTTAATCTTTTAAAGATGTTTAGAGATTGACAAGACGGGTGGCTGCTCTTCGACGCTTCATATCAAGATTTGTGGAGTGGTCTCTTCCATTCTTTCATATCTTGAAAGGAGCAAAGAATGAAAAGAATTTTTAATGGACTTTAAAATGTGTGGATGCCTTTCAAGGAATAAATTAGTACTTGTCTTCAACTATATTATTACAAAAACCTTTACCATCCAAGCCCTTGTATTTACAATTGGAAGTAAGTTCTTTAGTTATGGAAACAATACTGGTTTGAGAAGAAGGTGGAAGATAACGCCCAGTGTATTATGTGAGTCAGGTTTTGAGGGATGTAGAGATAAGATATTTGAAGTTGGAAAAGTTTGTCTATGCATTAATAATTACTAGAAGGAAGCTTCAACACTACTTCTAAGGACGAATCATATTGGTTTATATTGATCAACCCTTGAGAAATGTGCTATATAAGCCTGATGTATCAGGTAGGATAGTAGCATGGGTGGTAGAGTTGAGGGAATTTATCTTGGGCTATCGATCGTGAATAGTAATTTAAAGCCAAACTTTGTGGTGTAGTATACCTTTCCCAATGAGGATCCAAAGAGAGGATCGGGTTCTGAAGTATAGTTGATAGTCAGGGGTAGCAGTTGTCATCATCCTCACCTCAAAGATTATCATATGATAACTTAAAGAAAATTTCAAAACCATGCAATGCCCAAAATTTTAACATAATTATTAGTCTTACTTTACTCTTAACCATTTTGTGTGTGTGTGAATCCAAATGTATCAAATTAGTGCGGGGGAGGGGGACTCAGTTATGCTCATTTAGGTAAATCCCTCATAAAACATATCAAAAATAAAAAGAGAAACTCTATACACTTATTTTTCACATAACTCTCCACTAATACATGCAAATATAAATTAAATGATCAAAAGGTTTTTATTAAATACACTAGGATTGCTATTAATCTTTGCCAACCAACTTCTTTTCTTTTTTTCAATTTTTTTTCGTAGGTGAATGCATTTTATGCTGCATCTCACCTATTCCTACAAACAAGTGCTTTTAATGCTCTATCTCGCTTATCGTATGTGTTTATGAGTGAGTGCGTTTTATGCTCTATCTCAACACATATGATTACTTAATTGTTCATGTAACTCAGAAAAGAAATTCAATTTTAATAATCCTAGAAAATTAACCTAAATCATCTTCCCCAAATTATATTCTGCCTAAAATTTCACTTCAAGTTATGATCAAATAAGATATTGAGTTCAAAAATATATTCCACATGCATTTAATAATATAAACTTCCCTAAATTAAAAGTAGCTCAACCAATTGGAATTGTGCATAAAACATAAAGGATCTCAAGTAAAATAAACAGTAACAAATAGTTAAAATTTAGACTAAGAAAAATCTATCATTTTTTCAAGAGTTTCTAATTAAAAATCAAAATTTTATCGTTGGTAAAAAAAATTAATTCAAAATTTTTTAATTGCTCAAGACATCATGAAAAACACAATGCAAACATGCATATCTAATAAACTCCTAAAACAACACAATGAAACTAAATGCGTAATACCCATATGCCTAACAAATGACAAAATAAAATCAAAAAAATAAAATTAAAATAAAATAAACACACACCTCAAAACTTAAAACAAATATTATCCTCAATGTAAGAAATAAAGGAATTTAAAAGGAGAGAACTTCCTTAAAAATATAGCGATCTTCATCCTCCTTGTCTGCTAAGTACGGAGAATAAGCTAGGACATGAAGGGCTAGGGTACTACAATTGGGTTGAACTAGATAACCTGAAAATACAATTAAAGCAAGATATTAAATCATATTAAACTAAAGAACTAAATAAATTTGAACCCTAAAAACTAAAATTACTACTACGAAATAAAAATAACATAACACTAAAAACTTGGGTTACCTCCCAATTAACACCTATTTTAAAGTCCTCAGCCATACTACTTTCTTTTACAACCCGTATCAAATTTATGCTTGATTAACCACTGCATTCGATATTTTCCTTATATGCTTTGACTTTCACTCGAGATCGAAGATCCCCAAACTTGATTTCATCCATCAGTAGAAAATAACTTTCCTCATCCTTTTCATCATTGACCGCATTTGTCACTGCATCAACCCGAAAACATTCATCATGGGAACTTAAAATCTCGATGGCTTTGAAAACCTTGAATCTCACCTCTTCAACTTGGACTCTCATAGTTAGTTCTCCTTTTTCAGACATCTATTAGAGCTCTCCTTGTAGCTAAAAATGCTCTTCTAAGAATAATATGTACGTCTCTATCTGCCTCAAAATCTAAGACAATAAAATCTACGGAAAAGATAAACTTATGCACCTTAACTAAAATATCTTCAATAATCCACCTTGGATAAGTTAGAGATCTATCTGCTAGCTGCAATGTGACATTTCACTTCTTTTAACCCATGCTTCTTATAAACGGATAATGGCATTAGATTTATGCTTGCTCCTAAGTCATGTAATGCCCTCCTGAAAAACTTACTCCCAATGGTGCACATAATTATGAAACTACCCGAATCCTTGAGCTTTAGAGTAGCTTCTTCTGCAATATTGCACTACATTCCTCTATAAGCACTGTGAGAATCCGAATTTTTAGAATTATTTAATAAAATTAAATAAGAATTTTATTGATACAATTTTCAAGGTTGTGTAAAGAAATGGTTATTTTATGTGAATAAAAGTACGTGATGAGATTTAATTAGTAAATTAAATCTGTACGGAGATCAGGATAAAATATGTTGAATTAAAATAATTGAAAAGTAAATAAATTGTTAAAAACAATTTATTAATAATAAAAGAAATTTCATGTAAATGTACAATAAATTGTACAGTTAAATTATTGTGAAAATGCAGAAATTGTGTCTATTTGAGGTTATGTGGTAAAGTGAGATATATGAAATAGATATGTATATAGATTTATTTATATATGTGCATGTTTAATTGATAAATTATCAATTTCATTAATTATGAAAAATTAAGGGATTAATAATTAAATTAATCCAACTTTAAATGAAAAGCGAATTAGGAAGTTAATAAAATTGTAATTATTGATTTAATTAAGATTTATGGTGAAAATTTAGAAATTGATGGAAAAGAAATGTAATTATATAAATTATATAATAATAAATTATATAATTTATATAAGAAAATTAAAGTGATGTTTAAAGGAAATTATAATTATATAAATTATATAAGGATAAATTATATAATTTATATAAGAGAAATAAAATAATAAGAGAGTTAATAAATGTGAAATTATTGATTAATTGATAATTATGGAGGAATTTAAGAAATTATTTAAGAAATGAGAATGTAAATATATAAATTATATAATATTAAATTATATAATTTATATATAAAGAAATTATTGTATATATTAAAGAAATTGAATAATAAATAAGAAAAAGGAATGTTTTAAGTTATTAAAAATTATATTTATGTATAATGGAATTCTTATGACTTTTATGAAAGATAATATTTCAGAAACGTGAACATGTTAGTGTAACATGATGTCCAAGTAACGAAGTGAAAAATTATGAAAAATAATTTTTATATGTCCTATGAATTATTTTATGATTTTTGGAGGTATAAATTATCTCACATAATTACATGCATGTCATTATGCGTGTACAAAATTTATCTAGAAAAGTACCCAAAAGTGATATTAAAATTATTCATAAATCGTATTATGAATTTTGGTAAATTAAAATAAATATTTTGTATTTATTATATAAAATATTTATTACATGATATAATTACGTAATGTATAAAAATTTACATGTAATTTTGGAAAATTCCCGAAGTCTCGCGTGGCTTGATAAAGTCGGTGTGAAATTTTTTTATGCAAAAAAATTGGTTAAGTGCCTTGGCTTATAAAAAGGAAAAGAAAGAGAAGCAAAAGAAAAAAGAAAAGAAAACAAACAAATAAAACACACAACCACTCTCTCTCTTTCTTTGTTCACCAAGAGCCACCACCGCCACCACTCATGACCACCGTGACCTCCATAGCCACCACTAGAGATGTGGAACAAGCATCATGAAAGTTTTCTTTGGCTTGAGGAAGGTATAAGAAATTATTTATTTGGTTTATTTATTATTTATGAGGATAAATTAATTATGTGGAAAAATAGTAAATAATTAGAATATTTATTCTAAATAATTTTTAGTGATATATCTATGAATTATATGATTTATGGAATAATTATGTTGTGAAAGTTTGGATTAAAAATGATGAATGTTGGGAAATTGGTGGCTACTGTTTCGAGTTAATGAAGAAGAATTTGCAGGGCTGCCGCGCATTGCGCGGCGACAATTTTTTTCCGCCCGCCAGACAAAACGGCGTCGTTTTGGGCGAGAATTCGGTCAGTCGCGCAATGCGTGGCTGAAGTTTCTGGAAGAAGGGGCCAAACGACGTCGTTTTGGGTCAAAATTACGGTTTTGCCCCTGCCCTTTTTCAGAAATGCCGGTCATGTCCTAGATATGCCGAAATTACAAAAATGCCCCTAAACTTTCCAGAAAATGACCAGCGTATCCCCAAGGCCACGGAAATTACGAAAATGCCCCGGACCTTTTCTGTTAATGCCGGATAGATCCCTAAGGTCGCAAAAATTACCAAAATGCCCCAAGAATTAGTTTTTAATGAAATAAATGTTTAAAAATTGTTTAAAAATTCTAGAAAATTATAGAAAAATACTAAAAATATAGAAATGATGTTTGGACATTAAATTTAATATTTTTGTAAAAATATTAAATATTGGAGATTAATATTTAAATATTCTAAATATTAATCTAATGAGTTTAAAGGATTAGAAAATGAATAAATGCAAATCCGGACAACAGAATATGCTAAAATTTATCCAATGAGCTGGGTTGTCCGTAGTAAAGGTATTAAATATTAAGTTATGCTAATAATTTAAGGAACGAGGTTATTATAGTTGGCCATATAAATTAATAATTGGCCCAGAGATGATATTAATTACGTAAATTAATATCATAAAGAGATAAATAATTATTATTTGATTATTTTATGATCATAGGTTGATCGAGTTAAGGTTTTGAACTAACAATTTAAATAACTGGACGCCAGGCAAGTTCTTCAGTCTCTTTTATGTTAAATGTTGAACTATTATGATATGCAATTCTTGTTTTAAATGCATACAAATTATGTGTTATGTGATACGTGTTTAATATGACCACAATGTGTTTTTTTTGTGCAACGATATGAGATATATTGCTATAGTTGAAGTACAAGCACATGATATATGACACACACCAAGCATGTTAAGGTATGTGCTACATGAAGCATGAACTGTTGAACTTGCTGAGCCGCTGTGCTCATTACTTGTTTAATAAACATTTTGCAGGAAAGAAATGAATTTCAAGAATATTGGATTATATAGAGACGGGTTTTCCTAAAAGGTTGTGAACGTTATTATTCTATGTTTATATTATGATTCAAGGTGGATAATTTGTCAAAGTTATATTGATATACTGTATGTACAGATAAGTTGGATTCGAATATGACAAGTATGGTTTAGATTGTGAACTGCAATTGTTCAACATGAATATTATGATAGAGACTATTATATATCTGACTATGAATTACGACATAAGAATATTGTATGGATATAAATAATATTAATTGGTTAATGTTGAGCGTTATGACACCTGTAATAGAAAGAACAAGTAAAGGTTGCGATCCAGGGACTAGGATCCAAGATGTAAGAATTTTAAATATTCAAATGTTTTAATACAACGATTGAATTGAGAAAAAAAAAATTTACGAGAATTTTGATAATTGATGATTTTAAGTCAATTAATGGATCAATTAAGGTGATTAAAGATTTATTAATGAACCGAAATTTGGACGTAAGGAATATAATGTTAAATAAACATGAAAATTAAGATGATAAAGTGGGTCGAATTTCGGGGTCGTTACAAGCACCACAATATTAAAGTCACCTAGCTTCCTTTTCTTAGATAATATATCCTTCATGTACCTCATGTAGCTAGGCATCTGTTCTAATGCATCAGGAAATGGGATGTTGATATGTAACTTTTTAAAGACCTCCAAAAATTTTGAGAACTGCTTATCCAATTTCTGCTTTTGAAGTCTTTGAGAAAATGGCACATGAGGCACAAATTGACTATGCTTAATTCCATTAGAACTCACAGCTTACTCTTCATCTACCTTTTTTTCATATGGCCAATTGCATCTTTTTCTTTTTAGCTTCACAATCATCATCTTTCACATCCTAATTTTCCCTTTTCAGATTGTTTTCATCAACCTTGTGTAACTCCTTATCGCTTCGAAGTGTGACTACATTGCATTGCATTGCTCATTTCCTTCCCTTCTTGGATTTATCTCTGTATCGCTCGGCAAAACACCTTGAGGTCGATTATTTATAGCACTAGCAAGCTGCCCCACTTGGTTCTCGAGATTCCGTATTGATGCTTCTAGATTATTTATCCTAAGCTTATTTTGTGATATGTACTTAGTAAGAAGCTCCTCCAAGTTTGATTTCTTCTCTTGTTCAGTGAAGGTTGATTCTGAAAACCCGGAAGGTACGCGATCTTTGAAAAAAAGATTGAGCTTGAGGGTTATTGCTCCATGAAAGATTCAAATGATTCCTCACCCACGGATGATGGTAGTTTGAATTATTTCCTTGTTAATGATTGTAATTTTCCATACACTGGATCAATTTTGAGTTTATAAGGAATTGATTGATATAATAACTCCTAACACATAGATTACAAACAACCGACACATTCTAAACAGGCTACATTTCTAAAGCATCAATCTTTCTTGTAAGCTTTGTAACTTGCGTAGCCAAGGCAGTAACTACATCAATCTTAATTCTTCTAGTTGCCCTTAGTTGTGTCATCCTTGAAGTAGGCCATTGGTAGTTATTTACAACCATGGTTTCCAATAAGTCATATGCCTCGTCAAATTTCGATCTTCGCCATCAAAGCACCACCTGCAGCAGCATCAATACTTGTCTGAGCAGCACTAAACAACCTGTTGTAAAACATCTATACTTGTAGCCACATTAGTATGCCATGATGTGAGCATCTCTGTAATAAATCTTTAAAAAGCTCTCATGCCTTATACAAAGACTCAGAATCATGTTGAAAGAAATAAATGATATTGTTCCTCATCTTTATAGTTTTAGTAGGAAGAAAGAACTTCGATAGGAACTTTTGAGCCAAATCATTCCAAGTAGTGAGGGACCCTGTGGTAACGAATGTAACCAACTCTTTGCCTTGTCCCGAAGTGTGAAAGGAAACAAACGAAGTCTGATAGCGTCATCTGAGACTCCATTATACTAGAAAGTATCACAAATATCTAGAAAGTTCACTGGATGATCATTAGTTTCTTCACCTTTCCAAATAATATAGATTTCAGCATTTGATCATAAAAGAACTTTTCTATGAATAGTTACCATAAAATTCAATCATTATACCATACAAAGTCCTAATCAAATATAAGACATATAATTACTGTAAAGTCTCATTTTATTTGATCAGATGCATTTTAATTCTCAAATGAACAAATCTAAATAATGCAAATTAGAAACTCTTTTCTAATTTCGTTTTACCTTGGCCAAGGACTACTATGAATCTTTCATTATGCTACCAAAATTAAAACTTTACTTATACTATATGAACACAAAATTCAGTATAGTGACAAGCAAGGATAGATCCTACAGAGAGCAGTAGTGTTACCAATTTATCATAATATTTCTAACAGTAAATGAAAGCAAATAATAAAGAGGGGTGTTTCAATTGATTATGATTAACTAAATAAGCAAAACTAAATTAATAAGATTAACCAATAAAGTAAAAACTTTATTTCTTCAGTTCAATCTCACCCTTACAATTAATAGATCAACCAATTAGAATATATTTCTACCTTCCATGAATCTAATAACCCCAGGAAACAATAAGCACCACTACTTGAAATTTTCCTTAATTGCAATCTAACAAAATAAGCTTTTTATTAGATTCTAATCATTATGCAGCCTAGAACAAGCTCTCCGAATTTAATATAGTGGAAGCATTAATCACAAGAAAATTAGATTATTCTAAGAAACAATCTCATAAGCTCAGACTATTTAGCTTACATCATGGTAACCATAGTAATAAACAAAAGTTTGATCAAAATCATATATCACTATTTACTACCAACGATAAGGAACAATATCAACTACACGTAATGTAATTCTTAAATCTAACAATTGATAATAATTTGATCAATCTAATGAGCTTTAATCAAACCAACCAAATTTAATATCAAAAAGCAATTAAAATAGATTATCACGAATAATTTCATATAAGAAAGAATAAATAATATTACTGAATTGATTTAACCATTAATTGCAATTGGCTTTGAAATCCCCTAAAACTGAATTTAGGAATTTCGCTTGACATGCTCTGAATAGTAATCTCTATGAATGAATGAATTCTTGAATTACAAACTTTAATGTTTATTTATACTAATCCATAAAATCCTATTCGTACAATTGATAGGAAACTTGATTACAAAGAAAAATTTAATTAACTATGGAAATAAAGTCCTAAATTGAATCGAAATTGCTTAAAATCGCGCGGTCAAACCCACGTTGACTTTTTTAGAATCGGCTCACTACGTTGGGGCACAGTCTTTTACACAAAACATCTCGCCAGGGCGTAGTCACTCGACCGGGGTGCCTTCTGAACTCGCCGTCCACGAATTCTACTAGTCCAACCTCGCAGGGGCGCAATGTTCCTTCACAAACACTTCGCCAAGACGCAGTCACTGTTATCTAGTTGACTTTTCCTATTTTGCTTATTTCTCCACTTTTTCCTGGAAAATCAATTTATAATAGTTAATAAGTGTAAATAGACACAAATGAATTGTAAAAACTATAAGAATTAAGGGATAAAAATGTAATAAAATTCATTCCTCTCAAATTCTCCCACACTTAGTTTTTGATTGTCCTCGTGCAAAACACTAAAAGCCAAACTATAAAACTAACACATATATGATACTCAAGCAACAAGTCATCACGAATTGGATTAACGACCTCAAAGATTATATAACATGATTAAAAAGAAATCTTAAAACACGATAGAATTTAAAATCCCAACATAATCACCAATTTCCCAAATATTCAAGATCATTTATAGTGTGTGTGTTCTCCCACTGTTTCAACAAGTTAAAATTTAGATAATCTCATACAATCAAATATTTAACGAACGACTCCATTTCAAAAGTAAAGCTTCATTCTGCACATCATTATTGACTAAGTAAGAGAATCATATAAATAAAGGATCACACAGATTTAACATATAAGCATTTTTATTTTACTCAAGCAAGTACATATAATTTTCTTTCTTTTATCCTTCTTTATACGCATGTATAAGGATGAATGCGTAGTATGGTCCATTTAACCCTCATATATTTTTCTTCCTTAGTGAGTGTATTTTATGCTCCATCTCACTTAAACTTACATACTTGACTTGTACAATGTCTAATTTTATTAGGTTTTTCAGAGTTACCCATGTTGCAATTTTTTGACTAATAACCCACAAACCAGTTGGCTTTAGGGCACTAGATGTAGAAACATCCCTAAGGCCTTACTTATTAAAGTAACAAAGGCTACAAAATTTTGACTAAGTTAAGTTATTTAAATATCATATATTTTACTTTATTTTTTCCAAATTTATAAATTATCTAATATTCCCCCAAATTTATGTAAAAACTTAAACTTAGCATGAAATGATGTTCAAATAAAAGTTTAAAATTTTAATGTTAATCCTCACAAATATCTAACATAATAAGTTATCTAAATAATAACTAATAAAACAATAGTGTATGTGCTCATAATTGGGAAAGAATCGTGAATATTGTAAAACCAGCTCAAATATACAAATATAAACCCTCATATTTGTCAATTTCTCTTAAATAACAAGGAATAATCAAAATCATATCATTGGTCTTATCCTAATTCACAAGATTAATTACTCAAGTAACTACTACTAGCACAAAAAACAAAACACAACATAACTAACCATTTTCGTAGGTATTACGGTTACACTTAGCACCTGCAACAAGCCCTCAAACCCCATAGTTACCATATCTGGACGAGTTTTATCTCGTGAAGGTTTGTAGTGAATTTACCCACAAAATTCAAAAAGAAATCCTAGAAATGCAAAGAAAAATATCCTAAATCCCGTCCCCCACACTTAAAACATAAATTGTCCCCAATGCAAAGTAAAATGCACAGAAAAGGCACAAATAAATAAATATAAAAAAAGAAAAGAAAATCAAATCTGATTTCTTAGGTTATCTCCTAAACAGTGCCTTTGATTAATGCCATTGGCTCGACACAGATATTCCTTCTCAATCTAAGTAAACTAGATCTGTCAACTCCATAGCTACAACATTCTCGATTTGAAAACCTTCTTAAAAATGTTTAAGTCGATGCCCATTCACCTTGAATACTTTTCCTGTTTTTGGGCTTTGAAGCTCAACTGTACTATAAGTAAAGACATTAGTAATAACAAAATGACAAACCCAACAACGCAATTACCAAGAAATAACTTAAGCAGGGAGTGATAAAGTAAAACTTTTTTATCTAACAACAAAGTTCTTCTTAGAAATTCTCTTGTCATTAAAAGTCTTTGTCATTTCCTTATATATTTTATAACTCTTATACGTCTCATTTCTTAATTCATCTAGCTCTTGTAATTGTAACTTCCTATGTCCTCCCGCTTCTTCCATGTACAAGTTACATTGTTTGATTGCCCAAAAAGTCTTGTGCTCCAATTCCACTGGTAAATGACATGATTTATCAAATACCAGTCTATAAGGTGACATACTTATAGGCGTTTGTGGAATTTGATTCATACTTGAGATATTACATGTTATTTGACAATTTTCACATGATTTACAAAACAGATAAGAGTCATTAAAAATAGCCAGCTAATAAAAACCACATTCCAAAGAATCTTGCAATGGTAGTGCTTCCTTATCTTTAATTAGCCTACTCAAGTAATCTGCCACCAAGTTGTCCTTTTATTTCTTATCTCTAATTTCTAAATTGAATTCTTATAACTATAGAATCCATCAAATGATTCTAGGTTTGGATTCCTTCTTGGTTAGCAAGTACCTGAGAGCATAGTAAGTTGCATGAACAACTTTGTCATTTCTTTTGCCTAATACAGTCCCTACTACAGAATTGTTTGCATCATATATGATTTCAAAAGGAAACTTCCAATTTGGCTGTTGAATGACTAGCACTGAGGTCAATAGCTTATTTAATTTGTTGAATGCCTCCTTGCACTCATCATCAAAATGGAATTCCACATCTTTTTGTAGCAACTTACACAATGGTAATGCTATCTATGATAAGTCTTTGATAAATCTGCGATAGAAACCTGCATGACCAAGAAATGAACGAATCTTCCGCACACTTGCGGGGTAAGGCAAAGTGGTAACAATTTCTATCTTAGCTTTATCTATTTCTAATCCTCTAGCTTAAATTACATGTCCAAGCACTTTACCTTGCTCTACCATAAAATGACATTTTTCCCAATTAAGAACAATTTTAGTTTATAAGCATCTATCTAACACACAAGTCAAATTATCTAAGCATGCATCCAAAGTATCACCATGTATTATGAAATCATCCATAAATACTTCAATTCAATTTTCAAAATAAAAAATCAGATAATATACATACCATGCATCTCTGAAAAGTACCTAGTGCATTGCAAAGTCCAAAGGACATTTTACAAAATGCAAATGTATCAAAGAGACATGTAAATGAAGTCCTTTTCTGATCCTCCGATGTAAGCACAATCTAGTTGTAGCCTAAAAAACCATCTAAAAAATAATAATAAGTATGACCAGCTAGTCTTTCTAACATTTGATCAATAAAAGGAAGAGAAAAATGGTCTTTTCTAGTTACAATATTCAATTTTTGATAATCAATACATACTCTCCATCCTATTTGCATACGTATGGGAACTAACTCATTATTATCATTATGAATCACAGTTATACCAGATTTCTTTGGAACTACATGCATTAGACTTACCCATTGACTATTTGAGATATGATAGATTATACCTGCATTGAGCAATTTTATAACCTCTTTTTTCACTACCTCTATCATGGGTGGATTCAATCTTCTCTAAGCATCTCTCGTTGGTTTAGCTCATTCTTTTAAGAGAATGTGATGCATACACACAGCCAAACTTATACCTTTAATGTCTGCGATTGTCCAACTAGAGATTGTGATGTGGTCCCTCAAGACTCTAAGCAGTCTGTCCTCTTGAACTTTGGTCAAATTATTCGCAATGATTACTGGCAGTGTATCCTCTTTCCTAGGTTTTCATACTTTAAATGGGTCGATAATGACTTCAATTCCAATTTAGGAGCCTGCACAACAGAAGGTAACAATTTTTGATGAGTTACTGGTAATTGAATAGACGAAACTGCATACTTCTCTAAAAATTTTCGGTAGAGAATGTAATGCAGCTTTTATATCCTTTAATTCTAAAGTTTGCTCAATTTCTTCTTCTTTGTCCAAATCCAAGTTGTTTGTGATAGCAACTTCCAAAGTTTCCTTATGCATGTGATTTAAGGATTTTTACACCAAATAGTCAATGACATTAATAGCAAAAACATGATTAATAGCACTAGGGTATCTCATGGCCTCATATATATTGAACTAAATCTTTTTGCCATCAAATTCCATAGTTAAGGTCCCATTATGAGCATCAATCATAGTTCGTACTATTTTCAAGAATGGCCTCCCTATCAAGATATGAGCAGGATTTGGAGATGTATCATCATCCATGGCCACTATGTAAAAATCTACAGGAAATATAAGCTCATTCACGTACACCAATACATTTTTAGTTACCCCCTCAAGGTAAGTGTTAGTACGATCAGCCAATTAAATAATAATACAAGTTTATTTGAAATGACCTAAATTTAAGGAAACATAAATAGATAATAGCATGATATTAATATATGTTCCTAAATCTAGCATGATTTTTTCAAATATGGTATTACCTATTTTGCATTGAATGGTGAACATACCTGGATCTTTACATTTAGGAGACAATTTTCTTTGGAAAACTACCGAGACATTTTCTCCAACAGTCACTTTTTTACTATCCTTTATTTTTCTCTTATTAGTGCATAGTTGTTTTAAAAATCTTGCATATTTTGGAACTTGCTTGATTGCATTTATCAAATGAATATTTAGCTTTACCTTCCTAAAGGTTTCTAGAATCATTTTTTCTCGCTCAGCTTTCTTTGAATTTTTTAGATTCCTAGGAGGAAAAGGTAAAGGGTTAGTTTTATGCTGAACAGTAGGGTTAGGTATTACCTTTGATATTGATGCTCTCTTTTTAGGACTATGCTCGTCAAGTTCCATGGTAGCTTTTGGTGAATCCAATTACTTCTCACTCCTTAAAGTTATAGCACCTGCATTCTCTCACAGATTGGCCACTGTTTAGAGGGAAACTTCCCTGAACCTTAAGAGTCCAATCGCCTAACTTTGGTAGCCAATTGGCTTATCTGATTCTCCAAATTAGGGATGAAAGTCCTTGTCTCTAGCTAAAATTGTTGTGTTTGGGTCATCAATGCTTTAAACATATCCTTTAGAGATGTCCCAGAATTTGCAGTTGCTTCTTGTATTGAGATGTCCCAGAATTTACAGGTGTTGCTTGTCTCGGTGGGTAGTACTACTAAGATTGTTGGAATCGTTGTTTCCTATTTGAAAAAGTATTTTGTGGTGGTGGGGGCCTATTTCCTCCATAGCTCAAGTTGGGATGATCTCTCCATCCTAGATTGTAAGTGTTGGAGTATCGATCATATCTGCGTTGAGGTTGTCCTTGAAAGTTTCCCATTGTGTTGGCTTATTCTTTGGTATCATTGTCTTGCATTGTGGGGAAAACATTTATAGTATAATCTGACGACAAACAAATCCCAAAAGTCCTTGCAACTGGTGTATTTCCAGTAGTCAACTAGCGCACCATAATAGTTAAATCCAAAATCCATTGTTCCATATTGCACGAGCTAACTTCAGTCACCCTTTTTGGTGTATGGTCCGTTCTAGTTCCATAATGTTGTGAATTGGCCGCCATATTCCCAATTAGATTCTTTGTAGCCTCTTGAGTCTTATCTACTAATGTTCCTCCACTCGCAACATCGATCATACTCTTATCCATTGGTAATAAACCTTCGTAGAAGTACTGGATTAGGTGTTGATCATCAATTTGGTATGGTGGACAACTGGAGCATAACTTTTTAAATCTTTCCCAATACTCATAAAGAGTTTCTCCACTGAACTGTCTAATGGCACATATCTCATTCCTAATGTTAGTGACTCTTAAAGAAGGAAAATATTTCTCCAAGAGCTGCCTTTTCATATCATTTCATGACTGAATTGATTCTGAAGGAAGATAATATAATATAACCAATCCTTTGCTAAATCCGCCAATGAGAAAGGAAAAGTCCTTAGCTTAATTTGCTCTTTAGAAACTCCCTGTGGTTTCATGGTAGAACATACCACATGGAACTCCTTTAGATGCTTGTAGGGATCTTCACCTGTAAGACCACGAAAAGTAGGCAAAAGATGAATTAATCTAGATTTAAACTCAAAAACTACATCTAAAGTAGGATAATCAATACATAATGGCTATTGATGCAAATTTTGAGTAGCCAACATTTTCTTTTCGTCCGAATTGCTGGATGAATTATTTACTAGTTCAAGTGCTATGTTAAGGCCTGATAATGGAACAAAAGAGTCTTCTAAATTCACAGTTGTACTTCTTACTCGACGAGTCTCTTTCCTTAACCGTTTTTTAGTTTTCTCAATCTCTGAATCAAAATTTAACTTACCTGATTAAGAGGATCGAGTCATAAACTAAAAAGAAACAAAGAATAAATTAAAACAAAATTAATACTCCCCAGCAACGGCTCCAAAATTTGGGATGCTGTCGTTATGCTACCAAAATTAAAACCTTACTTATACTCTATGAGCACAAAATTATGTATAGTGACAAGAAATGATCAATCCGATAGAAAGCACTATTGTTTCGAATTTATCACAATATTTCTAACAGTAAATGAAAGCAAATAATAAAGAGGGGGTTTCCAATTAATTATAATTAACTAAATAAGCAAAAGTAAATTAATAAGATTAACCAATAAAGTAAAAAAATTAGTTCTTCAGTTCAACCTCACCCTTACAATTAATAAATCAACTAGTTATAATATGTTTCTATCTTCCATGAAACTAATAACCCTAGGTAATAATACACTTTGCTACATGAAATTTTTCTTAATTGCAATCTAACAAAACAAACTCTTTATTTGATTGTAACCATTATATAGCCTAAAACAAGCTATTTAAATTTAATATAATGAACGTATTAATCACAAGAAAATTAGATTATTCTAAGCACCTATCTCATAAGCCCAGACTGTTTAACGTACATCACTATTTACTACCAATGATTAGGAACAATATCAATTACACGAAATATAATTCCTAAATCTAACAATTAATATTAATTCGATCAATCTAATAAGCTTTAATCAAACCAACCAAATTTAATATCAAAAAAGTAATTAAAACAGATTATCACGAATAATTTCATATAAGGAAGAATAAATAATATTACAGAATTCATTTAACCATTAACTGCAATTGGGTTTAAAATCCCCTAGAACTGAATTGAAGAATTTAGCCTGACATACTCTGAATAGTAATCTCTATGAATAAATGAATGAATGAATTCCTGAATTATAAAGCTTTAATGTTTATATACACTAATCTATAAAATCATACTTCTACAATTGATGGGAAGCTTGATTACAATGGAAATTTTAATCAATCATGAAAATAAAGTCATAATTTGAATCAAAGTTGCTCAAAATCGTGTGGTCAAACCCCGCGTTGACTTTTTTGGAATTAGCTGACTGCGTTGGGGCGCAGTATTTTACACTAAACATCTCGTCGGGGCACAGTCACTCGGCTAGGGCTCCTTTTGAACTCGTTGTTCGCGAATTCTTCTTAGTCCAACCTCGTCGGGGCGCAATGTTCCTTCACAAAACCTTCGTCAAGACGCAGTCACTGTTCCCTAGTTAACTTTTGTTAACTTTTTTTCATTTTGCTTATTTTTCCTTTTTTTCCCTATAAAATCAATTTAGAATAGTTAATAATTGAAATTAGACACAAATTTTTTTGTAAAAACTAAGAATTAAGGGATAAAAACATAATAAAATTCATTCATATCAACTAAAAACTTGTCATTTATCAAATCACGTAGGACATTCTCTCATTTTACTAAAAGTGGCAGATTCTTTGTTGATAATTCACATATCTCCATGTACAACTTATTATACCTAAGAATACCCTTTGATAGACTCTAAAGGTCTTAAAGAGTATGTCAAAGCATAACTCATCATACACAAGATACTATGATGATCTCAAGTGCAATGATCACTTGTACTACTATCACATAAAGAACTCCTACTGACAGACAAGTAAAACTCCATTAAGTGTTCTTTTTGCGAGTCCTAGTTATTGAACTTATTCTCTAATAAGCACCTACATACTTGTTTTGGTGTCTCCACACAAATGATTATGAGATCAATCATCTTCTTCATACGAGTAAGCATGGTATGCACTAATATATCTGGATTCACTACTCCCCTTTTTAGTGATCCCACGAATAGGAATAATTTTAATTTAAAGCTATCTAGAATTTATATCTCATTAGCATAATCCTCATCATGGTTCTAAAAGCATTGCTAAAAAATTATGCGTTTATCACAATTATTTCAACAATTAAATATGGATAAAGAAAATGTCTTTAAATAAATGATTTTTTTATTAATAAATGAAAAATATTACAAAGTATATGCTAAATGACATCAAATATGTTTGGCTTGTGTGCATACTACTTTCATTTATTATACTTCACAATTATTGTATATTTTTGAAGTCCCAAAAAGTTAATTCTTTTTTATTCATGATATATCATCATTTTTTATTTAAACTTACTGAGCAAAGTAGTTGCTCACCCTTCCTAAATCATGAATATTTTTTTAGCCAAGGTCGAGTGCTCTAGGAAGGACAAAAGCAAAAGAAATGCAAACGAGTAGAATTTGTAGAAGTGGTTGTTGTGGTTATTAGTAATATATTTTGTGTAGCTATAAATCTTTTGTACTGGAAAATAGTTGCGATGTATTTAAGGTTAGTGAAACCTGGGATAATAGTACAATTTGTAAAGAACAAATTATGTATTTTTCGCTGGATATAGATTAAGTTTATGGATATTGTTTAAGTGTTGGATTGTAAACACTGAATCCGAGATTTAAGGGATCCAAATTTGGGGGCGTCACTGGTAGAATCACTATTGATCATCATAAGAAACCATCATCATATTATGGATATCAAAAAGTAACAAGTCGAACATCTAATTGGTCTTAACTAGTGATGAGTTTATGGCAAATTAGGGTTAGGATTTTAAAGGATTGACACATGACGGCAGGAAGGAGATGTTGGGTCACACAACGACAATGGTTAAATCATGAATTAGATGTTGTACTGGTGACTGTGGCACTTGTAGACATGGTTGTCAATTGCGGCGAATTTCACAGTAAATGTAGGAGAAACTTTTTGCCATTAATGGCAATGACAGGATCTACGATAATGAAGGAAGAGGAAACTTAGTGAGATAAGTGTTTGGGACGTCGTTTGGTGTAAGGTGTAGGACACCATTATTTCTGCTGCTATGCGAGATGGAGGCAATTATAGAGGAACAGTGGTGGGGAAGTACTGAGTGATCACAGAAGAAGATGAATTATTATTATTTTTTTGAAAAACTAATTATGCTTTGACTTTAATTAGTGTTTAGGTGGTTGTTTAAACATACTATATATATTTTTTATTTGTTTCCTACATGTAAACATTAAAAAAAAGGGGGGAATTTTTGCTAGTTACCCACTTGTATAATTTTATTTATTTTTTAATATAAAAATTATACTCAAACGTTCACATCATCATATACATTAGCCACGTGAGCAACACCGTTATTTTTTAAAACAAAAAAAAAAATAATCATTAGTTTGAAATATATTTGTCAGTTAAATAATGCAAATGTAACAACAAAAAGGTAATAAAAAGTAAAAAAAAAATTGTATTTTGTAAGACCATTTGAGTAGAAAAGAAATATCCAAATGAGAATATTTTAAATATTTTCAAATTAGTTATTATGGTTAATATAAATTGTTTTTATGTTAGTTTGGGGTTAGTTGTATTTAGAAGTATGTTAGTTTGGGATTAGTGTATTTAGAAGTATTTTAATTTTTTTAATGAAGTTATATCGTATTTGAATACTTTGTGGGCCGAATTATGAATTTGGTGATACTTGATATAAAACAAGTGTAATTAACCAATATATTTACACGGCCAAATGGTATAAAACAGTGATGACCTGCTCGGAGTTATGGACGGGTTGGGTATTTCGGCCAATTTTGGCCATAATCTACTTTCGGGAGATTAAATTATATAAAATTAATTAGTTCACGTAATAAATTATAAGTCCAAATATTTTGAGAAATGAATTATAAATTTAATGACACTTAATTTAACATACGTGTAATTAACCCATTTTTTAATTAGGCCATGATAATATATTACAGGGGAACATTAATACACTATTTCACAAGTGCTTTGATATTTTTATATGATTTTTTTCCCTCGCAGGAAATTATGTAAGCAAAGAGCCTCGTTTAGCTTGCCTTGGAACTTTGCCTTGGAACTTTTATAGTGTTGTCCACTTCGCTGTAGCAGAATAAAATACCCGAACTTTGAACAACTTGCCAGGAGGTACAGCTTTCAAGCGTTTTATTATAATATCGTAATCTTTCCTCATTCCCACATGATAATGAATTAAAAATACGAAAAACAAAACAACTACCTATTCTCTATTTGCTTTAGAATTTATTCTTCAATTTATAAATTCTCATAGAAAAATGATATATGATTTTATGTAACGACACTTTTACTGTCAATTGCATAGGTAAAAATAAATGACAACTCTTTTCTCGTGCAATGATATTTTTTATAATTGTAACTCGACATAAAACTTTTATAATACATAAGAAGACTATATTTGTATATTGGACTTTATCAGAGACATCTATTTAAATGTATTCTTTTTTTAATCCTAATTTCAAATTTTAAACAAGTATAAATTATTTATAATTTATATTTAAGTATATATTTTAAAAAAATTTTGTACTTTGTCTTAAAGAAAAAGGCAAATAGATAATTAGTTTCTAAGTTTTCTGTAAAAAATATATATTTAATATTCTGAATCATATTCCCGGTTGAAATTAAATAAGTTATCTTCTTTATATTTATGATTTGATTTTCAGCGATTAATTTATATTTTTAGAATCATTAAGTATGCACCAGTGGTATATATATAGAATCAATAAGTATCAATAAGTATTCACCACTGACCAATGACCATGAATTGTTAAATATATATAATACAATTTGGTCATTCAGCAGGTGTAACAACTTGCAAAATTTATGTCTGGCTTGACTAGTGGCCATATGTATGGTTCTAAAAACATTACAAGACAAAAAAGTGGAGTTGTATTATTTGGTCATTCAGTAGGTGTTACTTACAAAATTTTAATCTTGATACTGGCTTGACTAGTGGCTATATGTATGGTTCTAAAAACATTCCAAGACAAAAAGGTGGAGTTGTTCAGATTGGGATTCTTTATAACTCGAATCTGCTATATCGTAGATATTAAATTATAAGATTATATATTAAATCCTTTTTGCATTCTGAAATGAGAAATTTAACTTAAAACAACTTTAAAAAAGAAAAGGAGTTTGTTAAACATATCCCAATTAGCTAACACTATTGTCATAATAATATTCAATTTTTAAGTCCTGTTATGAATTGTGAAAAATTTCTATTGAATTACGGTTGTCGTGTATATCAGATATGCATGACAAATACATTATTAAAATATTATCAACTATAATTATCCATGTAACTTGTAGCAAAAAAAATAGACATATAAGGTCGTAACTATTAATGCCAAAATTTGTACGCTTGCCAAAATCACCAAACAATAAGTCAACTTTCACAGGAAACAAACAGTGATCACACCAAAAATCTTGATAACTTGGGCCATCGAGGGATAACTCTAGTATAAGAATTAGAATAGGCCAAAAGAGTTAATAATTGAGGGTTAAAATTGTTAAAATATATGTTGATACGTATCTATACTTGTATTTGCATATATTTTAATTGTGTGGTTGACCTCCACTTATGTATGTATTTAAATCTACTCATCACCCACTGCCTACGCACACCCAAGACTAATTAGAATTAATTTTTTTTATTAAAGTTCATTTACAATTGAAACCCATAATTGGCTAAATCCATAATGGGACAAATCCTTATTCCTCCAATATTGAAAACCCAATCATAAGTCAATTTGGGCTTTAACTCTTCTAGAATATAAAGCCGTCAAAATACATTGTAATGGACCAACACCCAAATTGGGCCCTAAATACAATGTTGAGATGGACCAACACCTAAACCGAGCCGTAAATAATTTCATCTAAACATTAATCCCACTCTTCTATTATAAAATTTTTATAATAGGAGAGTAACGCCAAAATAAAAAACATCAAAAAGCTTATCACATCTCCTAACTACTGCATGCACGTATTCTAATACACTCCTTGCCTCTCCATTTTAAATGCACCGCCTGAAGGAATTGTGCCCATCATTAGAATTTCAGTCCCTGAACTAGATGAAACCTCCATTACTTAAATTACTTTAACAAAAAATCTCTCTGGTCCCTTACTCTTTTCCCTCCTTATAGATTATCTCTTCCAAAGCAAAACTTTTCCTTCACATAGCAAAAATGGCACAAAATCCTTCCCCATCTACTTTTGCAAACATTTCCAGCCCCCCATTGAACCCCTTTGAGAAGAGGGAGATGGAGAACCACCAAACCTATAGATCGCAGAAAACATATTGCCACGCTAACACCAAATATAATGTAACCTCCCGATATCTTGTAGACATCCATTAACAATACCAAATCTCTGATGAATACGTGATCCAAGCCCCTAACCTGGATGAAAGGATGTACTAGCGTCTCAATAAAGGCTGGATCGATGTCCCAATCTTTGCACTCCGGTACGGTGTCCGTTTCCTCTCCACGAATTTATCTATTCTTTCATTGCCTTCATTGGGATCAGATTCTCCAAACTCATTCAGAACTCTTACATTCACCTTATATGCATTATTGCCTTCTGCCACGAGTGCAGAGTTGAACCGTCCTTGGACTTCTTCTTTGCCATGTTCACTTTGAGTCGCTCTAAGGAACCCGACTTCAGTTACTTGACCAAGTAGCCAGACCGACAAGTGTTGATGAAGACCCCATCAAGCAACAAGGGGTGGCATCGATACTGGATCTTCATTCGGGGACCCGACACCCACCTTCTTCAAAGCTAAGGGAACTATCAAAAACCAGCTTAGGCCTCGACAAAGCCCCTCCATTTTTGGATAGGGAGTTTAAGGCATTCTACACAAAAATGTCAGAGTCACACTAGTCCCTCGACCTCCTGTCCGATCAAACCTGGTTATTTAACCATAAATGTAAGTTTTCGACCCCTTTCATACAAATTATATAAAAAAATTTCCTAACACAATTCTTCTTTTTTACTTTTTTACAGTAACAATATATAAGCCTCAACCCATAGTTTCTCTTTCCCTCTAGACCGAAACCACTACTCAACATATAACTTCTTATTCCATCTCGACCGAAGCCATTAGTCAACCCCCTTAAACCATTGAAAACCAAAACTCATCAATCTCCAATCCTCTAGAACCCACCAAGAACCAAAACACATCAACCTCTAACCTTCCCGAACCAACCCAAACTCTTAAAAATAAAAGCGCCTTAGAACTATCAGACATCGAGAAACTCCAACTAATAAAAAGAAAAAGAAAACTAGTAAAAGAAATTATCATCAATCTGATTGAACCTCTACTAGCAATTTTGTCAACCCCATCCAACCCCCGTCCCACCTCCAACGTACTCCAAACCAAAATACCCGACCCCTAACCGTCCTTACACATCTTTGTTCTGGCCCACCAACCCGATGACGACCCCCCCCCCCCCCCCCTTGAACTTTTCAATTCTTTCTTCCTTCCTACCGACGATGCCATGTTTGTTGAGTTTACTTCCTGCCAACTCCTACTTTCTACTGTTATCCACTGAGGGCGAGTAAGTACTTTTCAAACACCTCAGAACACTTCAACTCTTTTACATTCAATTCATCTTTTTCTCAACTTGTTTCCTTCTTATAGGCTTTGGCGTCATTTGACCGACTCTTGCAATGAGAAACATAGAATGAAGGTCTTGAAGCCATCATCAACTCACTGAAGAATGAACTGTCAAACATCAAAGAAGAAAAATCTTCCCATTGCCTACAAGTGGAGGAGTTTAACAACTACGTACAAACACTACAACGAGAAATGATAGACCTCTCTAAACAATAAACAATTCTCCATGAGGAACGGGGTAGACCACCACAACTAAAGCAAACAACAAAAATAACAAATAAACAAACTAACCGACCAACTCCTGTAACGACCCCGAAATTCGACCAACCTTATTATCTTAAATTTTGTATTTATGACACATTATTTACCTTACGTCCAAATTTCGGTTCGTTAATAACTCTTTAATCTCCTTCTTTAATCCCTTTATTGCTTTTAAAATCAATAATTACCAAATTTTTCGGTATAAATTTTTCTTTTTCTCAATCATTATATTAAAATATTTGGATATTTAAAATTCCTTACATTTTGATCCTAGTCTCTGTATCACAACCTTAACTTTTTCTTTCTATTTCCCGTGTCATAATGTTCACTTTCAAATCTAATATTATTTATTTTCATACAAATATTCCTTGTTGCATCATTCGTAATCAAACATATAATAATTTCTATCGTAACAATTATCTTGAACAATCACGGTTCATAATTGAACTTTTATCATATCTAGATTCAACTTATATATACATACAACTCATCACAGTAAAATTAACAAATTTCTCACATTGAATTTTAATGTTGGAAATATACCAATTACGTTTTCAACATTCTAGGTAATTCATCTCTATCATATCTGATATTCTTGAAAGTTATTTGTTTCCTGCAAAAAATATTTATTAAGCAAGTAATGAGCACAACGGCTCAACAAGTTCAACAGTTAACACATTTCATGTTTCACGTAGCACATACCTTAACATGCTCAGTGTGTGTCATATATCACGTGTTGTGCTTCTACTATAGCAATATATCTCACATTATTGGACAAAGTCCACATCGTTGTCATATTATCCACATATCACATAACACATAATTTATATGCATTTAAACAAGAATTATATATCATATAAGACAAACAGTTAATATACAAGTACTGAAGAACTTGCCTGGAAATCCAACTATTAAATTGGTAGTTCATACCCTTTACTCGATCAACCTATGATCATAAAATAATCAAATAATAATTATTTACCCTCTTATGATATTAATTTACTAAATTAATATCATCGCTGGGCCAATTACTACATAATACGGTTAATTATATTAACCTCGTCCTTTAAAATATTAACATAAATTAATATTTAATACATTCACTACGGACAACCCATCTCATTGGATAAAATTTAACATATTTGGTTGTCCAAAATTTTTATTTAACTATTTTCTAAATTATAATCTTATTTGATTAATATTTAAACATTTGAATATTAATCCCCAATATTTAATATTTTTACAAAAATATTAAATTTAATGCCCAAACATCATTTTTATATTATTAGTAATTTTCTATAATTTTTAAACATTTATTTCAATTAAAAATCACTTCTGGGGGCATTTTCGTAATTTTCGCGCCCTCAGGTACACATACGTCATTTTCCGGAAAGGCCGGGGGCATATCCGTAATTTCAACAACTCTAGGGACATATCCAAAAATTTTCGGAAAGATAGGGGGTATAATCGTAATTTTTGCGCTAAGGGACATGTTCGGTATTACCGAAAAAGACCAAGGGCACGCTGGTAATTTCCAGCCATGCCGGTCGCCCGCGCAATACGTGGCAACTGTTTTTACCGACGCCAAACGACGTCGTTTCGGTCCTTCTACCAGAAATTTCTACCGCGCAAGGCGCGGCCCTGCCATACTGCCCAAAACGGCGGCGTTTTATTTGGGCGGCACAAAAAACTGACCACGCTCAATGGGCGGTCGTTCCCCCTTTTTTTTCATCTTCTTCAGCTGCGAAACAGTGCGCCAACTGAACAAAATTCCATTTTTTTTACCATTTTTGCTTCTCAAAACCACAACATACTACAACTAAAAATCATATAACTCATAAATATACTATAAAAAAATTAATTAGAAAAATTATTCTAATTATTTTCTCTTTTTCCACAAAATTATTTTACCACAAAAACATCCAAATAAATCAAATAAATTTTATTTATACCTTCCTTGAAGCTTAGAAATTTCCTCTAAATGGCACAAAAAATTTCTTTTCTTCCCGATGATGATGTTTTCCGGCAGTGGTGGTAGCTTCGGATGGTGGAGAGAAAGAGAATGTGTTTATTGTTGTGTATTCTTTTTCTTTCTTGCTCCTTTTTCCTTCTTTTATATACGTAATGCATTTAATCATTTTGGAGAAGGAAATTAATTCCACCGCCTTTCACTCTCATGCCACAACTGACATAATTTTTGGATAGATTTAACATGCATAATTGATTATTTTAATACATTACGTAATTATATCGTGTAATAAATATTTTATATAATGTATATAAAATATTTATTTTAATTCACTAAAAATCATAATTTGATTTATAAATAATATTAACACCCTTTTTGGGTACTTTACTTGACAAATTTTGTACATACATAATGACATGCATGTAATTATATAAGGTAATTTATACCTCCAAAATTCATTAAATAATTCATATAACTTATTTGGACAACATATTACACTAACATGTTCACGTTTCCAATATATTATCCTTCATAAACATCATAAAAATTTCATTATATATAAATATAATTTTTAATAATTTTTAATATTTCTTTTTCTTTAATTATTTTTCATTTCTTTATTATTCACATTAACTTCTTTATATATAAATTATATAATTTAATATTATATAATTTATATATTTACATTCTCATTTCTTAAATAATTTCTTAAATTCCTCCATAATTATCAATTATTTATATAACCCAAAATTATGCATTTATTAACTCTCTCATTATTTTAATCCTCTTATATATAAATTATATAATTATTTTTATATAATTTATATAATTATAATTTCCTTCATACATCACTTTAATTTCCTTATATAAATTATATAATTTATTATAATTTATATAATTACATTTCTTCTCAAATAATTCTTAAACTTCCTCCATAATTCTTTATTAAATCTAAAATCAATAACTATAATTTTACTAATTTTCTCATTCACTTTTATTTAACTTCCGGATTAATTTAATTATTAATCCCTTAATTTCTATAGTCGATGAATTATAACCATTAACCATGTACATATATATATATATATATATATATGAATATATCATAAATCTTATATTACCATGTAACAGTATTTAAATAATAATTATTTCTATACCTTTATCATCATTTAATGTACAATTTTATTGTACCATGAAGTTTCTTCTATTCTTCATAAATTATTTTTAAACGATTTATTTACTTTCAATTATGTTAATTCAACACAATTCATCACCATATTTGTACCGATTTAATTTACCAATTAAATCTCATCACATAACTTAAATCACATAAATATCACAAATGATTTAAACAACCTTAATAATTCTGTTAATTAAATTATTATTTAATTTTATTAAGGAAATCCGAAAATTCGGGTCCTCACAACTTCAAAATAAATGTCAAGTCATCCAAACAACACAAAGGGTCTGCCAGCTCGAATAATAGGTTTGAGCCATCAACGAGAAGGCACAAACAATAATAGACAAATAATGCCAACAAATAATATAAGAATACAAAACTTCCAATGAACTAATAGAAGCCATTCTATTCGAATACACCAAAGGGTACTGGTTCACCAAGTCAAAGATAAAAGTAGTTGGTGTTGACATCGTATCTTTAGGTTTTTTTTGAAGATGATGGATCCGATGATGAACCTAACAACAAAATGTACTTTTATAATTTTTTATGTAGGACAACTGTAATCTGTAAACTTTGCAATCAAATTAATACAAATGAAAAATTCTTTTTATTGATGTCTCGTAATCAATACAAATGAATCAAGCTAAATATTGACTATCATTCATAATATTCCTTAAGCCTTCCTGCATGTTAAGTGTTCTTTAATTCCGAACCATTCATATCTCATAGATGATAAGTCCCTGGCTTCAATACTTCAATAACTTCATAAGAATCTTCCCAATTAAGCATAAGTTTTCCAATATTTTGTGGTGCCGAAGCCGAAGCCTCCCGAGGAACTAAATCTCCCACTTCAAACCTCCTTTGTCAAACACTTTTACTATACTGTCGAGTAGTTTTTTGCTGATAAATTACCAACTTCAATATTGTAGCATCTCAAACCTTGTGCAACAAATCCAAATTAATCTGAAGCCCTTCATCATTATATATTTTCCTAAAGTTAGCCACTCGAAATGAAGGAGACCCTATCTCCACCAGGATAAGAGTCTCTGTCCCATAAGCTAGACGAAAAGGAGAATCCCCATTAGTAGTTTGAGGAGTAGTCTTATAAGACCATAGAACACTACGAAGCTCTTCAGGACATCTTCCTTTAGTTTCATCCAATCTCCTATTAATCCCATTGAACAGAGTTTGATTGGTAGCTTCCATATGACCATTTAACTGAGGCTGAGCGATAGAAACCTTTTGATTTTAAATATATAGATCTGCTAAAAACTGCTCGAGCTTAGACCCCATAAATTGTAGCCCATTGTCCGTCACCATCACCATCGGGATCTCAAACTTAAACACCATGAACCGAATCCTTAAAAAATTACATACAATCCTATTCAATGATATGTCGAAGGGATTTTAATTTTACCCATTTGGTCATATAGTCAATGACCATCATCACATATGCCAACTTTCCCCTTGCCTTGGGCATAGGCCCTAATAAATCAATTCTGCAAATAGAAAACAGGATCGAGGACAACACTAATGATAACTCTTTAGGGGCTGATGATGAATGGTGCTATTCAACTGACACTTCCAACACCTTTTTAATTACAAACTCTTTTGCATCTTGAAACATGGTTGGCCAGTAATAACCATGTTTGATCAAATTATAAGCTAACATCTTCGCTCTCATGTGATCTCCATAGATCTCCTCATGCATCTCCTAAAAAGCATAGTATGCCTCTGATAGGATAAGATAAATCAGTAATGGAAAGGAATAAGATCGTCGGTATAGATCCCCATTAATTAGGAAGAATTAGGGCTTCAGTACTTGATCCATTTTGCCAATACTTTGTCTGACAGACGCTTGTTTTCACTCAGATATTCAAAATAAGGTGTGAGCTAGTAATTTGACCTTCAATAGGTATCACCACCTTTTTTAGAATGCTGGGCTCTGATGAGTATGTTTTGTACCTATGAATTTATTATGCCAATCTTGATAATTTATAAGTTTTTATATGTTTTCTTTTACTTTTATATGTTTTTATTTTATTTTGTAGGATATTGGTCATGGGGCTTAGGAGTTATGGATTGAAGGTAAAATGATCAAGTTTTATTCTAAGGAATCAAATTGGTGCAAGGTATTGGACAAGCAGCATGTTGGAAGAAAAAGTTAGCAAGTTAACAGGCTTGGGGCGTTGTAACGCCGGATCAAGAAGGAAAAAAGAGTTGTAGCGCTACATTAACATTAATGTTACTGGGCAATTTCAGGTTTGGGCGCCGTAGTGCCCAAATATAATGTAACAACAGCGCTGTAGCACTTAAGCGTTTTTGAGTTTTTTGAAGCGGGACACTTTAGCGCCTCATACAGCCCAATTTTGGGAGCCGCAATGCGGTGTGTCAGGCAACCAAGGTGTAGTTCGCAAAATTTGTAACTTTTTTAACTCCTGGTTGGATTGGTTTCCCACATATGCTAAGGATTAGACTTGTAACTTATAAATACATAATGTGAGGAATATATAGAGGCTAAATATAAGTAATTAGGAGTAGTTAGGAGTGGAATATAGATTGAAGGATTATTATTCAGATCTGAAGGAGAATACATGCAAAGGATTATAAGAATTGAAGGCTACGATTGGAGATCGTGCTTCATAATCAGATTTTTATCTCTTTTCTCTATGTTTAATTTTTGTAATTTAAACGTGATGGATTATTTTATGGCGATTTGTTTTTTAGACATGGGATAAATTTCAATTAAGATTGCAATTGAACCCAATATGTAGTTTAAATTGATTTTCTTTCTTTTTTATTAACATCGTAGAAATTGGTTCATTATATTTTGTGCTTTAATGTTTAATTACTAATGGCTAGGCAATGAGCATGATAATATATATGAAATTGGGAGGTAGCTTATGGGTTTAGATTTGAATAAAATGACATGTGTTTGTGATATTCTTCTTTGGATGGAATTCATACACCTACATGCAATATGTAATCAATTAGAGAATCTGAGCTTAAAGAATCGTTGTTTAGTTTAAATCTCATAGGAATATAGTAATTTATTTAGGTATGATGTTCCTTTCTGATTCTATTCCCAGTGTGGTGGATTTAGAAGGGATATGTTTATTTGACCATCAAAAGAGGCTTATAAATACTAATAAATTATTAGTTAATAATTCATTGTGATTGTATAATTAAAATAAAAGTGAATAGATTTAAATGAAACATTAGGGGATATTGTGAACTTAAATAGTTTTCATCATTGTTATTAGAGTTGCGTAGTTGTTAATTTTAATTAATTTTTAATTTATAGTTTTAATTCAATTGTTTAAGTAAAATTAAATTGGTTAAACTTATCGTGTAAGACTCTACAGGGAAATTCAGTGATCAAAGAGTACCTCTTCGGGATATACAATATATATGGCGACCCGAATCCTTGATTCCCAAACTGGTTCAAATGTCAATTATTCTCTTTAGACTGTCTAGATTCTCCTAGTATTTATCCCTTTTAGATTAAGAATTGACCTAACTCAAGCTTTGGTTATAAGGTCACTATTTTTGAGCACTCGCCGTCTAAAAGGAGCCCTCGGTCATATTTGGGCCTTAAGTCCAAAGAACTTGAGGAGGAGCCCAATAATTCTAGACTTTAATGTTCTTGATCCTAAGTCTTGTAAATAAAATTAAGGAATATGAGCCAAAGTTAAGGCTATATTTCGTCAGCTCCTAATTTGGCTTGACCCAATAAGCCACGATTAGCCACGATTAAATATATTCTAACTTCCTTTGAACTTGGGCGGCCCCAAAGTATTTACCCTCTTGACGTTACTTGTCAACCAAGTATTAAGTAGTAGTATCCACAAAAGATTCCATCTCTTCATGGAAATATTGATCATTTCTTACAGGGACTCAAGAAAGGACAAATCCTTAGTTAACTCAACTAGGATCCTTCTTTCCTAATACGGTGTCGAAACTCTATAAATATAAGGTACGTGAGGTATAATAGATACACACAATATTATTATATTGGCTCTAAACTCTAATAATTCCACTGTCAATCGCTTTATTCTTCCAAACCTTGTACTAATTCTCACACCAGAGGGTTCTTTCCTACGGCTATTGTAGTTTGTTGCATTATTATACTAATTCTTCTAAGACCATCAAGTTTTCTTATTGGCCCCCTATCTTTCTGTTATTAGAGATACAATAAAATATTAGGGTATTTATTTCTTTTTAAGTAATACATCTAACCAAGATTCAACTTAGGCTGTGACAATAATCAATTTATCACATCACTTGAAACATGATGTAGGAGGATCTGAGTTCGAAGATTTTAATCAATTTATCACATCACTTGAAACATGATGTAGTGCCTTGATAACATCGAATTATCTGGAGTTAGGGGATCGACGCAAGCACTAATGGCTTCGGGCAAGTCCGACTTGCTTTGGGGTTAGAACATTATCCTCACATTTGACTTCAGAAATGATGTTGAGCTCATACCAGACTTCTTTAGAAATTATCCTGACTTCGGCATATTTTAAGTCTTGGCTTCGGGCATCTTATTCTCCTTGGTTTATTTTTCTTGGGTTATTTTTTTGTAGTTGATTTTTTTTCCTTTTATGATGATATTTTATTTTTAGCACATAAGTCTAAGTCCTTTTTATAGTACTAATTTTTGTAAATCATTTATGTTATTTCATGGCATAATTTTATGAGATGTCAGTATTGTATTCACGTACTGAACGTGGGATGATTATAGGACCAGCTATGTGACATATCTCTAGGGATTTGGTAAAGTTTATTACACAACATACTTTTAGGAATGTCAAGATTCCACGCGTTATTATATGAGCAAAGTTATTTGTTGTTGCCCAACAATAATTTAGCTATATAACCCGGCTTATGGGTTAACAAGAGAACTTTTTGTTTTAATAATATTGAAGCTGATGAATAAATAATTTCTTTATGTTTCATTTGGGCTTTTCTTTTGTTCCTTTGCCTGTAAATTTATATGTTTACCTAGCCCGCAGAATAATTGTTATCCCCCCAGTATTAGTTGGTATCAGAGCATCAAACATCTCCCTGGGGTTAATACTTATCAGTTTCAATGGCTAGTGGTCGTGGCTGTCGTGTATAGGTTCGGGCTAAGGAAGTCCCACACTATGATCGTAATGTTCAGGACGTGATGATTATAGATTTGCAAAGACAATTTGCAAAGTTAATTCGGCGTCTAACAACACATGATCTAGGTTGACGTGGGCAAGTTCTAGTTGAGCAAGTCCCGCACCTTTATCGTGATAAGGATGATTAAGAATTCAAGTCCAGTTTTAAGAACCCTTAGCACTGTAAGGATTAGTTTTGGGAATGACGTGATCTAAATGATCATTATCGAGATCTAGGTTTTAAGGTGGAGCTACTGAAGTGTTTTGGGATGTTGCAGGCTGAGGGATTTATCGATTATAATGGAGCGTATTTTTGAATACAAGGAGGTTTCAGATAGTGTTAGGGTAAAACTGGTGGCCATTAAACTTAAGGGCCAATCATACTTGGTGGGAGCAGTTGAGGCGTTCATAGGAAAGGCAAGGCAAAGCTAAAATCACGGATTATGAGATGATGAGGGAAAAATGCAGAGCCACTTTCTTCCTTTTAGGTACACTTAATCATTATTCAAGTGACTGCCGTTATTGTGGCAAGAAACTAGATTCGTTGATGAATATACAGAGGAATTTTACCAATTAATATCCCATAAAGATTTGTTTGAAATAGAGGAACGACTAGTTGCAAGGAATTTGGGAGGACTACGGCAACCTTTGCAGGATGTTCTCAGTCTTCATTCGATTTAGACTATTTTTTAAGCTTACCAGTGAGCACATGATGTGGAGAAATAGTAGAGCAGGCGACCGGTAATGAGGAATAATCCAAACAATATATCTGCACCCCCTCTATAACCTCATTCTACACCGTAGCAACAACAACGTAATCCAAATTCAAGTATAAAATGCTTTAGATGCAGAAAGCAAGGGCATAAAGCATCAGAATATAGGAAACTTTCCACAATCATAAGGGAAAAAACCTACTGATTGAGGAACATATGGTAAATAAGGCAAAAGAGTTTTGAGAGCTTGTATATGATGAATATAATGAGGATGAGGTGTTGTATGGTGATGGGCAGGAGACTTTAGTCATTCACAAGAGTCTATTGACTCCTAAAGTTGATTTCTGGAGATGATTGGTTGAGAACTAATATATTCCATACGACCTACACGGTGGTAGATAAAGTATGCAGGTTGATCATTGATAGTGGTAATTGTGAGAAAGTAGTGTTTGAAGAAGTTGTCCAAAAATTGTAGTTGAAGATGGATTAACATCCCAAGCCCTATAAGTTGATATGGTTGAATAAAGGCAATGAGGTGGTAGTAGACAGAAAGTGTTTGGTATCCTTTTCTACTGGTAAGAAATATTTTGACAATGTTTGGTGTGATGTGGTATCTATGGATTCATGCCATGTGTTGTTGGACATTGGCAATATGACCGAAGTGTTATTCATGATGGTCGAAAGAATACATATTCCCTTAGTATAAAACGGAAGAAGGTGGTGTTAGCACTTCGACTGGAAAAAATTAGTTTGCCACATACCGTTAATGGTACGACCCTACTGTCCATGTTTAAATTTGTAAATGAAGTCTAGCATGAAGGTGTGGTATATGATTTGCTTCCTTGTGGGAAAAGTACAACTGATGGAAATGTTGAAGTACCAACTGATGTGTAAAAGCTGCTGATAGAGTTTGCCGACCTGATGCCTGAAGAGTTTCCCCTAGACTACCACCAATGAGGGACATTCAACATTAGATTGATCTTATCCCAGGATCAAGCTTATCAAACTGACCGGCCTACCAACTCCGTCCTAAAGAGTCTGAATAGCTACAAATGCAAGTAGTGAAATTGTTGAAGAAGGGCTACATTCGTGAGAGTATGAGCTCATGTGCAGTACTATCTCTGTTAGTGCCGAAGAATGATGGATCATCAAGGATGTGTATTGATAGCAGGGCGATCAACAAAAATATGGTAAAGTATTGATTTTCAATTCCTCGCTTGGACGACATGTTGGATCAGTTATCCAGAGCAAAGGTCTTCTTAAAGATTAACCTAAAGAGTGGATACCACCAAATCAAAATTAGGCCTAGAGATGAGTGGAAGACAGTGTTCAAGACGCAACATAAATTATATGAGTGGATGGTCAATCCTTTTGGTCTTTCGAATGCCCTTAGTACATTCATGAGGTTTATGCATAAGGTACTGCGACCTTTCATAGGGAAGTTTGTAGTTGTTTACTTTGATGATATTGTCATATACAATCTAACATGAGAAATATATCATGAACACCTCTGAGCTGTGTTTGATGTGTTGTTAAGGAACGTTTGTTTGTTAACCAGGTTCACGACTTTAGTAACCTTCTTTGGCTTCATTATTTCTATCAAAGGTGTACATGATGATCTGTCAAAGATTGATACAATCCTGGTGTGGCCTATGCCGAAGACCTTACATAACATCAGAAGTTGTCATGGATTGGCTTCCTTATATCGTTGGTTCATCAAAAACATTAGCACTTTAATTGCACCTATCACAGAGTGCCTTAATGGGCATGAGTTCGAGTGGTCCGAAAAGGCCAAAGCAAGCTTTCAACTAGCTAAGCAGAAGATGATCGAAGCACTGGTATTGGTACTGTCAGACTTTGAGAAAGTCTTTGAGGTAAATTATGATGCATCGGGAGTTGGCATTGGTGGCATTTTGAGCCAGTCGGGTCGGCCAGTAGCTTTCTTCAGCGAGAAATTATCAGGGTCAAAGAAGAACTGTCTCACTTACGATATAGCGAGAATTCATTCTTTTCCCTGATTATAAAGCCATGAAATACATAAATAGCCAACACAAGCTGAGTCAAATACATGCTAAATGGGTGGCGTAGTTACAGGAGTTTAGTTTTACACTAAGGCATTAATAGGGAAGTCTGAATCGCGTTGTCGATGCACTTAACGGGCATGCCTTACTCCTTATCACCATGTTTAGCAAAGTTATAGGGTTTGAGACCTTTATTGACATGTATAAATCTGATATTTCCTTCAGAAAGATAGTTCGGGAGGTAAATGAAGGTCAATAACATGAAATTGTTTTTCATAATGGTTATATGTTTCGGGGCTTACAGTTGTGCATTCCAGATTACTTACTTTGGCATTAGATAGTTAATGAACTTCACAACGAAGGTCATTTCGGGCGAGATGAGACATTGGTCTTGATTTCAGCTAACTACCATTGGCCAAAGATATCCAGCGACGTTTTCTCATCATGTGGAGCGATGTTACATATGTCAGAGGTCTAAGGGAGCTCTTACCAATGCAGGACTATATATTCCCATACCTGTTACTGAAGTTCCGTGGTTTAGTGTCAGCATGGATTTTGTGTTGTGTTTACCCCGAACCCCAGAGGGCTATAAAATCTATTTTGGTTATGGTTGATCATTTCTTTAAGATGGCCCATTTTGTCGCTTATCGAAAGACAATTGATGCTAGCTCGTTTTTAACGAACAAGATTGCTAGGTATATTGTTTGGCCCAACATTTTTAACTAGTTTAATTATATACTAGCCCAATTATCTAGCCCAGTGACTTACCCAAAGTTTGAATTTGGTGTGGGGCCCACATGGATGCTTATATATATATATATATATATATATATATATATATATATATATATATATATACAGAAAAATGAAATTAAACGGCTAAATTAGGCAGCCCCTTTACGGGGAGATGTAGAGCTCTTTTTGGTTAAATAAAAAGTAACATTTGCTTTGTAAAAAGGTGTAAGAAGCATGGTGCTTTGGTTAGGCAAAACTATTACTTACATATATTGTAAGTATAGGTTTTGTAAGATTAGTTAATTTGAATTATAATACCAACACTTACTAGGTCTAAGTCATTTTAACATTAACTAAGTTCATTCTATAGAGAAGACATAGAGAAGTTAGAGAAAAGTAGAGAAAATACTTGTTCTTGAGAGTAAGTGAGAGCTTGGAGTGCCGCCATTATTAGGCAGCTGCGTAGGAGGCGTTGATATAGCTAAGCTCCATAATAATAAGAAGGAAGAACAAGATATTGCACCAAAGAAGGTTTAAAAGTTTTCAAACACTAGCTTAGTTACTTTTCTTTAAACTTTTAGTTTATGTTATAAACATACTTGGTTATGGGAGTTTTTTTGTGTTGATGATAATGATGGATCAAAAGGTATAAGGATGGTTATGATGGATTTTGTATGGTCAATGTGTGTTTTGGTGCATAGATATGTAAGCTAGAAGCATACATGTAAGAAATCATGGTTTTCGAAAAACCCTAACACCAAATTGATTTTTTCGGCATTTATAACTCACTGTGGTTAAAGTATTTTTAAGATTCATAAGTTAGACATCGATCTATGAATTTTCTAATAAATGCAAGTTGAACAAATGAAAAATCATAAGGTTTCAATTTATGCTGATTTTTCTACCAAAACAGTCTAGTTGCTGAAAAAGTAAAAAATAATATGTCCAAAAGTTTTGTCCATTGTTTTAGGCTAGTTAACTTATCTTAAAAATTAAGCCCTTTTGTATTCTAATATTTTACTATATAAAGAAGGTTTAGTCCAAAAATGAGCACAATCCGATTTCAGATGAGTGAGTTATGGTCGATCGAATATTTAGGTTTTAAAAATTAAAATAGTTAAATCTAGAGTTGTATAACTCCAATGAGGCTGGAAATTATATTGGAAAAACATACTGACATAAGGTAGCTATATTTTAAAGTTAATAATTTTTGGATAAAAACTCGATATGTGAAAAAATATTACAATTTTAAGCATATGAGGCCTTTTTAAAAATAGCAATTAACGCTAAAATATTAAGGGGAAAATAGTTTATTCTTGAAATAAAATATACTAAGTGAGCCCAGAATGAAAAAATAATAATAAGGTGTTTCAGTATTTTTAATAAATAAGTTAAGCTAATAAAATTAATAATGTTAATTGAAAGACTAACCGAAAAGTGATATAAAATAATTTTTTCAACTTATACGCGTTAAATATGGATTAAGAAGACTAAGTAAAGGTAAAATGGTTATTTTATATTTATATTATAATAATGATGTAACGTATCAATTGAGTGGAATTACGGTTAAAGATTTAATTACAGGCTTAAGTTACGGTTATTTACCAGTAATGTGTTGTAATAGTTAATAAATAAGTTATTAAATAAATCTTTATGGATATTGTAGTTAACCATTTGAAAGAAAATATTAGTGTGTTTAAGGACGTCGCAACAAATTCAGGCAAGTTCCCTAACTTGTTGCATGTAATTTATTTTGTAGCGAGTTTTCTCACCCCACAAGATTTATACTCTTCACGAAAATCATAATCACTAACATATAATTCCTTACTTTTCTCAAAACCAAGTAACTTAGTATCAAGAGTATTTAACAACACATACCTTCGCGATAGAGCATCTATCATAATATTCTCCATACCTTGCTTATATCGAATGACATATACAAATCTCTCAATAAAGTATTTGTCACGATGTTCAATTTGTGCCGACCCTTCAAGTACTTCAATGACTCATGATCTGTATGATTAACTAATTTTGTAGGCCGTAGGTAGTGCTGTCACGTTTCTAAGGCTCTAACCAATTTGTACAACTCTTTGCCGTAAGTAGGATAGTTAAGAACTGCCCCACTCCACTTCTCACAAAAAATATTTCACCGATTTGCCTTCTTGAATCAATACCGCTCCAATCCCTAAACTTGAAGCATCACATTCAAACTCAAAACATTTTAGTAAAATTAGATAAAGCAAGTAAAGGAGCATTAGTTAATTTATATTTAATTAATTGAAATGCATTCTCTTCCTCATCTCCCATTTGAACCCCACACTCTTCTTGATGACCTTGCTTAAAGGCACAGTAATGCTGTTGAAATCCCTTAAGAATCATCGATAAAAACTCGCAAGTCCGTGAAAACTTTGGAGTTGACTCACATTCGTAGGGCTTGACCATTCTTGGATTGTATGTATATTTCCTTCGCCCCTTATATTCCCTGGAGCTAAAAACAAAACCAAGGAAAACAACTCTATCCGTGCAAAATGTGCATTTATCCATATTAGCAAATAACTTCTCTTTCCTAAGTACATCTAAAATAGATTTTAAATGTATTACATGATCATCCAAGTTTTTTCTATAAATTAAAATATCATCAAAGTAAACAATACAAAAATCCTAATGAAAGAATGAAAAACATGGGTCATTAATCTCATGAAAATACTAGTTGCATTAGTTAATCCAAAAGATAAAACTAACCACTCATATAAACCATATTTCATTTTGAAAATAGTTTTCCGCTCATCACCCTCTTGCATTCGAATTTGACAATATCCACTTTTCAAATCAATTTTATAAAATATACAAGATCCATGCAATTTGTAACGTCCCCAAATCTAGGTCTTCTAAACCTCGAGTCTGGTACGTCACGATACAACTCCTGTCTTCACATTTTCAATATTCAACCATAGAATAATTAAAAAAAAACCTCACTTTAATACCAATAAATACATACATTTCTTCCCATTCCAGAATTCACAACCTTTACTAAATGTTATTACATTTGTAGATCATCTTGATCTATATTATTCATCTCAACTTATATACAATATGTTTCATTTCGTTACATTTATTAAGAGTATTCACGAACTCACAATCTAGAACTAGTTATTTCTCTAGATAATATGCTTTAACTATACATCTACTAAATATAACATCAACAATCCTCTAGTGTCATTACAGGCTATGTAATAAGTCATTTTAAGGTTTAGCAATATTGGGTATAACTGTTTCTAAAGGTTCCCATCAGTACATAAGTTTATTTCTAACGCGGGAGTCTTCAGCACTAGTTCAGACTGCAAGTACTTTTGTTTAACATGCATTCCTCCAATCACTGTCCTCAATGTAAAGTAAAATGCACAAATAAATAAATATATATAAAAAAAATCAAATCAAATATGATTTCTTGGGTTGTCTCCTGAACAATGCCTTTGATTAATGTCATTGGCTCGACTCAGTCCTTCCTTCTTAATCCCAGTAAACTAGATCTGTCAACTCCACACATACAACATTCTCGGCTTGAAAACGTTCATAAAAATGTCTAAGTGGATGCCCATTCACCTTGAATACTTTTCCTATTTTTGGGCTTTGAAGCTCAACTGCACCATATGTAAAGACATTAGTAAGAACAAAATGACCAACCTAACGAGAATCCAACTTACCAAGAGATAACTTAAGTCGTGAGTGATAAAGTTTAGAAATCCTCTTGTCATGAAAAGCCTTTGTCATGTGCTTGTATATTTTAGAGCTTTCATACGCCTCATTTCTTAATTCATCTAGCTCTTGTAATTGCAACTTCCTATGTCCTCCTGTTTCTTCCACGTCCAAGTTATATTGTTTAGTTACCTAAAAAGTCTTGTGCTCCAATTCCACAAGTAAGTGACAAGGTTTACCAAATATCAGCCTATAAGGTGACATACATATAGAAGTCTTGTAAGCAGTCCTATAAGCCCAAGGTGCATCATCTAACCTTAAACTACAATCCTTTTCGATTATGTATGACTACTTTCTCCAAAATAGATTTGATTTCATGGTTGGACACCTCATCTTGGCTATTGCTTTATGGATGATACGATGTAGAAACCATATGCATCACATTATATTTCTTGAATAGTGCTTCTAACATCATACTGTAAAAATGTGTTCATTTATCATTGATGATTGCCCTTGGAGTGCCGAACCTGACAAATATGTTAGACTTGACAAAATCTGTAACAACTTTAGAATTATCAGTTCGTGTGGTTTTAGTTTCCACCCATTTGGAAACATAATCAACAGCCAGAAGAATATAAATATTACCAAAAGACACAGGAAATGGTCCCATAAAATCATTACCTCAAACATAAAAAATGTCAACAATTAGAATAGGTATTTGTGGAATTTGATTCCTACTTGAGATATTACATGTTCTTTGATAATTTTCACATGATTTACAAAATAAGTAAGAGTATTTAAAAATATTCAGCTAATAAAAACCACATTCCTAAACCTTATGAGATGTTCTTTTAGGTCCAAAATGTCCTCCACAAGCATAAGAGTGACAAAAAGTTAGAATAGAAAAAAATATCACTATTAGGTACAGATCGTCTAACTATTTGGTCAGTACAAAATTTCCACATATATGGGTTATCCCATACATAATATTTTACCCCACTCTTAAGCTTTTCTTTCTAAAATTTAGAAAATCCGCTTGGTAGATAAGCACTCACTAAATAATTCATAATATTAGTATATCAGGGTGCAGCTCTATCAATTGAAAATAAATGCTCATATGGAAAAGAATCTTGCAATGGTAGTGCTTCCTCATCTTTAATTAGCTTACTCAAGTGATCCGCCACCAAGTTGACCACTCATTTCTTATCTCTAATTTCTAAATTGAATTCTTGTAATAGCAAAATCCATCAAATGATCTTAGGTTTGGATTCCTTCTTGGTTAGAAATACCTGAGAGCAGCATAGTCAGAATAAACTACAACTTTAGTACCAACCAAATGAGATCTAAACTTATCCAAAGCAAACACAATAGATAAAAGTTATTTTTAAGTGGTAGAGTAGTTAATCTGAGCGGCATTCAAAGTTCTAGAAGCATAGTAAATAACATGAACAACTTTGTCAATTCTCTGGCCCAAGAAAACCTCTACTGCATAGTTGTTTGCATCATACATGATTTCAAAAGGCAACTTCCAATTTGGTGGTTGAATGACTGGTACAAAGATCAATAACTTCTTCAATTTGTTGAATGCCTCCTTACACTCATCATCAAAATGGAATTTCACATCTTTTTGTAGTAACTTACACAATGGCAACGCTATCTATTAGAAGTCCTTGATAAATTTGCGATAGAAACCTATATGACCAATAAAAGAACGAATCTCCAACACACTTACAGGGTAAGGCAAAGTGGTACTAATTTCTATCTTAGCTTTATCTACTTCTAATCCTTTAGCTGAAACTACATGTCCAAGCACTATATATTGCTCTACATAAAATGACATTTTTTTCCAACAAAGAACAAGATTAGTTTCTAAGCATTTATCTAACACACGACTTAAATTATCTAAGCATGCATCCAAAGTATCACCATGTATTGTGAAATCATCCATAAATACTTCAATGCAATTTTTAAAACGATCAGATAATATACTTACCATGCATCTCTGAAAAGTACCTGGTGCATTGCAAAGTCCAAAGGACATTGTACGAAATGAAAATGTAGCAAATGGACATGTAAATGAAGTCTTTTTTCTGATTCTTCGATGCAATCACAATCTGGTTGTAGCCTGAAAAATCATCGAAAAAATAATAATAAGTATGACCAGTTAGTCTTTATAGCATTTGATCTATAAAAGGAAGAGAAAAATGATCTTTTCTAGTTATAGCATTCAATTTTTGATAATCAATACATACTCTCCATCATATTTGCATACATGTGGGCACCAACTCATTATTATCATTATGAATCACAGTTGTACCAGATTTCTTTGGAATGACCTGCACTGGAATTACCCATTGATTATTTGAGATAGGATAGATTATGCCTGTATCGAGCAATTTTATAACCTCTTTTTTTATTACCTCCATCATGGGTGGATTCAATCTTCTTTGAGCACCTCTCGTTGGTTTAGCTCCTTCTTCTAAGAGAATACGATGCATACACACAGCCGGGCTTAAACCTTTAATGTCTGCGATTGTCCAACCAGAGACTGTGATGTGGTCCCTCAAGACTCTAAGCAGTTCGTCTTCTTGAACTTTGGTTAGATTATTGGCGATGATTACTGGCAATGTATCCTCCTTCCCTAGGTATGCATACTTTAACTGGGTCGATAACGGCTTCAATTCCAATGTAGGAGCCAGCACAATATAAGGTAACAATTTTTGATGAGTTACTGGTAATTAAATAGACGAAACTGCATACTTATCTAAAATTTTTGGTAAAAAATGTAATGCAGCTATTGTATCATTTAATTATGAAGTCTGCTCAATTTCTTCTTCTTTGTCCAAATCCAAGCTATTTATGATAACAACTTCCAAAGTTTCCTTATACATGTTATCGAAGGATTTCTACACCAAAGAGTCAATGACATTAATAGCAAAAACATGATTAATTTCCCTAGGGTACCTCATGGCCTAATATATATAGACCTAAATCTTTTCTCCATTAAATTCCATGGCCAAGGTCCCACTGTGAGCATCAATCATAGTTCATGTTATTTTCAAGAATGGCCTCCCTAGCAAGATATAAGCAGGATTTAGAGATGTATCATCATCCATATCCACTATGTAAAAATCTATAGGAAATATAAGCTCATTCACTTGCACCAATACATTCTCAATTACCCCCTCAAGGTAAGTGTTAGTACGATCAACTAATTGAATAATAACACAAGTTTGTTTCAAATGACCTAAATTTAAAGAAGCATAAATAGATAATAGCATGACATTAATAGATGTTCCTAAATCTAGCATATCTTTTTCAAATCTTGTATTACCTATTTTGTATGGAATGATGAACATACCTAGATCTTTACATTTAGGATGCAATATTCTTTGGGGAACTGCCAAGACATTTTCTCCAACAGTCACTTTTTCATTATCCTTTAACTTTCTCTTATTTGTGCTTAGTTCTTTTAAAAATCTTGCATACCTTGGCACTTGCTTGATTGCACTATTAAATGAATATTTACCTCAACCTTCTTAAAGGTTTCCAGAATCTCTTTCTCTCGCTCATCCTTCTTTGAATTTTTAAATTCCTAGGATGAAAAGGTAAAAGGTTAGTTTTAAGCAGAACAGTAGGGTTAGGTATTACCTTTGGTATTTTTGCTTCCTCTTTAGCACTATCCTCGTCAAGTTTTAAGGTAGCTTTTGGTGAATCCAACTCCTTCCCACTCATCAAAGTTATAACACTTGTTTTTTCTCTCGGTTTGGCCACTGTTTGACAAGGTAACTTCCCTGAACCTTGAGAGTCTAATTGTCCAACTTTGGTAGCTAATTTTGTATGGAATGGTGAACATACCTATATCTTTACATTTAGGATGCAATTTTCTTAGGAGAACTGCCAAGACATTTTCTCCAATAGTCACTTTTCATTATCCTTTAACTTTCTCTTATTAGTGCATAGTTATTTTAAAAATCTTGCATACCTTGACACTTGCTTGATTGCATCTATTAAATGAATATTTACCTCTACCTTCCTAAAGGTTTCCAGAATCTCTCTCTCTCTCGCTCATCCTTCTTTGAATTTTTTAGATTCCTTGGATAAAAAAGTAAAGGGTTAGTTTTAAGGAGAACAGTAGGGTTAGGTATTACCTTTGGTATTTTTGCTTCCTCTTTAGCACTATCCTCGTCAAGTTTCAAGGTAGCTTTTGGTGAATCCAACTCCTTCCTACTCCTCAAAGTTATAACACTTGCTTTTTCTCTCGGTTTGGCCACTATTTGACAAGGTAACTTCCCTGAACCTTGAGAGTCTAATTGTCCATCTTTGGTAGCTAATTTTGTATGGAATGATGAACATACCTAGATCTTTACATTTAGGATGCAATTTTCTTTGGAGAACTGCCAAGACATTTTCTCCAACAGTCACTTTTTTATTGTCCCTTAACTTTCTCTTATTAGTGCATAGTTCTTTTAAAAATCTTGTATACCTTGGCACTTGCTTGATTGCATCTATTAAATGTATATTTACCTCTACCTTCCTAAAGGTTTCCAGAATCTCTTTCTCTTGCTCATCCTTCTTTGAATTTTTTAGATTCCTAGGATGAAAAGGTAAAGGGTTAGTTTTAAGCATAACAGTAGGGTTAGGCATTACCTTTGGTATTTTTGCTTCCCCTTTAGCACTATCCTCGTCAAGTTTCAATGTAGCTTTTGGTGAATCCAACTCCTTCCCACTCCTCAAAGTTATAACACTTGCTTTTTCTCTCGGTTTGGCCATTGTTTGACAGGTTAACTTCCCTGAACCTTGAGAGTATAATTGTCCAACTTTGGTAGCTAATTGGCTTATTTGATTCTCCAAACTATGGATGAAAGTCCTTGTCTCTTTATAAAATTACAATGTTTGGGTCATGAATGCTTTAAACGTATCCTTCAAAGATGTCCCAAAATTTGTAAGTGTTGCTTGTCTCGGTGGGTATTAATGCTAAGGTTGTTGGAATCCTTGTCTCCTGCTTGGAAAAGTATTTTGTGGTGGTGGGGGCCTATTTCCTCCATAGCCCAGGTTGAGATGATCCCTCCATCCTGTATTATAAGTGTTGGAGTATGGATCATATCTGTGTTGAGGTTATCGTTAGAAGTTTCTTATTGCATTGCCTTATTGTGTGGTATCATCGTCTTACATTATGGGGCAAGCATCTATACTACGATCTGACGACAAACAAATCCCACAAGTCCTGATAACTATTGTAGTTCCAGTAGTCAATTGACACACCATAACAGTTAAATAAAAAAGTTGTCATTCCATATTGCACGAGCTAATTTCATTCAATCTTTTTGGTGTATGGTCCATTCTAGTTCCATATTATTGTGAATTGGACGCCATGTTCGTAATTAGATTCTTTGTAGCCTCTAGAGTCTTATCTACTAATGCTCCTCCACTCGCAGCATCGATCATACTCCTATCCATTGGTAATAATCCTTAATAGAAGTACTGGATTAGGTGTTGATCATCAATTTGGTGTGGTGGACAACTCTAGCATAACTTTTTAAATCTTTCCCAATACTCATAAAGAGTTTCTCCACTGAACGGTCTAATGGCTTATATCTCCTTCCTAATGTTAGCGACTCTTAAAGAAGGAAAATACTTCTCCAATAATAGCATTTTCATATCATTCCATGACTAAATTGATCCTGAAGGAAGATAATATAACCAATCCTTTGCTAAATCCGCCAATGAGAAGGGAAAAGCCCTTAGCTTGATATGCTCTTATGAAACTCCTTGTGGTTTCATGGTATAACATACCAATTGGAACTCCTTTAGATGCTTGTATGGATCTTAACCTGTAAGACCACGGAAAGTAGGTAAAAGATGAATTAGTCTAGATTTAAGCTCAGAAACAACATCTAAAGTAGGATAATCAATACATAATGGTTGTTGATGCAAATTTGGAGTAGCTAACTCCTTTAAAATCCTATTAGCCATCTTTTCTTTGTCTGTATTGCTGGTGAATTATATAGTAGTTCAAGTGCTATGTTAACACCTAGTGATGGAACAAAAGTGTATTCTAAATCTGCAGTTATGCTTCTTGCTCAATGAGTCTATTTGCTTAGTCGATTTGCAGTTTTCTCAATCTCTAGATCAAAATTTAACTTACCTGATTGAAAGGATCAAGTCATAAACTAAAAAGAAACAAGGAATAAATAAAAACAAAATAAATACTCCCCAGTAACAATGCTAAAATTTGGGAAGCTGCTGTTATGCTACCAAAATTAAAACCTTACTTATACTCTATGAACACAAAATTCAGTATAGTGACAAGAAAGAATCAATTCCATAGAGAGCACTATTGTTTTGAATTTATCATAATATTTCTAACAGTAAATGAAAGCAAATAATAAAGAGGGGTTTCCAATTAATTATTATTAACTAAATAAGCAAAAGTAAATTAATAAGACTAACCAATAAAGTAAAAACTTCAGTTCTTCAGTTCAACCTCACCCTTACAATTTATTATCAACTAATTATAATATATTTCTATCATCCATGAAACTAATAACCCTAGGCAACAATAAGCTCTGCTACCTAAAATTTTTCTTTAATTGCAATCTAACAAAACAAGCTCTTCATTTGATTCTAACCATTATACAGCCTAGAACAAGCTTTCTAAATTTAATATAATGGAATCATTAATCACAAGAAAATTACATTATTCTAAGAACCAATCTCATAAGCTCGGACTGTTTAACGTATATCACGATAACCATAGCAATAAACAAAAGTTTGACCACAATTAAATATCACTATTTACTACCAACGATTAGGAACAATATCAATTACACGTAATATAATTTCTAAATATAGCAATTGATAATAATTTGATCAATCTAATGAGCTCTAATCAAACCAACAAAATTTAATATCAAAAAGCAATTAGCACTAATTATCACGAATAATTTCATATAAGGAAGAATAAATAATATTACTGAATTGATTTAACCATTAACTGCAATTGGGTTTGAAATCCCTTAGAAATGAATTGAAAAATTTAGCCTGACATGCTCTAAATAGTAATTTCTATAAATGAATGAATTACAAAGCTTTAATGTTTATTTATACTAATCTATAAAATCATACTCCTACAATTGATAGGAAACTTGATTATAATGGAAATTTTAACCAACTATGAAAATAAAGTTATAATTTGAATCAAAGTTGCTCAAAATCGCGTGGTCAAACCCCGGGTTGACTTTTTTAGAATTTGCTCACTGTGCTGGGGCACAATCTTTAACATTAAACATCTCGTCGGGGCGCAGTCACGCGACCCGGGGCTCATTCTGAACACGTCGTTTGCGAATTCTTCCCAGTCCAACTTTGTCGGGACATAATGTTCCTTCACAAACCCTTCGTCGGGGCGTAATCATTGTTCCCTAGTTAAATTTTGTTGACTTTTTTCCATTTTGCTTATTTCTACATTTTTTTCCTACAAAATCAATTTAGAATAGTTAGTAAGTGTAATTAAACACAAATAAATTGTAAAAACTAAGAATTAAGGGATAAAAACATAATAAAAATCATTCTTATCCACCATTGAGTTGTCATTTATCAAATCACATAGGACATTCTCTCATTTTACTAGAAGTAGTATATTTTTTGTTGATTATTCACATATCTCCATGTACAACTTTCCCAAGCATACCCTTTGATAAACCCTAAAAGTCTTAAAGAATATGTCAAAGCATAACTCGTCATACACAAGATACTATGATGATCTCAAGTCCAATGATCACTGGTATTACTATCACATAAGGAACTCCTATTGACAGACAAGTAAAACTTCATTATGTGTTCCTTGAGCGAGTCACAATCACTGAACTAATTCTCTAATAAGCACCCACATACTTACTTTAGTGTCTTTACACAAATGATTATGAGATCAATTGTCATCTTCATAAGAGTAAACATAGTATGTACTAATCTGTCTAGATTTACTAATCCACTTGTTAGTGATACCACAAATATGAATAATTTTAGTTTTGAGTTATCTAGAATTTGAATCTCATTAGCATGATTCTTATCATGGTTCTAAATGTATTGCTAAAAAACTATGAGTTTATCACAATTAATTCAACAATTAAATATGGATACATAAAATGTCTTTAAATAAATACATTTTTTTATTAATAAATGAAATAGATTACAAAGTATATGCTACATCACATCAAATATGATTAGCTTGTGTACATTCTACTTTCATTTATTATACTTCACAATTATTGTATATTGTTAAAGTCCCGAAAAGTTAATTCTTTTTCATTCATGATATATCTTCATTTTTTATTTAAATTTAGTGAGCAAAGTAGTTGCTCACCCTTCCTATGTCATGAATATTTTTCAGCCAAGGCCGAGTGCTCTATGAAGGACAAAAACAAAGGAAATGCAAACGAGTAGAATTTGTAGAAGCGATTGTTGTTGTTATTATTAATATATTTTGTGTAGCTTTAAATCTTTTGTTTTGTGAAATAGCTGCGATGTATTTAAGGTTAGTGAAACCTGGGATGCTTGTACGGTTTTTAAAGAATAAATTATGTATTTTTCGCTAGATATTGAAGATTAAGTTTATGGATATTGTTTAAGTGTTGGATTGTGAGCACTGAATCCGAGGTGTAATGGATCCAAATTTGGGGGCGTCACAGGTAGCATCACCATTGATCATCATAAGAAACCATCATCATATTGTGGATATCAAAAAGTAACAAGCCGAATACCAAATTGGTCTTAACTACTAATGAGTTTATGGCAAATTAGGGTTAGGATTTTAAAGGATTGATACATGATGGCATGAAAGAGATGTTGGGTCACACAACGACAATGGTTAAATCATGAATTAGAGGTTGTGTTGGTGACTATGACACTTGTAGACAGGGTTGTCAATTGCGGCGAATTTCACAATAAATGTAGGAGAAACTTGTCGCCATTAATGGCGATGACAGGATCTACGATGACGAAGGAAGAAGAAAATTAGTGACATAAGTGTTTGGGATGTCGTTTGGTGTAAGGTGCAGGACACCATTATTTCTACTACTACGCGAGATGGGGGAGGCAGTTATAGAGGAGCAATGGTGGGGTTGTATTGAGTGATCAGGGAAGAAGATGATTTTTTTTTTTTTGAGAAACTAATTATTCTTTGACTTTAATTAGTGTTTAGGTGGTTGTTTAAGCATACTTTATATTTTTTATTTGTTTCCTACATATAAACATTAAAAAAATGAATTTTTGCTTGTTACCCACTTGCATAATTTTATTTATTTATTAATATAAAAATTGTACTCAAATGTTCACATCATCATATACATTAGCCACGTAAGCAACACCGTTAGTTTTTAAAACAAAAAATTAAGAAATCACTAGTTTGAAATATAATTGTTAGTTAAACAATGCGAATGTAACAAAAATAGGAAATAAAAATATACTAAAAAAGTTGTATTTTGTACGTCCATTTGAGTCGAAAAAATATATTCAAATGAGAATATTTTAAATATTTTCTTCAAATTAGTTATTACTGTTAATATAAATTGCCTTTATGTTAGGTTGGGATTAGTTGTATTTAGAAGTATGTTAGTTTGGGGTTAGCTGTATTTCGGAGTATTTTAATTTTTTTAATGAAGTCAAATCATATTTGAATACTTTTTGAGTTTAATTATGAGTTTGGTGATACTTGATGTAAAACAAGTGTAATTTACCAATATATTTACACGACCAAATGGTAGAAAACAGTGATGACCCACTCGGAGTCATGGACGGGTCGGGTATTCCAGCAAATTTTGGTCAGAATCTATTTTCAGGGGACTAAATTAAATAAAATTAATTATTTCATGTAATAAATTGTAAGCTCAAATATTTTAGGGACTGAATTATAAATTTAATGATACTTAATTTAACATACGTGTAATTAACCCATTTTTCAATTAGGCCATGATAATATATTATAGGGGAACACTAATACACTATTTCACAAGTGCTTTGATATTTTTATATGATTTTTTATTTTCCCCTCGCAGTAAATTATGTAAGCAAAGAGCCTCGTTTAGCTTGACTTGGAACTTTTATGGTGTTGTCCACTTCGCCGTAGAAGAATAAAATACCCGAACTTTGAACTTGCCAGTAGGTACAACTTTCAAGCGTTTTATTATAATATCGTAATCTTTCCTCATTCCACATGATAATGAATTAAAAATAAGAAAAACAAAACAACTACCTATTATCTATTTGCTTTAGAATTTATTCTTCAAATTTATAAATTCTCATAGAAAAATGATATATGATTTTATGTAACGACACTTTTATTGTCAGTTGCATGGGTAAAAATGAATGACAACTTTTTTTATCATGGAATGATAATTTTTTACAAATATAACTCGACATAAAACTTTTACAATACATAACAAGACTATATTTGTATATTGGGCTTTATCAGGGACATCTATTTAAACGTATTCTTTTTTTAATCCTAATTTCAAATTTTAAAACAAATATAAATTATTTAAAATTTATATTTAAGTATATATTTTAAACAAAATTTGTAGTTTGTCTTAAAGAAAAAGGCAAATAGGTACTTAGTTTTTAAGTTTTCTGAAAAAAAAAATTAAAGTATTTAATATTCTGAATCATATTCCCGGTTAAAATTAAATTAGTTATCTTCTTTATATTTATGATTTGATTTTCAGCGATTAATTTATATTTTTAGAATCATTAAGTATTCACCAGTGGTATATATATAGAATCAATTAGTATCAATAAGTATTCACCACTGCCCAATGACCATGAATTGTTATATAATATATATAATACTATTTGGTCATTCAGCAGGTGTAACAACTTGCAAAATTTATGTCCTGGCATGACTAGTGGCCATATGTATGGTTCTAAAAACATTACAAGACAAAAAAGTGGAACGTAACAACTTGCAAAATTTATGTCTTGGCTTGGCTAATGGCCATATGTATGGTTCTAAAAACATTACAAGACAAAAAAGTGGAGTTGTATTATTTGGTCATTCAGCAGATGTTACTTACAAAGTTTAAATCCTGATCCTGGCTTGACTAGTGGCCATATGCACGGTTCTAAAAACATTCCAAGACAAAAAAGTGGAGTTGTTCAGATTGGGATTCTTTATAACTCGAATCTGCTATAAAGTAGATATTAAATTATAAGATTATATATTAAATCCTTTTTACATTCTGAAATTAGAAATTTAATTTAAAACAACAACTTTAAAAAAGAAAAATATTTTTTTAAACATATCCCCATTATTAGCTAAAACTATTGTCATAATAATATTAAAATTTTAAGTCCTGTTATGTATTGTGAAAATTTTCTATTGAATTACGGTTGTGGTGTATGTCATATATACATATAATAACATTATTAAAATATTATTAACTATAATTATCCATGTAACTTGTAACAAAAAAATAGACATATAAGGTCGCAACTACTAATGCCAAAATTTGTACGTTTGCCAAAATCACCAAACAACAAGTCAACCTGCTCAGCAAACAAATAGTGATCACACCAAAAATCTTAATATCTTGGGCTGTCTGAGGATAACTCTGGTATAAGAATTAGTACAGGCTAAAAGAGTTAATAATTCAGGGTTAAAATTGTTAAAATATATGTTGATATGTATCTATATGTGTATTTGCATATATTTTAATTGTGTTGCTAATCTCCACTTATGTCTTTATAGCTACCCATCACCCACTGCCTATGCACGCCCAGAATTAATTAGAATTAAAGTTCCTTATTAAAGTTCCTTTACAACTGAAACCCATAATTGGATAAATCCATAATGGGATAAAATCCTTATTCCTCCAATATTGAAAACCCAATCATAAGTCAAGTTGGACTTTGACTCTTCTAGAATATCAAGCCGTCAAAATACATTGTAATGGGCCAACACCCATACTGGGCCCTAAGTACAATGTTGATATGGACTAACACTTGAATCAAGCCCTAAATAACTTCATCACAACATTGCCCCCACTCTCCTATTATAAACATTTTATAATAGGTGAGTAACGCCAAAATAAAATACTAATCGAATTAATCAAAAAGCTAATCACATCTCCTAGCTATCGCATGCTCGTATTCCAACAAACTCCTCGCCTCTCCATTTTAAAGGCGCTGCCCGAAGGAATTGTGCTCATCGTTAGAGTTTCAGTCCCTAAACTAAATGAAACCTCCATTACTCAAATTACTTTAACAAAAAATCTCTCAGGTCTGTTACTATTTTCTCTCCTTATAGATTATTGATAGGGTTAATTTATACGATATTTTTATTCTCTAATACTTAATTTTTATATTTATTGTGTGCTTAAATGTTTAATTATTTAGCATATTTTGATTTTAATAGGTTTTACAGGATTTTAGTTAATTTATGTTAAATTAGGTAATTTTATAGTATTTTTATATTTATTTTTATTTATGTGTTTTTATTTATTTTTAGTGTTTTAGGTGTTTTATTTATTATTATGTGTTTTTATTATTTTTAGTAATTTTATATTATTTTTAATGTTTTTATTTTATTTTGTAGGAATTTATTAAAGCTTGGATGGCAAAATGGTAAATAAAAAGCGTGCAGTGGCAAAAGCATAATTAACAGATCAGGCAAGCCCGTGCAATGCGCGCGTTGGAAAAATCTGGAACCACTGCGACGTCGTTTTCGGCTCGGGATGGAACAGTGGACCGCGCAATGCGTGGCTATGAAAAATTGGAACAGGCGTGTGGCGTCGACGCGCCAACGGTAACAATCAGGCGCGTGATATACACGCGCTGACGCGTCAGTGAAGAGAGAGAAAGAGGCGGCTGGCAGTTTGTTCCTTTTCCTTCTTTATTTTGGATTTCCTACACTGTACTGCAACAAATTAGTAGAATAAAAATCCAATTTTAATTTGGAAAATGAAGCAATAATTCTTTATTTTATTTTTAATATTTTATTTAGACTTCCAATTAGGGTTAGGAAAATAATTATTTTACTTTTCTTTTATTTTTAATTGTAAATCCTATTAGGGTTTGGACAAGTTAGGAGGTTTATGGAGCCTATAAATAGAGGGCTTGAGGTACATTTTAAAATACAACTTTTCTATTAGAATAAAAATTCTCTCTTCTATTCTTTGATGCTCTTTACAATTATGAGTAGCTAAATTTTTTTTCTTGGTTTAAGTGATTGAAGCCATCAAGATTTATACACTGTGAGATCTAATTTATTTTAATTGTTCAATTTATATTCTAAGTATTGGATATTTTTCTGTGTTTACTTTTATGATTAATTCGTTTAATTGCTAGGATGCACACTAGTTTATTATTCGTTGAAATCTACTGCTAAATTAAATATCAAATCCGTAATTGTTTGGTCACTTTAATTTGCGAAGCAACTAAGGTTAATAATTATTTTGCTTATCAAAATATTATTTTATCTTAGGAAGAATATTTATCTAAATTAAATGCAGACGCTTGGATTGTGTTGTTTAGTTCAACGATCTCTCTATTTCCTTATGCTGCTACTAGGTTAAATCTTTAGCGCTTGTCTGAGATTATTTAGTAGTAAGGGTTATTTAGATCGTTTGTTTCTGCTTAACTAAAATTAAGGAGAGATAGGAAAATTATTCGAATGGGAGTAATTATTCCACGTTGAATATTTAAAATATGAATTGATTTATTCTTGCATCAGTGATCAGTTGTAAATTCTTGATGGTGGATATTGACTTAAACCAAGACTTTTTCTTCTCATTTATTTCATTAAATTAGTTACATATTTATTTTAATAATTTTTATTTAAATTATTTCTTTAATTAAAAACCCCCAATTCTTATTTGCAAAAACATAAAATTAAATTAATCATTCACTGTGGGATCGACTCTTGCTTACACTACTACATTAATATTTTTCAAAAGTAAGATTTTATTTTTGGGTGCTTGCGACATCACACCAATTATCTCTTCCAAAGCAAAACATTTCCTTCTCGTAGCAAAAATGGCACAAAATCATTCCCTATCTACTTCTGCGAACACTTCCGGCCCCCCATTGAACCCCTTTGAGAAGAGGGAGATGGAGAACCGCCAAACCTACATCTCAGAGAAAACATATTGCCACGCTAAACACCAAATCCAATGTAACCTCCCGATATCTTGTAGACATCCATTAACAATACCAAATCCCTAATGAATATGTGATCCAAGCCCATCCAAGTCAACTTGGATGAAAGGATGTACTAGCATCTCAATAGAGGCTGGATCGATGTCTCAATCTTTGCACTCCGGTACGGTGTCCGTTTCCCCCTCCATGAATTTATCTATTATTTCATTTCCTTCATTGGGATCGGGTTTTCCGAACTCATTCCCAACTCTTACATTCACGTGATATGTTGATCGCCTTCTGCCACGAGTGTGGAGTTTAACCGTCATTCGACTTCTTATTCACCATGTTCACTTTGAGTTGTTCTAAGGAACCCGACTTCAAGCACTTGACCAAGTGGTCAAGCTGACAAGTGTGGATGAAGACCCCATCAAGCAACAAGGGGTGACATCCATACTTGATCTTCATCCGGGGACCTAACACCCACCTTCTTCCAAGCTAGGTGAACTATCAAAAACCAGCTTAGGCCTCGACAAAGCCCCTCCATTTTGGTAAAAGGAGTTTGAGGCCTTCTACATGAGAAGGCCAAAGTCACATTAGTCCCTCGACCTCCTGTCCGATCAAACCTGGTTATTCAAACATAAATCTAAGTTTTCCACCCTTTTCATATAAATTATATAAAACTTTTTCCTGAATATCTGACACAATTCTTCCTTTTTACTATTTTGCAGTAACAATATATAAGTCTCAACCCATAGTTTCTCTTTCCCTCTACACCGAACCCACTACTCAAAACATAACTTCTTCTTCCATCTAGACCGAAGCCATTACTCAACCCTTTGAAACCATTGAAAACCAAAACCCATCAATCTCCAATCCTCTAGAACCCGTCGAGAACCAAAACAAATCAACCTCTAAACTTCCCGAACCAACCCAAACTTTTAAAAAAAAAGTACCTTAGAACTATTTGACACCGAGAAACTCCAACTAATAAAAAGAAAAAAATAAATAAAAAAAACCTAGTAAAAAAAGACATTATCATCACTCTGACTGAACCTCTACCAACAATTTTGTCAACCCCATCCAACCCCCATCCCACCTCCAATGTACTGCAAACCAAAAACACCTTCCCGCCACCCAAAAACACACTCCTCGACAATACTCGACCCCCATACATCCTTACACCTCTTCGTTCTGGCCAACCGACCCGATGACGACCTCCCCCTTGAACGTTTCAATTCCTTCATCCTTCCTGCTAACGATGCCAAGTTTGTTGAGTTTACTTCCTGCCAACTCCTACTTTCCACTGTTATCCACTCAGGGCGAGTAAGTATTTTTCAAACACCTCAGAATACTTCAATTCTTTTACATTCAATTCATCATTTTTCAACTTCTTCCCTTCTTAAAGGCATTGGCGTCGTTTGACAGACTCTTGCAATGAGAAAGGAAGAACGAAAGTATCAATGCCACAATCAACTCACTGAAGAACGAACTGTTAAACATCAAAGAAGAAAAATCTTCCCTTCGCCTACAAGCAGAGGATTTTAACAACTACGTACAAACACTACAATGAGAAATGACAGACCTTTCTGAACAATAAACAATTCTCCTCGAGGAGCAGGTAGACCACCATAACCAATGCAAACAACAAAACAGCAAATAAACAAACTGACCGACCAACTCCAAAATAAATGTCAAATCATACAAACAATACAAATGGTCTGCCAGCTCAAATAATAGGTTTGAGCCATCAAGGAGAAGGCACAAACAATAACAGACAAATAATGCCAACAAATAATATAAGAATACAAAACTTCCAATGAACTAATAGAAGCCATTCTATCCGACTATGCCAAAGGGTACCAGTTCACCAAGTCAAAGATAAAAGCAGTTGGTCAATGCATCGGATCTTTAGGTTTTTTTGAAGATGATGGGTTCGAGGATGAACCTAACAAAAATATGTAATTTTATAATTTTTTATGTAGAAAAAATGTAATATATAAACTTTACAATCAGATTAATACAAATGAAAATTTCTTTTTATTGATGTCTCGTAATCAATACAAATGAATCAAGCTAAATATTAACTATCATTGATAATATTCCTTAAGCCATCCTGCATGTTAAGTGTTCTTTAATTCCAAGCCATTCATATCCCAAAGACGATAAGTCCCAGGCTTCAATACTTCAATAACTTCATAAGAATCTTCGTAATTAAGCATAAGTTTTTCAATTTTTTATGGTGCCGAAGCTGAAACTTCCTGAGGAACTAAATCTCCCACTTCAAACCTCCTTTTATCAAACCCTTTTACTGTAGTGTTGACTAGTTTTTTACTAATAAATTACCAACTTCAATATTGTAGCATCTCGAACCTCGTGCAACAAATCCAAATTAATTTGAAGCCCTTCATCATTATATATTTTCCTAAAGTAAGCCACTCGAAATAAATGAGACCCTATCTCTACCAAGATAAGAGCCTATGTCCCATAAGCTAAATGAAAAGGAGAATCCAGTAGTAGTTTGTGGAGTAGTCTTATAAGACCACAGAACACTATGAAGCTCTTCAGGCAATCTTCATTTAGTTTCATCCAAACTCCTCTTAATGCCATTGAACATAGTCCTATTGGTAGCTTCCACATGACCATTTAACTGAGGCTCAGCGATAGAAACCTTTCGATGTAAAATACCTAGATCTGCTAAGAACTACTCGAGCTTAGACCCCATAAACTGTAGCTTATTGTCCGACACCATCACCATCGGGATCTCAAACTTAAACACTATGAACCGACTCCTTAAAAAATTACATACGATCATGTTCAATGATATGTCAAAGGGGTTTTAATTCTACCCATTTGCTCATATAGTCAATGACAACCACCGCATATGCCAGCTGTTCCCTTGCCTTGGGCATAAGCCCCAATAAATCAGTTCTTCACATAGCAAACAGGATCGGGGACACCACTGATGATAACTCTTCAAGGGATGATGATGAATGGTGCTATTTAACTTACACTTCCAACAACTCTTTAATTACAAACTTTTTTACATCTTGAAACATGGTCGACTAGTAATAACTGTGACATCCCGAATTTTTACAAGATTTCTAAATGAGGATTTTGATTAATTTAGTAAAGGTTATAAGATAAAACCTGGTGTTGAATGTTACAAAGTGGTAAAAGTGAGTAAACATGAATCATTATTTAATCAATGTGATAGAAATGACCTGTGTGGTTGAAATGGTACAAAAGCACTCTTAGTGTAAATGAGGGTCTATAGATTGTATATGGATCAGTTAGCTATTTAAAGTGCATTAGTGACATAACAACTAATAAAATTATTATAAATATGAATTTTGATGGTTACATGTTAATATAATGGATTTAAGATGAATGATTGATTGTAATGCTCACAATAGGATAATTTGAAAAGAATTATCGTAAGACACTATGTTGTGTTAGCAGGTAATAGGTTGAATATGTGTATATGTATGTATATTTGATCTGATAAGAGGAAGAAGGAATTAAAGTTAGAAATAAGGATGTATATATGAATTAAACTTAAGCAATGAAAATTGATAATGAGCTTAGTAAATAGGCCTGGAGAGGTGAGGAGTTGATAATGGCAAGGTAAGGTAAGTATGTATGTGCAGTGAAGAAGAAACCGTATGATCTGATCGGTTTATTGAAATTAAAGGAATAATAAGGATATTGATTGTTGGAATAGTTGGAAGTTATTAAGAAATTAATTTGTATTGCATGAAATGAGATTAACACTAACACGATGCGTAAGTATAGAATGTAATACCCCTGAGAATGAGTAGAAAGAATGTTGGTAGCAAGAATGGTTTAAATTGGCATTTATGTGCTAAGTAAATAAGTGAAAGTACATAAAATATCATAAAATGACTATACGAGCATAAAAATGATAAATGATAATGGATTTTGATAATCTGGTCGAGGTTCATTTCTCGAGAAAGTGGTTTATAAAAAAGAATGAGCAATTGACTATTGAGATATCAAAAAGTAAAATTGATTGATTGAGGAACCAAAAAGATTCGTAGAAAATTTATAATGAAATGAAATATAAATAAGCATAATTGTAATATATTATAGATAAGTAATGAAATCTAATTTTCAAAGTGTGACAAATGTTATGGGATAAGCAAGTTATGAGGTATTTGATGAGAGAATAAAATTCAAGCATAATGAAACAAGTTTGGATCAAAATGGAGTTGAAATGGATTGAAATGAAGCAAGTATGATTTATTAGAGATTAAATTCTCTAGGTTTCTTGACAAAGGACCAAAATGCCCTTGACAATTTAGGAAATGACAATTGTGTCTTGGAATGGTTTAATAACTAATATGTCATTGCTAGTTAAAGGGAAATGTCATAAATGTCCCTAACCAAACATGAGTTAGGTTAACTAAGTTGAGTTAGTTGTTGGAGAATATATACTGTGTCGACCCCAAATCCGGGTTCCATAACCTTGGGTTTGGTTCTCCATTATACAATACTTACTAACAATTAAATACATAAATTGCATTTAAACTTCGCGGAATAATATAAAAGGTTCCTTAAAAAGGGCTACACTTCCCAAGGTCGATCAACCTTAACATAGACATTACATATCTTAAGGTAATACAAAAGATTTACAACAGAAATTACATAAAAGTAATTAATCTAGCATTTATCAAGATAATCTAAGCGTTGGCTTTTCCCTTGCCTTTGTCATGTTTAGAACACTCTGACTTAGCTGAAATAAGTCATGATATAGCAAGAATGAGCAACTAAATGGCTCAACAAGTTTATAAGCAAATAGCAGGATATATCATGATGAAAGAGAAATTAATATCAGGGTTTTCAACAATAAATAACAATTGTGAAAGAAATCAAGAATCAATTTATTAATATAAGAATGGATTGACTCTTTATTATTGAGTGATCTTTAAGGACCATGAACTGCTACTAAGGTAAAATAGACATTTGTATATATCTGACTCCTTCAAAAAAAAAAAAAAACTAGTACTCGAGGGGATCAACCTCTTGTACCATATGTATATGCATAACATTCAGACATCTTGCGCAAATTCAGTTTCTCGACAAATAAAAATTTCCCTTATTTAGGGTTGTTCATTCTCAGTCTTACTATAAGAATCCACACCAACCAATGGTTTGGATAAGCTTTTAAAAGATTCAATGTGATGAATTTAACATGCATTGTCTAGCTGAAGCAACTAGCTTAGACTTTCTTAACAGTTCTTGAATTAATGAACTATACATTTGCAAATGCACTATGTGCGAATGCAATAACAATAATGATGTGGAATAATTTTAGATAATTAATTGACTTAAAGCTCTGTCAAATAACTACGAGTGTAGATACTTGCTCAACAATAATTGAATTGCTCATTGTAAATAAGGTTGAAGAAAACTTGCAACAATAAATATAAGTTAGGGTTTAGAAAAACTTGCCTCGTACGTAGTCTACTGCTAATCAATTCAATTTAATTCGCTTTGAAAAGACCTAACAATTAATAAGTTTGATCTTAAATTCTTACAACACACACACACACACACACACACACATATGATAACCTTTATAACTCTTTCGTAACCACATAATTATAGATTTACAAGTATATTAACACTTAGGAAATATTATCTAATATAGGTCATACACATATATAATATTATTAACAATTTAATAATATTTAATTAGTCTTATAATATTATTAACTATTTAATAATATTTTATTAATTATATGATACTATTAATCATTTAATAATATTTTAATCATTAGCTAATATTATCAACTATTTAATAATATTTATTAATTATCTAATATTATTAATCATTTAATAATGTTTAAATCATTATCTAATATTATTAACTATTTAATAATATTTTTATAACTATCTAATATTATTAATTATTTAATAATATTTTAATCATTATCTAATATTATTAACTGTTTAATAATATTTTATTAATTATCTAATATTATTAATCACTTAATAATATTTTATTAAATATTTAATATTATTAATTATTTAATAATAGTTATTAATTATCTAATATTATCAATGACTTAATAATATTTTATTAAATATATAATATTATTAATCATTTAATAATATTTTATTCATATTCTAATATTATTATTTAATTAATAATATTTTATTAACTTAATTATATTATTAATCCTTGGATAATATTTTTACACTTTTAATTATTAAATCAATTATCTATAACTTTAAAAATACATTTATTAAGTCCAAAAATACTAAAACGAGTTTTGGAACATTTTTCATGTTCTGACCCGAACTGACCGGACCCGACCTGGTTCGAATTTCATTTTTTTCCCTGGAACAGTGCATGGCGTCCCGACACTGTGTTTATACTGAAACACCGAGCCACGGCGTTGTCTGGCAGAAACATTTTCCAATTTACAGATTTTTGATAGTTTTGACACTTTTGATTCAAGCCTTGATAAAATGAAATCTACGCATCTAAATGACACAAAATCAGTGTTGATGTGTTTCTAACTTCTTGTTTTACGGTATTTCATAGTTTGATCGTATTTTTGAAAACGTTTTACACAGAATTTTAAAGACCGAACCACTTAGGGTTTAAAAACGACTTAATTTGCGATAAAAGCCATAACTCCTTTGTTTCTCATTATTTTTGAAAGCTTCAAGTTGGGTTTTCTTTAAAACTCATGTATGTAACTTTCTAGCCATAAAAATCCATTTTCCAACTTGTACATTTCAAACTAGATCATTAAACATCACATGTTTAACTTGGGTTTTACTAGTAAAGTCTATTATGAACATTTCTTCCATTTTTATCCAATACACACATACCAAAACATGATATAAACACATCAAATCATCAATATACATATATAACATAGTTTAAGACTTCTAGATCATTAAAAGAAGTTTTGATCGGTTAAAAATATATTTTAACTGATTAAATCAGATCTAAGCTACAAAAATAAAATATAGAAAGGTTGGAGCACTTTTAAACCTTGATGATTTGTGTGCGCTTCTTCTTCTCCTATCAAAGTATGAAATGAGGCTAGTGGACATTCACCAAGCTCATCCTCTTACAATTTCTCACTACTCACAAGTGTTTCTCTATTTTCTTTCTAAAATGATCTCTCTTTTTCTTTCTAGAATACTAGGAAATGAACTAACCAACATAGCAAGTATGTGGAGTACTCTATTTATAGGACATTACTAATCCATCATCAATTCTTCTAATCCACTAGTGTTGGTGATTTTAGTGCTAATTAGGCCTACTATTTACTTGATTGACAATGTGATGGACAAGTTCAATGACATGAGTGGTTGAACAACTATGACATAGTGTGTGTTATAAGCAATGTGAGCAAACAAGCCACCCCCTTGTGGGGCCCACCATGACTGCCCAAATGGCTTATTTATGGCCATTTTGCTTTATTTTTTTATGCTTTAATTATATATATATATATATATATATATATATATATATATATTAATGTTGACCAATTTTGACTTCCTATTGGGCTCCACATTGGACTCTAAGATTTAATATATTGAGCTCATCCAGTTAATTTGGTTGGGCTCAATTTAAATATTCTATTGGGCTAACATTAATTCACATATGTTACATTTAATTAAATCAAGCATTGGGCTAGGGTTTAATTAATTATATAGACTACTAGGTAAATTTAATTGACATAGTTTAACAATTCATTTGGATTTAAAATATAATCCAATTAGATTTGTTTTAGTTAATTATAACATCTTGCTTCATTGCTTTAAATAAATATACATATACACAAGTATATTTATTCAATTATCTAATACACAATTAATTAGTACAAAATTTTTAATTCATTGCTAATTATTTAATAATCCTAATTACAATGTCTAAAGGAATTCGTGGTCATTACATATACAACACTTGCATGTATATATTCTCAAGTATCAAGCTATGTATTATTTTATTTCATAACCTCAAGAGTTGCTAAGTAGAGAGCATAAGAGAAAAAAGATGACGAAAGCTAGGGTTAGCTTGTTAAGCTTGAAGAATTGCTGGAAAAGTGATCTAGTGAAGTAAAGGAAGCTATCAAAGTGGAGTTTACAACCATAAGAAGGTTTATTGCATGATGGAAGAGACCTACATGGAGGTAACAATGAATTCAAATTCCAAAATTCATCTTTTGTGTGCAAAAGTTCAAGAACAAGGGTAGCCATGCATTTATCTTGGAAATACATGGCTTAATTATGCGTTTTAGGTGGGCTACATGCTCTTTGAGTGGTATATTATGAAACCCTAAGCTTATATATTGTAGACTAAAGGTGATGTACTATTCATGTATGAATTTAAGTTTTAAATCATAATTTAAGATATGATAATGTGTTATATGTTGCTAGATTTGATGAAAACCTAGTTTGAAAGGTTGAACATGTAAGAAGTATATGAAATTTCATGTTAATTTGCATTGAATATGCATTGAAGGTTGAAAATCATGTTTTGTAAAGGAAGTTACAATATTAGGTTATGATTTACAATGAAATCAAATCATAATCTGTAAAGTATTTTGAAAGGTGCGCATAAAAGTTATGTGAGTACACAAAATTATTAAATGTATATGTGGTAGCCTATGTAGTGTATGGAGTTTAAGGACTTAAGTTGAGTTTAAGGTTTGAAATTTAAAAGTTGACAAAATGTCGTCAAAGGATGATTTTTGGTAATTTTAAAGAACTAAAGGTGAAATGAAGTCAAATGACCTAGTTTTATATAAATATACGTGTTTAGGTTGATTTGAAAATCAACAGATTGAAATTTGAATGAAAAAGCGATTTGAACGATCTAAATCGATCGTTTAGACCCTAAATGGATTTTAACGGACAAATATCGCTTCGTGCAAAGTTTTATGAGTGTAAAAGTTTGGGCATATCATATATGACATATATGAACTTTATTGAGTATTAGAATGAAGTTCTAAAGTAAATGGCCAAAAATCACAAAGTTGGTAAATTTTCGTTTTAAGGTTGAAAACGAGTTTAAATGCCTTCCTATGGGCTATTATTTATATGATTTTGAGAAGCCAAATGAGGCAAAAATGAATTTTTGTAAAATACTAGGTAGTAAGACCTAGTACTGCTCCAAATTTGGACTTAAGGGGATGTATATTGAAGGAGTTAAAAATCAGTAAAGTAGCAACAACAATCAGGATTTCTGTTTTGCGGGACTGCGTCGGGGCGCAGTGTTTAGTACTGAACACTGCACTAGGGAGCAGTGTACTGTTCATGGCTGAGAAGGTTTCGTGGCCAGCAAGGTCTAAAGGCGCCGAGGCGTAGTTGAAAATCTATGTTTTGATGTGAAATGATAAGGATAGGTTACGTAAACCCTAAATAGACAGAATGGACTCTATAAAGGGTGTTATGGTATAATGAAATGATGAATGACATAATATAATATGCCTTAAGCTAACTCGACTCATGATATGAGTTATGAAAAATGTCAGTAACGAGTTATGATGTATTATTAACCTACATAAGTTATAATACATCAAATGTGAAATGATTATAGATGAATGGTAGTGTAATTATGAGATAAGTTTGACAAGTTATAGAAAGTTTATGATCCTATATTGATGCATTTAGTGCAATGTTTACAGATAACGCTCGAAGTAGCAGACCGATAAAACGGTTATGAAAGGATAGGAAGGCCATGTGAGGTAGTAAAGGTTAAGTGTAAGATAAATGCAGATCGAGCAAGTGAACTATGTGTTAGTTGAAATGTGCACTCCGTGCAACTATGTGTATTAATTGTTAAGTGAAATAGGTGTCATTAAGCATAACATGGTAAAATAGAGGATTCATGACGCATAAATATAAGCTATAAGCATTAACGGTGTTATCTGATTGACTTGTTGAGGCTTTGTGCTCACTCTTGCTATGAACTAATATTTTCAGGTAAAGTACGAGAAGGCTGGATGTTCCGGTTAAGCTAAAGGTAAAGAATGCTAAATGCATAGATAAACATGAAGTAATGTAAAATATCCCTTTGTGTGATATTTATATAAACGCAGTAGAGGAATGAAAATTTGTACATGTATAAGTTATGTAATGGTCTGGTTTTAATGTTTAACCATGATTGTAATAAGGAGTGAATGGTTTGAAAATCCATAGAGATAAATGTGCATGTATGTATTATTCAAAGAAATGTAGTAACAATGTAAGATTAATGTGTTGTTGTTAGTCGAGTTTTATATGTATTAAACTCGTATGTATGGTACATATGTATGTAAACAGGACTATGTGTAGAACATGCATGAGCAAGTAGGGTTATGTATGTATAGTTTAATGATGAAAGTTTATTCACATGTTATGTTATGTAAATCATAATATATATGATTCTGATAATTGTAATTGACTAGGTCACAATTTATTAATGTTTGACCTAAGTCCTAAAGTATAGAAAGTGAACGTTACGATCCTGAGACAGGTAAGGAACGTAAAATAAATAAACAGATTTATAGACATCATTATAGTCAAATATTGATTTTAAAGGTTAAAGGTTATGTTTTAATGCACGAAATCGCCGTTATATTGCTTTATGATTATATAATATGTTTTTAAGATTAATAATTATGTTATCCAGATGTAATTAAAATTGAATAAGGATTGTTGGGATTTCGGTGCGCTACAGGTAGTATCAGAGCTGATGGGTTATAGACCTTAGGTAAGAGTACCTTAGACTATGACTTTTCTGAGAAAGAAGGAAAAGAACTCTGGAGGAGTAAGTAAGGAAGAAATGAATTATAGGAATTGTGATTTGGAAATGATAAAAGATATCATAAGATAAGATATCGAGAATAGTAAAGGGCTATGAAATCGTAAGGTAATCAAAGATAAAGGGACTCTTAAGGAGTTATGAATTATAAGACATGAAAAGGAATTCTTGATGAGTTGTGAACAGTAAGATATGAATTAATGAAATTCATATCAGAGTAAGGAAAAGCTGAGTAAAGACAAGTTAAGAAAATGTTAGGGTATGTGGGATTTTTTATTGAGGACTCATGAAAGTGGCTGAGTTCTACACTTCCTTGTATGGGCGGGGAGTTTTACTTGGTTTCATGACCACATGGCTTCCTATAATGATAATCAGTGGAGTCCTAGCGTCACGGTATCGGTTATGTATGTTGAGAAGGTGATTCTTTTCTTCTACATGTACCTGCTACGTAGGAAGTGAGAAAGACTAAGGTAGTTACGTGTTCTGAAAACTCAAACGTATGGTAAGTTTGTGACTTATTATTGTGTGGTGGAGCCCTTTTGCGAATGGGGGACTTTGGTCTGACTAGGACAAGCTCCTCAAACCATATGATTGTAATAAGTTCCTAAGCCCAAGTGCGTGGCAACTTTGATGAACTTGGGTGGGATTAGAAAAGAGAGCCATAAGTTGAGAGAAGTAGTTCTCAAAGATTGGCTACGGTTAAGGAAATAGGGAAGAGATAGAATTATTAAGTAATGATCGGATGATGTAAATGAAACAAAGAAAAGATGATTAGGATTGGGAGGCAATCCACTCTTCTAACTATGCTAGACCATCGTTGTTTTAAAATGTGCTTATTCTCACACTTTAGTGCATTAAAAATATTTTTTTCAAGTATCAAATTGAATTTTTAAAATTTCGTGATTCATGGTTTATGCCAATTAATTCGGCTAGACAAAAGTTATCTAAAACTTCAAAATGTAATTATGAAATCATTTTCACACTATTGAGTATGGAGTGTAATGATAAAATGGCGGAATTCTAAACGTACTTCTATGTCAGTACGGTATTAAGAGGTCTTGAATGACCAAATTCTCAACTTACTGCTAAGATGGTGCGATATTATGAATCATTTTTAAATGATTTTCTTTGGTTCATGTTTTGAGCCAATGGTAGCATTCTTGAAAAGTTCAAGTTTGAAATGAATGAATAGTTTAAAGATGTGAGTCTATGCAGTTTTTTTTGGCTAGACCATTTTAAAAAAGAAATGAGTAAATGTTTTAAAATCCATAAATGGGTAAAGAAAAAATATTTTTAAAGTCTGAGGTGAACAACCCAGAAAAGGGGATATGATACAGGGGTTGGTTAACGTGGTTCAACCTAAAAAGCAAAGGGAAAATGGTACAATAGGTTGATCACCTAGCATACTAGTGATGGCCAAGGAAGAAGGGTGGCATAGTTGCGCCTTAACTCATGTTACTGGTCGTTATGACCCGTGGGTATTCTCAATCTTTGTGATTGTTAATATTTTTAACGAGTTCATGGTATTTGTGACCCCTCAGTAAAAAGTAAAAGTTTATTTAAAAGCAAAAAGGTTTTATTTTTAACGGAAAAGTTCACTCCTATTTATTCATACTACTTCATAGTTATTGAATAATTGTAAAGATTCCTGAAAGACATTCTAATCTCCTGGAATGAATGATAGAAAAGGGTAAGATAGGTAGAGAGAGAGAGATAATGTAAATGTTAGTTGAAAACCTAGTTATGATAATTTGAATGTAAAGAGATAAGAAAGTTGTAATTGAATAAGGAATGAGTACGTAACAATTTCCATGACAAATTTTTTTGAAGGAGGGGTGAATGTGACATCCCGGATTTTTATAGGATTTCCAAATGAGGATTTTGATTAATTTAGTAAAGGTTATAAGATAAAACCTGGTGTTGAATGTCAGAAAGTGGTAAAAGTGATTAACTATGAATCATTATTTAATTAATGTGATAGAAATGACCTATGTGGCTGAAATGGTACAGAAGCACTCTTAAGTGTAAATGAGGGTCTATAGATCGATAGATCGTATATGGACCAGTTAGCTATTGAAAGTACATTAGTGACGTAACAACTAATGAAAATATTATTAATATTAATTTTGATGGTTAAATATTAATATAATGGATTTAAGATGAATGATTGATTGTAATGCTCACAATAGGATAATTTGAAAAGAATTATCGTAAGAAACTATGTTGTGTCAGCATGTAATAGGTTGAATATGTGTATATGTATGTATATTTGATCTGATAAGAGGAAGAAGGAATTAAAGTTAGAAATAAAAGAAATAAGGATGTATATATGAATTAAGCTTAAGTGATGAAAAATGATAATGAGCTTTGTAAATAGGCCTGGAGAGACGAGGAGGTGATAATGGCAAAGTAAGGTAAGTATGTATGTGCAGTGAAGAATGAACCGTATGATCTGATCGGTTTATTAAAATTAAAGGAATAATAAGGATATTGATTGTTGGAATAGTTGAAAGTTATTAAGAAATTGATTTGTATTGAATGAAATGAGATTAGCATTAATACAATGCGTAAGTACAGGATGTAATACCCCGAGAATGAGTATAAAAAATGTTAGAAGCAAGAATGGTTTAATTAGCATTTATGTGTTAAGTAAACAAGTAAAATGACATAAAATATCGCAAAATGATTATACGAGCGTAAAAATGATAAATGATAATGGATTATGGTAATTCCATCAAAGTTCGCTTCTCGAGAAAGCGGTATATGAAAAAGAATGAGCAATTGACTATTGAGATATCGAAAAGTGAAATTGATTGATTGAGGAACCAAAAAGGTTCATAAAATTTTTATAATTAAATGATATACAAATTAGCATAATTGTAATATATTATAGATAAGTAATGAAATCCAATTTTCAAAGTGTGACAAATGTTATGGGACAAGTAAGTTTGAGGTATGTGATGAGGGAATAAAATTCAAGCATAATGAAACAAGTTTGGATCAAAATGGAGTTGAAATGGATTGAAATTAAGCAAGTATTATTTATTAGAGATTAAATTCTCTAGGTTTCTTGACAAAAGACGAAAATGCCTTTGACAATTTAGGAAATGAAAATTGTGTCTTGGAATGGTTTAATGACTAATACGTCCTTTCTAGTTAAAGGGAAATGTCATAAATGTCCCTAACCAAGCTTGAGTTAGGTTAAGTAAGTTGAGTTAGTTGTTAGAGAATATATACAACACTTGTATGCATATATTCTCAAGTATCAAGCTATGTAATATTTAATTTCATAACCTCAAGAGTTGCTAAGTAGAGAGCATAAGAGAAAAGAGAAGAGGAAAGCTAGGGTTGGCTTGTTAAGCTTGAAGAATTGCTGAAAAAGTGATCAAGTAAAGTAAAGGAAGCCATCAAAGTGGAGTTTACAACCTTAAGAAGGTTTATTGCATGAAAGAAGAGACCTACAAGGAGGTAACAATGAATTCAAATTCTAAAATTCATCTTTTGTGTGCTTAAGTTCAAGAACAAGGATAGCCATGAATTTATCTTGGAAATACATGGCTTGATTATGCGTTTTAGGCATGCTCTTTGAGTGGAATATTATGAAACCCTAAGCTTATACGTTGTAGACCAAAGGTGGTGTACTATTAATGTATGAATTCAAGTTAGAAATCATAATTTAAGACATGATCATGTGTTATATGTTTCTAGATTTAATGAAAACCTAGTTTGAAAGATTGAACATATAAGAAGTATATGAAATTTCATTTAATTTGCATTGAAGATGCATTGAAGGTTAAAAATCATGTTTTGTAAAGGAAGTTATAATATTAGGCTATGATTTACAATGAAATCAAATCATAATCTGTAAAATGTTTTGAAAATTGTGTATAAAAGTTATGTGAATACACACAGTTGTTAAATGTGTATGTGGTAGCCTATGTAGTGTACGAAGTTTAAGGACTTAGTTTGAGTTTAAGGTTTGAAATTTAAAAGTTGACAAAATGCCGTCAAATGGTGATTTTTGGTAATTTTATAGAACTAAGGGTGAAATGAAGTCAAATGACCTAGTTTTATGTAAATATATGTGTTTAGGTTGATTTGGAAATCAACGGATTGAAAATTGAATGAAAAAGCGATTCAAACGATCAAAATCGATCGTTTAAACCCTAAATGGATTTTAATGGACAAATATCGCCTCGTGCAAAATTTTATGATTATAAAAGTTTGGGCATGTCATATATGACGTATATGAAGTTTATTGAGTGTTAGAATGGAGTTCTAAAGCAAATGGTCAAAAATCACAAAGTTGGTAAATTTTGGTTTTAAGGTTGAAAACAAGTTTAAATGTTTTCCTACGGGCTTTTGTTTCTATGATTTTGAGAAGCCAAAAGAGGCAAGTAATTTTTTTTTGTAAAATACTAGCTAGTAAGACCTAGTAATTTTCCAAATTTGGACTTAAGAGGATTTATATTGAAGGTGTTAAAAATCAGCAAAGCAACAACAAAAATTAGGATTTCTGTTCTACAAGACTGCTCTGGGGCGCAGTGTTTTGTACTGAGCACTGCGCTAGGGAACAGTGTACTATTCATGGCTGAGAATTTTTTGCGGCCAGCGAGGTCTAAAGGTGGCGGAACGTACTTGTTTTGCACTCGAGAAATTTTTAAGCTTCCAAAAATCTATGTTTTGATGTAAAATGATAATGATAGGTTACGTAAAACCCTAAATATACAGAATGGACTCTATAAAAGGTGTTAAGGTGTAATGAAATGATAAATGTCATAATGTAATATGTCTAAAGCTAAGTCAAATCATGATATGAGTTATGAAAAGTGTCGGTAACGAGTTAGGATGTATTATTAACCTACATAAGGTATAATACATCAAATGTGAAAAGATTAGAGACGAATCATCGTGTAATTATGAGATAAGTTTGACAAGTTATAGAAAGTTTATGATCCTATATTGATGCATGTAGTGCAATGTTTACGGATAGTGCTCGAAGTAGCAGACCAATAAGACGGTTATGAAATGATACGAAGGTCGTGTGGGGCTGTAAAGGGTAAGTGTAAGATAAATGCAGACCGAGTAAGTTTTTCAGACTTAAGTGTACTAATTGTTCTACATGAACTATGTGATAGTTGAAATGTGCACTCCGTGCAACTATGTGTATTAATTGTTAAGTGGAATACGTGTCATTAACCATAACATGGTAAAATAGAGGATGCATGACGTATAAATATAAACTGTAAGCATGAAATGTGTGATCTAATTGACTTGTTGAGCCTTTGTGCTCACTCTTGTTATAAACTAATATTTTAAAGTAAAGTACGAAAAGGCTGGATGATCCAGTTGAGCTAAAGGTAAACAATGCTAAATGCATAGATAAACGTGAAAGAATGTAAAATATCCCTTTGTGTGATATTTATATAAACGCAGTAGAGGAATGAAAATTTGTACATGAATATGTTATGTAGTGGTCTTGTTTTAATGTTAAGCCATGATAGTAATAAGGAACGAATGGTTTGTAAATCCATTGATATAAATGTGCATGCATGTATTATTCAAAGAAATGTAGTAACAATGTAAGATTAATGTATTGTTTTTAGTCGAGTTTTATATATACTAAACTCGTATGTATAGTACAGATGTATGCAAACAGGACTATATATAGAATAAGCATAAGCAAGCAGGGTTATGTATGTATATTTCAATGATAAAAATTTATTCACATGTTATTTATGTAAATCATAATATATATGATTCTAATAATTGTAATAGACTAGATCACAATTTATTAATGTTTGACCTAAGTCCTAAAGTATAAAAAGTGAACGATACGATCCTGAGACAGGTAAGGAACGTAAAATAAATAAACAGATTTATAGACCGTATTATGGTCAAATATTGATTTTAAAGGTTAAAAGTTATGTTTTAATGCACGAAATCACCGTTATGATGCTTTATGATTATATAACATGGTTTTAAGATTAATAATTATGTTATCCATATGTAATTAAAAATGAATAAGGAATGTTGGGATTTCGGTGCGCTAAAGTTGGTATCAAAGCTGATGGGTTATAGACCTTAGGTAAGAGTACCTTAGACTATGACTTTTGTGAGAAAGAAGGAAATAACAAGGAAATGAACTCTAGAGGAGTTAAGTAAGGACGAAATGAATTTTGGGAAATGTGATTAGGAAATTATAAAAGATATCTTAAGATAAGATATTGAGAATAGTAAAGGGCTAAGAGATCGTAAAGGAATCAAAAATAAAGGGACCCTTAAGGAGTTGTGAATTGTAAGACATGAAAAGGACTCTTAATGAGTTATGAATAGTAAGATATGAATTAATGAAATTCATATCAGAGTAAGGAAAAGCTGAGTAAGGACAAGTTAAGGAAATGTAAGGGTACGTGAGATTTTTCATTGAGGACTCATGATAGTGGCTGAGTTCTACACTTCCTTGCATGGGCGGGGATTTGTACTTGGTTTCACGACCACTTGGCTTCATATAATGATAATCAGTAAAGATCCAGTGTCACGGTATCGGTTATGTATGTTGAGAAAGTGATTCTTTTCTTCTACATGTACCTGCTACATAGGAAGGGAGAAAACCTAAGGTAGTTGCATGTTCTGAAAATTCAAACGTATGGTAAGTTCGTGACTCATTATTGTGTGGTGGAGCCCTTTTGCGAATGTGTGACTTTGACCTGACTAGGACAAGCACCTTAAACCATATGATTGTGATAAATTCCTGAGCCCAAGTGCGTTGCAAGTTTGATGAACTTGGGTGGGATTAGAAAAGAGAGCCATAAGTTGAGAGAACTCAAAGATTTGCTAAGGTTAAGGAAATAGGGAATAGATAGAATTATTAAGTAATGATCGGATGATGTAAAGGAAGCAAATGAAAGATGATTAGGATTGGGTAGGAAATCCACTCTTCTAGCTATGCTAGACCATCGATGTTTAAAAATGTGCTTATTTTTGCACTTTAGTGCATTGAAAATGTTTTGCTCAAGTATGAAATTGAATTTTTAAAGTTCTGTGATTCATGGTCTATGCCAATTGATTCGGCTAGAAAAAAGTTACTTGAAAACTTCAAAATGTAATTATGAAATCATTGTCACACTATTGAATATGGTGTGTAATGATAAAATGGCGGAATTTCTAACGTACTTCTATATCGGTACGATATTAAGAAGTCTTGAATGACAAAATTCTCAACATACTGCTACGATAGTGTGGCATTATGAATCATTTTTAAAAGACTTTCCTAGGTTCAAGTTTTGAGCTAATGGTAGAATTCTTGAAAAGTTCAAGTTCGAAATGAATGAATAGTTTAAAGATGTGAGTCTATGCCATTTTTTTTTGCTAGAACATTTTGAAAAAGAAATGAGTAAATGTTTTAAAATCCATAAATGGGTAAAGGAAAAATATTTTTAAAGTCTGAGGTGAACAACCATGAAAAGTGGATGTGGTACAGGGGTTGGTTAACGTGGTTCAACCTAAAAAGCAAAGGAAAAATGGTACAATAGGCTGATCACCTAGCATACCAGTGATGGCCAAGGAAGAAGGGTGGCATAGTTGCGCTTTCACTCATGTTACTGGTCTTTATGACCCGTGGGTATTCTCAGTCTTTATGATTGTTAATATTCTTAAGGAGTAATGGTATTTGTGACCCCTCTGTAAAAAGTACAAGTTTATTTGAAAGCAAAAAGGTTTTATATTTAAAGGAAAAGTTCACTCCTATTTATTCATATTGCTTCATAGTTATTGAATAAATGTAATGATTCCTGAAAGACATTCAATCTCCTGGAATGAATGATAGAAAAAGGGTAAGATGAACAGTGACAGAGGGACATAATGTAAAGGTTAGTTGAAAACCTAGTTATGATAAATTGAATGTAAAGAGATAATAAAGTTGTAATTGAATAAGGAATGAGTACGTAGCAATTTCAAGGAATTTTTTTTTTTGAAGGAGGGGTGAATGTTACTTCCCGAATTTTTACAGGATTTTCAAATGAGGATTTTGATTAATTTAGTAAAGGTTATAAGATAAAACCTGGTGTTGAATGTTAGAAAGGGATGAAAATGATTAAATATGAATTATTATTTAATCAATGTGATATAAATGACCTGTGTGGTTGAAATGGTACAGAAGCACTCTTAGTGTAAATGAGGGTCTATAGATCGTATATGGACCAGTTAGCTATTTAAAGTGTATTAGTGACGTAACAGCTAATGAAATTATTATAAAAATGAATTTTGATGGATAAATGCTAATATAATGGATTTAAGATGAATGATTGATTGTAATGCTTGATTGTAATGCTCACAATAGGATAATTTGAAAAGAATTATGGTAAGACATTATGTTGTTGAAATTTAAATAGGCACTGTGAGGATCCGAATTTCCAGGATTTCTTTAATAATATTAAATGAGAATTTAATTGATAAAATTATCAAGGTTGTTAAATTAATTATTATATTATGTGATTTAAGGTATGTGATGTGATTTAATTGGTAAATTAAATCTGTGCAGAGATTATGATGAATTGTGTTGAAATTAAAATAATTGAAATGTAAATAAATTGTTTAAAAATAATTTATGAGAAATAAAAGAATGTCAGGTAAGGATACAATAAATTGTACAATTAAAATATTGTGAAAATACAGAAAGTATGATTTTAAATGAGGATATGTGATAATGTGAAAGACATGAATTAAATATGTATATATTTATATATATACATTGTTATATATATGTGTGTTATGTTTAATTGATAATTATAAATTTCACTAATTATGAGAATTAAGGGATTAATAATTAAATTAATCCAAAGTAAGATAAAAGTTAATGAGGAAATTAAGTAAAATTGAAATTATTGAATTTTAGATTTTATCAAGAATTTTGGAAGAAGTTAGAAATTAATTGAGAAGGAAAGGTAATTATATAAATTATATAATAATAAATTATATAATTTATATAAGGAAATTAAAATAAGGTATAAAGAAAATAATAATTATATAGATTATATAAGAATAATTATGAAATTTATATAAGGTGATTAAATAGAATAAGGTTGGAGGAAATTAAGAAATTATTTAAGGAAGAAGAATGTAAATATATAAATTATATAATATTAAATTATATAATTTATATATAAAGAAATTAATGAGAAATGTAAAGAAATTAAATTAAATGAGGAAAAAGGAAGGATTTAATTTATTAAAAATTATATTTATGTATAATGAAATTATTATGACTTTTATGAAAAATAATATTTCAGAAATGTGAACATGTTAATGTAACATGTTGTCCAAGTAACGAAGTGAAAAATTATGAAAAATAATTTTTATAAGTCATATGAATTATTTTATGATTTTTGGAAGTATAAATTACCTCATTTAATTACATGCATGGCGTTATGCGTGTACAAAATTTGTCAAGTAAAATACTCAAATGAAGTATTAAAATTATTTATAAATCAAATGATGATTTTTAGTGAATTAAAATAAATATTTTATATATATTATATAAAATATTTATTACACGATATAATAACGTAATGTAATAAATAAAAATTTTGTATGCTTGAATTCGGAAATTTCGAGAAATGGTGAGGCGGTGGACTTCACGGAATTGTTAAAAATATTTCATTACACTTATGTTATATATATATGAGAGTGAGAGAAAAGAAAAAAAATGAAGAAAAAGGAAAGAAATAAAAAACAAAACCAAGCAAACTCTCTCTCTTTTACTCCTCTCTCCACCCGACGCCACCACCATGCCACCATAACCACCGGAATAAAGCACCACCAAGTAAGAAACAAGCTTCAAGGATGAAACTCAAGAGCTTTAGAAGGTATAAATAAATTGTTTTGTAATTTATTTTAATATTTTGGTGGTAATTTAATTTGTTGGAAAATTAGAAAATAATTAATATAATTATTCTAAATAATTTTTAGATATATATCTATGAATTATACAATGTTTGGAGCAATTTGGTTGGGAAAAATTCGAGCAAAAGTGTATAATTTTGCATGTTGTAGCTACTGTTTCGGCTGAATGGATGAGAGAGAAAAGGCCGGCCGCGCAATGCGCGGCGGCCTATTTTTTTCCTAACGCCAGGTCAAAACGGCGTCGTTTTGATGGGGCGCTGAGGGGGCAGCCGAGCAATGCGCGGCAGCAGATTTGGCCACGCCAAACGACGTTGTTTGGCGTAGGCTGTGCGGCGAAGGTCGGCGCGCGCCATGCGCGGCCGAGGTTTTGCCAGATTTACGATTCTGCCCCTGGTCAATTCCATTAATACCGAGCGTGTCCCTAACGTTGCTATAATGACGGAAATGCCCCTGGACTTTCCGAAAAATTCCGGTTATGTCCTTAAGGGCGCGGAAATTACCAAAATGCCCCTAGAAAGTGATTTTTAAAGAAATAAATGTTTAAAAATTATTTAAAAATCATAGAAAATTATAGAAAAATACTAAAAATATAGAAATGATATTTGGGCATTAAATTTAATATTTTTGATTAAATATTAAATATTGGGGATTAATATTTAAATGTTTAAATATTAATCTAATAAGGTTACAAGTTAGAAAATGATTAAATAAAATTCGGACAACCGAATATGCTAAAATTTACCTAATGAGCCGGCTTGTCCGTAGTAAATGTATTTGATATTAAGTTAAATGAATATATTAGGGGACGATGTTAATATAATTAACCGTATAGATTGAAAATTAGTCCGGAGATGATATTAATTAAATAAATTAATATCATAAAGAGATGAATAATTATTATTTGATTATTTTATGATCATAGGTTGATCGAGTTAAGGGTTTGAGCTAACAATTTAAATAACTGGACGCCAGGCAAGTTCTTCAGTCTCTTTTATGTTAAATATTGGAATGTTATGAAATGTAATTCTTGTTTTGACTGCAAACAAATTATGTGTTACGTGATACGTGATTAATATGACCACAATGTGTATTTTGTGCAACGATATGAATATATATGAGATATATTGCTATAGTAGAAGCACCAGCACATGATGTATGACACACACCAAACATGATAAGGTATGTGCTACGTGACGTATAACTGTTGAACTTGCTGAGCCGTTGTGCTCATTACTTGCTTAATATATATTTTGCAGGAAATAAATAAATCTCAAATGTGTCAGATGATATAAAGATGGATAATCACAGAAGGTTGTGAATGTTATTGTTATGTTTCAATAACATAATTTAATGTGAATACAGTTAGTAAGTGTATATTGATAATTTGTATGTACATATATGTTGAACTCAGACAGGATATGTAAAGTCAAATTTTGAACTTTGATTATACTAGATAGAGGTTGTGATAGAGATTACTAAATGACTTAATTATGGATTATGAAATCAGGAATAAATTGGTATGGATATGAACAATATTAAGTTTTGAATATCAAGTTTTATGATACTGGTTACAGAAAGAAAAGAAAAAGTAAAGGTTGCGATCCATGGGACTAGGATCCAAATGTAAGGATTTTAAATATCCAAATATCTTAATACAACGATTGAATTGAGAAAAAGAAAAAAATTATACCGAAAATTTGGTAATTGATGATTTTGAAATTAAATAATGGATCAATTTAGGTGACGAAATATTTATTAACGAACCGAAATTTGGACGTAAGGAAAATAATGTTTCATAAATATGAAAATTAAGGCAATTAAATTGGTCGAATTTCGGGGTCGTTACAGGCACACTTAGAAAGGGGATTGAATATGTGTGGGGCAAACTATGATCAATTTTTGTAAATTAAACTATCTGTCAAGGAATACAGTTTACAGTACTAAATAATTCAGTTTGCTATATTAGTCACCGTATTAGTCTGACATTAAATTTCTTATATTTACTTGAAAACAATTTATATTGTGTTGTTTTAAAATTCTGAAAAGTAGCTACTAAAAAATATATTTTAAGATATGAAACTGTTTTTCCTTAATTTACTTTAAAGTTGATCAAAACAAAACATTTTAAATAATATAACCAATCAAACAAACACCAATAATTTTTACGTGGTTCGGCCCCTAATCTCTATACTAGTGGCCTACTCCACGTCCAATATCAATTGATATTGGAGACTCCTTTTATTAAATAAATTACTCACAAAATTAACAATGTTACACAACCAAGTTTTCCAAAATACTTCAGCACACTTGCTTAACTTATGCACTTATGCACCCCTTTGAATACTTATACTCACTTGAACAATTGTGTTCCCTAAGCACCTATGTTTCCCAAGAAAAACTGTTTGTAACACAACTTAACCCAATCATTGGATCAAGCAGATCAACCCAGAACCTCAGTCTACAGTACTTCAAGAATCAACAATAGATGATCAATACAAAAGACAAAATTATGACCACAACAATATATATATATATATATATATATATATATATATATATATATATATATATATATATATATATATATATATTCAATTCAAAGCTTCACTAATGCAATGCAGTGGTCAAAGTATGTAATATCACCAGTTTGATTTTCCGAAGGGGAGTGATAATCACGTGGCTTGAACGTACAGTGTAACTAAAAAAAAAAAACTTTTCTTTGTTGAGCAAGAAAAACATTGTTATAAGAATATTGCACTTTTCTGTTTCTTTGTATTCTGCTTTGGTGCTTTCTGCTATTAACATGACACTTTATATATACACGTTTGAAAGTATAGCCGTTACAGTAGGAGCTTGCTTTGTTGCATGAAATCAGCATTGTTTACCGTTACAACAAGATAATACATATTGACCCAGATTTTTTGTTCTTTCCATAGCAGAATACCCGTAACCAATATCCATTATTTTAGCTCCTAAAAAATATCTTCAATCAATCAATAAGGACTCATATGGAAAGATCACCCAACCAGTTAGTTTAAATTAACACGTTTTTAGAGATTTTCCCTAATTCAATGTATCATCTTCACTTACATTAGAATATAGTTTCATTGTCAAGCCAACAATTAAATTAACTATTTTAACTTAATCAATTATGGAAAAATTTACTAAACATATTTTTCATAATCTTTCCAAAATCTGAATAAGTCCATTTAAAATAAAACTGTTGCATTTATTATTATTATTATTATTATTATTATTATTATTATTATTATTATTATTATTATTATTATGCAAATGCAAACCTAGAGCTTTGTTTTGAAATATATATAATTTATGATCTTACAAAAATATTCTAGGCTCCTCCATTCTCCATTCCATCTTGATTCTCAATTGCTCTGACCATGCAATGGTTAATATAGTGAGTTGTTTTAACAATCTGTATGAAAAACCTGTAAAGCTTAGTTTATTTGATCTAGTCATCATCAAAATCATAAGATACAGTATGCCGAAACCAACATTCTCCCCCTTTTTGATGATGACAACAAAATAAAAATAAGCTCCCCCTAAGACCATGCATACAATAAATTTAAACCCAACAGATATATAACATGGCATCAATATACCACTGTATACCTGTTTCATCTCACAATAGAAACCAAACCATTTATTTGTTTTGTCTCCCCCTTTGTCATCATGCAAAAATAACGTAACATTATTTAAGCAGAAAATACCAAATATAACATTTAATCCAGAAATCATAGTAGCAATTGAGAACCAAAGTACCCAAATAAAATAGGACTAAAATAGCTATTAGACCAGTTTGAATGTGAAACAGAGATTATCAGTCAAGTTCCTCAATATAAACAGTGGGAGGAGCACGATTTGTAAAATAGCGGCGATGAACAGTACGAGCAATTCATTTAGCCAAGGAGAGTTCGTTTGCAAAACGAGGGGGTCGAGGGATATCTGTCTCTTGAGGTAGTTCAATCTCCATGAAATCACCACAAAATTCTGCAAGCCAATTGCACTGAGGCCATTCTGGAACAGGGGATGAAACACGACAGATACGAGGTTCGTTAATATATTCCCCGATCTGAGTAAAGCGATGAGCAGCAAAATTGCTCAAGATTCCAACTTGATTACTCACAAATTTAAGTTCTTGACTTAATTGACAGACATTTCTGTTCACCTTTTTCTGTAACGCAGCAACCATGGCATTGGTCTGAATCTCGAACCCAGCGTGAAGATCAATAAATTCAGATTCTAGATCGAGATACAAAGCAGTAGCAGTAAGGGATGCCATGTACAATTTCCCTTGTTCAAGAGACGTTAGCCTCTGCTTGATGTCCAGTAAGTCAATCTTCATTTCAAAGTGGTTAGTCAGAATTTGAGCAAGAAGGGACTTGAGTTCAGGAGGGGTACCAAAAGACGCGGAGTTGGGTGTGGTAGATTCAGGAGGGGGTACCTTTGGTAAGCGAATGAACTGACCATCACATAAAGCTAAGTGAGAGATTTTCAAATTGTCAGAGTCAATAGTCTATGAGAGTGACTGATGCTTCATCTTCCAAAGATACTTCAAAGTAATGGAACAAACGAGTGAGAATTGCACCATAGGGTAGAGATTTTTAACTTGATGGATACAAATAAGCATATGTTATAGCATCATAGAGGCAGGATTGAATGGTACACCATGAAGAATAACAGCAATCACAACCAAATCTTGAAAAGTAAAAGCAGCCACACCACTAAGACGTGGTAATAAATTGTGTCTTAACAGTTTGTGAATAATGCAGGCCAAGGGTGAAACATCCACTGTTTGGGGGTAAAAGAACACTTTCTAACAATAGGTCATCTCGCACAATACGTAATTGCTCGAGTGGAGTGAACGGATGATAGGTTGCCCCTTTAAACGTGAAGGGACAGACACCCGAATGCGGCATTGACAGAATCTGGCCCAATTCGGTGACAGTGAACTAAATAGATATACCTTTAACAAAGGTACTATAAGACTCCCCCTTATGCTTAATATTAGTGTAAAATTGTTGAACTAATTTAGGATAAACAAGGGATGGAGGAAAAACCATAGTAGCAATACTAGATAATTCAAAACAGTTTTTCAAAGGAGAGTTTTGGTAAAGAAGAACATCAATGGACTTCTCATAGACGATTGTCTTAGACACAATGGAGGTTCTATAGCGAGATTCAAAGTTTAGTCCCCTAAAGAAGTTATTAGAAAGATTAGGAGAGGAAGTTACCGGCCGAGATGCATGAGAGCGCTGACGAGTGGGAGTAATACGTTTCTCTTTCCCCTTTTATTTCTTCTTCTAGGGTGAGCCAGGGTTATCAGATTCGGCATGATATGATGTTGTTCTAGGAGCTTCCTTCACAGTTGGAGCTTCATTATGCTGAGTGTTTAACCCACTGTGTTTAAAGGGGATTGAGGATAGAAGAATTTCATCCTCTGATTCAGACATCTCCCTTAATCATTTTGCATGTCTGGTTCTCATAGTGGGAAGCTTGAGATGAATGATAATGGCAGATGGTATGAAGAAGAAGGAGATGAGTGGTCACGGTTAAGTAGTAAAGTAAGTGAGAGAATTTTTTTGCTAAACCCAAAATTACTGCCCTTAGATAAATGAGAATTTCCAAAAAAAAATTCCAAGTTGAGACACTTACCAAATTTGATACCTGCCAATTTGTAATATTTAAAAGAAATCAATAACCCCAACATTTTCTGTTAATCACGTGACCCAGAAAAAAGTAACTTTCAAAAATTTTAAACTCTTATTTGGTTACAATTAATATTTTGAAGAAAAATTAACTGTGTCAAAGGATTAATATGGTTTACATAAAATTCAATTTATTTTCAAATAAAGAACAGTGATGCACATAGTATCACTTATGTATAATTTAGTAAAGCACATAAGAAGTAAACAGTTAGTCAAATGATGCACATATCAAGTTCTCTTCTTAGTGTACAAAAACGTTCTTCACTTAAGGGTTTAGTGAATATGTCAGCCAATTGATGTTCGGTGGTAATGAATATTAATTTAATCAATCATTTTCCTACATTATCCTGTAAAAAATGATGTCTCACTTCTATGTGTTTTGTGCGTGAATGCAATACTGGATTTTTGGATATATCAATAGTGCTAGTGTTATCACAGTAAATTGGCACATTGTGGCATATAACATCAAAGTCACATAAAGTTTGACGCATCCATAAAATCTGAGAGCAACAGCTTCCGGCGGCTAAATATTCTCCCTCAGTTGTTGACAGTGCTACTGAGGTCTATTTTTTACTGTGCCAGGACACTAAGCTTTGTCCCAAAAATGTACAAGCACTACTTTTGCTTTTTCTATCAATTTGACAACCTGCATAGTCTGCATCTGAATAGCCTGTTAGATCAAAATTATTGCATATGGGATAAAATAGACCAAAGTTTATCGTGCCACACAAATATTTAAAAATTATTTTAACCGCATTTAGGTGTGATTCTTTAGGTTTATCTTGAAAGCGAGCACACAAACACACACTATACATTATATCAGGTCTTAATGCAGTCAAATACAGTAAACTTTATATCATACCTCGGTATTTAGTTACTTCTACATCGGTTCCTGTATCATCAGATGTAAGCTTGATAGACGTACTCATTGGCGTTGTCTTTGACTTTGATTTATCAAGACCAAATCTTTTGAGCAATTCTTTTGTATATTTGGTCTGATGTATGTAGATACCATCCTTTTCTTATTTTATCCGGAGCCCTAAAAAGTAATTAAGTTTGCCCATTAAGCTCATATCGAACTCCTTATGCATACACTTAGAAAACCACTCACAAAGATTATCGTTAGTAGCACCAAAGATAATATCGTCAACATATATTTGAACAATAATAATATCTTTCTTTTCATGTTTAATAAACAAAGTAGAATCTATTTTACCTCGGGTGAATCCATTTGAGAGAAGATACTTACTTAGCCTTTCATAACAAGCCCTAGGAGCTTGCTTTAATCCATATAGTGCCTTTTTGAACTTGTAAACATGGTTAGGATATTTCTCATGTTCGAATCCAGGAGGTTGCTTTGCGTAAACTTCTTCACTTATATATCCATTTAAGGACGCACTCTTAACATCCATTTGATGCAGCTTGAATTGCTTGTATGATGAGAATGCTAGTAAAATCCGAATTGACTCCAATTTTGTTACGGGGGCAAATGTTTCTTCGAAGTCAATTCCTTCTTGTTGGTTGTACCCTTGAGCCACAAGTCTTGCCTTATTCCGTGTTATTGTGTCGTGCTCATCGAGTTTATTTTCAAACACCTACTTGGTTCCTATAATTGAAGTTTCCTTTGGTGGAGGTACCAACTCCCACTTGACATATTTCTAATTGTTGTAATTCTTCTTGCATTGCTAGTAACCAATTTTCATCCAGTATAGCTTCTTTTGCATTTTTTGGTTCTACTTGGGATAGAAATGCCGAAAATGCACATAAGTTTTGAGCTCCTCTTCTTGTAGTAACGCCACAATATATGTCACCAATTATGTTTTCTGGAGGGTGATTTTTAACATATCTAACTGTTTTGGGCATTGATGTACTTGCAATCTGCTCCTTAGGTTGAGCTGAATCAGATTCGGTCATTTCTTCATTATTTTCTGCTGATTTTGATTCTTGTTCATTTTGTTATATCGATTTAGTTTGCTGTTTGTCTGTATCCAGTTTGCCTTTCTGAGCAGTTTGGCTGACTAGATCTGTAGCAGTTTCTAAAAGACCTGCATCCTCATCTCTTTCCTTTGGTAGATCATTGTTAGTCTCATTAAAATGAATATGAACAGATTCTTCGACACATACTTTATCACTATTGAACACGCGATATGCTTTGCTATGTGAAGAATAACCAAGAAAAATACCTTCATGTGATCTAGCATCAAATTTTCCTAAATTACCACTTGTGTTTAAGATAAAACATCTTGCACCAAAGACTTTGAAATAAGTTATGTTTGGAGTTCAATTATTCAACAATTCGTAAGGTGTTTTTAAAAGAATAGGACGAATTAGCACTCTATTAAGAACATAACATGAAGTATTTACCGCTTCAGCCCAAAATTTCTTTGGAAGCTTGTGTTAAGGTTAAATTATATGCTATTTTTAGTCCCCAATACTTAGTTTTTATATTAATTGTGTGATTAAATGTTTAATTATTTAGCTTATTTTGGTTTTAATAGGTTTTATAGGATTTTAGTTAATTTAGGTAATTTTATAGTAATTTTATATTTCTTTTTTGTGTGTTTTATTTATTTTAGGATTTTTATTTATTATTATGTGTTTTTAGTATTTTTGGTATTTTTATATTATTTTTATTTATTTTTATATTTTATTTTATAGGAAAAATAAAGCTTAGGGGCAAATCTGGAAAATCCGCAAAAGTTAAATGGCAATTTTGGTAATTAAACCAACACGGATGAAAAAAATGTAAATAAGGAGAAGTGGTCGCGCGGGGGTATAATCGTAATTTCCAGAAACGGATTTCCGCGCAATACGCGTGTCCAGTTTTAAATCAGCAACACGGAGGAAACGACGTCGTTCAGTATTCATCAGGAGAGAGAGGAGACCGCGCAATGCGCGGGCGTTGTTTTTTTCCCAGGCGCATGGTGTCCACGCGCGGGCGGATTGTGCTGGCGCAAGGATGATGTCATCAAACGCGTTGACCGGGTCAACCAACGCGTTAAGAGCTGTTTGGCTGACGCAGAATTTGTCCAAAACGGAATTATTTTGGATTTTTGCTATTTTTTGATTCAAAATTGGATTTTAATTCCAATTAGGGTTAGGATAATAATTATTTTATTTTTCTTTTATTTTTAATTTTAAATCTTATTAGGGCTTGGACAAGTTAGGAGGTTTATGAAGCCTATAAATAGAGGGCTTGATACACAATGTAAGAGACAACTTTCATTAGAATAAAAATTCTCTCTTCTATTATTTAGTGTTCTCTACAATTATGAGTAGGTAAATTCTTTTTCTTGGTTTAAGTGATTGAAGCCATCAAGATTTATACACCGTGAGATCTAATTTATTTTAATTGTTCAATTTATATTTTGATTATTGAATATTCTTCTATGCTTAATTTTATGTTTAATTTGTTTAATTGCTAGGAGGCCTACTAGTTTATTATTCATATTAATCTACTGCTATTTGTGAAGCAACTAAGTTTAATAATTATTTTGCAGATCAAAAGATTATTTTATCTTAGGAAGAATATTCATCTAAATTAAATGCAAACATGTGGCTTGTGTTATTTAGTTCAACGATCTCTCTAATTCTTTATTCTGCTATTAAATTAAATCTTTAGCACGTGCCAGAGGTTGTTTAGTAGTAAGGGTATTTAGACCACGTGGCTCTACTTATCTAAAATTAAGGAGGGATGAGAAAAATTATTCCATCTGCGAGTAGTTCTTTCTACGGTGAATCTTCAAAATATTAATTGATTTATTTTTGCATCAGTGATCAGTTGTAAATTCTTGATGGTGGATATTAACTTAAACCAATAATTTTTCTTCTTATTTATTTATTGTATTTTTGTTTTAGTTAATTTTATTTAAATTATTTCTTTAATTAAACCCCCCCCCCCAATTTTAGTTTACGAAAACATAAGATTAAATTAATCATTCTCTGTGGGATCGACTCTTACTTGCACTACTACATATTTATTTTTCCAAAGTAAAATTTTATTTTTGGGTGCTTGCGACATCACACCAGCTTGCTTTTCTTGCAATAGTGTACTAGTTGTTTCTTGTAACGTTCTATTCTTTCGTTCCACCACCCTATTTTGTTGAGGCGTTCTTGGTGCCGAGAATTCATGACTAATTCCTTTTTCTTTTTTTTATCACAAAATGGTATAAAGTCTTTTTTGAAACTCCCTGCCATGGTCACTTCTAATCCGTATAAGCTTGAGATTATATTTTATCTCCAAGTTCCTTGTAAGGCTTTCAAAATCTTTAAAAGCTTCATCTTTACATTTAAGAAATGTTACCCAAGTATATCTAGTATAATCATCAACTATAACAAAAGCATAAAATTTACCATTTAAACTAGCATGTCTTTCAGGTCCAAAAAGATTAAGATGCAATAGTTGTAAAGGTGAAGAAGTTGATACTTTGTTCTTTGCAATGAATGAACTTCTTACTTGTTTACTAAGTTGACATGACACACATAATTCTTTCTTTTTATAATTTATCTTTGGTAATCCTCTTACAAGATTCATCGTGGAAAGCTTCTTTATTAGGTCCATGTGAACATGTCCCAATCTTTGGAGCCATAAATTTGCTTCATCGTATATGGCTGAGAGACACATCTCTGTATCCTGTTGCTCAAAATCAATTGTACATATATTTCCTTCCCTTTGAGCAACTAGAGTAGTATTGTTATTACCATGCAAAATAGAGCATTTATCTTTTTCAAATTTTACTTTATGTCCGCTATCCATTAATTGACTTACACAAATAAGATTAAATTCTAGGCCTTTAACAAGATGAACATTATCAATGCTAATTTTACCATTTCCTATTTTACCTTTATCGATTATTTCACAAGTCTTGTTATCTCCGAAGGTTACGGTTCCATTCTTCTATTTTATGGATAACTTCAAAAACTTGGACTTGTCACCCGTCATGTGTCGAGAACAACCACTATCTAGTACCCATCTTTGTGAAGGAACTTTGGCTTTAAAACATACCTACAATAAGAAACCAATTCATCTTTTTGGTACCCATATCTTTTTGGGTCCATTTATGTTAGTATGTAAGTCTCCCTTTTTGATCCATACGTTTTTAATTTTCTTGTTACAATTTACATCCAAATGTCCTTTAATTCCACAATTATTGCATGTAGTAAAATGAGAGCAATATTTTGATTTAAAATGAGATTTTGTTTTTAGCATCGTTATCTCATTCTTTTTATGTGTAGGGTTATAGCCAATACCTTGTTTATCAAAACTAGGTTTTTGTTTTCCCAATATAATATTTAGATTTTCTTCTCTTTGAGTAAATTTTGCTAGTGATAATTTTAATGACTCTATTTCTTCTTGAAATTTATTCTCATTTTCTTTTGTATGTGTATCATCATTGAATGCATCAATACAAACATTCCTCATTTTTATTTCATTATTAAACTTTTCATTTTCACCATTTACATATTTTACCATGTTATACAGAATCTTATTATAGTTTTCAAGATAATCAATTTTAGATACTAAGATTATTTCCTCTTGTGATGGTATTTCAATTTTTTTATTTTCTTCAATTAATGTATCAACTTCATTCATTAAGGTGTTTATCAAATCTTTCAAATACATATTCTTCTCTTTTAATTTTTCATTTTCTTCTTTCAAGATATCTAAATTGATTACCTCACTTGAGTCGTTTCCAAGTCCCATGAAGCATAGTTGAGCTATTTCATCGTTGGCATCTATTTCCACATCGGAATCATCATCACTCCAGGTTACAAGTGCTTTGTTCTTTTTCATGTCCTTGAAGTTTGATTTTCCTTTATTCTTTAGTTGAAAGCAATCTTTCTTGAAATGTCCGGGATGTCCACACTCAAAACATGTATCTTTACTTTGTTTTCCTTTAAATTTATTTGAAGGAAAAACATTTCTTCTTTTGTTCTTCTTCTGTGGTAATCCTTTGAGCTTCCTTATTATCATGGCAATTTCTTCATCTGAATCGCCATTTGAGTCTTCTTCATTTTCTGCATTAAGAGCTAACACTTTCTTTCTAGGAGTTTCCTCCTAATCATCATATCTTTTCAATTGATGTTCATATTCTTCTCGTTCACCAAACAAGGTTAATGTGTTCATAATAGATATATTAGAAGAATCTTGTAAAGTAGTTACTTTTGATGCAATCCTTTTGGGCATGACTTGAAGTAGTGTACAGTTTATCTCACTTTGTGGAATGGATTTGTCTAACAACTTCAAGGAATTTACCAGTGTGAGAAACCTAGCTTGTGCTTCCTTTATGGACTCATCTTTTCCAAGCTTGAACATCTCATAATCATGCATGAGCATGCTAAGCTTTACTTCCCTTACTTTTGAAGTTCCTTCGTGACTTATTTTCAAGGTGTCTCATATTTCTTTTATTGTGTTGCATGAGGAGACTTTGTCGATCTCAGACTGAACCATGCCACTAAGAATAGTGTTCATAGCTTTGGAATCATAAGATGTCATATATACTTCGGTTGAGTCCATTTCCAACAGCGTCTTTAGTGTACCATCACTCTTCCTTGGAATGACTGGACCATTCTCTACGACCCACCATTCCCATGGACCTCTTTTAAGATAAATCCTCATTTGAAATTTCCAGAAATTGTAATTTTCCGCTCCATGTAGCAATGGTGGTCTATTAGTTGATTTCCCTTCTTGGATATTGCTTCCGAACTTTGCCATAGCAAAATCTTTCCCTACAAGTCACCTTTAAGATCAAGATAAATAGAGTTAAGCTCTGATACCAAATAAAATTTAAATAGGCACACTTAGAAGGGGGGGTTGAATAAGTGTGGAGCAAACTAAGATCAATTTTTGTAAATTAAACTATCTGTCAAGGAATGCAGTTTACCATATTAAATAATTCAGTTTGCTATATCAGTCGTTGTATTAGTTTGACAGTAAACTGCTTATATTTACTTGAAAACAATTTCTATTGCGTTGTTTTACAATTTTGAAAAGTAGCTACTAAAAAATATATTTTAAGATATGAAACTGTTTTTCCTTAATTTACTTTAAAGTTTATCAAAACAAAACAATTTAAATAATACAACCAATCAAACAAACACCAAGAATTTTTACGTGGTTCGGCCCTAATCTCTATACTAGTGGCCTACTTGACGTCCAGTATCAATTGATATTGGAGACTCCTTTTATTAAATAAATTACTCACAAAAATTTACAATGTTACACAACCAAGTTTTCCAAAATACTTCAGCACAGTTGCTGAACTTATGCACCCCTTTGAATACTTATACTCACTTGATCAAATGTGTTCCCTAAGCACCTATGCTTCCCAAGAAAAACTGTTTATAATACAACTTAACCCAATCCTTGGATCAAGCAGATCAACCCAGAACCTCAGTCTACTGTACTTCAAGAATCAACAATAGATGATCAATACAAACGACAAAATTATGATCACAACAATATATATATATATATATTCAATTCAAAGCTTCACTAATGCAATGCAGTGGTCAAAGTATGTAATATCACCAGTTTCATTTTCCGAAGTGGAGTGATAATCACGTGGCTTGAACGTACAGTGTAACTAAAAAAAAAACTTTTCTTTGTTGAGCAAGAAAAACACTCTTATAAGAATATTGCACTTTTCTGTTTCTTTGTATTCTGCTTCGATACTTTCTGCTATTAACATGACACTCTATATATACACGTTTGAAAGTATAGCCGTTATAGTAGGAGGTTGCTTTGTTGCATGAAATCAGCATTGTTTACCGTTATAGCAAGATAATACATATTGACCCAGATTTTTTGTACTTTATATAGCAGAAAACCCATAACCAATATCCATTGTTTTAGCTCCTAAAACATATCTTCAATCAATCAATAAGGACTCGTATGGAAAGATCACCCAACCAGTTAGTTTAAATTGACATGTTTTTAGAGATTTTCCCTAATTCAATGTACCATCTTCAATTACGTCAGAATATAGTTTCCTTGTCAAGCCAACAATTAAATTAACTATTTTAACTTAATCAATTATGGAAAATAATACTAAACAGATTTTTCATAATCTTTCCAAAATCTGAATAAGTCCATTTAAAATAAAACTATTGCATGGTTTTTATTGCTATATATTATTATTATTATTATTATTATTATTATTATTATTATTATTATTATTATTATTATTATTATTATTATTATTATTATTATTATTATTATTATGCAAATGCAAACCTAGAGCTTTGTTTTGAAATATATATAATTTGTGATCTTACAAAATATTCTAGACTCCTCCATTCTCCATTCCATCTTGATTCTCAGTTGCTCTGACCATGCAATGGTTAGTATGGTGAGCTGTTTTAACAATCTGCATGAAAAACCTGCAAAGCTTTGTTTACTTGGTCAAGTCATCATCAAAATCATAAGATACAGTATGGCGAAAACCAACAGTTGTGTCAGCAGGTAATAGGTTGAATATGTGTATATGTATGTTTGTTTGATCTGATAAGAGGAAGAAGGAATTAAAGTTAGAAATACAAGAAATAAGGATGAATATGTGAATTGAGCGTAAGTGATGAAAATTGATAATGAGCTTAGTAAATAGGTCTGCAGAGGAGAGGAGGTGATAATAGCAAAGTGAGGTAAATATGTATGTGCAGTGAAGAAGGATCCGTATGATCCGATCGGTTTATTAGAATTAAGGGAATAATAAGGATATTGATTGTTAGAATAGTTGGAAGTTATTAAAAAATTAATTTGTATTGAAGTAAATGAGATTAACATTAATACGATGTGTAAGAACATGATGTAATACCCCCGAAAATGAGTAGAAAGAATGTTGGATGCAAGAATGGTTTAAATTGACATTTAAGTGCTAAGTAAACAAATGAAAGGACATAAAGAAAATCGTAAAATGACTATATGGGCGTAAAAATGATAAATGATAATAGATTTTGGTAATCCGGTCAAGATTCTCTTCTCGAGAAAGCTATTTATTAAAAAAATGAGCAATTGACTATTGAGATATCAAAAACTGAAATTGATTGATAGGAACCAAAAAGGTTTGTAGAAAATTTAGAATGAAATGATATGCAAATTAGCATAATTGTAAATTATTATAGATGATTAATGAAATCCAAATTTTAAAGTGTGACAAATGTTATGGCACAAGCAAGTTATGAGGTATTTTATGAGGTATTTGATAAGGGAATAAAATTCAAGCATAATGAAACAAGTTTGGATCAAAATGGAGTTGAAATAGATTGAAATTAAGCAAGCATGATTTATTAGAGATTAAATTCTCTAGGTTTCTTGACGAAAGACCAAAATGCCCTTGAAAATTTAGAAAATGACAATTGTGCCTTGGAATGGTTTAAGGACCAATATGTCCTTGCTAGTTGAAGGGAAATGTCATAAATGTCCCTAACCAAGCACGAGTTAGGTTAACTAAGTTAAGATATTTGTTGGAGAAAATATACAACACTTGTATGTATATATTCTCAAGTATAAAGCTATGTATTATTTCATTTCATAACCTCAATTGTTGCTAACTACGGGCATAAGAGAAAAGAGAAAAGGAAAGCTAGTGTTGGCTTGTTAAGCTTGAATAATTGTTCGAAAAGTGATCAGGTGAAGTAAAGGAAGCCATCGAAGTGGATTTTACAATCTTAAGAAGGTTTATTGCATGAAGGAAGAGGCCTACAAGGAGGTAACAATGAATTCAAATTCTAAAATTCATCTTTTGTGTGCTTAAGTTCAAGGACAAGGGTAGCCATGCATTTATCTTGGAAGTACATGGCTTGATTATGCATTTTAGGTGAGCTACAAACTCTTTGAGTGCTATATTGTGAAAGCCAAAGCCTATATGTAGTAAAACAAAGGTGGTGTATTATTCATGTATGAATTCAAGCTAGAAATCATAATTTAAGATATTATCATGTGTTATATGTGGTTAGATTTGATGAAAACCTAGTTTGAAAGGTTGAACATGTAAGAAGTATATGAAATTTCATGTTAATTTGCATTGAAGATGCATTGAAGGGTGAAAATCATGTTTTATAAAGGAAGTTATAGTATTAGGTTATGATTTACAATGAAATCAAATCATAATCTATAAAGTGTTTTGAAGGTGCGTATAAAAGTTATGTGAATACACAAAGTTGTTAAAATGTGTATGTGGTAGACTATGTGGTGTATGGAGTTTAAGGATTTAAGTTGAGTTTAAGGTTTGAAGTTTAAAAGTTGACAAAATGCCGTCAAATGGTGATTTTTTGCAATTTTAAATAATGAAAGGTGAAATGAAGTCAAATGACTTAGTTTTATGTAAATATACGTGGTTAGGTTAAATCAACAGATTGAAATTTGAATGAAAGGCGATTCGAATGATCGAAATCGATCGTTTCGAGCTTAAATGGATTTTAACGGACAAATATCGTCTCGTGCGAAGTTTTATGGTGTTAAAAGTTTTGGCATGTCATATATGACGTATATAAACTTTATTGAGTGTTAGAATAAAGTTCTAAAGCAAATGGCCAAAAATAACAAAGTTGGTAAATTTTGGTTTTAAGGATGAAAATGAGGTTAAACGCCCTCCTACGGGCTATTGTTTCTATGATTTTGAGAAGCAAAATGAGGCAAGTAATTTTTTTTTGTAAAATACTAGGTAGTAAGACCTAGTATTGTTCTAAATTTGGACTTAATATGATATATATTGAAGGAGTTAAAAATCAGCAAAACAGCAGCAAAAATTAGGATTTCTGTTCTACAAGACTACCCCGGGGTGCAGTGTTTTGTACTGAACACTGTCCTGGGGCGCTGGGTACTGTTCATGTTCGATAAAATTTCACGGCTAGCGAGGTTTGAAGGCGTTGGGGAGCAGTTGCTCTGCACTTAAATAAATTTAAACTTCCAAAAAGTTATGTTTTGATGTGAAATGATAATAATGGGTTATGTAAACCCTAAATAGATAGAATGGACTCTATAAAGGGTATTAATATATAATGAAATGATAAATGACATAATGTAATGTGCCTGAAGCTAAGTCAAATCATGATATGCGTTATGAAAAATGTCGTTAACGAGTTAGGATGTATTATTAACCTACATAAGGTATAATACATCAAATGTGAAATAATTAGATATGAACGGTTGGGTAATTATGAGATAAGTTTGACAAGTTATAGAAAGTTTATGATCCTATAGTGATACATATAGTGTAATGTTTACAGATAGTGCTCGAAGTAGCACTCCTACAAGACGGTTATGAAAGGATAGGAAGGTCAGGCGAGGCAGTAAAGGTTAAGTGTAAGATAAATGCATATCAGACAAGTTTTTCAGACTTAAGTGTATTAATTGTTCTACGTGAACTATGTGATAGTTGAAATGTGCACTTTGTGCAACTATGTGTATTAATTGTTAAGTGGAATATGTGCCATTAAGCATTCCATGGTAACATAGAGGATGCATGGCGCATAAATATAAACTGTAAGCATGAAATGTGTTATCTGATTAACTTGCTGAGCCTTTGTGCACACTCTTGCTATGAACTAATATTTTTAGGTAAAGTACGAGAAGACTGAATGTTCAAGTTAAGTTAAAAGTAAAGAATGCTAAATGTATAGATAAGCGTGAAGGAATACAAACTATTCCTGTGTGATATATATATATATATATATATATATATATATATATATATATATATATATATATATATATAAATGCGGTAGATGAATGCAAATTTGTACAGGTTTAAGTTCTGTAATGGTCTGGTTTTAATGTTAAACTGTAATAGTAATAAGGAATGAATGGTTGTTAAATCCATAGAGATAAATGTGCATGTATGTATTATTTAAAGAAATGTAGTAACAATGTAAGATTAATATATTGTTGTTAGTCGAGTTTTATATGTATTAAACTCATATGTATGGTACAAACGTATGTAAACATAACTATGTATGGAACAGACATAAGGAAGCAGGGTTATGTATGTATAGTTTAATGACGAAAATTTATTCACAGGTTATGTTATGTAAATCATAATATATATGATTCTGATAATTGTAATAGACTAGGTCACAATTTCTTAATGTTTGACTTAAGTCCTAAAGTATAGAAAGTGAATGTTATGATCCTGAGACAAGTAAGGAACGTAAAATAAATAAACAGATTTATGGACCGCATTATGGTCAAATATTGATTTTAAGGGTTGAAGGTTATGTTTTAATGCACGAAATCGTCGTTATGATGCTTTATGATTATATAATATGGTTTTCAGATTAATAATTATGTTATCCATATGTAATTGGAATTAAATAAGGAATGTTGGGATTTCGGTGCACTACAATAACCATGTCTGATCAAGTTATAAGCTAACATCTTCGCTCTCATGTGATCTCCGCAGATCCCCTCATACATCTCCTGAAAAACATAGTATGCCTCTGACAGGACAATATATTGAAAGTAGTATGTCCTCAAGCCAATCACATTTGATGTGATAAGCATATACTTTGTAATCTTGTTCATTTATTAATAAAAGTATCAAGGCATTTCTTTATTCATGATTAATTACTTGAATTAATCAAATGGATAAACCCATAGTTTTCGAGCAATGCTTTTAAAACCATGATGAGGATCATGCTAATGAGATCTAAATTCAAGATAGCTCAAAACTAAAATTGTTCCTAATCGTTGGATCACTAAAAATGGGATTAGTAGATCCGGATAGATTGGTACATACTATGCTTACTCTTATGAAGAGGATGATTGATCTCATAATCATTTGTGTAGAGACACTAAAGCAAGTATGTAGGTGCTTATTAGAGAATAAGTTCGCTGAACGTGACTCGCTCAAGGAACACCTAATAGAGTTTTACTCGTCTGTCAATAGGAGTTCCTTATGTGATAGTCGTACAAGTGATCCTTAGACTTGAGATCATCTTAGTATCTTGTGTGTACTAAGTTATACTTTGACATATTCCTTAAGACCTATTGGTATATCAAAGGATATGATTGGGTATAATAAGGTACACATGAAGATAGATGAATGATCAACAAATGATCTACCACTTCCAGTAAAGGGAGAGAATGTCCTATGCGATTTAATAAGTGACAACTCAGAAATCCCTGGGCAGGGTTGAATGGAATTAGAAAGGAGTTTCTAATTTACATTAACTAGAGTTGTGTATTTGTGAATTGAAATGCATATAATCAAATAAATAAGACTTGACAGAAATTTCGTGTCTTATATTTGATTAGGACATTGTGTGGTAGAAGGATTTAATTGTACGGTAACTATTTGCCGAAAAGTTCTTTTACGATTAAATGTTGAAATCTATATTATCTGGAAAGTCGACTAATCGCTAAGGGGACTTACCCTTATTGTGGAATAATTATTTATTCTGAATTAAAGAGTTAATTCGTAATAAATGAATTAGAATTGTTCTAATTTATTTATTATACAACCGGTTTAATATGGAGAACCTAAAGGGTCATACCGCAAAAGAGTAATATTTATTTTAGAAGTGGATGGCATAATTGTAATAATAAATTAAGTATATTTAATTTATACTATGGTGATAGAATAAATTAAATAGCTTAATATTTATAATTTAGTATTTTAGAAATACTAATTATAAATTAATAAGAGGAGTCTTATTATTATTATTATTATTACTATTATTATTATTATTATTACTAGTATTATTATTTAATTCCTAAATGGTTTAGGAATTAATTAATAAGTAGTAATATAATAATGAAATAATTAAGTTCCTAAATAGTTTAGGAATTATAATTATAATAATTAATTAAGTTACTAAATGGTTTAGTAATTAATTAATAAGAAGTACTCTCATTATTAAATAATTAAGTTCCTAAATGGTTTAGGAATTGTAATTAATTAATTTAGTTCCTAATTAAATTGAGAATTAAATTAAAACCCTAATCCTAAATAGTTTAGGAGGGTTGACTAGATCTATAAATAAGAGGAGTCTTATCATAGATCAAGGTTACACACTCTTTCATTAGAAGAGGGAGAGTACTCCATAATTCTCTAGATCTAAGAGTTAGAGAGAGAGAGAGAGAGAATTAGGGCTAGCCACCCATGGTTTGGAGAAACCAAGATCCACTTCTTTAATTCGTAGATCTCTTGGTGGATCACCTCTAGAGGCTCAACACTTGGGGAGCTAACATTGATCGGTGGAATCTAATCGGGGAATTTGAAGAAGAACGTGATGGATCAAAGGGAGATGAACTTGTACCTGTGGAAGCTTTGTTCTACAAATGTATAAATTCGTTTATCCTTCCTCAATTAATAATAGTCGCATAAGAAAGATCCGGGTTATTGGTTTGTACAAAAATTTTAAAATCTGATTTTTATTGCTTCCGTTGCGCTTATATAATTTGATTATATGTATGCCATAATTTTGCAAACCAACAGTGGCATCAATAGCCAAACTTATGCGAATTATTAATTATTTTAATTTCATATATGTGTGGGTATGTGTTTAGAATAATTTATTGGGCATAATTAGTTGTATAAAATTATTATTTATATATATATACGAGTACCGAATTTGGAAAACTTGTTTCCATCACTGTTTCGGACTTGGGAATATATATATATATGTATATGTCTAGCCGCAGCCATTCCGGATTTTGTGTAATGGTTCCAAGTGTTTCGGTGTTTTGGCAAATAAGGCAGCCGCTGTTTAGGTTTTAATTTATAAATCAAACTGGCAGCAACACTTTCGGCATTATACATATATATATATATAAAGTGAAGCAGCTTAAGGTTTCGGTTATTATATATATATATTTTAGATTGATTGCATTCATGATTCAATTAGAAAAGACAAAGCAAATTTTCGGGTGTTGTTTTTCGGTAATGCAATTTTCGGTAAGGCAAAGTACTTGTTGCTTTCCTTGTCCCAAAATTATGGTCACCGTGAATAATAAAGCAACTTGTTTTTTCGGTTTTGGGAAATACAAAGCAGCCACTTGGTTTTTTTTTTGTATTCAAAAGCAACTTCCGGATATATATATATATATATATATATAGCAGCATGTTTCGGTGATAACATATATGATATGGCTGTCCCAAAATTGGTGTCACGGATTGCTTGAGTTGATGTCCCGAATTTTGAGTCACCGTAGCTTCATTATATTAGATTGATTGCATTCATGATTTCAGTATCACTTTTGGCAATATCATATATATAGTACCTTTCGGATTATACTATTACCGAATATATATATTATTTATATATATGATATATTTATATAATATATATTAATTAACCAAAAAGTATTATATAATAATTAACCAAAAAGTTTGGTAATTTTGTGTAGATTTTAAAATTTCAAAATAAAAGAGTTTATTTTGGGTAATTTTAAAACAATAAAAATAAATAGTTTATTTTTAAAATAATTTTATAATTAAAATAAATGGTTTATTTTAAATATGAAATTAGATTTCATGCAACTTTAAATTGCCCATTAAATGATACCAATACATATATGTAATGTTTTATTTAATTCATGAGATTAATATTATTTATTAATATATATGTTGATATATATGATAATAAATGGGATTGATTATGGACTATTTGACCAATGTGATTGGATTTAATTTTAAATAAAATGCATGAATGAATGAGTTTTAATAAATGGGGTCTGCGTACCTCGTCTTTCTAATTTTTCTTATGTATAATTCTATCTCTCTCCTATGTACTTCCCCTTGACTGTTTATCAAGGTTTCTATTTATTGTAAATAATTTGTAATAGGATTAGTTAGAATTATTTTGAAGAATTGGAACAAAGAAGCAAGGAGCGCATGAAGACCCATTTGTAATGGAGCCCGAATTTAAATGTAATAGTTACATTTAATTTAATTTATTCTTGCACCCTAGGTTTGACCATTTGGTTTATTTGGTGGCTCAAATAAACCAAACTAGAATAAAAGTCCATAATCAATCCAAGTAGAATATAGTATTCTATATGTGCATGCTTATTTATATATATTATATATTATCAAACATGTTTCGCATGTTAATTAATATGACGCGTATTTTATATATATATGTGCATGTGCGCTAAACAAGATGAGACAATTAATATTAATAAACCCCTCATGATGTAGAATAAATATTATTTATAAAATGAATTAAAATGTTTAATTCATGAATTAAAGGAGTTTAATTCAATTAAATAAAATTAGAATTGTTCTAATTTATTTATTCTACTACTCATAATATTAAGTTGTAACGTTCAAAGATATTTATTAAAAATATCGAACGTCGCCTTCTAGCATGGTAAAACGATAGAGTATCAAATAATCATTATAAGTTTGTTGTGTCACACAAGGCTTATATTAATTTTTTGAGATGTTGTTTTATCACATTTGATGTTTATAAAAGAATTGAACATTACTGTTTTGTTGTGTCACACAAGGACGATCTTTTTCTCTTCTAATATAAGAAAATGCTAGGTTGGACTTAACTTGGATAATTTTGATTTGGATGTGTCACACATGATCATAATAATCTAAGAGGCAAAATAAAAGGAGTTACATGTTAATGTAATTGACAAGAGTTGTCTACCTATTTATTTATATATCGTTTGTTGTGTCACACAAGGCTATATACATTTGAAATAGGATCCTTATTCTCACTAGCAAATCTTTAACTAGATTTGCCGAACTATATAAGGAGGGTAATATAGTTTGATGAAAATAGTGGGAGACACCATTTTAAATAAAGACTTAATTTATTTTGGTAATTAATAAAACGAATGCATGTTAATGTTGTTATTAATTCACTTAAAGAATATTTCTATGTTTAATTCACTAACACTGCATAGCATATTAGATGCTAACAATTAATCGAACCGAATTGTTCGGATTGATTAAACAAATTTAAGAAAAGTTCTTAATGCTGAAAAGCTAGCAAATGTCCTTAATTTGCTTGTTCCTACAAATGTTGTAGACTAAGCCTCTGAGGAAGAGATTGCTATTTTAAATGGCAAGATGATGCAAAGGTGGCTCAATGCATCATGATCACATCCATAAGTATCGAGTTACAGCGTCAACACGAGAAAATGGATGCACCTATTATATTGCTGCACATTCAATAGTTATATGGTGAGCAAAGTAGGTCAACTAGATATAAGATATTTAAGGAGCTCTTCCGATCTATAATAATCAATGGCACTACAGTAAAAGACGTATGTCCTAAAGATGATCAATTTGATTGATCAATTAGGACAAACATGTTTTGTCAAGGATGGAGAGTTGAGTCAAGATTCGAACTTGTAGTGACTCACTGACTCTAATTCACAATATGTTGTGAACTTCAAACATTAATAAGCTAGAAGTTAGTTTAACTGATTTGCTTACTATGTTGAAGACTGTTGAGAGTCACTTTCCTTCCTTGAAAAACCAAGTTTTACTTGTAGATGAATCTTCTAAGCGGAGGAGGATGGCCAAAGATATTTCTGAGGAGTCAGAAAAAGTAGAAGGCAAAAGAAAGGCTAAACAAAAGATATAAATAAAAGTGATCCCGAGGGCAAAGAAGTTTGCTTTCATTGCGATAAGTTGAGACACTGGAAGAATAACTGCAAGATAGTTGTAGTAGTTAAGTAGAAGAAGTTTAGTGAAACTTCAACTACAGATATAGATTTGTTCATAATGAAATAGAACTTTCTATAAGTCAAGTTCTACTTAGGTATTAGATACCGAATGGTGGTCTCACATATGCAAGTCGTTGCAGAGACTAAGCAGAAGTAGAAAGCTAAATAAATGATAAGTAATCATGTGCTGGGGAATGAAGCAAAAGTTGCTGCATTAGCTATGAAAACTTATAGTTTAGCACTGCCTACGGGCAAGCCTATTAAGTTAGTAAGTTGTTACTATATTCCAGTTCTTAGAAACATTATTTCAGTTCCATGTGATGACAAGGAAAGGTTTTTGACATTATAATAATGAACAATCGTTGTTCTGTTTATAATGATAATGTTTTATTTAGAACTGGTTGATTACTTAATAGACTTTGTATACTTGACTTACATGAAAAATATTTCAATTTGAACAAACTAAAAGCAAAAAGACGATATGAATCATACCTCCATGCAATACTGTTAACTCGGTTAATGAAACAAGACTAAACAAGTTGTATAAAGATAAGCTTTTAAAGCTTTTTGATTATGAATCAAATACAACTTGTGAATCTTGTATCATGAACAATATGACTAAATCTCCATTTAGTGGACATGGAGAGCGAGTTGCAAAGTTGTTAGAGATGGTACACACAGTCGTGTGTGAGACCTATGACAACAAATACAATAGGAAGGTATTCATTCATTACTTTTACTGATGATTCTAGATTTTGATATATGTATTTGATGAAATACAAATCCAAATCATTTGAAACGTTCAAAAAATTCAAAAGTGAAATATAGAAACTAAAGGCTAAAAGTATTAAAGTTTTTCGATTAGATCAAAAAGGGAATACTTAAGCAATAAGTTTCTAGATCATCTCAAGTGAAATGGTATTCTCACAATGGACATGGTGATGATCCATAATGAGTATTACCGATCTTCCAGTTTTCTTCTAGGGTTATGTTCTAGAAACGATCGAATATCTACTAAATAAGATACCTTCAAATTCCTTCCCTAAGACTTCATATGAGTCATGGATAGGGAGGAAACCAAGTCTTAAGCATGTTAAGATTTGAACTGTTCAACTTGTGTCAAAATGTTTGACAAAGATAAGCTAGGGACAAGATCTGATAAGTGTAAACTTGTGGGATATCCTAAAGAAAGTTTAAGGTATCACTTCTATAATCCGACTAACTAAATGGTGTTTGTTTGAAACACGCTGCCTTATAGGAAAATGAGTTTTTCCTTAAAGGGTTAGTGGGAGTAAAATAGATCTTGAAGAAGTTCAAAAACCACAAAACACTACAGATCAAGTGAAGGAATCTGTACAAGTAGATAAACCTATTGTACCACAACCAAGTCGTAAATCTGGTTTAGTACCGAAGATACCTTAATGGTATGGATTCATCATAGCGGATGATGATAAGGTACGCATCATAGTGGATGATGATCCAGATATATACGATGAGGTATGAGTATTAGATACTCAAGAGAAATGGCTGATGACCATAAAATCCGAAATGAGTCTTTGGAAAAAGACTAAAGCAGATGGCTAGGTGGAGACCTATAAGACCTAACTAGTGGTAAAAAGATTTCAAACAAGGTCAATGAGTTGACTAAGATGAAATCTTTCACTAGTGAAAATGCATATATCCATTCGGATTTTACTTGCAGTAACTGCTTACTATACAAAAGGATGTATGTATGATACAACCAAAAGAATTTGTCTCCATAATGATGGAGTAAATCAAGTATGAAAGCTACTACGATCCAATTATGGGTTGAAGCAAATTTCTCAAAGATGGAACATCCATTTTGATGAGACAATCAAAAGAGTTTGATTTTATCAAATACGAGGATGAACCAAGTGTGTACAAAGGTTAGTGGGAGCACTGTGACATTCCTAGTATTATATGTTGATATAATATCAATAAGGAATGACATACCGATGCTACAATCAGTAAATATGTGGTTGTCTAAAAACTTCTCTATTAAGGACTTGGGAGAAGCATCCTAACATTCTATTTAGGATAAAGGTCTATAGAGATAGATCATAAAGGATGCTCGGCTTAACCCAAGGGATGTACATTGATTCATTGAAATGTACTAGACTTGATAATGGTTATGTATAATAAGCAGATATCAGTTCAATTTTGGTGAAGAATATTAGAAAAGAGTTTCTAATGATGGGTCTGATATAAAACTAGAGGGTTTAACAAACTCAAGTTTGTTCAGATTAACCAAGATAACAACATATCCGTTTCAGGTAATATGATTACCATGAACGGTGCTGCAGTGAGTTGGAAAAGTTTCAAACAGCAAAGAGTTGTTGATTCAGTGACAAAGACATAGTAAATAACTATAAGTGAAGCTGCAAAGGCGATTGTTTGGTTAAACAAGTTCTTTACAGAACTTATAATGGTTCCTAACATTAAAGGAGTTTAATTCGCCAAGGAACCTAGGTCTCATCTGCAATCCAAACATGTGTTGCGGCACTTTTATATGATTAGATGAATCATTGAAAAGGAGACGACACCATAAATATGGTAGACTCTTAGAACAGCATTACAGATCCATTAACTAAAACATTTACTAAGCAATTTGTACGCCACTTAGAGAAGAATGGTATAGGGATACAAAAGGGCGATTGGCTTTAGTGCAAGTGGGAGATTGAAAGTAGTATGCCCTCAAGCCAATCACATTTGATGCGATAAACATATACTTTGTAATCTTGTTCATTTATTAATAAAAGTATCAAGGCATTTCTTTATTCATGATTAATTACTTGAATTAATAAAATGGATAAACTCATAATTTTTGAGCAATGCTTTTAGAACCATGATGAGGATCATGCTAATGAGATCTAAATTCAAGATAGCTCAAAACTAAAATTGTTCCTAATCGTTGGATCACTAAAAAGGGGATTAGTAGATCCGGATAGATTGATACATACTATGCTTGCTCTTATGAAGAGGATGATTGATCTCATAATCATTTGTATAGAGACACTAAAGCAAGTATGTAGGTGCTTATTAGAGAATAAGTTCATTGAACGTGACTCGCTCAAGGAATACCTAATGGAGTTTTACTCGTCTGTCAATAGGAGTTCCTTATGTGATAGTCGTACAAGTGATCCTTAGACTTGAGATCATCTTAGTATCTTGTGTGTACTAAGTTATACTTTGACATATTCCTTAAGACCTATTGGTATATCAAAGGATATGATTGGGTATAATAAGGTACACATGGAGATAGATGAATGATCAACAAAGGATCTACCACTTCCAGTAAAGGGAGAGAATGTCCTATGCGATTCAATAAGTGACAACTCAGAAATCCCTGGCCAGGGTTGAATGGAATTAGAAAGGAGTTTCTAATTTACATTAACTAGAGTTGTGTATTTGTGAATTGAAATGCATATAATCAAATAAATAAGACTTGACATAAATTCCGTATCTTATATTTGATTGGGACATTGTGTGGTAGAAGGATTGAATTGTACGATAACTATTTGCTGAAAGGTTCTTTTACGATTAAATGTTGAAATCTATATTATCTGGAAAGTCGACTAATCGCTAAGGGGGCTTACCCTTATTGTGGAATAATTATTTATTCTGAATTAAAGAGTTAATTCGTAATAAATGAATTAGAATTGTTCTAATTTATTTATTATACAACCGGTTTAATATGGAGAACCTAAAGGGTCACACCGCAAAAGAGTAATATTTATTTTAGAAGTGGATGGCATAATTGTAATAATAAATTAAGTATATTTAATTTATACTGTGGTGATAGAATAAATTAAATAGCTTAATATTTATAATTTAGTATTTTAGAAATACTAATTATAAATTAATAAGAGGAGTCTTATTATTATTATTATTATTATTACTATTATTATTATTACTAGTATTATTATTTAATTCCTAAATGGTTTAGGAATTAATTAATAAGTAGTAATATATTAATGAAATAATTAAGTTCCTAAATAGTTTAGGAATTATAATTATAATAATTAATTAAGTTACTAAATGGTTTAGTAAATAATTAATAAGAAGTACTCTCATTATTAAATAATTAAGTTCCTAAATGGTTTAGGAATTGTAATTAATTAATTTAGTTCCTAATTAAATTGGGAATTAAATTAAAACCCTAATCCTAAATAGTTTAGGAGGGTTGACTAGATCTATAAATAAGAGGAGTCTTATCATAGATCAAGGTTACACACTCTTTCATTAGAAGAGGGAGAGTACTCCATAATTCTCTAGATCTAAGAGTTAGAGAGAGAGAGAGAGAGAATTAGGGCTAGCCACCCATTGTTTGGAGAAACCAAGATCCACTTCTTTAATTCGTAGATCTCTTGGTGGATCACCTCTAGAGGCTCAACACTTGGGGAGCTAACATTGATCGGTTGAATCTAATCGGGGAATTTGAAGAAGAACGTGATGGATCAAAGGGAGATGAACTTGTACCTGTGGAAGCTTTGTTCTACAAAGGTATAAATTCTTTTATCCTTCCTCAATTAATAATAGTCGCATAAGAAAGATCCGGGTTATTGGTTTGTACAAAAATTTTAAAATCTGATTTTTATTGCTTCCGTTGCGCTTATATAATTTGATTATATGTATGCCATAATTTTGCAAACCAACAGATATTTCAGTAATGGAAAGGAATAAGTTCATCGGTATTAATCCCCATTAATTAGGTAGAATCAGGGACTTTGGTACTTGATCCATTTTGCCAATACTTTGTATGACAGAAGCTTGTATTCACTAAGATATTCCAAATAAGGTGTGAGCTAGTAATTTAACCTTCAATAGGTATCACCACCTTTTTTAGAATGTTGGGCTATGATGAGTAGGTTTTATTCCTATGAATTTATTATTCCAAGCTTGATAATTTATAAGTTTTTAAGTGTTTTCTTTTACTTTTATATGTTTTTATTTTATTTTGTAGGATATTGGTCATGGGGCTTAGGAGTTATGGATTGGAGGTAAAATGATCAAGTTTTAGTCTAAGGAAGCAAATTGATGCAAGGCATTGGACAAACAGCATGTTGGAAGAAAAAGTTAGAAAGATGACAAGCTTGGGGCACTGTAACGCTGGATCAAGAATGAAAAAAGAGTTGTAGTGCTACATTAACATAAATGTAAGTAGGAAAATTCAAGTTTGGGCACCGTAATGTCTAAATATAGTGTAACAATAGCGCTGTAGCACTTAAGCATTTTTGAGGGTTTTTAAGCATGACACTTTAGTGCCTCATACAGGCCAATTTCGGGAGCTGTAATGCTGTGTGTCAGGCAACCAAGGTGTTGTTTACAAAATTTGTAACTTTTTGACTCCTGGTTAGATTGGTTTCCCATATATGCTAGGGATTGGATCTATAACTTATAAATACATAATGTGAGGCATACATAGAGGCTAAATAGAAGTAATTAGGAGTAGTTAGGAGTGGAATATAGATTGAAGGATTATTATTCAGATCTGAAGGAGAATACACGCGTAGGATTACAAGAATTGAAGGCTAGGATTAGAGATCGTGCTTCATAATCAGTTTTTTTTTTTATCTCTTTGCTCTATATTTAATTTTTGTGATTTGAACGTGATGGATTATTTTATGATATGATTTCTTTTTTACATATGAGCAAATTTTAATTAAGATTGCAATTGAACCCAATATGTAGTTCAAATTGGTTTTCTTTCTTTTTTATTGACACTTAAGGAATTGGTTCGTTATATTTTGTGCTTTAATGTTTAATTACAAATGGCTAGACAATAAGCATGATAATATATATGAAATTGGGAGGTAGCTTATAGGTTTAGATTTGAATATAATGACATGTGTTTGGAATATTATTCTTAGGATGGAATTTATTATTCCCGTATAGGATAGACATAAACCTATATGCCATGTGTAATCAATTGGAGAATCTGAGCTTAAATAATCCTTGTTTAGTTTAAATCTCATAGGAATATAGTGATTTATTTAGGTATGATGTTCCTTTCTGATTCTATTCCAATTGTGGTGGATTTAGAATGGATATGTTTATTTGACCATCGAAAGAAGCTTATAAATACTAATAAATTCTCAGTTAATAATTCATCGTGACTGTATAATTAAAATAAAAGTGAAGAGATTTAAATGAAACATTGGGGGATATTGTGATCTTAAATATTTTTAATCTAATTTTAATCATTGTTATTAGAGTTATGTAGTTGTTAATTTTAATAAAATTTTAATTTATAGTGATAGAGTTAAATTATATGATATTTTTATGCCATAATACTTAGTTTTTATATCTATTGTGTGCTTAAATGTTTAATTATTTAGTTTATTTTGGTTTTAATAGGTTTTATAGGATTTTAGTTAATTTATGTTAATTTAGGTAATTTTATAGTATTTTTATATTTCTTTTTATTTATGTGTTTTTATTTATTTTTAGTGTTTTAGGTGTTTTATTTATTATTATGTGTTTTTAGGATTTTTAGTATTTTTATATTATTTTTATTTATTTTTAATTATTTTATTTTGTAGGAAAATAAGCTTGGAGGGCCAAAGTGTAAATTTCGCAAGAATTTGAGGGCAATTCTGTAAATCCGGAAAGTTGGTATTGGCGCATCGCGCGTAAGGATTACAGCGGCCGGCTCAGAACGACGCCGTTTTGGTCTAAGCAGCAGAAACAGGTATCGCGCAATGCGCAGATGGATTTGCCAGACAGAGAAAACGACATCGTTTCAGCATAGTGACCGCGCCATGCGCGCGGTGAGCAGAACAGTGGCAAGAAAAGGAACCGAACGACGTCGTTTTGGGCTCTGATGCGCGCAATGCGCGCGGGCGTCTGACGTCGGCGTCTACTGTAGCGAAGGGCTTGTTTGTTTGGCGCGTTAATTCCCAAATCAGATTATTTCGCGAATTTTGTTATTTTTTTGATTCAAAATTGGATTTTAATTCCAACTAGGGTTAGGAAAATAATTATTTTATTTTTCTTTTATTTTTAATTGTAAATCCTATTAGGGTTTGGACAAGTTAGGAGGTTTATGAAGCCTATAAATAGAGGGCTGGAGACACATTGTAAGACACACCTTTTCTTAGAATAAAAATTCTCTCTTCCATTCTTTAGTGTTCTCTACAATTATGAGTAGCTAAATTATTTTTCTTGGTTTAAGTGATTGAAGCCATCAAGATTTATCCACTGTGAGATCTAATTTATTTTAATTGTTCAATTTATATTTTGATTATTGAATATTCTTCTATGCTTAATTTTATGATTGATTTGTTTAATTGCTAGGAGCGCTACTAGTTTATTATTCATATTAATCTACTGCTATTTTTGAAGCAACTAAGTTTAATAATTGTTTTGCAGATCAAAAGATTATTTTACCTTAGGAAGAATATTCATCTAAATTAAATGCAAACACGTGGCTTGTGTTGTTTAGTTCAACGATCTCTCTAATTCTTTATGCTGCTATTAAATTAAATCTTTAGCACGTGCGGGAGGTTGTTTAATAGTAAGGGTATTTAGACCACGTGGCTCTACTTATCTAAAATTAAGGAGAGAGGAGAAAAATTATTCCACCTGCGAGTAATTCTTTCTACGGTGAATCTTCAAAATATTAATTGATTTATTTTTGTATCAGTGATCAGTTGTAAATTCTTGATGGTGGATATTAACTTAAACCAAGGCTTTTTCTCATCGTTTATTTCATTAAATTACTTGCATAATTATTTTAGTTAATTTTAATTTTATTATTTCTTTGATTCAAAAACCCCCCAATTCTTGTTTGCAAAAACATAAGATTAAATTAATCATTCTCTGTGGGATCGACTCTTGCTTACACTACTACATATTTATTTTTCAAAAGTAAGATTTTATTTTTGGGTGCTTGCGACATTACACCAAATTTTGGCGCCGTTGCCGGGGAATTGATTGATTTATTTTTGTGTTTTTTTTTTCTTATTTATTTTTATTTTATTTTAGTCATTTTTCGTAGTTATTTTTATTTCTTTACTTGTTTATGACCATAACTCGTTCTACTAATCAAAGTGATTTACGGTTTGATTCAGAAATCGAAAGAACTTTGCGCGGCTTAAGGAAAGAAGGACAAACAAATCTTGAAGCAAAAGACAACATGGCTGGAAATCGAACCTTGAAAGAACTGGCGGCCCCAGATTTGAATCAACAACCTTTATGCATCACTTTTCCCAATTTAGATGTTAACACTTCTTTTGAGTTAAAGTCTGGTCTAATACATCTTTTGCCCACTTTTCATGGACTTGCAGGTGAAGACCCGCATAAACACTTAAAAGAATTTCATGTGGTATGCACAAGCATGAAACCACCCGGAGTGACTGAAGAACATATCAAATTACGAGCCTTTCCATTCTCGTTGAAAGATTTGGCTAAAGATTGGCTCTACTATCTACCATCCGAAAGTATAACCACATGGGAAGAGGTGAAGAGATTATTCTTGGAAAAATATTTCCCAGCGTCAAGGGCGGCCAGCATACGAAAAGAAATTTGTGGTGTGAGGCAGAACCATGGAGAATCCCTGTACGAGTATTGGGAACGGTTCAAGAAATTATGTGCAAGCTGCCCCCACCATCAAATCAGCGAATAACTCCTAATCCAATACTTCTATGAGGGACTCATGTCTACTGATAGAAGCATGATTGATGCTGCTAGTGGAGGCGCTTTGGTGGACAAAACGCCCGAAGCTGCAAGGAATTTAATTGCAAACATGGCTGCTAACTCCCAACAATTTGGCACTAGGCTTGATTTTTCATCCAAAAATGTCAATGAGGTAAATATTTCTTCCCTTGAACAACGAATTGATAGTCTAACCTCCGTTGTTCGTCAAATGGCTGTAGGTAATACACAACAAGTAAAAACTTGTGGGATTTGTGCGGTGGTAGGACATCCAACAGATATGTGCCCCACTCTTCAAGAGGAGTCGTATGAACAAATAAATGCAGCAGGTGGTTTTCCTGGTCAACCACAAAGAAGATATGATCCCTACTCAAACACATACAACTCAGGTTGGAGAGATCATCCTAATTTCAGCTATGGACATCCACAAGGAAATCAACCCACAAATTCACACTTTGCAAGCTACCAACAATACAAACAGCCATATCCGAACAAACAACAGGGCCAATCATCTAACTCTAATTTGTCTTTAGAGGATTTGGTTAAACAAATTTGTACTAACACTGTACAATTTCAAAAGGATAATTTACAATTTCAACAGGAAAATTTGCAGTTTCGACATGAAACGAAAGCGAATATGCAGAATTTGGAAACACAAATAGGACAACTGGCAACTGCAATTAGTCGATTAGAGGCGCAAGGTTTTGGAAAATTACCCTCTCAAATGGTGGTGAATCCAAGAGAAAACGCAAGTGCAATCACTTTGAGAAGCGGTAAAGAGATCGAAACTCCAGCAAAGCCAGAGTCTGCATCCAAAGACCAAAGCAAAGTTGAAGTGGATAATAAGGAGACAGACAACAGTCAAGAGGACGACAATGTTCTAGTCGATAATGGTACTCCTAAGCATAAATTTCCACCTCTCTCTGAGTATAAACCGGTACCCCCTTTTCCTCTAGCTTTAACATAAAAAAGAAAATATGAGAAAGATTCAGATTTATATGAAACTTTTCATCAATGCGAGGTAAAAATTCCATTGTTAGATGCAATCAAACAAGTACCTCGCTTTGCTAGATTTCTAAAAGAATTGTGTACACACAAGAGAAAACAAGCACTCAAAAGGTATGAAAAGGTAAAAGTAGGAAAAAATGTGTCTGCCGTGATTCAAAGAAAACTTCCTACAAAGTGCCAAGATCCAGGAATGTTTACTATCCCTTGTAAGATAGGTGCCACTAGATTTGAACAAGCCATGTTAGACTTAGGAGCATCTATTAATGTCATGCCATATTCTATATATGCTTCTTTGAACCTTGAACCATTGAATAAAACTGGTACGGTGATTCAGTTGGCTGACAGATCTAATGCCTATCCTAAAGGTATAATAGAGGATGTCCTTGTGCAGGTAAATAATTTGATTTTTCCTACTGATTTTTATGTGCTTGATATGGAGAATGGTGATCACAATGCTCCTATTTTGTTAGGAAGACCTTTCTTAAAAACATCCAAAACCAAGATAGATGTTCATAGTGGTACACTTACAATGGAATTTGATGGCGATGTTGTGCAGTTTAATATTTATGATGCCATGAAATATCCTAATGATGATAATCCTGTTTATTCTATTGATGTGATTGACTCATTAGCACAGGAAATTTTTGAACTTGATGGAAAGGATGCAGTAGAAACGACAATCAGTCAGAATCTAGAGGAGGAAGAAGAGTTCGCCTTGACCAGTGAATTGAAGGATGTTATTGCCACACTAAATGATTCTCCAAACGCAGGTAACGTTCCTGTTATTGATCTACAAGTATCTAACGAAAAATCTTTACTATCTGTTTTGCAGTCACCTACTCCAGAATTGAAGCCCCTACCTGATCATCTCAAATATGTTTTCCTTGGAGGAGAAACGACATTGCCAGTGATCATCTCCAATAAACTAAGTACCTCCCAAGAAGAACAACTCGTGCGAGTTCTTAAGGAGCATAAGAAGGCCATTGGTTGGACAATTGCTGATATCAAGGGAATCAGTCCGTCAACATGCATGCATCGTATCTTACTTGAAGAAGGAGCGAAACCTACCCGTCAACCACAAAGAAGACTAAATCCACCCATGATGGATGTGGTGAAAAAAGAGATTCAAAAGCTTCTTGAAGTTGGCATGATTTACCCTATTTCGGATAGCAGTTGGGTTAGCCCAGTTCAAGTAGTTCCTAAAAAGACGGGCATAACTGTGGTCAAAAATCAGAATGATGAGTTAATTTCCACCCGTATTCAAAATGGGTGGCGGGTTTGTATAGATTATAGAAAATTAAATGTTGTAACCCGAAAAGACCACTTTCCTTTACCTTTTATTGATCAAATGCTTGAACGATTAGCTGGTCATTCTTATTATTGTTTTCTTGATGGTTATTCAGGTTATTTTCAAATTGCAATTGCTCCAGAGGATCAAGAAAAGACAACATTCACATGCCCATTTGGGACTTTTGCATATCGTCGTATGCCGTTTGGACTTTGCAACGCCCCCGCTACTTTCCAAAGGTGTATGGTTAGTATATTTTCCGATTATATTGAGCATATCATGGAAGTTTTTATGGACGATTTTACAGTTCATGGGGACTCTTTTGATAATTGTTTGCACAACCTTACACTTGTTCTTCAAAGATGCATAGACACTAACCTTGTACTAAATTCTGAAAAATGTCATTTCATGGTTGAACAAGGTATAGTTTTGGGTCATGTTGTTTCATCTAAGGGAATTGAAGTAGATAAAGCAAAAATTGATATTATTCAGTCTCTACCTTATCCCACTAGTGTGCGGGAAGTGCGTTCTTTTCTTGGACATGCAGGTTTTTACCGGAGATTCGTACAAGATTTTTCCAAGATAGCATCACCCCTATTCAAACTACTACAAAAGGATGCGGATTTCAATTTTGACAAGGAGTGTAAGACAGCATTTGATAAATTGAAGGAATTGTTGACCTCTACTCCAGTTATTCAACCTCCAAATTGGGCCATACCTTTCGAGATTATGTGCGACGCGAGTGATTATGCAGTAGGAGCTGTTTTGGGTCAAAAAGTTAGGAAAGCATCTCATGCAATTTATTATGCTTCGAGGACCTTGAACGATGCGCAGAGAAGTTATTCGACCACTGAAAAAGAACTTTTAGCTGTCGTTTTTGCTTTAGAAAAATTTCGATCTTATCTGCTTGGTACTAAAGTTATTATTTATTCTGATCATGCAGCTCTTCGTTATTTGATGACAAAGAAAGAGGCAAAACCAAGGTTATTAAGATGGATACTTCTCTTAAGTGAATTCGATTTGGAGATAAAGGACAAAAAAGGGACAGAAAATAGGGTTGCAGATCACTTAAGTCGTTTGACGAATGTGCAAGATGAGCTTCCTCTACAAGAGACGTTTCCTGATGAACAATTGTTCTCTGCATATAAAAAATCACCTTGGTATGCAAATATTGTCAATTATTTGGTTACTAACATTTTGCCTTCTAATTTGTCTAAAGCTCAAAGGGATAAACTAAAAAGTGAAGCAAAGTACTACATGTGGGATGATCCATACTTATGGAAACATTGTGCGGACCAAGTAATTCGAAGATGCGTCCCTGAAACTGAAATTGACCCTATTCTCACTTTTTGTCATTCATATGCGTGTGGAGGTCACTTTAGATCTAAGAGGACAGCAAGAAAAGTGCTTGACTGTGGGTTTTATTGGCCATCTCTATTCCAAGATTCATATTTGTTCTGCAAGTCGTGTTGCAATTGTCAAAAGACAGGTAATATATCCCAACGAAATGTAATGTTGCAAACCCCCATACTATTTTGTGAAATCTTTGATGTTTGGGGTATTGACTTTATAGGACCATTTCCTGTGTCGTTCGGTAATGTTTATATTTTACTTGCTGTCGATTATGTTTCAAAATGGGTGGAAGCCAAGGCCACAAGGACTAACGATTCTAAAGTGGTTGCAAATTTTCTCCGTACTAACATATTTTGCAGATTTGGAGTTCCTAGAGCTCTAATAAGTGATCGAGGCACTCATTTTTGCAATCGAACTGTGGAAGCTTTGTTGAAAAAATACCACGTCACTCATAAGGTGTCGACTGCATACCATCCGCAAACTAATGGACAAGCAGAAGTGTCGAATAGAGAGATCAAGTCCATTCTCGAAAAGACAGTAAATCCAAGCAGAAAAGATTGGAGTTTACGATTGGATGATGCTTTATGGGCATATAGGACGGCTTATAAAACGCCTATTGGTATGTCACCGTACAGATTAGTATTTGGGAAACCATGTCACTTACCTGTGGAGCTAGAACACAAAGCTTATTGGGCTATTAAGAGTTTCAATATGAAGATGAATGAAAGTGGAGCGCATAGGAAGTTGCAAATACAAGAGTTGGAGGAAATTCGCAATGATGCTTATGAAAGTGCAAGAATTTACAAGGAGAAAACAAAGGCTTTTCATGATAAGATGATCTCGAGGAAAGAATTCAAGATTGGCGAGAAAGTTCTTTTATACCAATCTCAACTTCGGTTGTTTCCAGGTAAGTTACGTTCTCGTTGGATTGGACCTTTTGTTGTTACTAATGTTTTTCCACATGGTGCAGTTGAAATTCAAAGTTTGGAAACTTCTAAAGTAATCAAGGTGAATGGTCATAGACTCAAGCATTTTCATGAAAATTTTCAAAAAGAAGACGTGACTAATTTCGACCTTAAGGATCCAATTTATATTACTTGAGAAAGGAAGCATGTTGTCAAGCCAATGACGATAAACAAAGGCGTTGCTTGGGAGGCAACCCAAGAAAACAGATTTGCATTTCTTTTCCTTTTCCTTTTTATAGTTATTTGTCTCTTTTTCTTTGCATTTTATTTTACATTGGGGACAATGTAAATTTTAAGTGTGGGGGAAGGGATATTTTCGTTATTTTTAGGTCATATTTTTTGATAATTTTAGGAAATTTTAAATTTTTTTTTAAATTTTGAATTTTGTGGGTATATTCACTGCAAACCCTCACGAGACAAAACTCGTCCACTTGGGGTGACCTTGGGGTTTAAAGGCTTGTTGCACATGCTAAGTGTAACCGTGTTTCCTACGAAAATGGGGTAGTTTTTTTTTTTTTTTTTTTTTTTTTTTTTTTTAGGATGTGTCGCTTGAGCAATGAGTTAATTGGAATTTTAATTTTTAGCCAATGATAAAAAATTTGGTTTTTATTTAATAACTCTTGGAAAAATGATAAATTTTTGCTTAGTTTGAATTTTTGACTTTTTATTGATTATTACTTTGTTTGAGATCCTTTAAAATTTTTATGCACTTATATCCATTTGTTTGAGCTAATTTTAATTAAGAGAAAGTTTAAATGGTTAAATGCTTATGAAAGATATTTTTTGAACTCTATATCTTATTTGATCATTATTTGAAGTGAAATATAAGACAAAATATAATTTGGAAGAGATGATTTAGGTAATTTTTCTAGGATTATTATTAAAAAGAAAAATGATGTGGTGAGTTGAGATGGAGCGTAAAACGCACTGACTCATAAATACATGAAAAAGCGAGATGGAGCGTAAAACGCACTCGTTGGTGAGATGGAGCATAAAATGCACTCACCGTGAAAAAAAAAATGAAGAAAAAAATGGGATGGAGCATAAAATGCACCCATTAAAAGAAAAAAATTGAAAAAATATTTGAAAAAAAATTGCATATTAATAATCCTAGTGTATATAATTGTTTGAAACATTTTGATCTTCTGATTTATATTTGTCTGTATTAGCAAAGAGTGATGTGAAAAATAAATATATTGAGTTTTGTTGTATATCTTTTATAAGGTAATTAATGACCGAAGCTTATCCGAGTTTTAATTAGTTTGATACATTTGGATTCACACACACACGAAAGGTCTTGATTAAAGTAAGATTAAAAAAAATATGTTAAAATTCTAGATTTTGCATGATTTTGAAATTTTCTTTGAGTTATTATTTTAAAAAATCTTTGAGGCTGATGTTGAAATTTATATTGCTCTGTTGCTCAAGTAAGTTGTTTGGTTATTATTTTTATAGTTTTTATTTTTGTTTTGCCCGAGGACGAGCAAAAAGCTAAGTGTGGGGGTATTTGATAGAGTTAAATTATATGATATTTTTATGCCATAATACTTAGTTTATATATCTATTGTGTGCTTAAATGTTTAATTATTTAGTTTATTTTGGTTTTAATATGTTTTATAGGATTTTAGTTAATTTATGTTAATTTAGGTAATTTTATAGTATTTTTATATTTCTTTTTATTTATGTGTTTTTATTTATTTTTAGTGTTTTAGGTGTTTTATTTATCATTATGTGTTTTTAGGATTTTTAGTATTTTTATATTATTTTTATTTATTTTTAATTATTTTATTTTGTAGGAAAATAAGCTTGGAGGGCCAAAGTGTAAATTTCGCAAGAATCTGAGGGCAATTCTGTAAATCCGGAAAGTTGGTATTGGCGCATCGCGCGTAAGGATTACAGCGGCCGGCTCAGAACGACGTCGTTTTGGTCTAAGCAGTAGAAACAGGTATCGCGCAATGCGCGGATGGATTTGCCGGATAGAGAAAACGACGTCGTTTCAGCATAGTGACCGCGCCATGCGCGCGGTGAGCAGAACAGTGGCAAGAAAAGGAACCGGACGACGTCGTTTTGGGCTCTGATGCGCGCAATACGCGCGGGCGTCTGACTTCGGCGTCTACTGTAGCGAAGGGCTTGTTTGTTGGGCGCGTTAATTCCCAAATCAGATTATTTCGCGAATTTTGTTATTTTTTTGATTCAAAATTGGATTTTAATTCCAACTAGGGTTAGGAAAATAATTATTTTATTTTTCTTTTATTTTTAATTGTAAATCCTATTAGGGTTTGGACAAGTTAGGAGGTTTATGGAGCCTATAAATAGAGGGCTGGAGACACATTGTAAGACACACCTTTTCTTAGAATAAAAATTCTCTCTTCCATTCTTTAGTGTTCTCTACAATTATGAGTAGCTAAATTATTTTTCTTGGTTTAAGTGATTGAAGCCATCAAGATTTATCCACTGTGAGATCTAATTTATTTTAATTGTTCAATTTATATTTTGATTATTGAATATTCTTCTATGCTTAATTTTATGATTGATTTGTTTAATTGCTAGGAGCGCTACTAGTTTATTATTCATATTAATCTACTGCTATTTTTGAAGCAACTAAGTTTAATAATTGTTTTGCAGATCAAAAGATTATTTTATCTTAGGAATAATATTCATCTAAATTAAATGCAAACACGTGGCTTGTGTTGTTTAGTTCAACGATCTCTCTAATTCTTTATGTTGCTATTAAATTAAATCTTTAGCACGTGCCGGAGGTTGTTTAATAGTAAGGGTATTTAGACCACGTGGCTCTACTTATCTAAAATTAAGGACAGAGGAGAAAAATTATTCTACCTGCGAGTAGTTCTTTCTACGGTGAATCTTCAAAATATTAATTGATTTATTTTTGTATCAGTGATCAGTTGTAAATTCTTGATGGTGGATATTAACTTAAACCAAGGCTTTTGCTCATCGTTTATTTCATTAAATTACTTGCATAATTATTTTAGTTAATTTTAATTTTATTATTTCTTTGATTCAAAACCCCCCCAATTCTTGTTTGCAAAAACATAAGATTAAATTAATCATTCTCTGTGGAATCGACTCTTGCTTACACTACTACATATTTATTTTTCAAAAGTAAGATTTTATTTTTGGGTGCTTGCGACATCACACCATATAGTTTTAATTCAATTGTTTAAATAAAATTAAATTGGCTACACTTATCGTGTAAGACTCTGTAAGGAGATTTAATGATCAAAGAGCACCTCTTCGGGATATATAATATATATGGCGACCCAAATCCTTGATTCCCAAACTGGTTCAAATGTGAATTATTCCCTTCATACTGTCTAGATTCTCCTAGTATTTATCCCTTTTAGATTCAAAATTGACCTAACTCAAGCTCTGGTCGTCAGATCGCTATTTTTAAGCACTCGCCATCTAAGAGGAGCCTCGGTCATATTTGGGGCTTAAGTCCAAAGAACTTGACGAGGAGCCCAATAATTCTAGACCTTACTACTCTTGATCCTAAGTCGTGTAAATAAAACTAAGGAATGTGAGTTAAAGTTTAGGCCATATTTCATCAGCTCCTAATTGGGTTTGATGCTATGATTAAATATATTCTAACTTCCTTTGCACTTAGGCGACCCCAAAGTATTTACCCTCTTGAAATTATTTGCCAACCAAGTATCAAGTAGTAGTATCCATAAAAGATTCCATCTCTACATGGAAATATTAGTCCTTTCTTACAGGGACTCAAGAAATGACCAATCCTTAGTTGGCTTAACTAGGATCCTTCTTTCCTCATACAGTGTAGAAAATCTATAAATACAAGGTACATGAAGTATAATAGATATACGCAATATTATTATATTGGCTCTAAACTCTAATAATTCCACTGTTAATCGCTTTATTCTTCCAAACCTTGTACTAATTCTCACACTAGAGTGTTCTTTCCTGCGGCTACCGCAATTAAGTCATCGACATGTTCCTTTTTGCAGATTTATTCCTCTTTCAGATCCGATGACAAGTCTTGGACGAAATTAAGCGTTGACATATATATATATATATGTATATATATATATGTATATATGTATATATATATATGTATATATATTGAGAGAGAAAGAAAGAGGTCGTGCTTTATGATTTGGTGGTTGTTGCATTATTATAATAATTCTTCTAAGATCATCAACTTTTCTTATTGGTCTGTTGTCTTTCTGTTATTAGAGAAACAATAAAATAATAGGGTACTTATTTCTTTTTATTGACAGTAATAACCAAGATTCAACTTAGGCTGCGATAACAATCAATCTATCATATCACTTGAAACATGATGTAAGAGGACATGAGTTCGATGATTTTGACTTATTGGATAGTGCATTGCTAGCATCGAATTATCTGGAGTTAGGGGATCGACGCAAGCATGGCAAGCATTAATGGCTTCGAGCAAGTCCGGCTTACCTCGGGGTTCAAACATTATCCTCGAATTCAACTTCAGAAATGATGTTGAGATCATACCAGACTTCTTTATAAATTTTCCTGACTTCAGCATGTTTTGAGTCTTGGCTTAGGGCATCTAATTCTCCTTTCTTTATTTTTCTTGGGTTATTTTTTTGTAGCTGATTTTTTTTTTCTTTTATAATGATATTTTATTTTTAGCACGTAGGTCTAAGTCCTTTTTATAGTACTGATTTTTGTAAATTTTTTATGTTATTTCTTGGCATAAGTTTAAGAGATGTCAGTATTGTGTTCACGTAATGAACGTGGGATGATTATAGGACTAGCTACGTGACATATCTCTAGGGATTTGTCAAAGTTTGTTACACATCATACTTTTAGGAATGTTCGAATTTAACATGTGATTATAGGAGTAAAGTTATTTATTGTTGCCCAATTGCCCAATAATACTTTAGCTATATAACCTGACTTGTGGGTTAACCGTCATACTTTTTGTTTTAATGATGTTGAATCTGACAATTAAATAATTTCTCTATGTTTCATTTGGGCTTTTCTCTTGTTCCGTTGCCTGTAAATTTATATGTTTACCTAGCCCGCAGGATAATTGTTATTCCCCTGGTATAAGTTGGTATCTGAGCATCAAACATTTACCACCATAAGGATTAGTTCTGGGATCGACGTGGGCAGGTTCTAGTTGAGGAAATCTCTCACATTTATCGTGACGAGGAAGATTAAGAATTCGAGTCCAGTTTTAACAACCCTTACCACCATAGGGATTAGTTCTGGGATCGACGTGATTAAATGATCATCATCGAGATCTGGGTTTTAAGGTGGAGCTACCAGAGTTTTTTGGTACGTTACAGGTTGGGGGATTTATTGATTCGGTAAATAAAATGGAGCGTATTTTTGAATATAAGGAGGTTTAAGATAATGTCAAGGTAAAACTGGTGGCCATTAAATTTAAGGGCTACGCATATTCTTGGTGGGAGCAGTTGAGGTGTTCATGGGAAAGGCAGGACAAAGCTAAAATCATGGATTGGGCAAAGACGAGGAAAAAAATACAGAGTCACTTTCTTCCTTTTAGGTACACTCAATCCTTTTTAAGTGACTACACTTATTGAGGCGAAAAACTAGATCTGTTGATGAATATAGAGGAATTTTACCAATTAATATCCTGCAAAGATTTGTCTGAGCTAGAGGAACAACTGGTAGCAAGGAATTTGGGAGGACTGCGACAACCATTACATGATGTTCTTAGTCTTTATTCGATTTGCACTATTTTTTAGGCTTACCAGCGAGCACGTGATGTGGAGAAACAATATAGTAGGCGATCAGTAATGAGGAATAATCCAAACAGTAGATCTGCACCCCCTCTACAACCTCGTTCTACACCGCAGCAACCACAAGGTAATCCAAATTCTAGTATTAAATGTTTTAGATGTAGAAAGCAAGGGCATAGAACATTAGAATATAGGAAACTTGCCAATTAGAAGGGAAAAACCTATTGATTGAGGAATATATGGTAGATGAGGCAAAAAAGTTTGGAGAGCTTGCTTATGATAAATATATTGAGGATGATGTGTTGTATAGTGATGGGCAGGAGACTTTAGTCATTTGCAAAACTCTATTGACTCCCAAAGGTGATTTCTTGAGATGATTGATTGACAACCAATATATTTATACGACCTATACAGTGGTGGATAAAGTCTGCAAGTTGATCATTAATAGCGGTAGATGTGAGAATGTAGTGTTTGAAGAAGTTGTCCAAAAATTGCAGTTGAAGACGGATTAACATCCCAAGCCCTATAAGTTGAAATGGTTGAATAAGGGAAATGAGGTGACAGTAGACAAAAAGTGTTTGGTACCCTTTTTTATTAGTAAGAAATATTTTGATAGTGTTTGGTGTGATATGGTGTCTATGGATTCATTCCATGTGTTGTTGGGAAGGCCTTGGCAATATGATTGAAATGTTATTCATGATGGTCGAAAGAATACATACTACCTTAGTATAAAAGGTAAGCAGATGGTGTTAGCACCTCGGCGGGAAAAAATCAGTTTACCACAGTCCATTAATGGTACGAACCTACTGTCCATGTTTAGAATTGTAATTGAAGTTAAGCATGAAGGTGTGGCATATGATTTACTTCCTTGTGGGAGAAGTAAAGCTGATGGAAATGCTGAAGTACCAGCCAATGTGCAAAAGCTACTGACAGAGTTTGCTGACCTGATGCCCGAAGAGCTTCCCCTTGACTACCACTAATGAGGGACATTCAATATTAGATAGATCTTATCCTAAGATCAAGCTTATCAAACTGACCAGCCTGCCAACTCAGTCCTAAAGAGTCCGAAAAGCGATAGAGGCAAGTAATGGAATTGTTAGAGAAGGGATACATTCGTGAGACTATAAGCCCATGTGCATTACTATCTCTGTTAGTGCCGAAGAATGATGGATCATCGAGGATGTGTATTGATATCGATTTTCAATTCTTCTCTTGGATGACATGTTGGATCAGTTGTCCGGAGCAAAGGTCTTCTCAAAGATTGACCTAAGAGTAGATGCCACCAAATCAGAATTAGGCCTGGAAATGAGTAGAAGACAGTGTTCAAGACGCAACATAAATTATATGAGTGGATGGTTAATCCTGTTGGTCTCTTGAATGCCCCTAGTACATTCACGAGGTTTATGCACAAGGTACTGCAACATTTCATAGGGAAGTTTGTAGTTGTTTATTTTGATGATATTGCCATCTACAATTTGGCATTGGAAATGCATCATGAACACCTCTGGGTTGTGTTTGATGTGTTGAGTAAGGAACTTTTATTTGTCAACCATGAGAAGAGTTCTTATTTCTTGACTTCGGTCACCTTCCTTAGCTTCATTATTTCTACCAAAGGTGTACATGTTGATCTGTTAAAGATTGATGCAATCCTGGCATGACCTATGCCGATGACCTTACATAACATTAGAAGTTTTCATGGATTGGCTTCTTTTTATTGTTGGTTCATCAAAAACTTTAACACTTTAATTGCACCTATCACAGAGTTCCTTAAAGGGCATGAGTTCAAGTGGTTCGAAAAGGCCAAAGCCAGCTTTCAACTGGCTAAGAAGAAAATGACCGAAGCACTGGTATTGGTACTCTTAGTAAAGTCTTTGAGGTAAATTATGATACATCGGAATGGCATTGGTGGCGTTTTAAACTAGTCGGGTCGGCCAGTAGATTTCTTCAGCGAGAAATTATCAGGGTCAAAGAAGAACTATTCCACTTACGATTTGGAATTCTATGTCATATTTTAATCACTAAAGCATTGGCGTCATTATCTGATACAGCAAGAATTCATTCTTTTCCTTGATTATGAAGCTATAAAATACATCAATGGCCAGCACAAGATGAGCTAAAGACATGGTAAATGGGTGGCGTAGTTATAGGAGTTTAGTTATACACTAAGGCATTAATCGGGAAGTATGAACCGCGTTGTCGATGCACTTAGCTGATGTGCCTTACTCCTTAGTACCATGTCTAGCAAAGTTGCAAGGTTTGAGACCTTTATCGACATGTATGAAGATGATCCTTTATTTAGAAAGATAGTTCGGGAGGTACGTGAAGGTCGACAACATGAATTTGTTCTTCATAATGGTTATATTTTTTGATGATTACAGTTGTGCATTTCAGATTGCTCACTTTGGCATCAAATAGTTAATAAACTTCACAACAAAGGTCACTTCGAGTGAGATAAGACATTGGTCTTGATTTTGGCTGACTATAATTGGTCGAAGATATCTAGCGATGTGACTCATCTTGTGGAGTGCCATTACGTATGTCAGAGGTCTAAGGGAGCTCTTACCAATGCAGGACTATACATTCCCATACCTATTCCTGAAGTTCCATGGTTTGGTGTAACCATGGATTTTCTATTGTGTTTACCCTGAACCTAGAGGGCTATAAAATCTATTATGGCTGTAGTTGATCATTTCTTTAAGATGGCCCATTTTGTCGCTTATCGAAAGACAATTGATGCTAGCTCGATTTTAACGAAGAAGATTGCTAGGTATATTGTTTGGCCTAACATTTTAAACTAGTTTAATTATATACTAGCCCAAATAACTAGCTCAGCAACTTACCCAAAGTTTGAATTTGCTGTGGGGCCCATATAGATGCTTATATATATATATATATATATATATATATATATATATATATATATATATATATATATATATATATATTGTTAGTTCCCGTGGACACAATGGAGATCTAGAAGGGGGGGGGGGGGTTGAATAGATCTCTTAAAAACTTTTTATTTTTGTAACGACAACATATTAGTTTTTAAGTGATAGAATCAATTCGAGCACAACGGATTTTACTTTTAATAAACCCCTTAAAGAAATATGAGCCATTTCATTTTAGTGTGTTAATCTAGTATGGGTGAAAGCAGATGTTGTGCAGAATATAAAAGACATAAAGTAAATGACACAAGAAAGTTATAGTGGTTCGGAGACTGAATAACTCCTACTCCACTCTTCTACTTGACAGTAGGAAATCCACTAAGATTTAGTCCTCTGGACTAGGACACTCTCGCCCTCATCAAAGCTAGCAGCTTTGGTTCCTTTAGTCACATTAAGACTAGGACACTCTTGCCCTCATCAAAGCTAGCAGCTTTGGATTGTAGACTAAGTCCAGCAGACTTAGAATCTCTTGTACCCTTCGGTACTCAACAAGTCCAGCAGACTTGATTTCTTTTTAGCCATTAGGGCAAGGATCCTTTGACCCTCTTTTGTGTGTTGGATGATCGTTGGGTTGTGCTGCTAAGATGAACTTTGATCTTCTTTATCTTCTGGTACATAGCAGCTGCTTATGATCCATCATTGAATGCTGCTGATGTTTGTCGTTTACATTCTCCTTCTTTCTGATATTCAGCAACTACTCAAGATCACCAATTTGTGCTACTAGGCTTTTGCACTTTAGCTCATTTGATACTTGATAACTTCTTGAGATGAACTCCTGAGATGACTGTGATGCTTCTTCTTTTTGGTACTCAGTTTTTCCTTCTTATCATAGACAGTTTATTGCTTCTCGAGATGGGCTTCTGAGTTGACTGTGATGCTCCTTCCTTTTGGTACTCAGTTGCTACCATGTATGTATCAAGTTTGTGTTTAAGCTTCTTACTTCCATGTGCCTAGCAGCTCTGAACACTTCTCTTGTAATAGAGTTATTCATCTCTATGTCTCTCTCAATTTAGTGTTAGTGTTATGATGGATCGTAGAGTCCTTCCGTATCTTCATTTTCTGTTTCACTCTACGATAGGTTGCCTTCTACCATCATCTCTCTCGTGGATTTTTCAATAACTGCAACAACCTCTCTCTCTTTTTGTTTGTTATGTATGCCTTTATATCTCTGAGCATATTTTACCGTTGAGATAAATCCCGTTGGTTTCATTTGGCCTTGTGCAGATCTTCAATATCTTCAATGTTAACTTTATTGCTGCTTGTGTCAGTGCTTTTCTGACGTGTTCTGATATGTTAACCTGTAGCTCTGCTTTTTCTGAATTTATAGTCGTTGCTTTCTCAGAGTTGTTCAGCAAAGATTACTATATTCTTTGCTAGTTAATTTACTGATTCATCAATAAATGTTTTCCTTGACTTTAAGAATCAGCTGTTCTGCTGCACTCAGAGATGTCCCATTAGTCTGACTTTATTCACCATCTTCCTGAGTAGTGGGTTCCTGACTTATAGTCGTTTGAGCACAACGTCTACTATGTCTCTGACATGTATCTGTATCTTGACAACACTTAATCTTTCTATAGTCTGGGCGAGGAGTATACTCTTCTTTCTTTCATCATATAGCCATTCTGATAGCATACTAGCTCTGTCCTGCTTGATGAATTCGTTGAGTGAGACTGTCCACTTTGATCCTGCGAACTCAACCCCATGAATGACTGTCAAGTGAAACGTTGAGTTAGAATGATCTTTTCTCTTACTCTGTGACCTTGCTGTTCTGGTCAGGTCACAGAGTTTGTGCTTGCAGTGTTTTGCTTTGGTTTCGTTCTGTGAGCTTGTCTTCCTGTGCAAGTCATGAAGCTGCTGATCTCGTTCTTCGATGGGTCTGATCAAATCGTAGAGTTCGTTGACTGTAGTGCTTCTTATTGGAATCGTTGAGTTGCAGTCTGTTGGCACATCCTTTGATTCAACTCAACGATTGTTCCATATCTAGATCAATATACTGCATTGCCTCATAATGCTGTTCCACTTAATGACTTCTTCTATCTGTGCATATTCCAGTCTTTGAAAACTTGCTCAGCAAGTTTACTCTACGATTTTGCTAGAGAGTATGTATCGTAGAGTATACTTCTTCTCTGGCTTAGTGTTATCTGCAGGCTTGCTTCGCTGTCTGTTTGACGATCGTAGAGTTTGGCTCTACGATTAGTGCCTTTTACTCTACGAACTTCAACTTAACATAACGAATGCTTGAACGTTGTACTTCTGCGTTTGCCCTTTTTCACACTATGACTTAGCTTTGCTACTTTACGATCTTTGCCTATGGTGTAAGTCGTAGTGCAATCGTAGAGTTATGATTTAAACTGCTCTACGATCTTAGTTCAGACCAGATGTTGTAGATGTAGGAGATCTTCATTCAGTTTGTTTAACAGCCCAAGGACAGCCTACTGAATAATCTTTATGATGATTGCTGTCGTGACTTTGAATACTCATGTAAAAGTTGCTCTTTGATTCTGCTAGGTTTGTAGATAAGATTAGGAGAATCGTAGAGTGACTGTTAATATGAACTCTACGATCCCGAGAGTTAGCTCAACGATGCTGAGATAACTCTACGATCTGCCGAGAAGACTCTTTAATTTCCTGAGCCTTGTTCTGCGTTTATGTGGCAGACTCTACTATCTTTCTGGAAGACTCTACGATTTTCCTTTGAGTGATTTCATAAGACTTCTATCTGAATGACTCTTCACTTCTCAATCAGTCTTTGCTGATGGAGTTGGTGCTTGGATCTTCTGTTTGCTTGTCTGTCATTCAGGGTCTTCATACTGATGATTTTTTAAGCAAACACTCTATGATTCTGCTTTGTAAACGTGAGTGTATGACTGGCTATGCTGATGGCTTGCAGACCCTACGATCGAGTGTAGTCAACGATTCTTGTTTTAACTCTCTTGCCAGACTGCTGTTCTTTTGATCAATCAGGCCTATCTATTACATTTTAAGATCAGACTTAACAAGTTTGATCTTTCTATCTATAGTCGTTGTACATAGTGATCTTTTGAAGGACTGTACAAAGCTATTAACTCATATGAGATCAACTTAACAGTTTTGATCTTGTCAATCTAAGTCCTTAGAACATAATGTCTATTAACTATTAAGGACTTTACATCTTTCATCAATGCATACATATTTGCATATTAATTCATTTATCTTTTAAAAACACATCATCAAATCTTATAATTGAGAAATATCATTCACATGCATATTCCAAACATATATATATATACAAAAAAATAAATTAAATGGCTGAATTTGATAGCCCCTTTATGGGGAGATGTAGAGCTCTTTTTGGTTAAATAAAAAGTAACTTTTTCTTTGTAAGAAGGTGTAAGAAGCATGGTGCTTTGGTTAAGCAAAGTTATTACTTACACATATTGTAAGTCTAGGTTTTGTAAGATTAGTTAATTTAAATTATAACACCAAAACATACTAATTCTAAGTCATTTGCACATTCACTAAGTTCATTCTAGAGATAAGACATAGAGAAGTTAGGGAAAAGTAGAGAGAATACTTGTTCTTAAGAGTAAGAAAGCAAGTGAGAGCTAGGAGTGCCACCATTATTAGGTAGTAGAGTAGGAGGCGTTGATATAGCTAAGCTCCATTCTAAGAAGAAGGATCTAGCACTAAAGAAGGTTTAAAAGTTTTCAAACTCTAGTTAAGTTACTTTTTTTTAAAACTTTTAGTTTATGTTATAAGCATGCTTAGTTATGGGAGTTGTTTTGTGTTGAGGATCATGATAGATCCGAAGGTATAAAGATGGTTATGATGGATTTTGTACGGGCAATATGTGTTTTGGTGCATAAATATGTAAGCTAGAGGCATGCATGTAGGAAATCATGGTTTTTGAAAAACCCTATCACCAAACTGATTTTACCAGCATTTATTACTCACTGTAGTTGAAGCATTTTTTAGATACATAAATTGGATATCGATCAATGAGTTTTCAATTAAATGTAAGTTAAACAAATGAAAAATCATAAGTTTTTAATCTATGCTATTTTTTCTACCAAAAAAGTCTAGCTGCCGAAAAAGTAAAAAATAATGTATCCAAAAGTTTTGTCCAATGTTTCAGGCTAGTTAACTTATCTTAGAAATTAAGCCCTTTTGTATTCTAATATTTATAAAGAAGGTTTAGTCTGAAAATGAGCTTGATCTAACTTCGGATAAGTGAGTTATGGTCTATTGAATATTTAGTTTTAAAAAATAAAATAGTTAAATTTGGAGTTTTATAACTCCGACGAGGCTAAAAAATTTATTGGAAAAACATATTTACATAAGGTAGCTATATTTTAAATTTAGTAATTTTTGCATAAAAACTCGATTTTGAAAAAATATTACAATTTTGAGCATGTGTGGCCTTTCTAAAAATAGCAATTAATGCTGAAATATTAAGGGTAAAATATTTTATTCTTGAAATAAAATATACTAAGTGAGCCTAGATGGAAAAAATAATAATAAGGTGTTTCAGTATTTTTAATAAATAAGTTGAGCTAATGAAATTAATAATGTTAATTGAAAGATTAACCAAAAAGTTATATAAAATAATTTTTTCAACTTATACATGATAAATATGGATGAAGAAGACTAAGTAAGGATAAAATGGTTATTTTATATTTATATTATAATAGCGATGTAACGTATCGATTAAGTATAATTACGGTTAAAGATTTAATTATCGGCTTAAGTTACAATTATTTACTGGTAATGTGTTGTAATAGTTAATAAATAAGTTATTAAATAAATCTTTACAGATATTGTAGGTAACCATTTGAAACAAGGTATTAGTGTGTTTAAGGATGTCGTAACAAATTCAGGCAAGTTCCCTAACTTGTTGCATGTTATTTATTTTGTAGCAAGTTCTCCCACTCTAAGAGAAGTACTAAATTTGATAAATTAAAAATGCTTCTTGAACTTATTGAAATCGTATACTTATTTTCGCACTTATGTGTTTTTGCAAGAAATATCCGCACTTGTGTGCCTTTGCAAAAGAAATTGTTCAGTTGTTGAACTATTAAGGTTTTTAAAGTTCTAATTGTTATGAACTGCTTAAGATATAAGTCAATGCTATTTGTTTCGGTACACCTTTGAAAAAATATGTTTTATTGATTCAATAAAACTCTTAAATTGTTACCCAAACCAAATTGTCTTGGTACGAACTTTTATGTTAAAACTAAGATGAACAACCCTGATAAAAGGGGTATTAAGTACAAATGTTTGATTCTAATTTATATAAGGATGCGTATGTCGTCCCAATGCGAATATGTTGTGCATAATATAGAGTACGATAGACTGATCCCCTAGAGAACATAGCAGTGGATGTTTACAGTCTTAATGATTGTGAAACATTATATTTGTAGGTTTGGGATCGGAATACTCATTAAGCCTAGTGACGTGTTCAAGGTCTTGATGACACTCAGTATATTCATGATATATGATTGAGCTAAAGAAAATCTCTTTTAACTCATTTTATTCAAACTACTTCACAATTATTGTTTCCATTGTTGAAAATTTAAGTAAATGATTCTTCTATTTATGATATTCTTTGCACTTAACTACTTTATTACTTGCTAAGCAAAGTAATTGCTCACCCTTGCTTAATATAATCACCTCTATTTTGCGGGCGTCATATGGATCGCCCATCTCTACTTTCGGGAAATTGTATGCTTACATGGTGTTATGAAGACAGTCACTTCCAATCATGATACTGAGTTTATGAGTAATTTTTGGAAGAGTTTATGGGATAAGCTCAAGACGCACAACTGAGCTTTAGTAACACCTTCCACCTTCAAATTGATGGTCAGACTGAAATGGTGAACCGAAGCTTGAGGAATCTTCTAAGGTGTCTCACTAGGTTTAAATCGAAGCAGTGGGACCTAGCGTTATGTGATGACTGGTTTTTATACCTATTTATTTCATACCTTTGAACTTGATGATATTGTGAATTCTTTAGCATTTTAGTTAGTTTTATATGTTTTTCTTTTATTATTGTAAAATATGATGTAATATAAGTTTTATGTGTGTTATTTGTATTTTAGGTAATCTATATTATATCTATATATTTTATTTATTCTAATTTAATTTTTGTAGGAAAATATAACTAGAAGGGTATTTTGGTAAATCTGCACAAAAGCCACCGCTGTAGTGGTGCCCTACTACCGCCGCAGCGGTAGTGCAATGCAGAATCCAACAGTAGGTTTCAATGCCGCGACACTCCATTCCATCACCACGACGCACAAAGCTTTTGCCTAGAAAATTATATAGAACCGCCGCAACGTTCCCCTGTTACCCCCGTGGCGGTGATACTGTTCATGGTCGGCAGATTCAGCTTTTAAGTCCAGTTTTTAGCCCTAATATTAATAAATTCCATTCCTTTTTCATTTGGGACGAGAGAGAGAGAGAGAGAGAGAGAGAAAGAGATAGACTAGGGCTTTAGAGAAGATGAGGGATGGTGTTTTTTCACCCTAGGAAACCACCATACCTTTAATTCTTGATCCAAATCTCTCCATTTTTGGAATAAATGGATGAAGAAGATAAAGAGTAACCAAGGAAACCATTGGTGGAGCCATGGATGGATATAACTTAGAGGTTGAGCTTAGATGACAACAAGTGTATCTTCTAACTCTTTATTTGTCTTTATATTTCATTGTATGGTGATTTTTATGGATTATGTAATGAATATTGTCTATTCTTCTTACATTGGAATCTAAGTATACTTTTGAATATAAATAGTTGTTTGAATTGGTTCTCTCTCTCTCTCTCTCTCTCTCTCTCTCTCTCTCTCTCTCTTTTAATTGGCACCATGGATTGGATTAACATGTTTAGTTTTTCATGTATTGATTGCTTGGCTTAATAATTAGTTTGGTCGCCTGTATGAAATTGACAAATGGATTATAGTGTGTTAACCCAAATGTGATAACATGTAATTATGTTATTCTACATGGTGGGAGTGCATAATTTGCATATAGGATAGGAATATACATGTATACCATGTGTAACTAGTGAAGAACTTGAGCTTCATAACCCTTGTTTATTGTAATTCTCATAGAAATATAGTGGATTATTTAGACTTTGGTATGCTTGTATTGCTTTCGACAAAGGCGTATAAGTACTATAGTGTTCTTGGTTGACCATTCGTTGGTTAAGGCCATATGAGTGGGTTATTGTGTTTTGTGTTAATTGTTAATTATTTGGCTTTGTAACACTTTGGTAACTTGTATGAAATCGGAAGTGGGAGTATTAGTTTTGGCCTGAATATGTTAGCACGTGTTATGTTATTTGGTCTTCGGATTAAATGCATAATTTGTACGTAAGATAGACATATACCTATAAGCCGCGTGTAACTAATGTGAGAATATGTGCTTAGAAACCCTACTTGTGGTAGTTCTCATAGTAATATAGTATACTATCTTTCTTGGGTTGTTCTTGTCTGAATTTTGTTGAATGAGATAGGTTTGGATGTGATATGCTTATTTGGCTATCGAAAATGCATATAAGTACTATTGTATTCTCGATTGACAATTCGTCGTGACCGTATAATTGAGAAAGAGTTAAGAGATAAAAATGGCATGTTGGGGGAAATTTCATTCTTAGATTCAATTATCTTAAATTGCTTTCTAGTTTAAATGTTAATTTCCATTATTTCCATTTTCCTTTCTTCTATTAAATCAACTGTTTGAATTAAGATCGACTTGATGCAATCGGTATTTGGAGCTCGTTAGAACTAATTCCTCGTGGGATCGACTTTTACTTTCACTTTATTACTTGTTAACCGTATATGCTTGTACGATATTCATTCAAATGAATTGGAGTGTGAAATTTAAGTAATAAAAAAATAATTTCGATTTAGACTAATAAGTTTTTAGCGCCGTTGCTGGGGAATGAATTTCTGATTGATTCCTAATATTGATTTCAATCAAGTTAGTCTTTGTTTAAACTTTTATTTCTGGTTTACTTTTTCCTTGGACTTTTGATTTTGTTCGCGGCCTTTTCAAGGTTTGGAGTAACAAATAAGAAGTCAGGTTGTTGACTATAAAACAAGCACTAACTGGGAGGTAACCCAGGTTTCTCTAATGTTTTGTTTAATTTTTTTTTCATATTCAGGTTATATCTTAGCAAATCGTAGAAGTTGGTTGCGGAAGGAGACAGTTGACAAATTGGCCATATTTTCAAGGAAGTTCGTTGCTTTTAATTCTTTCATTGCTTATAGAAAGGACATTGTCAATTCCATGTTTGGGGGTATTCAAAGTTTGTTTTGATATGCTTGATGTTAAGTTTTATAATTTTTTCTTTAAGTTTTATTTCGAGTTTTCAATTTTTTGGGTATATTCTCTACAAACCTTTAAGAGACAAAACTCGTCCTCTTGGGCAACCTTGGGCCTTAACAGCTTGTTGCACATGCTAAGTGCAATCGTGTTTCTGACGAAAATGAATTTTTTTATAGTTGTTTTTGTTTTGTTTTCGTGTGTTTTGTATTAGAGTCGTTGTAGTACAGGTTCAAGTCTCTTGGGCATTGGTTTGATGTGATTAAAACTATAATCGAGGATTAGGTTATTGATTGTTCTTATTATAACTCATAGAAAATGGATTAATGTTGCTTAGTTTGTGTGCTTGATTTGTTGTTAATTTTTACATTTCTCGTGAGCACTTATCCATTTGTTCAAGCCTATTAGGTGTTTAGTGATGGTTTATATGACTGTATACTTATGGAGGCGAGCTTTTACTTTAGAACTTGTTTATGCATCATTCGAAGCTATTTTCCCATTTTTGATATGTTTATTAAGTGGTAGTGTGAGATGAAGCGTAAAACGTACTCACATATGTATTTACAAAAAAATAAATAAATAAAGAAGAAAAAAAAAATATATATATATATATATAAATAATAAGTTGCTTGACTAGCCAAATTTTGTGGCATTTGTTGCTCGAGTTAATAGTCTCTTAGGGGTGTATTTACACCTAGTGCCCTAAAATTAACTGGTTTGGGAGTCATTGATCAAACGCTTGTTACATGGGTAACTCTGGATAGCCTAATAGAAGGAGACATTGCACAAGTTAAGATTAAAATTTGAATTATCTGCTGGGGACTAGTGTAGAGTAATGTATTATGCATGCTTTTGAATTTTTTGATTTCTTTTAGAAGATAATTTATTTACATAAGCTAATCTGAGCTTTAACTAGTTTGTTACAAATGATGCACACACATACACATGTGGATCATGAGTAATGTATGATTAACATATAGGTTGAAATGTTAGACTTTGATATATTTTGAAATCTTCTTATAATTATAATTTGAATAATCTTTCTAGCCATTTTGTTTTTTATATCGATTCATTGCTCAAGTTCGTGTTGTTTAATTTTATTTTTTTGTATAGTTTGTCTTTGTTTTGCTTGAGGACAAGTAAAGATTTAAGTTTAGGGGTATTTGATGACTGATTTTTATACCTATTTATTTAATACCTTTAAACTTGATGATATTGTGAATTGTTTAGCATTTTAGTTAGTTTTATATGCTTTTATGTTATTATTTTAAAATATTATGTAATATTAGTTTTATGTGTGTTATTTGTATTTTAGAAAATTTATATTATATCTATATATTTTATTTATTCTAATTTAATTTTTGTAGGAAAATATAGCTGGAAGGGTATTTTGGTAATTATTATTATTATTATTATTATTATTATTATTATTATTATTATTATTATTATTATTATTATATTAATAATAATTATAATAATAATAATAATAATAATAATAATAATAATATTTATAATAATAAATAAATAAATAAATAAATAACTTACCCTTTTAGCATTAACGTTATTTTCATGTTTTTCGGGTATTGCGGTCATTATGTTTTCACATGCAAATTAATTCGGGCACGAAATCACAAAAACATTTCAGATTCAGTCTAATTAATTTGTAAGTTATTTTAGGTTGCAAATAGTCTTTAGGTAATAGAGCATTTTTAGAATTTTAATCTACGTCGTGCCTCCAGGCACAGACAATTACGTGTCATCTCTTTGGTATTTTTGCGGGCTATATCGAGAGAAACTATTGTAGTAGACTCTGACTCATGGTATGAGAATATTTTGTTTAATGTCAAGAAAAAATATAGAGAAAAAATTGTTATAGTGATGCGATTTAGTTGGTATTATAACAATACTTTTTTTTTTTGGACTTAGATGACTCATTTTATACTTTTTGGGTATATATGCAAAAGTTTTTCTTTTTAATTTTTTCATCTTTTTTTTTTCTCATTGGATCCCACCAAATGGCTTGCAGTACTACCATTTTTCACAGGAAATACTGTTCATGGATGAAAGCTGTCGTTATCACTCCAAAATTATTCCTTACTTTCACTCTATCAATATAAAATTGGTATAATGGCAAGCAAGAATCGAACCCACAGGAAGTGTATTTTATGATTTATCCGAATGCTTCTAACAGTAAATAACAAGTAATAATAAAAAAGGGGATTTTTGTAACTATGATTCTGCTAGAAAACAAGAAGTATAAATTAAGATTTATCCAACGATTTGCAAACTTCGGTTCTTCAGTTCAGTATCATCTTTTCATAACTATGATATAACTAAGTCAATCAATATCTTTCCTTCAATGAAATTAATAACCCTAGGTAACCACGATCCGCGTTACCCGAAACTCCCCTTAGGTTTTAAATCTAATGTGACGGTCGCCCCCACTAGACCCTAATTATCATACAACCTAAAACTATCAATCTAAATTTAATATTACAATAGCATTAAGAATTAGGGAATTAGATTATTCCAAGCAATAATCGTACAATCGCAGACTATTTAACCTGTCTTCTTGATATCATAGCAATATTCAAAAGTTTGACCACAATCAAATATCACTATTCGCTACTTATGATCAGATATAACATCGTTTGCTTAATATTATACCTTAATCAAGCATATGATAATAATCAAATCAATTCAATGGGCCCTTATCAAATTAATCAAACCAATTATCATTCAGCAATTCTAATAGATCATCAAGAATTAATTCCACAGACGAATGAGGAAATACTAATAACTCAATTAATTCATAGATAATAAATAAATTCAACATCCCTTAGAACTGAAAATAGAGAACTTAGCCTGACATAGTCAAAAACGCCAATCAATCTTCAATCAAAATCTTCCTCTCTAAGTTCTTTTAAAATCATCCTAATCTTATCTATTTATATCTCTAATAATTCTACTAAAAACTCCTAACTCGTAGTAACCTCACAATCCTTCTTTTGCTCAACTTCTGGAAACACGCGAACTCTTGAAATCAATTCCGCCGACCACGGCCCCGGCCACGGATTGCACTGTAAAAAGCCGGCCCCGGCCGTAGTTACTGTTCATAATTACAAAATTGCCATTAAGCTCCGTTTTTACCATTTTGACCCTCCAAAGCTATTTTCTGCAATATAAACATAAAAACAAGTAAAATGCAAATAAAAATACTCAATGATAGCAATTTATTAAGCCCAAGAACATCAATTCGTAAGTATAAACTACACTCGTCAATGGATCATATTAATCGATGATTAGAGATACTGAAGGTAAATAAATACTGCAAAACTTCTCATTCCATTTTATCAATAAAGGAAAGGTGTGTGGGATACCCGAAAATACTATATTACACAAATTTGAGCCCGCTATCGTCAATAAATTAATTGCTCAAACCTGCCAAGAACTAATTTTAAGTTGGGAATGAGTAGCACACTAATATTTGCCTAAAAAAGAAACTATGACTGAATTGAGTATCAATTTTTTTGTATTAATGGTTGGACTCCCAGATCTATTACGGAACTGAGAGTCCACAACAGTTTTAGATTTTTGAATCTAAAAATATTGGATACATTACTCAACTGTTATATTAGTTGCACTGTGCCTTCAGGCACGGGTTATCCCTAGAGATTATATAAACCCCAACAACCACAACCACGTAGATCAAAGACAGTAAGTAAACAACAATTTTCATGTTTTAACTAGTAATTTTCAATTGGCATACAATTCAATGCTTCAAAAAAAAGAAGAAACAGAGATCTAAAATTATCTCCAGTAGCTTTTCCGAAAGGCCAGTAGTTCTCAAGCGGTCTTGCTCCTTGTGCCACCACATTTCCCAAGTCTGATATGCTTTTGAAAGAACTCCTTGATTACACCATATCAATTTCATGAAGTCTTCAAAATCAAAGACAAAGGGAACCATTATCCATAACAAAACAAGAAACCAACTAGAAATATTCATAACTATGTAAACGAAGGTATTTGTAGCCAAAGGGCTATGTGAAGCATAAACAATTAGAATCACCCCCAGTTCAGTTGCATTTATAAAATGTCTGGCAACATATAGTTTATAGTTCTCAACAAAACTTTTGTGTTGCACTACAAAACCACGTCTTGTGGCTATATATTTAGCACCACCGTGAAAAATAGTCCAACCAAAGAAATGCATACGATCTCCCATCGAGAAAGTGTAAAAGATTGAAGCAAACTATAACTGTATTATTGTTAAAAAATCCCAGACTGCTGGAAGGAACCCACACTAACTAGTTCTCCATAGTCATTAGTGGCAAGGTTGTTTTATAGGGTACTATGGCGAATCATTTTTTCCCATCCATTTTCACAAGCTTCCTTTCCTAAACTTTTAGTCTCTCCTTGATGAGAGGCTTCCCCTTTCACGACAATGGTTCCCTGAGAATACGTTTACCTTGTCCTGGTTGGTTTCCATTGTTGGTACTTAAATATATGCAGTGTTAGTCTAGTGTTCTCTTTAGTTGCTTTGGCAAGTTCAATAGCATGGGTTGCTCTGATCAGGGCCTTTAGAGATGGCAACTAGTCCACCATCACAACCTTCTTTGGTTATTTTTTGTACCAAGACATAGTTTTTTGATATAATTAGTTAGTCCTATTTTCATTGGCCTTCCTGCAAGTGAAATTGATCAATGTAAGTACCTCAGGCAGCAGCAGGCGACAGCATATGCAGGCCATAACCTTTTTGATAGCTCCATATACAAGTGAAAAGGGATTATAAGATGATAGACAACAACCAACTATTTTGGAAACAAAAAATATTATATATAAGTCACGCAACGCAAATTGTCCCTAATTTTTGGATAATAGAGTGCATTTTCATTCTTTTTTGGTTGTTTTTCCAGTAATATTGTAATTTATATAGGAAAGATTTGGACTTTTTTTTTCAATATTTATTTCTCAATAATCTTTCACAATTTAATTATTTGGTTTTAATATTGCAAACTAGCCATAAAAATGTACACCTAAATATTTAGCAGAAAAAAATGTCAATAGAAAATAGTAGTCTTATTTATCACAAAATTTCTTCATGATCCCACACTTTAGTTTTCTACAACATTTTATAGACAGAGAAGAAGATGAGATTTCCATTGAATTATACCCAACTAGTAGATTATTACTAGCAAACCTTGAAAGAACACATAGAGTTCAATAGTTAATAAGGTCCATGATACACTTGTGTAAGGTAAACGCTGTCCTGAATCGTTTTCTAGTAAAGTTATTCGGTGAAACACTCACAACACCTCAACCCGTCACTTATATGGAAGCAAGAACATCGGTATAATTGCTTGTGTAAGGATAATTCCATTGAATGGAACACCAACGACACCTAAACACGATGTCTAAAAAGACACAAGAACCACGATATAATAAATGATTGATGGGCAGAAGACACCAAACACAACTATGAATTGTTGTATGATAAGTCAGTATTAAAACTCAAGAATAACTAATAAACGCTATGAAATTCTCAAAGAACCAAAAGATGAAGAATAAATTCTCTCAAGAAAACATATTGAATGAATAATGAATTATATGATAACAAAACTAAAACACATGTTTATAGTATTCTATGTACTCCTAATCCTCAAACTGATAGGAAATATAATAATAAAAGAAATCTAATTTAAAAAGGTAACAAAATCCCAAGAAAAATTGAAAAATCTTTCAAAAAACACTTCAAAATTAAATTTGGTTCGTGGCAGCGCCGTGCTTCTTCGCAAACATAGTGTGGCAACGCCAACCACTGATCTGGAACAACTCTGGAGATAAGGCGCAACAACGTTGTTGCTAGTTTATTTTCTAGCGTGACCACACTAGCCAATTTTCTGAGTTTCTAGATGACTAGCATGGGTGCGCCGTTTCCAAGTCTTTTCCTAGTGTAGCAACACCGTTTTGGCAGAAGTTATTCTAACTTGCTTGATTAACTTGGATTGAACTCAGGCATTCTTGTAACACTTGAATTAATTTTATAACTTCTTCCTTAATTGATTTATTTGCAATCTCTCTAGCCTACACCTCTTGAATCAATCCAACAAGTCTTTCTTTGAATCGCTTAGCTCGTGCTCATGTAACTAGTCCGATTAGAACTTGAACTGGGTCTCCCCAAACTTTGACTCCTTGATTCCCATTTAAGCCAAGCATGTCCTTATCATTCCTCAACTTTCGAAAAGGATTTGTCCTCAAATCTTTGCTTGCATCAAAAGGACTTAAATCAGAAACGTTGAATGTAGCATTAACATTATACTCACCCGACAAATCCAATTTGTGGGCATCATCATTAATGCGCTCGAGAACTTGAAAATGATCATATCCTCATGGGAGCAATTTAAAACACCTTTGTGCTGGAAACCTCTATTTTCTCAAAATGTAACCACACCCATTCACCAGGCTAAAAGATTACTTACTTACGTCCTTTGTTTCCATGCTTCGCATATTGCTCTTTCATTCTCTCAATGTTAAGTCCAACTTTCTTATGCATCTGCTTAACAAAATCAGTCTTTTTCTTTCCATCCAAGTTAATTAATTCAGAAACACATAATGGTGATAAATCCAACAGTGTTAAAAGATTAATACCACGTACAATCTCAAAAGGTGAAAAATTAGTAACAGAATAAACAGATTTATTATAAGCAAACTTAATATATGGTAAGCATTCTTCCCAATGCGTACTGTTCTTCTTAATTATTACCCTTAACAAGGATGACAAAGTTTTATTTACAACTTCCATTTGACCATCAGTTTGTGGATGACAAGTAGTAGAAAAAAATAATTTATTACCTAACTTACACTACAAAGTCTTCCAAAAGTAACTCAAGATCTTCGTATCTCTATCAGAAATAATTGTTTTAGGCATTGCATGCAATCTAACAATTTCCCTAAAGAACAAATTAGCAACACTGAAAGCATCATCAGTTTTGTGACATGGAATACAATGTGTCATCTTAGAAAATCTATCCACAACCACAAAAATAGAATCATGACCACTCTTAGACCTAGGTAAACCCAACACAAAATCCATAGAAATATCAATCCAAAGATTACTGGGTATAGACAATGGTGTGTATAAATGGGGTTGAACACATGATTTAGATTGACGACACATAATACATCTATCACAAATTCTTTTAACATCACGTTTCATATGCGGCCAATAAAAATGTTCTTGTAAAATAGATAAAGTCTTAAACCACACCAAAATGACCCCTTAAACCACCTCTAGGCGATTCTTTAACAAATAATTCATGTAAAGAATAAGCAGGTATGCACAATTTATTTTCACAAAATAGAAAACCATCATGCCTAAAGTATTTACCTACTACGTTTTTTAACACAAGATATATAATCTTCACAAAAATCATGATCACTAATATATAATTCCTTAATTCCCTCAAAACCAATTAACTTAGCATCAAGAGTATTTACTAACATATACCTTCGCAATAGAGCATCTGTCACGATATTCTCCTTAACTTGCTTATATCGAATGACATATGGAAATGTCTCGATAAAGTATCTGTCACAATGTTCAATTTATGCTAACCCTTCAAGTACTTTAATGACTCATGATCCGTATGATTAACTAATTTTGTAGGCCATAGGTAGTGCTGCAACATTTCCAAGGCTCTAACCAATGCGTATAACTCATTGTCATAAGTAGGATGGTTAAGAACCACCCCACTCAATTTCTCACTAAAATGTGCCGCCGATTTTCCTTCTTGAATCAATACCACTCCAATCCCTAAACTTGAAGCATAACATTCACGCTCAAACATTTTAGTAAAATTAGGTAAACAAAGTAAAGGAGCATTAATTAATTTATATTTAATTACTTGAAATGCCTTCTCTTGCTCATCTCCCCCATTTGAACCCTACACTCTTCTTGATGACCTTGGTTAAAGGCATAATAATGCTGCTGAAATCCCTTATGAATCACCGATAAAAAGTTGCAAGTCCATGAAAACTTTAGAGTTGACTCACATTCGTAGGACTTGGCCATTCTTAGATTGTATGTATCTTTCCTTCGTCGACTTGAATTCCCTGCAAGCTAAAAACAAAACCAAGGAAAACAACTCTATCCATGCAAAATGTGCATTTATCCATATTAGCAAATAACTTTTGTTTACTAAGTACATCTAAAATAGATTTTAAATGTAGTACATGATCGTCCATGTTTTTGCTCTAAACTAAAATATCATCAAAGTACACAACAATAAATTTCCCAATGAAAGAATGTAAATTATGGTTCATTAACCTCATGAAAATACTAGTTGCATTAGTTAATCCAAAAGGTAAAACAAACCACTCATATAAACCATATTTCGTTTTGAAAACAGTTTTCCACTCATCACCCTCTTGCATTCGAATTTGACAATATCCACTTTTCAAATCAATTTTATAAAACATAAAATATCCACAAAATTTGTAATGTTCCCAAATCCGGGTCCTCTAAACCTCGGGTCAGGTATGTCATGATATAACTCTTGTCTCCACATTTACAATATTCAACCATAGTATAATTAACAAAACCTCGCTTTGATACTAATAAATACATACATTTCTTCCCATTCCATAATTCACAACATTTACTAAATGTTATTACATTTGTAGATTATCTTGATCTATACTATTCGTCTCAAATTCTACACAATATGTGTCATTTCGTTACATTGATTGAGAGTATTCATGAACACACAATCTAGAACTAGCTATTTCTCTATATAATATTCTTTGACTATACATCTACTAAATATAACATCAATACTCCTGTAGTGTCATTAGAGGCTATGCAAATAAGTCGTTCTAAGGTTTAACAATATCGGGCATAACTATTTCTAAAGGTTCCCATAAGTACATGACTTTATTTCTAACGTGAGAGTCTTCAGCACTAGTTAAGACTATAAGTATTTTGATTTAATATTCATTCCTCCAATCATTGTCTTTATCAGGCACTTCAAAGTTCGCAGTGTAACTATAATGTATATTTAAAGTAAGAGTGAGCAACTACGTTGCTCAACAAGTTTAACAGATATCCACGTAACAAGTAATTCAAATACTGAGCATACTATACTTTCTTTATGCACTGTCTTCTTACATGTCTGATGCTTATCAAATCTTAGATATATATTCATGCTCCATGCTTATCATACTTACATTTATTTATGCATCATAACAATGATTCATAATGTTCACATAGGACATTTTACTTTAATCATCAAATAAATAACAACAACATTTATCACAAGATTAATACAAGTTTACATAATTTCATGTATCATAGAAGATTTGCACATAACACATACGATGTAGTCTGAAAAACTTGCTTTAACTAGCGTTTTACCAATACGCTAACTTTCGGTGTCCTTCACTTTACCTACACAATATGTCAAATCAATAATGCACATTACCAGTCAAAGCGTGACTCAAAGCTTAATCTTACATTAAGATTCAAATCTTACTTGTTGTTCTTGGTATTGCCTTTATATTTAATAACATCGACCTCCCATAAATCTCGTATAACTATTAACCATTTTCCTTATTTACCTTCCTTTAATCCATGTATAGTAGCTTACTACACTAGTAGCTCGTCGTATATATATCACAGCATTCAATATAACCCATTGGTTAAGCAATCTGTCTAGGTTTATTTAACTTAGTTTATTTCAAGTGAAACTAAGTTAACAGTACCTTAACCCATTTCTTACATCAATCATTTCAAAGAATGAAAATGATCCATCCTTCATTAACTAGTTCTAATCTCATAGCCCGTCACATTTTCATTCAAATTATATCTGTTACTGCACGATTTAACATATTCATATTATCTCATTTCAATTACATCTTCCTCATTTTAATCATTCAAGTTAATGATCTTATTTATTTAACACATACCCGTTGGTTCCATTTTGTACATACGTATCTTAGCATACCATAGATATTGGTTTAGCTAGATTTCAACATCTTCTTATAAATAGTTTCGTTTATCTGACATTTAAAATTATTGATGAACTACATTGGAATTCCAAAAATAAAATTAATTTTTTTTTTAAAATTTAACCCAGACTGACTGACCCGACACAACTAGTCAAAGTCAGTTGACCTGACATGGGGCGGGCGCGCCAGGTTTCTTAACAAAATTGGCGCTACCACGCCAAAGCTGCAGAATTTAAAAACACTGCATGGCGCTGCCGCGCTATGCCTCTTTACAAAAGTGGCACGGTCGTGCCACTACACCAGAAATTTTTCCAACATTGATTTTCCAACTTTACTCCTTTTTATTTCTTAAGGTTTTGATCCATTAAGTTACAAGGTTTATGAAATAATCTTTTAGCACTCGCAATGAGTATAAATGCACATTATAGCTTAATGGTTTCAAACTTATAAATAAAAGCAACATCAACAACCAAAATCACGGTTTCTCATTTTAAAATCATAACATGGTCATATACATACCAAAGTTGAGTATCTTTCATATAGCTTGTTAAGTTTCCACTCACTACAATAAAATAGGACTATGGCGACGGTATGTACCCGATGGCATAAAATAAAAATCCATCGCCATAGGCTATCCCAATGGTACCCCACCGTAGCCGATAGTTCCGCAGCTATAGACCTATGACGACGCTATGATACCCCTATACCGATGGTCATACCATCGCCACACCCTTTTTGCCACCAAACTTTAGAGTCAAAATGGCGACGGTCTAGTTACTAACACCGACAACTCTCAACCGCCGGTAAAAATAAAATAGCAACGGCGTGTACCGTCAGTATAGAGGGCCCTATACCGATGGGCGTAATGTCGCCATACCCTTTGTCCTATCAAACTTTAGAGTCTCAATGGCGATGGTCTCATTCTCAACACCGATGGATATCCATCATCAGGAAAAATGTAAATAACGATGGTGGTATTGTTGGGGTAGATAGAATAATGTGAGACTATAGCAACTGTAGTACTGTCGGTGTAGAGAGACTAATACCAGGTGTTTATACACTATATCGACGGTGCTACCGTCGGCGTAGACCTAACGTTTATAATATTATGATGACTACAATACCGTCGGCATAGACCTTTCCATTTCTTTTATTTTTATTTAACAGGTAGCTATAATAAAGACCTTATTTAAAATCACATACATTAAACTTAAAAGTTAACCAATTTTTAATATTAATTATATAAATTCATTGTGCATACAATTGACAAATACTTAACAAAAGGTGCTATGAACATTAAATTTACATTTGATTGGCAAATATTTAACAAAAGTGCCACTATGAACGTTAAATTTATATGCGATTGGCAAATATTTGACAAAAGCTGCCATGAACATGAATTATCTGAACTTATAGTCTGTACGGATCTGTAAGATATTTGAACAAAAGGTGAATTAATTGTTTGACTTTGTTTCACTTGTAGCTTCATATAACTTTAATTCTAATTAAGATATATACTTGAACAAAAGACAACATAACCATCACTAATCATCACCCAAGTTTGTAGTTCTGGGCAACCCCTAAAAATAACACAAGATATGCAAATAATTAGAATATTATGATAAAGACAGACAACAAATAGACAACATATATCTGCTCATTTAAGACTCGTGTAATTAGGGAATGGACAGGGAAAATCATGCTTTAACATTTAATACAACTAAGCATAACCTGACATCTCATGCCAATTATAATCAAAGTCAGCCAAACTATAGCAAATTATAATCAACACATTGGCCAAACTATTTGCAAATCCAACTGACTGTGTGGAAATACTATACTCTACAATTCAAACTAGTTGTACATGAACTTAAATTTAAATTTAATGAACAGGTTTAAAGACATACTTAAGAACATTATTCATCCATTAAATAACTCGAGATGGGTAAAGAATTCACCACTTTAACCTCTACTTTAGGGAAAGAGCTTGTAATATAAACCTAATGTCAACATTGGATAAATGTTGTTTAGAAGTTGGTTTGCCCGAACCTAGAGAAGGTTTTCTCTTGCAAAACCCCAGACATATACTTTCCAGAACCATGAATGAAAAGTCCGCTTTACAAATTAGACTAAAATGACACTAATCTTCTAAATCAGCCCTTAAGACTTAAGCCTAATTTTCAATTATTATCAGCCCATTATGTAAATCGAGTTCGAAGGTAAATTGACAACTTTAAAATTTCAGTGCATAGTATCAATCATACAATATATCAACTAATTCGGAACATAACACAAAACCCTCTTTCAGTGCAAGAAGAGATAAAGTAAAACAGCATGAACAAACATACAAACACATATTGATAAAATTTATTATAGTCCAATATTGACTTAATTCAAAAGATGAAGAAATAATGGATAAAAATCAAGGAGAACGAGATATCAATGCAAACTATAATGCTAAAAAGTATGATATTTCCATCGACAATTTGAATAAATTATTTCCATTTTTGGAGAACTCTTCAAATATGAAGTTGGTGCGAAGCTATATTGCATGCCTATCAAGAGGAAGATGTTTTTAGAGATTAACCAGTCACTGTACAGAAGTTAAACTCGTTATTCCCTACATATGAGAAAAAATGACTAGGGCCTACGCTCAGCTTAATTTTATTTAGGTCTAGACTGTTGCGTGTAGAAATTAATTTTTTAAGCTTCCAGAAATGTAGTTTGTTTATCTAATGAATGATCTCAATTAAGCTCTACTTAAAGGTAAATCTTGAGTAGCTGGTTTCTATTTATACTATTAGAGAGCTCATAGTAAGCAAGTTAACTTGATCTTTGATAAAATTGTTAGGTTTGTTTTGTAGTAGAGCTTACTCAAATTCTGAACCTCTAAGTTATACAATTATTATGGCGATATCTGCCGATTGAATTTCCCTATACTCTTCTTCTTAATTTTCTTTTCAGTGTTAGCTGATATATTGTTTAATGTATCATACAAGATAGCTATAATTTCTATCTCAATCACAATCACAATGTATAATAGATAGACCTTTTAATGCCCAGTGGCTAAATAAAATAGTAGCATATTGATACTTTAATTAACATAATTGAAATGAAAACATAAACTTCAACAACCATAACTTACCCTTTTTTGTACCTATTGATTTTCAACTAGTTCTGTCAATTTAGTCACCTTCGCTACTAACTCTTCATGAAGTATTTGGTAAATAGCAAGTTGTGCCTTCAAAGTATCTATCTCCTATTGTGTTGTACTATCAAGTAACACAAGTGTGCCACCACGCTCAGTCGATTTCCAAGTGTTTGTTGATGTGGCTCAAAATCCTACAGAGATGATTCTCTCATGTCCACATTTTCCCAAAGCTTGGGAGATAATGTCATTCGGGCCAGACTTTTAAATTTGGTGTTCCTCACCCTCAAATGCAGCCAATACATCATTAACCTTATTTACTTCTTCCTATAAGATATTATTTCAATAAATTAGTATCTCTTTCATAATGCTTACCTATTCAGAACTTAATTAAATGGGCGACAGTAACACATACAACTTAACTAACTGAACACACTAAAACTCTCAATCGATTACAAGACGAAAATGTTAAACCATCAACAACAAAAAAAATAAAATTTCAAAGGAATTCTTCAGCTGTGGTTATTAAAAATATATACATAATATCAACATTTATAAGTCCTGCAAACATGAAATAAGTATTTATTTCTTACTATTGCAGACTTGTGGATTGTACCGTCCTTTCTAGTATAAGATGAGATAAACAATTCAGCTCGAGTTGGATTTTTCCCATCTTTATCTTTCTCCACTAGCCAAGTTATGGAAATAGAAAAGGAATAAAATTACATAATCTAATCTAGCCTATTAGCTGTTACACACACACACACACACACACACACACACACACACATAGCATTTCCTTCCTCTTCCTCACAAGTGACATTCGTCCTAAACTATGTTGTCTCTTCAATTTAGTGTGATTCTCTTTATTTCTTTCCACTTCTTTCTATAAATGATAAATAAATTTAAAAGATAAACTCTCTAATTATTGATAATTGCATTGAGATGTAAATATATAAATATATTTAAAACCTGAACTTCTGAGCCACCCCAAATATCCACTAGAACTGCCCATTGTTCTTTCCTCGCCCTCTTATCCGTCATGTTATTAATTGAAGCTTGACGATTATCCCGAACATAGTATTTATTTTTCAAATCAAACCTAAACTCTTTCCATGCTCTGCCTATTAATGCTAAAAGATTTGTTTTGACCCCAACATCAGATTGGTTGGTGGAGAACATATACTCAATTTATTTCCATGCTTGTTCCTTACCATCACTTGGCACTTTCGTCCAAGACTCGAAATCAATTAGGCAATACTCAGACATACGAGTCAAACAACCTATGAAAGTTATCAACTCTTTCACCACATTTTTAGGAGTAATCAGATTACCTATGTGGTCATAAACCACACTCACTTGTGTCATCCTTCTCCATATAGGCAAACCCAAAGTAGGACCTCGTTTCTTTTTGTTAGTGGAGCCTACAAAAATAAAAAAGAAACGTCCATTTTAATTAGTCGAACAGTACTATATCACGTAGTGGTATAGTAATCTATAGTTGGTTAAATTGTAACAATTCAAATCTAGAAATTGGGTACATATCAGATGTTATGCTGGTAACTAAGGCTATGAAAAGCATATCTCGAAAATGAAATATAACAATTTCAAAATGCATCACCTAAATGTAGCAATGAACCATAAGAAACTTATTAGCTGTAAATACAAGTAACCCAAATCTTATTCTATAAACATAAAGTAACCTGTTTTCGCATGTGCATCATCATGTGTTTCCTGTTCTTGTTGCTATCTCTTAACATATGCAATCATTTCAGAATCAGTAGGTGTATTGCCATTATCCTTATCCATGAATGTCTACACGTGATCATTAAGAATAAAAAAATAGAGTGTTAGTTCATACAATGTAATGATGAATGTAAAAACTAGAGTAAGTTAATTTATCAATACCGATAGGCAAATATACCAGACACATCTTATTGGCTATTAACTAACCAAGAAAAGCTGATAAATAAGTTTATTTTATTGACTCCGTTATTGAGGGCAAGAAATATGTTTCAAAATATGAACCAACAGCATAATATGACTGAATTATTATGAATCAAACATGAAGGTGGAAATATATAACTTCAAAGCAATAAAGTACTAGTAAACATAAGGATTTGTTATCAGTTCATGGTTAAACGCATAATCTTATTTTAATGAAGGCATTGAGATGTAATGACTATTTACGAAATAAATGTCTATAGAAAATGATATAAAGCATCAAAAGAATTCTCATTATAATTGTCATAAATGACTTTCAAAAGTTACAAAATTATTCCACATCCCCTTCCTTGTCTTAATCATCATCCTCTTCTACTTCATCTGCTTCGTCCCCATTCTCTTCTTCTGGCCACTCTTCTTCATCCTCAGAGATGACCTCATCATCTTCATCATCATCTTCATCTTCATCAACGGTAATTAAGTTACCTTTACGTCATTTAGTTGCATTGTGCTTTCGTTTCTTAGTTCGAGATCCTTGATTACTTTCAACAACTACCTCAGGATCAACATTATCTCTAACCCAAGTATAGTCTTCCTCTTTATTGTTTGTAATTGTAGTTGTTGAGTAATCAATTAGTGGTGTTATGTCCTCATCATCAGCTTCTGCTTCAGCATTATCACACATATCCCTTACCTTTGTTTGTATAACTACATGCCAATCCTTGTCCCTATGATCATCAACATAGAATACTTGTTCAACTTGAGATGGCAAGACAAAAGGCTCCTCTTTTGACCCAAATTTATTTGCATGCACAAGAGTATATCCATACTGATCAGTTTTCACCCCTTTATCACGTGTTATGCTATTATACCATCTACATTTGAATAACACTACTTTTTCATCACCTTCATAATCTAACTCAATTATATCCTCCAAAATACTCCACATTCTCTTCCCTAGGATTCGAGTCTCTAGCTAAGGAATATTCGCGGGTAGTTGCTGCGACATATACTCCGCTATCTTGCGTTTGACTATTATTCGCTCGCATTTCGGTATAAAAGCGGAACCCATTTATCAAATAACCAGTACCCTTGTTGGCTACTCTGATTGGACCACGTGAAAGTTCTTTGATTTCTTCTAAAGCTCCATCTCTTTACCCTATTTAAACAACAACAAAAACTGAATCAGCAGACCTTTGTACCAATTGTCACTTAATTAACAATATTTATGTGCACCATTTTTTTTGTTAGAAACTAGACTTATGCATCTCTCCAAAAATATAAGGGTAGACATGATAGAAACTTTTTTGTGGTATCATACTTATATAATCTCTAAACAATCGTGGAAATTCTTTTTTCTTAACATTATCAAGGTCTCTCGCTGATACTTTTCGCCTACGTCCTTGTTGCATCATGTAGGACTTTTCCCAAATACTACAAGACACAATCAACACATATATTTCTTTTGAGAGAGATAAATAAACAATATTAATATTTATAAATAGTATATCATGACCTAAGATAGCCTATGACCTCCTCGCAATTGAATAACACATATAAATGTGCCATGTCAACATCTTTTTCATCTAGATAAGAGATTTTTGGAGTCCTTAAAAATCGACCTATACGTCGAAATATGGGACTACTTGATCCATGTTCATCGTACCCAATCTTCATTTCTTCTATCTCGATTACATGTTGCATCAACATCTTTCAAATACCTCGAACAAAATGTCAAACATTCCTCAGCAACTACCCCTTCTACGATTAACCCTTTTGGGCAACTTCGGTTATGAATATACCCTTTTGTCTTTCTCATAAACCTAACTGTAAGCATATTTCACATAGTGAATAAAAACTAAAAAAACTAATATAATAGTCCAAGAAAAAATAAATTTAATAAGATGATATTATTACCTTTCAAATAGATACATGTTTAAAAATATTACATTTCCAGCTATTCTTTGTTGTTCAGCTAAGTGTATGGGCAGATGAGGGAATAACCTCTCGAGATTTCATAGTATCAAAGGTATTTTCCTCTTCATTTGTTCATAGTCCTCCTCGCGATAACTGCTCGAACACAATTCCCAAAAATAATGACAAATGTCAATAATAGCTCTTTTGACATGTTCTAGCTGAGGTGTACGTCTCATCACAATTGGAAGTAGTTTTTGCATTAGGATATGACAATCATGACTTTTGAAACCCATAATCTTGCACTCTTTTACATTAACACATCGTGATATGTTGGATGAATATCCATCCGGAACCTTGATTCCTTTTAGAACTTCAAGACAACTTTGCTTTTCTTTCTTAGACAATGTGTAGCATGTTGCTGGCAATTAATAAACTAAACTTGATGGACTAACTAGCTTTGCGTGCAAGTCTTTTCGCATATGCATATCTTGTAAGTCTAAACGAGCTTTGAAGGTATCTTTTGATTTTCCTTTCATACCCAATAGTGTCCCAATCAATTTATCACAAACCTTTTTTTCAATGTTCATTAAATCCAACATATGATGTGTGACATCCTGAATTTTTATTAGATTGCTAAATAAGAATTTTGGCTATTTATGTAAAGGTTAATAGTTCAAAACCTAGTTACAAATGATTGAGGTACTAAAGAGCGATAAAATATGAATTATTATGTGATCAATGTGTTACAAATGACCTATATGGTTGAATTGGTAAAGATTGACTCTTAATATAAATAAGTGTCTATAGAATGAAAAAAAGGACCAGCTGTCAATTGGAGGTGCTTTAATGACGTAACAGAAATTGAAATTGTGATAAATATGATTTATGATGATTAAATAGTAATGAAATCGATTAAAGATGAAAGATAGATTATTGTAATGCCCATAATAGGGTAATTTAAAATGAATAAATGTAGGACACTGTGATGTGTCAGCAGGTTGTAGATTGAATGTGTATATATATTGAGTTACTAAAGAAAGAAGAAAAGTTTAAAGTTAGAAAATATAGGAAATGAGGAAAACATAATTAAATTGAGATTTAAATATAAATATTTAAGACGAGCTTATTGAATAGGCCTGGAGAGGCGATGATATAAGAATGATATGATAGTGTATGGTTGTGTATGCAGAAAGAAAATTCTTGAATATCGAGGATTATGAAATTAAAGGTAGAAATGGAATGATATTTTTCATATTAGTTGATATAATGAATTGAGTATCTACATGACATGAAAGTTTTAATAATAATATTATAAGCTTAAAAAGATAAAGGATGATGGATTTTGGTAATCCGGTCGAGGTTCGCTTCTCGAGGAAGCAGTTTATGGAAAAGATGAGTAATTCGATTGTATTGAGATATTAGAAATTGGAAGTGATAGAATGTGGGACCAACATGGTTCCTAAGAAATTAAGAATGGAATGTTATGTAAATTGGCATTTATTTTAAATTATTATAATTAATTGATGGAATTAGTATTTGAAAATGTGACAAGTGTTATGGAACAAGCCAATTATGGAACATTTGAGGATGAAATAAAATTCAAGTTTATGGAAATAGATTTGGATCAAAAAGGAGTTAATTAGAGTAAAATGAAAAAGTTATGATTTAATTGGGAATTTAATTTCCTAGATTTTGTGGCTTATGACCAAGTTACCTTTGGTATTTTAAGAAATGACAATTGTGTCCTAGAAGGATATAATGACCATGATGTCCGTAACTAGCAAAGAGAAATGGCGTAACTATCCCTAACCATGCATGAGTTGGTTAACTAATGTTGAGTTAGTTGATGAAGGAATTATGCAATATATATATACATATATTTGTATATATATATATACATATACATATGACTTCAAGAATGGAGACTTGTTCATTTCATTTTTGTCCAAGTTACTAGCAAGTGAGAGATAAAGAGAGAAAGGGCAAAGCAAGAGCTAGGGCTTGAAAAAGGTTTGAAGAATTCCATAATAAGTGAACAAGAGAAGATTATTTAGTCAACAAAGTGATGAATAAATCTGTAGCAAACTTTGAAGCTAGAATGAAGTTAAGCTCATGAAGGTATAATCATGTTTTTACTGTAAGAGTTGGTATTGATGAGCTTAAATGAAAGTTTATGTGTAGCCATGCTTGAATTAGTGGCTAAAGGTAAATATTATGTGATGTTACATGCTATATGTTTGATTTATGAGGAAACCCCAGACTTGAAAATGTTAGAACCAAAGGTAGTGCACTATTATGCATGTTTTCAAAGCTAGAAACCATGATTTAAGGATGATCATGTGTGAAATGTTTATGGATGTAGTGAAACCCTAATTGGAAAGGTTGATCATGCATAAAGCATGTGAAATTTTATGCTAGATAGAATTCTAAATGGTGTAGTAGTACGATTTGTTTGGGAATAAATACAATATTAGGCTATACTTTGTGTATAAACCAAATTGTAATCTGTAAAGTGCATTAGAATATGCATATAGAAGCAATATGGACTTATAAAGTTGTTATATTTGTATTTGATAGACTATGTGGTGTATGGAGTCCAATGATTTCAGTTAAGTTAAGGTTGGAAATTATAAAGTTGGCAAAAATGTCACCCGTGTGAATTTTAGCCATTAAGTGTAATTGGAGATCAAATAAGACCAAATAGCTAGGTTGTATGTAAATACATGTGTTTGAGTTGATTTGGGAGTCGTTTGGCGTTTATGGCGACAATTGAGAAGTTTAAACGTTTTAAAATGTTCGCCGACACCTAAATTGAATCATTTGGAAAAATGAATTTATATAAAAAGTTTTAATCGTTTTGAAGGCACATGAAAGTCATATATGTGTTAAAGGATATGTTAGAATCAAGTGTTATTAAAGGGGCCAAGAATAGTATGGATTTTGGAAATGAAAAAGTTTATGAAAGTTAACGAAAATTCAACCTAAAGGTGATTTTTGGCAATTTTGAAAAATGAAAAGTGAAATGAAGTAAAATGCCTTAGTTTTATGTAAATACATGTGTTTACGTTGATTTGGTAATCAACGGATGGAAGTTAGAATGAAAAGGCGATTCGAACGATCGAAATTAATCGTTTCGACCCTAAATTGATTTTAATGAACACATATCGCCTCGTGCGAAGTTTTATGGTTTTAAAAGTTTGGGCATGTGATATACGACGTATTTGAACTTTGTCAGGTGTTGAAATGAAGTTTTGAAGCTTATGGCCAAAAAATCACAAAGTTGGAAATTTTGAGTTTTAAAGTTGGAAAAAAAATTTATATCTGGAATGTGTTCAAGTGCCCTCTTACGGGCTAGTTTTTCACTGTTTTTGAGAAGCAAAATGAGGCAAGTAAATTTTTTGTTAAATACTAGATAGTGAGACCTAGCACTGTTCCAAATTTGGAGTTAATTGGATGTGTGGTGAAGAAGTTAAAAATCAGTAAAGTAAGATTAAAAATCAGAAATCCTAATTCAACAGCACTGTGCCGGGGCGCAGTGTTTTTCACTGAACACTGTGTTGGAGCGCAGTGTACTATTCATGGATAGAGAAGAATTCACGGCTAGAGAGCTCTGATGCGGCCGGGGCGAAATGTTATTGTAGCAGAAAAAAATTAAGTGTCCGAAATGCGATGTTTTGACATGGAATGATAATGATAAGCTATGTAAACCTTAGATAGATAAATAATGGCCAAAAATAAAGGGTGTTAAGGTATAATGAGATAATAAATGGCATAATGTAATATGCGTAAAGCTAAGTTAAATCATGATATGAGTTTTGAAATGTCAGTAACGAGTTAAGACGTATCAGTAACCTACATAATGTGTAATACATCAAAAGTGAAACGATTAGAGACAAATGGTCATGTAATTATGAGATAAGTTTCACAAGTTATATTAAGTTTATGATCTTAAAATGATGTATATAGATTGTATGTTGACAGATGGCGTTTGATGTAGCAAACTAATATAAGGAAAGATAGAAAGGTTAAGCGAGACAGTACATGTTAAGTGAAATAAATGCATATCAGGCAAGTTCTTCATACTAGAATGTACTAATTGTTCTACATGAACTATGTGGTAGTGGAAATGTGCACTCCGTGCAACAACGTGTGCTAATTGTTAAGTGAAATGTGTGAAATTAAGCATAGCATGATAAAGTAAAGAGGCATGACGCATATTATAAATTGCAAGCATGTAATGTGTTATTTGATTGGCTTACTGAGCGTTATGCTCACTCTTACTATGAATTAACATTTCAGGTAAGGTACGAGAAGGCCGGAGGATTCCGGTGCGGCTAAAGGCAAAAGAATTTTGAATGCATTGTTAAGCATAAAGAGAATTTGTTAAATGTATCTGTATTATGTGCAAGCAACGAACGTTTGTGAGTCTGTAGGGATGGATGTTGTAAGTATGTATTATTCAGGAAAAGATTGTAATGATATAAGATTGAGATATTATTGTTAGTCAAGTTCTATATGTGATAAACTTGTATATCCAGTACAGAGATATGTAAACACGTAAAGATATGATGCAAATGTATACATACTGGTATATGTAAACATGGCCATGTATGATCAGTTCATGGCAAAATTTTATTTACAGGTTATGTAAATCATAAAATATATATATATATATATATATATATATATATATATATATATATATATATATATATATCATTATGAAATATTATAGACTAGGTCATAACTTATTTGTATATAATCTAAGTTCTAATAAAGTGAACGTTATGATCCTGAGGCGTGTATTGATAGTAAGTTTTTTTTAAAACAAAATTATATGGACCGCATTATGGTCAAAGGCTTTGTTTTTAAAGGTTCCAGGTTAAGTTTTAACGCACGAGATCGCCGATAATATGTTTTATGATTATAAAATATGATTTTAAGATTAATGACTATGTTATCCAGACATAATTAGATTAAATAAGGAATGTTGCGATTTTGGGTGTGTTACATGATGTATTAGAAGTGTCCTCCAATATGGTAACTCAAAGAAAATGCTTTTTTCCCTCCAATTATGTGTTTTTTAATGGCGAACTGTTTTTCTTTTTACTTTTCCCAAATGTGACTTGAATGTCTCTAACATGTTCAAACACATCATACCCAGATGGAATTGGTGGCGCTTTTGTATAATCTACATCTTCATTGAATCTTCTTTTATCAGACCTATATTTATGATCAGGAGGCAAAAAACAACGGTGCCCGATGTAACATTGCTTAATACGCAAACTAAGAGACCTAGTGTTACCTTGGCAAATTGGACAAGCAAGCTTACCTTTCGTACTCCAACTCGAGAAATTTGCTAACACTAGAAACTCTCTAATAGTCCGTAAAAGTGCAGCACGCATTTTGAAGACGAATTTGGTCGAGGCATCATAAGTATCAACCCCGTCCATCCATAATATCTTTAACTCTTCAATTAGAGGCCTTAGGTAAACATCGATATCATTTGAAGGGCTGCATGGTCCTGGTGTTAACAAAGGTATGATGAAATGTTCTTGTTTAAGGCACATCCAATGAGGTAGATTATATATAACAACTTGGACATGCCATATACTATAATATCCATTATTAAAAGGATGCATGCCATCTGTAGACAATCTAAGCCTAACATTACGGCACTCTTCAGCAAATGTAGGATACATTGTATCAAAATGTTTCCAAGCAATAGAATCAGCAAGATGACGATAGACTCCATCTTTTCAGCACTTTAAGTGATGCCACTTCATATCTATAGCTGTTTTTGAAGACCTAAAAAGGCGTTGCGACCTAGGAATTAAGGGGAGATAACGCAGCTGCTTAATAACTAGTTTATTCTCCTTTATAGGAGCGTCGACGTCTTTTGTTTCAACATAAATTGTCTTCCACCTTGGTTTATCGCAAACTCTACATGATTTCAACTCTTTTTCCTCCTTCCAATACAACATACCGTCATTGGGATATGCATCAATCATTTCGTATTCAAAACCCAAGTCACCAACCATTTTTTTTTTGTTTCATAAAAATTACTCAGCAAATCCATACATTCTAGGAATACTTCTTTTAACTTACTTAAAAACGAGTCAAAAGACCAATCTGACCATCTTCCATTGCATTTCAAGTTAAATAACCATAGTACGAAAGAAATAGTGGTCTTTGTTTTGCATCCAGGAAATAATAGGGAGCTCACTAAATTCACGTACTTGTCAAAAAAAATTCCATAATCACCAAAGATATCCCCATCATTTATGATGAGATCATTTATCATCTCAGGCATTTGATCTTCTTGATTAGTAGCATCATCTTTGCCTCTATTACTTTGAACATTGTTGAAAGCTGAATTTGATGATGGTGTTTCCCAATGAAACACCGAAGTTGTGTAATCTGGAGTAAACCCATACCCAATACAATGCCATTGTACAGTATCACGATCTTGATGTAGTAAATTGTAACAACTTTTACATGGACACAATATCTCTGATGTTATAGACTCAACTTTGCTAAATGCATAATTGAGAAAATATTATACTCCATCCACATATCTCTTGCAAGGGCTTTGTAGTTTTATCCATTCTTTGTCCATGATATTATCCTTAATAAAAGTAAAATTGTGTGAGGAATAAGGCTATCAAATAGATCAACTATTATTTCTTAAAATATAATAATCAGTAACTTTTAGTAGATACTGAGAAAAAGAACTATTTATATAATCATGGGTATGATCAAATAAAAGGAAGCATAAAGAGATTATTCTATCCTTTACACTAAGACACTTAATTAGAGTCTAAAATAATTATGGCAAAGTTTCAAGTGCAATCTCAAACTAGTAATCTAGTAACTACAATTGACTCAAAAAAATAACAAGAGTATCTACAATCTAGTAACTACAATAGACTCAAAAAAAAATAACAAAAAGCAATCTGAACAATCTAGAGTGCATATGAAACTTCATAGATAAGTGCCCCTTAACTAAACATGATTGCAACCAAATAGGAAGAACAAAAGGCACAATAACAATAATTGCAACTAACAAGAATAAGATTGAAAACACAGAGATATTCAGCAAGTCACAAGATTACGCAAAATCTAGAAGATGATAACAAAGATAAATACCCAACTCCAAAGTGTAGATCACTCATCTTAATCGTAAGGGGGAAAAGGAAAAGAACATAAAAACTTACAGCACACCAATGGATGAAAAATAAACTTCACAGATATCATAACATTCTAATAAACAAGGAGAGAACTCTATATGGCCTAGAAAATAGATACTAAGAATATAACCAACAAAAGCAAAAAATACCCCAAGAGGTAACAAGAACATAGAATTTTGGTTGATAGCAAGCTGCATAGTAACAAATAGAAACAATTTGCACCTTCTAATCAAATATAGTTCTTCCAGTTTACAGCTCCATGAATGGGACTTTCACACTAAATGAGGCAAGTGAATAATATTTCCAGTGATGGAGAAATTTTGCAGATTTATCTTAGATGGCAGAACAACTTCAGATCGAGCACCTACAAAAATGGAAATTAATTGAGGTCTGTAGAAACATTTGTTAAAAATAAGTGTACACGCCAGTTTTGTAAAAGAATTAAATTTCAATAATAAGGCACCCATAGCTAAATTAAACCATTTTTCGCCCAATTCTTATTAAAAATGTTAAGAATCCAACATCGCATATTTAGTGTGTTGTTATGATTATTAAGAATCCAACTGGAAAAGCAAATCGATATACCCAAATAACTCGACAAATCTAAAAACAAAACTTGTCTCACCTTTAAATCTGCAAGTCTTAAGCTCGGTAGCTCTACATGTTCGGCTAGAAGAAAAGAGAGATTATGCTTGGTTTAGGACAAAAGCACAGGTCTGTAATAGAAATAACAACACATATATATGCGCGCGAGAAGTGAAAAGTTAAGCGCGGGAGTGGGAAAATCGTGGAAGTAAGATTGCAACATTGCCCTTAAAAGCCTCGGTGTCCAAAATATGCCTGGATTAAATGCCCCAGTGTCCAAAGAAGAATGCAACATTGAAGCCTTGAAAGCCCCGGCGTCCACAACTCAAACAAGCCACTATTTTGAATGCCCCGACGCCCACCCTCAACACAACCTGAGTGCCCCGGCGCTCAAGGTCAGCTTTGTTAGTTTTTTGTTCTTTAAAACGCGTCCAGTTCATAAAACCAAAGAAATTCGAACGGTCTCTGTGTGTGTGTGTGTACACATAAACCCTAACCTCCATCTTCCAAACCTCAAGTCCTCTCACAAACTAAACTTCAAACGGATTTTACGGTTCCAAAATAAGCAGAAAAGCTCTCATCAATTGCTAAGTTCAGGCCAATTTCTCTTTCTAGTTAAGGTAAGACCAATTTGATGGAATTCTTCATGGACAGGAAATGTGAGTTAAATTATTGATGTATTTGATGGTTTTACGCTATTAATCTTATTTGGGACATTTTGTGGTTCATGATGCGTTAGATTACTTGAATAATAACTATACCAATGTTATGTTATAAGCAATGCCCACCAAGTGTTTGTTGAAAAATCTGAGAGAATGAACATGTGCTATTTGCTTTAATATTTTGCATTGAGGCATTACACATGTGTGTTTTGGTTCCAACATGGATTAATTGACATTGTTACTAACTGTGAAGCACGTTTGGGGGAATGAATTATTGTGTTGATATTAGTTGTTCAAGCTATAATCTTACAATTATGAACCATATTTTTCTTGATTGAGGTTATCATGTGTTGACGGTGTACTTGGTTACAGGAACAAATATGTTGTCTAAACGTCAACGAGGTGAAGGGTCGTCGTCTAAACGTCAACGAGATGAAAGGTCGTCGTCTAAATGTCAACGAGGTAAAGGGTCATCGCCTAAACACTATAAGCGCTATGACAAGAAGAAGTTTACAAGTGTAGAAGCTTATGACCATTTTATCAAGTTAGCCAACAAAACGATCACTCAAGAATGTGGACTGCGACCGGAAGAAACCCAATATGGTGATGTTGATGTGATGATTGTTGAGAGGGATTGGATTATGTTTCAAAATAGCCAGACCCGGCGGTGATCCCGATAGTCAAAGAGTTCTATACCAATGCAAAGGAGTACCGATATTGTAATGTGCATGTACGAGGCAAGACAATGTCTTTCCACAATGAGGCTATCAATTAATAATAAAATTTGTCAGCATTAGAAAAGGACGAGTATACTGAATATGTGGATGGTGGCCTGGATTATGGTCAAATCATTCAAGAGTTGTGCTACGCGATGGAAGGTGAAGGATAAGGAAGTCATTCAGTTCTCGCTGTCTACATTGAGTCATTATAGAAAGGCATGGTATGCCTTCATCTATGCTAAAGCGATGCCGTCCACACATGTAAGCGACGTTACAAAAGAAAGAGCGATTTTACTATATTGTCTCATGCAAGGCAAGGATATTAATGTGGGCGAGGTGATTAAGCGATCAATCCTCAGAGCTATTGAAAAGGAAACCTAAGGAGGACTACCACACCCATCTTTAATTTGTGGGTTATATGAGCAGGCAGGTGTCAAGTGGGAAAAGAATGAACAAATATTACATCTAATGTCGCCGCTAGACCATTCATTAGTTGTCTGATATAAGGTATGAGAGGGAAGTGAGTCTGATCCAATAGCGATGGGATTTATCTTGCATCTAACCGAATCACAAGCTGCAATGAAGTCGATGGCTAACCCTTCTGAGGGTTCATTATTGAATAAAGTGAATAAACGAGTTCTTAAGTTGCAGCACAAGATAGATCGACAAAGGGATGATATGGATCTTCAAAACCATCACCTTACTAAATGCCAAACTGAGATGCACACGTACAACATCAGTTTCAACGTGGTGATGGTAGAAATGTTTGCTAAGTTGTACCCATCTGCAGATCCACTTGAAATCCCTACGCCGAAAGTTTTGTCAACATATCCGCCTTCCAAGTCTGACACTGAAGACGAAGACACTGAAGATGAAGTTGACAGTGATGAGGAGGTTCATCATGACGATTGACCTAATCAGGGAAGTCCTCGATCTTGATTTTTTAATCTTTTACTCCATAAGGACATTATCGCATTTAAGTTTGGGGGTATTATCTATAAATTACTTGGTTGCATTTTTTCATGATAGGGCATTTTTATAGTTAGCATATTTTGCATATGTAGGATTGAGCAACGCGTTGATGTGTGAAACTTAATGGTTGGCCAATGATAGAAATTTGATTTAATTAATAACTCAGATAAAATGGATAATGAGTGCTAATTCGATTTTTGACTATTTGTCAGGTTCGTTTTATTGGAATGCATGTATTCAATGTGTTGTTTTGGTTATGACTTAGGTTATGTTTAATGAATTTGATACTTATGAAGGATATTACAAACCTTTATGGCCCATTTGAGCATTTTTTAAATATATAATTGCTTCAATATCCGTCAAGAAAAGATATATTGGTGTGATGTCGCAAGCACCCAAAAATAAAATCTTACTTTGGAAAATAAATATGTAGTAGTGCAAGTAAGAGTCGATCCCACAGAGAATGATTAATTTAATTTTATGTTTTCGCAAACAAAAGTTTGGGGGTTTTGTAATTAAAGAAATAATTAAAATAAAACTAATTAAAATAATTATGCAAGAAATAAATAAAAATAAAAAAACCTTGGTTTAAGTTAATATCCACCATCAAGAATTTACAACTGATCACTGATGCAAAAATAAATCAATTCATATTTTGAAGATTCACCGTAGAAAGGACTACTCACGGGTGGAATAATTTTTCTCCTCTCTCCTTAATTTTAGATCAGTAGAGCCACTTGGTCTAAATACCCTTACTATTAAAAAACCTCCGGCACTTGCTAAAGATTTAATTTAATAACAGCATAAAGAATTAGAGAGATCGTTGAACTAAACAACACAAGCCACTTGTTTGCATTTAATTTAAATGAATAATCTTCCTAAGATAAAATAATCTTTTGATCTGCAAAACAATTATTAAACTTAGTTGCTTCACAAATAGCAGTAGATTAATATGAATAATAAACTAGTAGTACTCCTAGCAATTAAACAAATTAATCATAAAATTAAGCATAGAATAATATTCAATAATCAAAATATAAATTGAACAATTAAAATAAATTAGATCTCACAGTATATAAATCTTGATGGCTTCAATCAATTAAACCAAGAAAAAGAATTTAGCTACTCATAATTGTAGAGAGCATCAAAGAATAGAAGAGAGAATTTTTATTATTCTAATAGAAGAGTTGTGTATTACAATGTGTCTCAAGCCCTCTATTTATAGGCTCCAAAATCCTCTTAACCCTAGTTGGAAGTACACTTTTCAAACCCTAATAGGATTTAAAATAAAAATAAAAGAAAAAGAAAAATAATTATTATTCTAACCCTAGTTGGAATTAAAATCCAATTTGGAATCAAAAAGTAGCAAAATTCACGAATAATCTCGTTTCTGGAATTAATGCGCCAAACAAACACGGTCTTCGCTACAATAGACGCCAACGTCAGCCGCCTGTGCGCATTGCGTGGATATAATCTCAAAACGACGTCGTTTTGCTCCGGTTCCTGCTACTGTTCCGCTCAGCACGCGCATTACGCGGACGCTTTAATGAAACAACGTCGTTTCATTTGCCGCCCAATCCTTCCGCGCGCAATGCGCGGTCACCTATTTTTTCGGAAATTACTAAAATTCCATCGAGCGGTTTATTTACAGTTTTGCCATTCCGCTGCTAATTTACCATTTTGCCACTAGATCTTTGCAGAATTTACGAAATTGCCCCCAAAGCTTATTTTTCCTACAAAAATAAATATAAAATAAATAAAAATAATACAAAAATACTAAAAATAATAAAAACACATAATGATTAATAAAACACCTAAAACACTAAAAATAAATAGAAACACATAAATAAAAAGAAATATAAAAATACTATAAAATTACCTAAATTAACTAAAATCCTATAAAACTATTAAAACCAAAATAAACTAAATAATTAAACATTTAAGCACACAATAAATATAAAAACTAAGTATTAGAGAATAAAAATATCGTATAATTTAACTCTATCATAAATATATATATATATATATATATATATATATATATATATATATATATAATAAAACAGACCAGGTTACATCTAATGATCTCAAATTATTAAAGACTTCAAGAAACAACGGCTATGATTTATTTTGGTTCCCCTCTTCTCTATCTGTTGCTTGTGTTTTGTCTACAATTTGCTTCTCCTGTCTTTCTTTTCTGCCGTCTGCCATCGTCTTCACTCTCCTACCGTTCCATTCCATTTCTTTTCTCTCTCCTGCTTGCCATCGTCTTCTCTCTCCTCTTTCCATATCACCTCTGTCCACCGTATAGTTCAATCCAACTAGTGGCACTGAAGTCATTATTTACTGATCGTCAATCTTCATCTTTTTATCTTCAATCGTCAATCGTTCGTTCGAGTCTTCCTTTTTCGTTTTCCTTCACCAATTATGTAGTCCAGCAGCTACGACTCACCCAAATAGAGGCATCGATTATGTAGTCCAGTAGCCACGACTTGCACAGAAAAACATCGACGATGTTGTTCGATGTTTGATGATCTTCATGTAAGCTGTATATATGTGTGTGTGTGTGTGTGTGTGTGACTGATTTTATAATGAACTTTTTAGTGTTTACATTACTTAATTTCTCTTTATATGGATTGAATTGAAAAAATCTCTGCTAAAGCTTATCTGGGACACTTTTGATCACTTTTTGGAAAAATTCTCTACTCAAGCTTATATTTAGAACTGATTGCTTCAATTTGAGAGTGACGTAAATTATATTTATGTAGAACTAATTGCTTGAATGTGGAGTATCATTGGTTTTAGGAATGCCTCAGGCTGCAGTATTATATAGATTGTTATAGACTAATTTCCCCCCCCCCCCCCCTTCCTTTATGGCGCATGTAAGAAACACTGCAGGGCAATTATAGCAGTAGTCTCTATAGCCATGCTTTCTTACTTTCTTTGCAACAATTACAATTCAAAGTCTTCTTCTTCTTCCAGAAATACCCACAAGTCACTTAACAAGAAGAAACCCAGAGGTGGACTCATTGACGCTATTGGTACCCCTCTAATCAGCATTAACAGCCTTTCCCCAGCCACCGGTTATGAAGTAAATCTACTCTCTTTCTCTCTCTCCAAATACCCTTTCCAGTTCTGTGATTTGATGTTTATTTATTTGATTTAACTTATTATTTGTTACTTCAGATTTTCGGGATGGCAGAGTTTTTGAATCCAGGGGGAGTGTTAAAGATAGGGTGGCTATTCAAATTATTGAAGAGGTAATTAAATCAACAATTTGTTTGGTTCAATAATTGCGAAAATGGAATCAAAATTTTGTAGTATTTTTTTTATTTTTCCCTGTTTTGTGTTCCCAGTTCATGGCAGCTTATTAGCCCCAATGGTTGATCCGATATGGGTAATGATGTTAGTTCTCAGAAAAATTGCAGAAAAAAAGCACAACCTTTTTGGAACGTTAAATTTATAGGAACTGTTATATATAGGAAATCTGCATTGGTAGTGTATTTTGTGTTTGGCCTTTCATACTCTAAGTTATTATCTGTTTTTAATTTTGTTTTTGTAGTGAGCACAACAGATGAATAGAATGTTAAAACTGATTGTTTTTATAAGAAATATGAGTGAGAAAGCATAAAAAGCTCCTAGAAAAACAGTTTGGTATTTGAGAATGTTCACATTTTTCCCCCTTTGAGTAGCTTATAGAAATATAGTTTCAGACCTTGTTGTAATATTATGTCGCACTATAATATAAGGTCATAATAAAAAGTAAGTATTGGAGCTACCTTGTGGTTACCTCTGAGAGATCTCAAACATTCACCCATGAGCTCTACCTTTGTAGAAAACTTTACAGGCAATGTAACCTTTCAAATTCACCTTATCAGTTTGCATCATTTGCGTGGCAGGCTTGACAAATGCAGGTTCATCTAGAGATAATCCAAGCCTCCACCTTCTTTCTACCTGTTATAGAAAATTCATGAAGTGATTACTGATGGTTCTCAAAATTATTTAACTTTTCAATGTTAATATGCTTATTAAGATTTTCCGTCTCAAAGAAAAATTTCCATACAGGGTAGAGTAACTGCCACTACTTCTTTGTCATGATCAATGTTAATATGCTTATTAAGATTACTGATATGTTTGATGATTTGTTTATGCCTTTAGTCGGTCAGTTCCCTACTTTAGTACTTCCGATATTAATTGTGGTTCTTTTAAAGTTAAAGAGGTAGAAGTAGAGATGCATCACTTTCCTTTGCTTTCGTATATCCTACTAAAACTGGCATTTTTGTGGTTAGAGAGGTAACTTACTCTTTCTCTGCATGTGAGTGCATGATGTATATGTACCATATATACTGGTCATTTTAGGTATGTACTTTATGGGCATTTGTTCGTATTTATGCACTATATTGGTCTTTTCAGATGTTTGCAAGCAGATATGCATTACTGTCTAACTTCAGTCTCTTAACTATATTTTTCTTAAAACAAAATGTCAATATTAAGATCTTTGTGATGATAACCATCACAAGACAAAACCTTGGTGGAGTATTAGTCTTTGTGCTTTGCATGACAAGCAATTGATTAGCATGAAGACAGTGTAAATTGAGAAGATTGAATTAAAATGGTGAAAGTTCTTTTCTTAAAAAAACTTGTCAAACTAGACACATTTTTGTTACAATTTATTACATGTGCATTCTTCATCAATTACACTTGTATTTGCGTTGAATGCGATCCATTAATTTCTTTGATTAACCTAAATTGAAAACCATTAAGATAAGTTGTTGTATTATGAAGTGATCACCAAGTGTAGAAAATAATTTAGCAAGTCAAATGTTTGAGAGTTTTAGAGATTCATATTGATACAAATACTGCCTTCTTTCTTTTGTTAGCATAGAATGCTTGCTTCTGTTCTATCTATATTTTTTTAGCTTTTAACCTACGCCCAAGACCATTTCATCTAATTTGCTAACTTGTCTGAATTTATTCTCATGCGATCACCAAGCCTAGATTTTTGCATATTTTTTATTAAAACACAAATTACCATGTGGTCCTATAGCTAGAAAAGGTCACGTGTGAGTCAAGTGTGGCAAACACCCCTTAATTTTACTGTGTCAACTGTCATGTGATTTTTTTGTGCCATCTTTTAGGACAACATGTGTGATTTGGGTATAACACGGATTTTAACTTGCATTACTATTACTTTTATTAACTTATTATTATTGTTATTATTATTATTATTATTATTATTATTATTATTATTATTATTATTATTATTATTATTATTATTATTATTATTATTATTATTATTGTAATTATTATTGTTATATTATTATTATTATTATTATTATTATTATTATTATTATTATTATTATTATTATTATTATTATTATTATTATTATACTAATAAAAGCACTTCGTACGCTTTTTTTCGCAGTAAACAGCGTACTCGGCTTCATTAAAATTGTAATTCCTTTATAGAAGAATACTTCACCAGACCTTAGCAGATTTCTATTTTGTAGTCGTCTCTTCACTCTTAGATTTAAAATTTAAATGAACGTATCAAAATAATATCTTCTTCAATTATTTTATTTGTTTGATCAAATATATTGTCTCTGAATCGAAAAACAAATTGTGTAGATGGATATGTCTCTGAAGCTGCTGAAGGCAGGGAAACATGTTATTCAAGGTGAATACATTTAAATATTTGTCTTTTGAATTAGGACCCTCATTATGCAAATAAGGTAGTATATATAGTTTTGGATATAAATCTTTGTCTTTTGAATACATTTAATTATTTGTCTTTTGGATATATAGTTTTGATTTTTATTTTTATTTTTGTGATGAGCTTTAACGTAGTTTGGGAATAGAATTGTATTTTGTTAATTATGGTGATCATGTTTTTACTTTAACTTAAAATTTTTGAATTTCTCAATCAAAATCAAACAAATTAAACTATTCTCGCTTGGAAAGATAAACCAACTGATAAAGATAAGGAACAACCTATACATGAGCTTATTTAACTGTCTTATCTAATTACTGTTTGGTAATAAGGATCAATATTCAGTTATTGCAACTTTTTAATTGCAAAACAAGGTATAACTTTAAGGTTTGCATTAAATAAACTAAATTGTATATGTTGATTATTTTTTTGCTATGCAGAATTGCATAGTTGCAGTGCTCGGATGAGACAGAATGCAACAGTTGCACATAGTGAAAGTATGTTAATTCGTCTACATAGTGTATTACAAATTATCCTTGATACGGTTAGATTCACTGCTTCGTTGATGTAACTTTTGGCATGTGATATATTTCCACTCTTATTATAAGTTTTCATCAATCATACTCTGTAATCTATATGTATGATCATATATTTTCAGGTATATTTTTTGTGTTCGGTCTTTTGTAAAGTTAACTAACTATAAATGATTATGATTATTTTGGATATGGAATGATGGTTGGTTTGATGATTTGGATATTTATTGATGATTGTACGTTTTGTACATAGGTTTATATTTCTCTGGATATCTATTTTTAAAGAAAAATTTGCTGATTTTTTTTGAAATTAGATGCAACTAGCTTGATGTTTGGTGGTTGGATATGTGTTGATAATTTTGTATATATTAATTATTGCAAAGAGTCCTTAGGTTATGTATTACTTTTTGAATTTTAATCTAATTTTTCGGTTCGCCGTGCCTTCAAGTACGGGTTATCCCTAGTATATATATATATATATATATATATATATATATATATATATATATATATATATGGATAAACGGGGATGAATATAAGCAAAGCTTGGCTAGTTTTGTTTTTATGGCCTTAGTTACACAAATAAGTAAGCCCTTAGGAGTGTCTTTACACTTAATGCCCTAAAGCCAACTGGTTTGGGAGTTATTGGTGGAAAGTTCGCTATGTGGGTGACTCTAAATAGCCTAATAAAAATAGATATTGCATATGCCAAGAAAATAAAATATATACGAGATGGAATGTAATACGCACTCGTGAATAAAGTAAACCATGTGAAAAGTACATTATAGAGGGGCATTGTAATTCTCGTATCTTGAGTAATATCTTTCATTGAACATTGAAATTCATGAGTTTAGTTGAGTTTTGATTGAGTTAATGTATTGAATACACATACACACAATAAGGGTTAAAAATTAAATGAGATTGATGATATGTTAAGTCTTGAAGGTGCATGAATTTGAAGTTTATTTGGGGTTATTGTTAAGAATCTTTAAGGCTAGCTTTTGTTGATTATATTGATTCGTGCTCGAGTTGTGTAGGTTATCATGTGTCTAGTTTGAATGCATTTTTGTTTATTTCTTTTATTTTGCTTGGGACAAGCAAATGCTTAAGTTTTGGGGTATTTGATGAGTGTGGATTATACCTACGAATCAGACACTATTGGACTTGGTATTTTGTTATTTTTAAGTATTTTTAGTGCATATTATTTGTTTTTTATGTTATTTTGTAGGAAAGTGAAAATGAGAGATAAATTTGGAATTTTTGAGGAAGCAGTGGTATTTTGGTAAATAAGTTGAAGCTGACAGTCGGGGCACCCAAGTGAGTGCCAAGGCATTCAAGGCAGAATGCGTGTCAGCCCAGTTTTATAGTTGGACGAACTTTGATGACTTTTAATAAGGTTTGGTCGCAAATAAACCTAATTTTGGATGGGCAACTATAAGTACAAGACTAGGAGGCTTTAGAGGGGGAATTTTGACGTAGATTGAAGATCACAATTGAAGACTTGGAGAATGAAGGAGCCACTCAAGGAGATCAAGACGGAGGATTGGGAAGATAAGAAATTCTGTTTAGAGTTTTTCTTCTCTTTTTTTTTTCTCAGTTTTGTAATATAAGATGATGATTTATTTGATGTTCCTAGTTTTTGATTCCATGATGAACTAATTTTTCAATTAAGGCTACAATTGAACCTTTTACTAGCATGAATTAAATATCTATTAATTTTCAAAAATTGTATATAGAATATAAATATAACTATATGTTGCATGTGACCTGTTTGGCAATTAGATTTTAATAAGTTTGTTTTTCTTATTTTGCAAAGTAATTGAGGTGAATATTTTTATGTGAACACTGGACAAGATCTTTTAAATAATCATGAATTCCTGGCCAACAACTTTTTGGGTTTAAAAATTGGAAATATATAGACTAGGCTCATGTGATGCAATTGGGAATATTGTAGTTTTAAGCTTTTAATATATATTTGGTATTCAATATTTGTGATAAATTTTAATTTTAGTTCTAATTTAATCATAATCATACTCAACATTTGTGATTGTTTAAATAGACTCGAATTGATATAAAATTAGTACTTCAAATTTATTAGGCATAGATCTGTGGGTTTGACACTCTATATTTACTCTATTTTACTTGTTGATCGCGTATACTTGCACGCGTAATTTTTAATATATAAATTAGACAACAATAATACAACCAAGAAGTAGTAATACAACACTTGTTGCCCATTTAGATTCTAATTTACTAAACAAATGTTCAACTTTAGAAGTATTCACTAAACTACTATACTATAACTCAATAATTCAGTAGGATGATAACGTATTATTATACAGTTGGTTACTTTGTTATATTCAAAATATCTCTACTCTCGCTTCAAATATGAATACTACGACTGTAGTTTTATGAAAAAAGTCAAAGCTCCTTATCGGATTTGAACCGATGACTTATACCTTACCATAACGTTACTCTACCGCTGAGTTAAAAGGGTAGAGAGATTAGGTTTTGGTTGGATATGCATGTGGTAGTGAAAAACATCTAAGCGAGAGTGTGAAAGAACGAGGAGTGGGAAAAAAAGGAAAAACCCCTGGCTTATTTAATTTATTTTTTTTTTACTTTTTTATATTTTTAAGGGAATAAGTGTTATTATATTATTATTTTTAAGTTTCTATACATTTAATTTGAGTTGAATTAATTTGATCCTTTTTAGACCCTATACCAATGGTACTACGGTCGCCTTTTTTTAAAATAGCAGTTAAGAGTCAGTTAGTTTCCTGCCTACTTTATACCGACGTAGTATAAAAACGCGTTGGCTTATTGGACCTATAGCGACGGGTCTATGGTCGCCATATGTTTCTTTTTTGGGTGGTAGTTTTTCCGACCAATCCGACGAGTATATATGATTGTCGGCTTATCATCCCTATAGCAATGAGAGTACCGTTGCCTTAAGTTTTCTAAGTAGCAGATATCTCGATGGAGGTTTTTCGATTAATCTATAGCAATGGGTATGCATACCCATCTGCTTATCTCTATTATAGCAATGGGTCTACGGTCGCTTTATGCTATATATTTGCCAGTAGACTTCTTGCCTAATATATACCGACGGGGTATAAATACCCGTCAGCTTAGTGGTCCTATGGCGATGTATTTTAACTTTGGTCGCCATATCTTGTCGCCGTATTAAATTTTTCTTGTAGTGACTTTTATAAAACCAAAAGCTTTACCTTCTTGTTAAACAATGTAAAATAATTAACTTAATACATTTTATTATTACGAACTAACACACTTTCCTGTTATCATATAAAAATTAGAGTTCTTCATTTAAGTCCCTTCTTTTAGGCTCTTTTAAAATATAGCACTCAAGTTGTGTTCTACAACTCAGCAAAACCTTTATACACGGTATTAAATCTCTTATACCTTTAGTAATTACCCTTACAACACTTATTATAGAGTTTTGAAACACTATAACCACATAGAATTTTGCTTTTGTTCCCTATTTACAAAACATGCTTTACTTGAGCGTTTCATGATTTGAAAACTCATATATTTTCATTACCATTAATAGATAGACTTTTTATAGGTGTTAATCTTTATTTCAAGTATCCAAATACGCTTCGTTAGGTTTTATATTGTCCGATGAACGCGACTCTGAGTTTCAAGTAAGTATGGACATAACCCCAACCAAAATCTTAATTGAACAATAAATAAATAAAAAAATCTTAACTGTTGTACGGGCACGAGCGTGCCCTTCCTAGGCTTGATAGTGGCGAGGCTGCGCCACTACTGCAGAACCTTTGACTGCGGTACCCTATTTCACTAGATTGGGCATAACTTCTTCAATTCTTAACATTTTTAGGTGATTCTTAAGTCCATTTTTATTAAAATTGCCTCCGCTACAACTTTCCTTCAAATCCAAATTCGAAATTCATATCCTAAGTAGACTTAAAATTGCTCACAATGACAGTTTAAAATTAGTTTTCCTTGTTCTTGTTTCGATTGATCATAACTTGATCATTAACACTTATATTGAGCTTAAATACATATAATGACGTATTAGGTTCATAATTTAACAAAAACCAAACCTTAAAAACATTAACAACCAATAATAACTATCTAATTCCATGTTTTAACCAAAATAGCTTTATTGAGGCATTTCGTCGAATACCTTGTGAGCATTCTACATTATAGATTAAATCTTAATCTTAGGTGGTTTATCATGCATAGTATATGTTAAACATATATCCACCAATCTATAACCATCCTTATTCCACTCGGATACATCGTGATCCATCAAAAATCTCAAACTCCCACAACCAATATTTTCCTATACATGAACATATAAACATATGAAAATAGTTTTAGGGCTTTGAAATTATACCTTATAGTGCTCATCCTCTTGCTAAGAGATTGACCAACTTAGCTTGATTTTTGCATCTTCCATGACTTGTTAGAGCAACAATAGAGCTTCATCTTCTCTATAGCCCCCCCCCCCCACCCCCCCCCCCCCCCCCCAAGGATGAGAGCTCTTGAGCTCTCCAAATTTCTCTACCTCTCTCTTTAAAATGACTAACATTTGCTAAATTTGCTAAAACCTTCAAAATACTTCTAAGGTTCCATATTTATAGAAAAACCAAGACCATGGGCATAATGGTCATTAACCATTACTAATGAGGGGCAATTTGGTCAATTCATCATTATTAGGAAGCTTCTTAAAAGGTATTTTAGTCATTATCAATCTTCTTTTAGGGGCAAAATAGTTATTTTGCAAAAACTTGGCTATCAATTGGTTATTAGCCATTACCCATTGGTTATTACGCATCGGTCATTATCCACCTTTGGATTACACATGGGTTATTATCTATTCTTAATTTACACATGGGTCATTATCCAATCTTAGATTACCCATTGGTTATTATGCATCAGTCATTATCCACCTTTGGAGTACACATTAGTTGTTATCCATTCTTAATTTACACATGGGTCATTATCCAATCTTAGATTACCCAGTGGTTATTATGCATTGGTCATTATCTACATTTGGATTACACAATGGTTATTATCCATTCTTGGGCATTCTAGTCATTTCACACCATTTCTACATTTAACTAAAGTATGGTTATTCCTTAACTATAGTCATACATAATTCTCCTAACAAATCAACTTATACATATCCCCATGTACTTCTATAATTCTTTATAATTAACTCTAACATAGTTAAGTAATATCCATAGCCACATTAAATTATGAAAATTAATATTTTCACTTTTTTTCAATATTTCCATAATATATGCACTATTTCATTATTTAATTATTTTTTTCCATTTTCTAAGGCTTAATTCCAATGCATTTTAGTTGGCCTCTCATAATGTCAAACAAGGCTTTCCCATTAACTTCGTTATTTTACAACCCAAGCTTCAATTAACTTTTCTTTAATTAGACCAATTATAATCATTCTTCCTCACTTAGTCCAGTAATTTAAATTAATTATCTTAAATTCTTATTTTCGAATAACCTTAATCAATTTATTATATTTTCTTTTCCTATCCTCATAATTAAGTTAATCACTTAATTAATTATAATTCTTAACCTTGTCACACAATGTTAATCATTTAAGCTTTATTAATTAATAATGTAAGCTTAATTAATCAAAACCACTAGTATTGTCATTCAAGGCCAACATTCAAACTTTAATAATTTAATTTATTTTTCATATGATTAACTTTATTAATCATTCCTCCTAACTTCCATTCTCATTAATTAGATAATTCAAATTTCTTAACTAGTTAATTCTTTATTTCAAAATTATCCCTTCTTCATTTTCTTATACCGTACATTTCATACATTTTTATCAATTAAAAAAAAATTCCCCCATAATTATCCGGGATATCACACAATTCATCAATCATACCATCTAATCTACGAATAACATGTCAATACTTTACCATAATATTGTTTATCGAATGACAACCAATGCACGTATGCCATCTCCCATCCTTCTTATGTACCAAAATCACTGGAATTGCACATGAACTCATACTTCCTCTCATGAACCCCTTTTTCATAAGCTCGACAACCTTCTTTTATATCTCCTTCATATCCTCAAGATTGCTCCTATAAGTTGGTCTATTCGAAATGGCAGTACTACGTATAAAATCAATTTGATGTTCTATTCCCCTAATAGGTGGTAACACCTTTGGTAGATCCCCAGAAAATACATCGCCATATTCCTACAAAAAAGATACAACAACACTAGGCAAAGAAGAATTAGATACATTAGTATTCAATGCCTCCTTGTACAAAAGTACAATCATCAACTGCTTAGCAAATAAAGCCCTCTTAACATCACTTTCTTTTGCCAAGAAATTCGCTTTTCTCTATATTTTCCCCTCACTTTCTTTTCTCTCAACTTTCTTTTTGTCACTATTTTCTTTTTCAGTTTTCTCTTTTTCACTCTTTTCTTTTTCTTTTTCCTCACTGGACTCAATGGTGCTAAGACAATTATCTTTTGTTTGTAGAAAAATGAATACTTTTTTGTGAACCCGTTATGCTTCACACGTTGATCAAATTGCCATGGTCTTCCAAGTAACAAATGGTCTGCCTGCATCAGAACCACATTGCACAATACTTCATTTTCGTACTGGCTTATGCTAAATGGCACCAACTCTTGTCTAGTCAATTTGATTTCTCCATTATCGTTAAGACATTGTAACTAGTATGGTTAAAGACGATTTATCGTCGATAGACTTAACTTCTCTACCATGAGAGTGCTCGCAACGTTCGCACAACTTCCTCCATCAATCACCATGTTGCAGATTTTGCCTTGAACTAAACACTTCATATGCAAAAGATTATCTCGTTGTACACTATCATCGTCTTTAGAGTGCATGCTAAGAGCTCTTCTAGTCACCAACATCCTTCTTGCTACAATCTTCATCTCTTGTTCTACATCCTCCAATGGTTGCATAGAATACTTTCTTCCTTCTCGGTCTCCACCTCTCCATCATCGAGTATGATCACAGTCCTCTGATTTGGGCATTGACTCCACATATGACCCCTGCCTTGACATTTAAAACATACAATGTCATAATTTCTATTTGAAGAAAAAACATTTTTACCTTGATTTTCTTTATTGGATGATTCTTGTTTAGGCTCAATCTTGGGTTCACTTATGATTAGGTTCTCCTCTTCTTTTTTTTGGTGTATTGGACTTTTGAGATGAACTCGTAGTAGACATTAATCGTTGGCCATGTGTACCATATCTTCTAGTAGAACATAATGTTGTCACTTCACCAAATTAGCAATCTCTCAATTCAATCCCACTAAAAATCTTGCCAGAGTCACCTCACGGTCATCCACTATATTTGCCTGAGCCATTGTAACCTCCATCTCCTTATAGTAGTCTTCCACGTTCTTACTACCTTGCTTAAGGTTTTGCAAGCTTCGATAAAGATCTCGATAGTAGTGACTTAGAACAAATCGCTTCTTCATTACCCTCTTCATCTCATCATAAGTCTCAATTGGTCTCTCATCACACCTTCTCCGACGAATCTTCTATTGATCCCACCATGTAACTACATAATTAGTAAACTTTACGACTGCCAACTAAACCTTCTTTTTCTTCGAGTAGTTGTGGCAATCGAACAAACATTCTACTTCATTCTCCCATTCAAGATACGCTTTGTGGTATCCTCTTCCTTGAACATCTGAAATCTTCAGCTTAATATGACCCAAGTTATCATCTTCTCAATTCCTAACTCCTCTATTTCCCATATCTTCTTTATCCGTCCTATCTTCTATATCCCGTCTATTTTGATTATCTCTTTGACCTTTATTGTTATTTACCCTTCAATGATCTGGATCAAAATCTTTCTCTTACTATACCTACCACCAATGAACTCATTGTCATCTCCTTTGGTATTCTTTTGTTCAAAAATTTTCCTTCTTTTGAGAGCTTGTGATAAGTTGTGTTGCTCTCTTTGAGTGTTTTTTTATATGCACTACTATCTCCAAAATAGTTTGTAAAACTTCCTTTAACTTTAGCATATCCATCTTTTGTTCTGCTGTAGATGAACCCTCTTCAAACAATCCCTTGTCCTCCATGCTAGACATGATGTCGTTGCAAAACAAAGGTTAGTAGTAAAATTTCCTCACCACTCTTGATATAATGGATCGCTCGTGTATCTCTCTATAGGCCTTTACCCTCTATTAGTCTCATAACTCTTGCCTTTTACCACTTAATATTCTCTCTTATAGGTTCTTTTTGAATTTACCAAACACAATTAAAGTATCTATCAATCCAATAAGAACTATCAAGAATAATAAATAATAAAGGATGACAATTGATTTATCAACAAAGTTCAGGGGTTGTTCGCCTTCGAATGCACCTTAAATTCCTCAAAATCTCTGGATCTTCGAATATTATACTTGATTGAACCCTCAAAATTTTCGTAAATTGAAAATTACAATAAACTTGAAATAACAAAAAATTTATATATATATATTCTCTTTTATTTTATTTTTTTATCAAGTAATCAACTAAAACAATAAAAGTAAAGATAGAAAAAACCCACAAGATGAACGTTGCTCTGATACCAACTGATAAGGTTCATGGTACGCTTGTATAAGGTGAATGCTACCTAAATCATTTTCTAGCAAAGTTGTTTGGTGAAACACTCACAACACCTCAACTTGTCGCTTATACGGAAGCAAGAACCTTGGTATAATTACTTATGTAAGGATAATTGCGTGGAATGGAACACCAACGACTCCTAAACCCGTTGTTAATAAAGAGACAAGAATCTTGATACAATCGACGATTGATTAGGTTGAATATGCCACACACAACTATGAATTATTGTATGATAAGTCAGTATTGAATCTCGAGAATAACTAAGAAACGCTCAGAAATTCACAAATAACCAAAAGATGAAGAATAAATCCTCTCAAGAAAATATATTAAATGAATGAATAATGAATTATATGATTACAAAGCTAAAACCCGTATTTATAGTATTCTATATACTCCTAATCCTTAAAATAATAGAAAATATAATTACAAAAGAAATATAATCTAAAAAGATAACGCAATCCTAAGAAAAATTGAAAAATCTCAAAAAACACGTCAAAATTAAATTTGGTCCGCGCCGAAGGCGAGACAGCACCGAGTTCCTTCATAAACATGGCGCAGCAGTGCTATCCACTCTAGAACCACTCTAAAGATACGACACGATAGTGCCGTTACTAGTTCATTTCCTTGTATGGTAGAGCAGTTCAATTTTCTGAGTTTCTGGACATATGGCGTGAGTGCGCCATTTCCAAGTCTTTTCTTGGTGCGGCAGTGCCGTTCTGGCAGAACTTATCCTGACTTGCTTGATTTTCTTGGATTGAACTTGGGTTTACTTGCAACACTTGAATTAACTTTGGAACTTGTTCCTTGATTTATTTATTTGCAATATCTCTAGCACATGCCTCTTGAATCAAACAAGTCCTTCCTTGAATTGTTTAGCTCATACTCACGTAATCGGTCTAGTTGAAACTTGAACTAGATCTCCCTAAGCTTTGACTCCTTAATTCCCAGTTAAGCCAAACATGTCCTCATTAGTAATAATCTACCCTTTAAGAGAGTTTGCAAAAGAGCTCTATTATGGTCTCTAGATGGATATTAAGCGTTGTACAATACAATACTGTAACGCTCATATCGAGTGCCAAATATCCCCTCACAATAAACTTTTCGCTTAATAAATGAACTACAAATAAAAAGCACCTGGTTTAGGGGAAAATGCAAGCACCTATTCTTAAATCAAGTAAAAGAGAGAAACAAAAGGTAGGACTTGAAAGAAAGAGTAGGCATGCACATGGTGCATAAGCTTCTAATAAGAATATTTATCATCAATTACATAAAATCACCAAAACATGAAATATACATTTTATCAAACAATTCATGAGCATAAATTTATGCATTTTATTCTTAGTATAGACTACATAGTGGAACATTACACAAATAATTCATGTCAAAATACTCAAAACCATAAACATGAATTGACCTTTATAAACATGTAATCCGCCACAAACTGATGATTATTATGATATATGAAAACTAAAAAAGTTAATTACAATCTATTAAATATTCTCAATTGAGTTTTTCGTCTTAGTCTAATTTGGTAATTCATGAGCCATAGATTCTTATTTCAGTACAATTCATGCCTATTTTAAATTTGCCCATACACATGTTCAAACCTTAGCCTTAATTTGTGGAATGAAGAACAAAAAACCAAAATAATTACGTACCAATAGCCAGTAGAGCGGAGGCCGAGACGTGGAGAGGCCGAAGGTATAAACGCAATTTGAGGTTTTGGGTTAGGTCAAGCAGCGAGTGGGACGCGATTTTAAACATAAACGCATGCACCTCTCTAATTAAAACATCTGAATATGAATTTTGGCTCAAAGTGGATAGGAGAAACCAAAATTCATGTCTAACTCTTTTTCTACACCAAATTCACAACTCCTAATTAAATTAGAGACTTTGTTTCAAAAAATAAAAAGAGTTTGATTTTAACTTATAAAAATAACTAATATTGTGAAATCTTTAAAAATTAATATTTAAATAAAATTATTATTTCAAAAACTTAAATAAATTTAAATTTTAGTATGTCATAAATAATTTAATAACAATATGAAATATAACTCTTTTGTTGAACAAAAAAGTAATAATTTAACACATTTGTGATCTATTCCACAAAAAGAGTCTTAATTATTATAACTTTTTATTATCAATTTATAATATTTTAAAAGTTAAATTATTGTAACTTAATATTTTAATTAATAAAAAATTTAATATTAGAAATTATATAAATTTTTTTATTAAGAATAAAATTCTACTTAAAAAATTAATTAAATTACAATTTGAGTTATAGGATACCATAAATTAACTAAGAATAAAACTCAAACTTAACTCTTTCTGCAGAATATAAGAGTAACTTTTTAGCAAATGTGGTCTATTCCACATAAGAGCCTTATCTTTATTTCCATTTTCGTTGCATGGTCAATGTATGAAATTTTAAAGTTTAAATTATTGTAAATTTATTTACTTTGATTAAATAAATAGTCGATATTGTAAGTTACTTAAAAATTATTATTAAAAATATATTTGTTACTGTAAAAAATTAAATGTATTTACATTACAATTTATATTCACCACGATTAATTATAAAAAATTTATTTAGAATAAAACATTGACCAATTTTATCTCTCACAAAAAAAACCTCTAAACAATAATATAAAGTAAGTATTAATTCCTTCATTAATAGTTTCTTTCCTCGTAAATTTTTATCAAGACTTGGCACCTAGTATCCTTCTACCACCTCAACTTTTTCAACAAAATTTTTTTAATTGTGAAGCATATTTATTTCGCTAATAACTATATTGACATTACTTTTTCTTCCTTTACAATTTCTTAGCTAAAAAACTCCTCATGTGAAAGATTGAATTCCTTCACAAAATTGTCTTCACTACATCCATAAGTTCTTGTAATGCGGCCTTGTGGATATGAATGAATTATTTTCCCTTCTAATATCCTTCTCTTTCTTCTTCCCCAATCTGAGATGGGTAAATCTGGTAGAAAGGAATAGGTATTTGAACATAAAGGAACAATAGAAGAAGGGGGGTTGAATAAATCATTATAATTTGGAAAAAAAAATGGCATTTTAGATTTTTTTAATTCAAATAATTAATGTGTGTCAAGTCAATAATGCAAGACAAATAAAGATGCGCAAATTCAAACACATAGATTCACTACAATAATCTGACTTAAAAGCAACAACACCATTACCGACGGACTATTATCCATCATTATTGGCCTCATTGGTGACGATAACACTGTCGGTATTGACCACCATCAATAATAGGTGCAATAGGTCAGAATTTTTTGGCCCAACGGGTAGTCCATCGATAATATTATGGGCCTTCAAGATTGAGCCTTTTGATTTGGCACCACACTTTCGGGCTAGAGGGAATTTCTAATCTGACGAAATTAGCCATAAATGAGACAACATCATTCTCGATGATATGTTCGTCGAGATTGAGTGTTAAATTAATGCCCTGAAGCCTGATCGTGGTCATTCTATTTTTTCTTTTCCTTCTCCCAATTTTTATTTTTCCCTCTCCTTTCCTCATCCCAGTTCATCCATTTGGTCATCACAGTCGAGATTACAAGCCTTAGTCGCCCATTTGCTAATCCCAATTGAGATTACAATCCTTAGCTCTCCCCCTACTTCTTACTGCACAAACTCCGACAGCTGCTGCAACTCCTTTCGACCATCCCTACAACAGTTGCTGAACTCCTTCAGCCATCCATTCGGCAACTGTTGCTACTCCCTCCTCCTTATTGCATCTATATACATACAACGACATAAAATAACTACTACTAATGAATGTGCATGTGACGCCCCAAAATTCGAGTCCATTGAACCACGGGTTCGGTGCTCACGCAACTGTTCTACCCTTTCATCCCATCCATCCATTTGAAACACAATAATAATATTAAACTTAATGTACATTCATACATAACTAATCCTAGGTTCTACATACCTTTATACATACAATTTGACAATCCTGACATATTACAAAACATAATAATAATTGCAACATTAACTATAGATATATCTATTGCTGGCTGGCTTTTCCTTTTCCTTTATCTACACCTGACCCTTTGGCCTTCTCTGGCTTAACTGAAATATCATGAATGAAAGCAAGAATAAGCATAAACAACTCAGCAAGTACAACATCGAATGATATCATGATATTTCCAAATGAATAATGAAAGTCATAAACAATTTAATTGAACTATGCATGATAATTGAACGAATATAAATAAACTGAATCATTGAAATAAGTTGATCAACATTAGTTCAATATATGAACAAGAATCAGAAACTGGTTTTACATGAATACTGGAACAATAGGGTTTACTTGTTGTACAGTCACAAGACCAAGAACTCGTTTAGAACAATATAAATCGTATAGAATGATATTGCCCAGATTAGTCAAAAGACTGTTGTTCCAATTAGATGTATACTCTGGATGATCAGCCCATTTTACCTTTATATTGTGCACAGCATATACATCTAGCGACGCAACCACGTCATAAAATTATAATTATTCCCCTTTTGTAGGGTTATTCTATTACAGCATATCATAGAATTCGCACCACAGCAATGTGGATTGGAGCACATAACAATGAACATTTGATTTCACCATATATCATGTTATGTGTCTAGCCAAAATCAAGATTGGCATCGACCTTTTCAAATTAATTCAATAGTGAATGAACTTTACATGATAATTTAAATGGATAACATGGATGTCTGTTCAAAGAACTGCAAATAGAAGTTCAGTTAGAAAACTTGCATTCGTCCTCGTCTATCACAATTGGTACAATATTATCCCGTCTATAACCTACATGACCACAATATTGGTTCATGCATTAGTTATGTACACATGTATGCCATAACTTTCTAAACAAGCTACCCCTTAGCTATACATAACCCTAATCACATAACACATTGCTCATGTATGCATTAATATCTACCATATTGATTATTTTTATCAAATTATGGTTTACATATGTATTTCTATCATTAAATATCAAAACATTTCAATTTGGACTTAAATATATATTTTTTTCAAAAGCAGGACACAGCGCCCCTGCGAGGACATCGCGTTGGCCGCGAAATGTTCTCTGTTGACCATGCCCCGGCAAGCCCTGATCTCACCCTCAACAAGATCCTCGCAGATGCACAGCGCCCCGGCGTCATCTCCAGTTCATTTCTTCCCGCCCAGGCGCATTGCTGGTGAGACAGAAAAAATTTCTTTCTAAAAACCAAGCTAACTTTGGTCCTAATTTGAATTTCCCAATTCCAATATTTCACATAGCACATATAACATGTAATTGACTTGCGTGGGCCTTCGAAACTTTTAAAAATCCTCAAATGGACCTATTTTTCCTAATTATTCGTTTCGGTCGCCAATTAACGTTTTAAAACGTTCGAAATGGGCATTTATCGCCAGATGCACCAAATAGCTTCCAAATTGGTTCTAGCACGTGTACTTACATATAACTTACATGTTTGGCCTCGTTTGACACTCCATTAACCAAAATATCCAATAATCACATAGTGGTTGCATTTTCACCAATTTGACATAATTCCTCCATAAACCAACTTTGGATTCTTGCACATTAATCACATATATGTCAACACATACACATTTAGCAACCATGTGTAGCTTCTACATGCACCTCCCAAAACACTTTACAGATTATAATTTGGTTTCGGCACAAAACATAGCCTAATATTCAATCAACCTTCACAAAACATGACTTTTACACCATCTAGGTTTCTTTGATGCCCTTTAACATATGATAATGCATGTATTACACATCTGCATTATCTCAAACTAGGTTTCCAACATGTTTAGTAACATATAACCCTTAATCATGCTTCAAATCATAACTTTCAACTTGAATATACATATGAATAGTGCACCGCCATTGATACTCAACTTAAGCAACTAAGATTTCATGATTAACCAATCAAATGGCACTTAGACTCCCAAAAATTTACATAATCAACATGTATAACCAAGAATACATGTATGACTTCATTTCTTGTTGCATGTAAACACATCAACAATAAGTTTCATAATTTAAACATAAATTATACCTTCTTTTAACTACTTTTCTTCTTGCTAAGAACCTTGTAAGTGATAGATGATCCACTTTGTTGGCTTAGAATCCTCCTCTTGAACATTTTTCTCTTGAATTACTCCAAGTTTCTTGAAGACCTAGCTCCTTTCTCTCCTTCTCTCCTTTTCTCTCGAAAGTTCTTGCTTGGTTTGGGAAAATATGAGCACTTGATACTTGTAAGTATTGCATATACATGAATTATATAATCTTCCAACAACTAACCATGCATGGTTAGCTTAACTCATGCATGGTTAGGGACATTTATGTCATCTCACGTTAATATCTAGGGATATAATACTCAATTCTCACCACAAGGATATCATGGTCCTTTTTCATATTGTCAAGGACATCATGGTCATTAGGCCACCCTAGGATACATATGTTATTTTATAAATTGTTTAGGGCTTTTTAGTCATTAATCCAATTTTCTAGCAAAGTTTCATTCCCATAAATCATCATTTATTCATGCTTAATCCAATTCAAGTCCATTTGGAACCAAATTTGTTTCTTTAAAGTTGAATTTAATTCTATCATCCAACACAACACACTTGGCTTGTCCCAAAATAATTGTTGCACCTCAAAATATTTAATTTCCATTAATAATCTATTAATTTACAATAATGCAAAATGCATATCATTACATTATTCCCTCCTTACAAGGATTTCGTCCCCAGAATCACTACTACAAGATTATAAAAAAAAAAATCGGATATTCATTCTTCATTTTCTCCTCTAACTCCTATGTTGCCTCTTCCACATTATGATTTCTCCATCCTACTTTTACAGAAAATATCACCTTGTTCCTCAAAATTTTCTCTTTCATGTCTATGATTTGAATAGGAGTTTCTTCATACGTCATATCCTTTTCAATTTGGATCGTCTCGTATTCAATTATATGCTTATAGTCCGGTTTGTACAGTCTTAGTACCAACACGTGAAATACATTATGTATGTGTTCTAATTCTGGAGGTAATGCCACTGCGTAGGCTACCTCTCCTATTCTTCTCAGCACTTCAAAAGGTCCAATAAATCTTGGACTCAACTTTCCTTTCTTTCCAAACCTTATATTTCCCTTCTAGGGTGAGACTTTTAGAAACACGTGGGATCCTACTTCAAATTCTCTTTTCTGTCGATGGTGGTCAGCATATCCCTTTTGTCTATCATGTGTTGCTATGAGTCTTGATCTTATTACTTTGACAATTTCAGTAGTCTATTGCACAATTTTTGGTCCCAATAACTTCCGTTCTCTTACCTCATCCCAACAAAACGGCGTCTTGCATTTTCTTCCATACAACGCTTCATATGGTGGCATTCCAATGCTTGCATGATAACTATTGTTGTATGCAAATTCCACTAATGACAAATGATTATCCCAATTACCTTTAAAGTCCATTACACACGCCCTTAGCATATCTTCTAATGTCTGGATCGTTCTTTCACTTTGGCCATCTGTTTGAGGATGATACGATGTGCTTAATCTTAATTGTTTACCCATACGTTCCTGAAAACTTTTCCAAAAATTCGACGTGAATCGCGGATCTCGATCCGACACAATTGATACTGGAACTCCATGCCTTGACACTATTTCCTTCACATATAACTTTGCTAGCTGATGCAGGTTAAATTTAACTTTGATTGGCAAAAAGTGGGCGGACTTTGTCAGTCGATCCACTATTACCCATATCGCATCATAGCTTTTCTATGTAGTTGGGAGTCCTACAATAAAATCCATTGTAACGTGCTCCCATTTCCATTCTGGAATCTCTAGCGGTTGTAGCAACCCACTAGGCCTTTGATGTTATGCTTTGATTCTTTGACAAGTCAAACATTTGCTTACACATTCCGCTACATCCTTTTTCATGTTAGGCCACCAAAAATGTTGGCGAAGATCTTCGTACATCTTCGTACTTCCTGGATGAATTGAATATCGCGAACTATGTGTTTCTTACAGAATCTCATTTTTTAACTCTGATCCTAACGGCACCCATACTCTTCCTTGCAATCTTAGCATTCCGCTGTTGTCTATCTTGAACCTTGTCTTTTGTCCATCAGATATGTGTTTCCTAATTTGTCCACAGTCTTGATCTTACATCTGTGTTTCCTTCACTCTATCCAATAACGTTGGATAAGCTTCAACCATATTAATCTCTCTTCCGACTCCATCGGATGTTTTACTTCCAGTTCCAATCTTTCCATTTCTTTAATCTGTTCCTCTTGAGCAGTTAACATTTCCAATCTTTCCTTACCTTTTCTACTTAAGGCATCGGCCACCACATTTGTTTTTCCTGGATGGTACAAAATCTGACAATCATAATCCTAGATTAATTCTAACCATCTCCTCTGCCTCATATTCAAATCTTTTTGAGTGAAAATATACTTCAGACTTTTGTGGTCTGTGTATATCTCACACTTCTCTCCGTACAGGTAATGCCACCATATTTTCAAGGCAAATATCACTACTGCTAATTCCAAATCATGGGTTAGATACCTCTTCTCAAAATCTTTCAACTGCCTTGATGCATATGCTATGACTTTACCGTGTCGCATTAACACACAACCTAATCCTTTGTGCGATGCGTCACTATAAATAACAAAACCTCCCGTATCGTCCGGCAATGACAACACAGGTGCTTCACTTAACCTCTTCTTGAGTTCTAGAAAACTTTCCACACATTTATCTGTCCATGTGAACTTTACAGCTTTCCTCGTAAGATTAGTCAGAGGTCCCGACAACTGTCAAAAATCCTTGATAAATCTTCTGTAGTATCCAGCCAATCCAAGAAAACTACAAACCTCAGTTGGTGTCTTTGGTTGTTCCCAATTAATTACTGCTTCAACTTTCGCCGGATCCACTGATATTCCTTCTTGATCGATCACATGCCCTAGAAATTACACAATTTGCAGCCAAAATTTGCATTTTGAAAACTTGGCATATAACTTAGCTTCTCTAACACAATTCTTAGGTGTTCCGCATGCTCTTCCTGAGTCTTGGAATAAATTAAGATGTCGTCAATGAACATCACCACAAACTTGTCTAAATACGGTTTGGATACACGATTCATTAATTCCATAAACGCAGTTGGTGCATTCGTGAATCCAAATGACATTACTAGAAACTCGTAATGACCATAACGAGTCCTAAACGCTATTTTGGGTACATCTTTAGACCTCACTTTCAATTGGTGGTAACCACTCCTTAAATCAATCTTCAAAAAATACTTTGCTCCCTTTAGCTGGTCAAATAAGTCATTGATCCTTGGTAGCGGATACTTGTTCTTAATTGTCACTTTATTTAATTCCCTGTAATCAATACAGAGTCTTAACGAGCCATCTTTCTTTTTGACAAATAAAATTGGCGCTCCCCAAGGTGATACACTTGGTTGAATATACTTCTTGTCCAGCAATTCTTGTAACTGAATCATTAACTCTTTTAACTCTATTGGGGCCATTATGTATGGTGCCTTTGAAATCGGCTTTGTTCCTGGTACGAGATCAATAACAAATTCGATCTCCCTGTCTGGCGGAAGACCTGATAATTCATCCGAAAATACATCTGTATACTCCCTTATGATGGGTATCTGACCCAATTCTGATCCTACTATTCATGTATCAACCACATGAGGTAAATATCCCATGCACCCTTTCCTTAACAGCTTTTCGGCTTGCAACATCGTCAGACTATGAGATTGTCTAGGCGATTTGCTACTATGGAATACTACCTTAGACTTGGTAGGAGTCTTGAGGTTTACACATTTACTCTGGCAGTCGATCACTACTCCGCAACTATACAACCAATCCATTCCCAATATCACATCAAATTCTCCTAACCGAATCGGAATTAAATCCACTAATAGTCTATGTCCCCTTATCGTTAGACAACAACCCCGATAAATATTCTCTACCCGGATTACTTCCTTATTTGCTACTTCTATATTCAATGCATTTTCTAACTTTACTTATGGCAGGTTCAATTTCTTAGCAAATTCATCAGAAATAAAAGAACATGTAGCACCCGAATCAAATAATACATATGCATTTATACTATTAATAGGAATGATACCTGATACCACATCCTTTGATGCCACTGCATCATGCATGGTCATATTAAACGTACGATCTGTTGGTCTCCCGGGTTGTACAGGCTCTCCTATGGTCAACTTCCCACCAATACTACCCTTACTTCCGCTTCCTTCTTCAATCTTCTTCTTAGGGCAATCTTTGATTTGATGTCCTACTTCTACACAATAAAAGCAACCTTTGGTGGTTTTCGGTATTGGACAATTTGTTGCAATATGCCCTTCTTTGTCGCATCTAAAACATACATTTTTTCCCTTCAAACAAACACCTGAGTTTCCCTTTCCGCAGTTAGGACACAATTCGACCTTTTTCTTTGTTTCCCCTTGTTTAACCAAAGTTGTACTACTATTGTTGTTCCATTTCCGCTTGTTGGGATTGTTTCCTCCACTGCTGCCCTCTTTATTAGGCCCATCACCTTTCTTCTTGCCATGCTACTCTTGTTTATACTTATTATTCAAGGCTTCACTGCCTCCCTCTGCTAGAATAGCTTTCTCCATTACTCCCGCAAAAGTCCCAATCTAAAACATCGAGACTTTGTTGTAGATCTATGGCTTCAATCAACGCTCAAAGCGTCTTGCTTTTCTCTACTTCGTGTCCACCTGATATAGAGAAAACCTTGCCAATTCATTAAATTTTGCCGCATACTCGGCTACCGACATGTTCCCTTGCACTGCGCCCCGTCAAGGAACATCACGCTGGCCGCGAAATGTTCTTGGTTGAACACGCCCTGGCGAGCTCTGATCTCGCCCTCAGCGAGATCCTCGCAGACGCACAGTGCCTCGGCGCCATCTCCAGTTCATTTCTTCCTGCCCCGGCGCAGTGCTGTTGTGACAAAAAAAAAATTCTTTCCAAAAACCAAGCTAACTTTGGCCCTAATTTGAATTTTCCAATTCCAATATTTCACATAGCACATATTACATGTAATTGACTTGCGTGGGCCTTCGAAACTTTTAAAAATCCTCAAATGGACCTATTTTTCCTAATTATTCGTTTCGGTCGCCAATTAACGTTTTAAAACGTTCGAAATGGGCATTTATCGCCAGATGCACCAAATGGCTTTCAAATTGGTTCTAACACGTGTATTTACATATAACTTACATGTTTGGCCTCGTTTGACACTAAATTAACCAAAATATCCAATAATCACATAGTGGTTGCATTTTCACCAATTTGACATAATTCCTCCATAAACCAACTTTGGATTCTTGCACATTAATCACATATATGTCAACACATACACATTTAGCAACCATGTGTAGCTTCTACATGCACCTCCCAAAACACTTTACAGATTATAATTTGGTTTAGGCACAAAACATAGCCTAATATTCGATCAACCTTCACAAAACATGACTTTTACACCATCTAGGTTTCTTTGATGCCCTTTAACATATGATAATGCATGGATTACACATCTTCATTATCTCAAACTAGGTTTCCAACATGTTTAGTAACATATAACCCTTAATCATGCTTCAAATCATAACTTTCAACTTGAATATACATATGAATAGTGCACCGCCTTTGATACTCAACTTAAGCAACTAAGATTTCACGATTAACCAATCAAATGGCACTTAGACTCCCAAAAATTTACATAATCAACATGTATAACCAAGAATACATGTATGACTTCATTTCTTGTTGCATGTAAACACATCAACAATAAGTTTCATAATTTAAACATAAAATATACCTTCTTTTAACTACTTTTCTTCTTGCTAAGAACCTTGTAAGTGATAGATGATCCACTTTGTTGGCTTAGAATCCTCCTCTTGAACATTTTTCTCTTGAATTACTCCAAGTTTCTTGAAGACCTAGCTCCTTTCTCTCTTTCTCTCCTTTTCTCTCGAAAGTTCTTGATTGGTTTGGGAAAATATGAGCACTTGATACTTGTAAGTATTGCATATACATGAATTATATAGTCTTCCAACAACTAACCATGCATGGTTAGCTTAACTCATGCATGGTTAGGGACATTTATGTCATCTCACCGTAATAGCTAGGGATATAATACTCAATTCTCACCACAAGGATATCATGGTCCTTTTTCATATTGTCAAGGACATCATGGTCATTAGGCCACCTTAGGATACATATATTATTCCATAAATTGTTGAGGGCTTTTTAGTCATTAATCCAATTTTCTAGCAAAGTTTCATTCCCATAAATCATCATTTATTCATTCTTAATCCAATTCAAGTCCATTTGGAACCAAATTTGTTTCTTTAAAGTTGAATTTAATTCTATCATCCAACACAACACACTTGGCTTGTCCCAAAATAATTGTTGCACCTCAAAATATTGAATTTCCATTAATAATCTATTAATTTACAATAATGCATATCATTATAGTGCATCCCCCGACGAATCGCATTATCATACTTGTAATCCCCTATGGCCATCACCAAGCTCTTACTGATAGTGTGCTTAGACTGACCCTCCTCAGCGGAGTAATAGTACACCATACTCTTAAAATCTGCCGAATTAAGAGCGATAAACATAACTGATCTTATCAATCTTCACTCTTTTCTCTCGAACATTATCTTCCAGCTCGAGCATCTGCCCATGTGTAGCATCCCTCTATGTCTCCATTTCAATCCTCTCCTCTATTTCCCCCTGCCAGTAGGCCTTAATAGCCTCTTTCTCTACATGTACCTGTTGAACCTTCAGCTTAGCCTCTGCTAACTTAGCCTGCAACTCTATGTCTTGATCCACCAACTGATGGATTAAATCCTCAATATGTTCAACGGATTCTATGTAACCCTGTACCTACTCCTCCAGACTAGCAACCTGGTCTTTCAGCTCTGCATTCTAAACAGATAAGTGATAAGCTACTGCCTTGTACTGATCCTCCTTATGTTGGTGGATCAGATTCTCCTCCTCCAAATACTATACTCTATCCTCCAGCTCATCATTCCTAGTAGTCAGCTCTTCAATAATGGTACTGGCAATAGTGTCCATCCCATCTGTATAATCATCTGGCTCCTCCTCATCTTCCTTAGACTCAGCCTCATTCTCATTGTAGGTCTTCATCACTCGAGCTCTGACTGGCTCCTCTTTATCCTCCGTCTCTGGATTAGACTCAAGATCCTCTCTCAATTCAACCACCAACGGTTGTGCAGTATCCATATGGATATCAATGAAATCCTCATCAACTGTGTGACTAGACTATCCGATCTCAAGCATTCTACAATGACACAAGTAAAACTACATCAGTATCACAATAAAATATATTCATTAATGAAATGAAAGTATAGTTAATTGTGTTACCACTTGACTTAATGAATTCCGTAATTCATCACCTAAAACTCTAAATGAGTTGACTCTTCTAAGGTTATAACCTAAAGTTTCGCAACCTAAAGTTTTATAACCAACAGCTCTGATACCAACCTGTGACGGCCCCAAATCCGGGTTCTATAACCTCAAGTTTATTGCTCACAATCCAATTCATAATAACAAACAAATACATAGTCTTCAATAAACTTAGTGGAATAATACATAAAAGTTCCTTACAAAAAGGAAATACAACCCCAAGGTCTTCTAACCTTAACATAACAGTAGATATCTTAAGGGCTTACAAAAGATTTACAATATTTAGATAAATATTAAACATTACAACTAGCATGCAAATTATATGCTTTGGCTTTTTCCTTGCCCTTCTCTTTCTTGGAGCACTTGGGCTTAGCTGAAAAATGGTTCATGATATAGTAAGGGTGAGCAACTAGCTTGCCCAGCAAGTTTAAGAACAAATAGTACAAGATTGATATATCATGATTGAAAGGAAATAACTTCAGGGTTTTCAATAATATATAATAAGTATGAAAGAACGAGAGTCAAGTTTCTATTTGAAGAAATGATTGAGTTTTTACCACTGAGTGGCCTCAAAGGACTATGAACTAATACTTAAGGTAAATCAGATATGTATCTAACCCTTTTATTATTTTGGTATTCGAGGGGATCGACCTCTTGTACCTTATATATATGCATAACATTTAAACACCTTACTCAATGGTTAGTTTTCCGAATATAATCCCCTAATTTTGGGTTATTCGTTCTCAGTTTTACTATAAGAATCCATATCAATCAATAGTTTGGATAAGCTTTTAGAAATATTCAAGTTACTGAATTTATACATGTAGTGTATAGCCGAAACAATTAGCTTGGACCTTCTTAAAAGTTCATGAATTAATTGAAACATAAAGCTTCAAAAGCACTATGTGCGAATACATAAATAACATGGATTTGGATTAATTTTTAATAATTAAACCACTTAAAGCTCTTACAAAATAAATACAAATCTTGGTATAGAAAACTTGTCTCGATTGTTGATTACCGCTAACCAATACAATTTAATGTCATTTGAAAAAGACTTAGCAATTAATCAAGTTGATCTTCCAATTAGTATCATATATAGGTTCATATAATAACTTTTGTATAACTTAATTTGCTAACACTTAATCACATAAATAAATAATTAAGAATATATCACCATTTAATAATATTTTCATCACATAAAACATATATTAATCATTTAATGTAGTTTAAACTTCTATCGAATATTATTAATCAAATAAGAATGTTTAAGTCTTTTAATAACATTATGAATAATTAAATAATATTTTGTTCCATTTCTATTATTATTAATCCTTTAATAATATTTTATTAACTTCATAATATTATTAATTATTTAATAATATTTTATTCAATTTCTAATATTATTATTCCTTTAATAATATTATAACTCATTTAATAATATTTTATTGAGTTTCTAATATTATTAATCATTTAATAATATTTTATTTATTTTCTAATATTATTAATTATTTAATAATATTTTATTAATTTTTTAATATTATTACTCATTTAATAATATTTTATTAAGTTTCTAATATTATTAATCATTTAATAATATTTTATTGAGTTATTATTATTATTAATCATTTAATAATATTTTATTCATTTTCTAATATTATTATTCATTTAATAATATTTTATTTATTTAATACTTGTCAAATATTAATATTACAAAAAATTATATTTTCTGACCCATTTTATTTTCAAAATATCCAACCCAACTCGTTTCTATGGCCCGACCCGACCTAGTTAAATAAAAGTTAATTTTTCAAAAAGTCCAAACAACTGCTACGGCGGTGAGGACCATTGCTGGGGCGGTGCCCTGCTGAATGATTTACTATTGGGGCGGTGAAACCTACTGCTGCTACGGTAGTACTGTTTCTTCAAACCAAAAATTTTCATTTTTTAATTTTTTGAGTCAACCTTTTATAAAATAAAATCTACACATCCAAAAGACTCCAAAACAGATTGGTTATCTTCTTAACTTTTTGTTCTTCAATATTTCAAGGATCGATCATATTTTCGAAAACGGTTTTTGACACAAAATTTAGGATCGATCAACTAGGGTTTTAGCAAAAACATGTTTTGCGATAAATACTTTAATTTCCTCTTCTTTTTTTTACATATTTTTGAGTGATTCAAGTTGGGTTATCTTTATAACTTATAAATCTAGCATTCTAGCCATAAAAATCAAATAAACCACTTGTACATTTCAAACTACCATTAGTTATAGCACATAGCTAGTTAGGATTTTATCGGTAAATCTTCATATGCACATATCTTCCACTTATTTACATACCAAAAACATTAATGCACATATTAAACATACTAAATCATGAATATGCATATATATCATATTTCTAACATTATAGAGCATCAAAATAAGTTTTGAACCGCTAAAAATATATTTTGACCATTTAAAATATATATCGACCGTAGAAATGAAAAGACGAATGCATTAGAACACTTTTAAACCTCTTAGACTTGGATGTTCTTCTTCTCTTTCCAAACTAGGTTATGAGACTATATGACATCCACCATGCTCTTTACTAGAAATATTTTCAACACTTAAAGCGTTTTGCTTTAAACTCTTATTAAAGTTCTCTCTCTTTCTAAAAATGCTAGACAAATGAAATGACCAACCTAATAAAGCTTAGTGAAGGTCTTATTTATAGAAGTCTAGGATTACACCATTAGCAACACTAATAAACTAGCATCTAGTCAATTAAACTCCTAATTAAGACTACTATTGGATTGATGGACACTTGGATTGACTAAGTGATTGACTAGGGTTGGTAAACTACTAAAGAAATGTGTGTATTGCAAGCAACATTGGAGCAACATTTCACCCCAAGTGGGCCTCACTTTAGGAGGCCAAATGGCCTATTTTTGCTCCCATTTTTAGTTTATTTTCCTTTATATATATAGACCAGTTTTTACTTTGATTTAGGCTCCACTGTGACGCCCCCAAATTCGGGTTCCAAATACCCAGATCCGGTCATCACGATCCAATACAAACATTCACCTCTAAACAGCATACAATAACTAAATGCGAAATAATAAACATATGTTGTTCATTCAAAAGGTGTTACTAGTCCCAAGATACGATAACCTTACACAAAAGTACACAAATACCCTTAATAAAGTACTTAGGGTTTATATTACATAACTATTAATTTAATTAACTGCAAGGCTGCATCTCGAAGTCTATCACTTCATCTTTCATTTACCCTTGTTCTTTCCCGAAGTCTCAGGTTACACTGCAATAAGGTTTCATGATATAGCAAGAGTGAGCAACTAGTTTGCTCAACAAGTTTAAATAACAACAAGAAACAATATATCATGAATAAAAAGGGAATAGCTGAACAATTCAATAATGTGAATAACATAAGCAGGAATAATAACTTGCTTTTAAAATTAGGATAATCAAATAGACTATGAACTATAAATATCCACTGGAGTCAATAGCAGGTTGACCCAATGGTTACTACCAGAAATATGTACCCGAGGGGATCAGGCTCAGTACAATATGTGTATGCATAACATTTAATTTCCGTATTTTGTACCTAATATTAGATACAGGGTACTCCCCTATAATAAAGGGTTGTTCATAATAGTCTAAGAATCCGCATCTTCAATGATTTGGATAGCTTTTAAAATCTTTAACATAAATGTCTAGCCGAACAATGGCTTAGACCTACTTTGAACAGTTCTTTAAACAGTAGAACAGTAATTAAGTACAAGTCAATGACTGTACAATCTCAAGTGGAACAAGTGCGAATAATAATAATATCGATGTGGAATAATTGTAACGTAATTAAAACACTCAAAGCATGCTTGGAAATAACAGTTCAAGCTTAAATAAATAATTTGCTCAATGAAATGAGTTTTGAGATAAGGAACTTGTCTGTCTACTCAGCTACAATAAATGTCTAGCTTTAACTAACTGACTTTGAAAAACCTAACATTAATAAAGTTGGTCTAATAATTAGTACGGCCGTATTTGCACAACTATACGCTCACTAAGGTACTTATTTATCATATAAGTACTAACACATAATTTACATAAGTCAAAATAATATTATTAACATTATAAACCCTTAATCATTTTAGGTTAATAATTTAATAAGTTAGAAAATATTTTTCTTAAGTGTTTGACACTTAATACACCCTTAAACAACTCATTCCAATTGTTTAATTAAAGTATAATTAAATTCAATTTATTTTATTAACTCAATATCTATTTAATTACTATTTAATCTTGATTAAATAGAAATTAATTAATTCACTCTAGTTATTACCTAAAATAAATAATAACTAATTGTACTTACTTATTATTTAATAATAATCAAATAATAAATAACTATTGATTTAATTTTATCATTCTTTAATTTAATATTAATCAACTAATAATTAACTAAGTAATTAACCTTTCCTATTATTTAATTTAAGGAAATTAAATAATAGTTTACTAACTTTAATCCTCTTTAATTATTATTTAATGTCGATTAAATAATAATTAATTATTTAATTAATTTTAATTATTATTTAAGGTTAAATAATAATCAATTCATCCTTATTTATTATTTGAATTAAATAATAAATTATTAATCTAATAACTTAATTTCCCTTAATTGTTATTTAATGCTAATTAAATAATAATTAATTACTTAATTATCCTTATTTATGATTTAATAATACTTTAAAAAATAAATAATTAATTTATAAATTTTTATCTCTCTTTAATTATTATTTAATAGTAATTAAATAATAATTGCTAATTTATCACCTTTATTTATTATTAACATTTTAAATAATAAATAACTAATAAATTTATTTAACTTAACCATGATTTGGCTAACTAGAATAATATTTAAAATATTTAAATATTACACGTAATGAAAAATATCCTCCCCAAAATCATTTTTGTATTATTATTATATTTGTTATAATTTTAAATTAGTTTTTAAATATTTAAATTAATTAAATTTAACCCAAATGGCATTTTTGTAAATAAGTTGAAAACTGATCCGAGGGCAAAATAATAAATTCGTCGAAAAAAACATGGAGGGGCAGTAACGTAATTTCCTCGAAAACGTACTCACGCGCATTGCGCGCTTAATGGCACCACGGACAAAAACGGTGTCGTTTTTGAAAAGCCGGTGACAGCTTCCGCGCATAACGCGCGGATGAAATTTTCATTCTCGCCAAACGACACCGTTTGGCTCCGCGTCCGACAGTGAACAGTGTTGCGCGCATTGCGCGAAAACCCTTTAATTTTTTTTTCTTCGCAGAACGTGAACAGTGTTCCGGCAATACCCATTTTAAATAAAAATATACCATCAAGTAAGCTTTAAATCCTCAATAAAAATCCAAAAAAATTACCAAACACCTAATATCAATTTATAACATGAAAATTTAATTTTTCATGATTTAATATCATTCTTTTTTTATAAAAATTTTTACATCACATAAACTACCACAAATCATAACTTTTTGTATATAACTCCATTTTAAGTGATTCAAACTTTATTTTTCTCATGATTTAATGTTCTACAATATTAGAACATCAAACCTAAGTTTTATAAAAATATTTTTGGACATAAATTCCAAAACTTGTTTACACACTATTAAACACATGTTTTTAACATATAAATGATATCAAAATACAAACCAAGCATATTAACTCAAGCATGGCATAAATATTACCACTATACATTATTAACTATATTAACATGTTTATACACACGTGTTAGTTTATTTAATTTAAAACAAAAATTAGATTTAGAATAACCATTACCTTGATTTAATGACTATCTTCCTTTTTCTTCCAAAATAGGTGGTGAAAGATGATGACATGAACCAAGAACTCCTTCTCTTGATAATTTTGCTCTCAAAATATTTTTCTACACTCTCAAATGCTCTCTAGCTTGCAAAGTGGAAGAAGAAGAAATGACCAACATAAATTCCTAAATTGTAAGTATACTTACAATTTGGATAGATATAAGATCTATATCTATTAAAATTGCCATAATGAGGGTAGCTAGGATACTTACACAAGCTAGCACAAGGAATGGGCTAAATGACACATTAGGTGAAAAGAGGGATGGTCATTGTACTTAAAAAAATAAAACAAGCAATCCATTAAATAAATAAATGAAAAATAAAAACCAAATATCATTTTTCTCTCTCTTCTCCCACATGGTCGGCTGATGTGTGTCATTTGTCCCAAAATAATTGTCCTAAGTCACTTTTTTTTTAAATAATAGTTTAAACAATTAAATTTCAAGTGGGCTCAAGCTTTGGGCTTTATTTAAAATACCAATTGGGCTCCTATTAAATTATTTGGGCTACTAATTTGTCAAATTTTATTATTCTCCACTTGGGCTACTAATTGACCCATGTTGGGCTAATTTAATAATTTACACATTAATTATTCAATCCATGGTTAAATAAATAATTAGATTGAATAAATAATTAAATATTCTAACCCATTAGTATTAAATTACTAAATGGACTAATAAATATTATTACTAATATTTCACAATATTTACATTAATTAATAATCATATTAATTAATTTATTATATTTAATTAACTCATTATATTCAATTTAATTAAATATTTAATTAATAGGAAACTCATCAATTATTTTGATATTAAAACTTTAGAGTTTGTTCACTAATTTAATAACATATTAGTGACCCCCTTTAATTAATTCTAGTAGTTAATTACATAATCATTTAATTAAGTAATTAATTAATCACATAAAAAGATTCAAATAATCTTGTAAAACTAACTCGTTAGAAATTAAATTAATAATTTAATTAATAATGACGTGGAAATTCTAGGACATTACATCCACTTTGTGTCAATTTAATTAATTCTATTAAGCTCATTCATTTAATTTATTTGAGCTCAATTAATTCATTCCATTAGGCTAACATTTACTAACACGTGCTACTTAAAATTAAAATAAGCATCAGGCTAGTTGAATCATAACATGGACCAATAAATTAGTTATGTTCATGGAGTAATAAGTTAATTTTATTGGACTTAGTTTAATGTTTTTTTTTTTTTTTTGACTTAAAAATATAATTCAAGACTTGCTTTATTAATTCCTTTGGGCTACTAGGTTGGGCTAGTTTATAAAATATCAACACCTAAATCACATATAATCATTTAATCAGGTAAATGCACAATTAATTCATACAAAAAAAATTAATTCATTGATAACCATTTACTAATTATAATTACAATGTAACATAAAATTCTTGGTCGTTACATAAACACCTTGAGTGTTAGTAAGTGTGGATTATTTTTGGTCCATACAAGAAGGAGAATCAGGAGTTCTAGTATTCCATAGTATTTTTTTCAAGCAAAAAGATCATCCGATAAACCTAGATGGTTTAAAAAATTTATAACCTTAAGCTAGTTTTTATTTCGTTATATAAGAGTTTTTTGATATGTTTGGTTATGGGAGAAATCTATGTGATGGGGATCTATAGTGAGATCCAAAGATATAAGGGTGGTTTATGATGGGGTATATGTAATCTATATATATGTATGTACTACAAAAAAATGGGGCTTTAGCAACAATTGGTTTTCGTTACTAAAGGTGCCAAATTTTGTTGCAAAAGGGCTTTGGCTACAATTTTTCTTTCATTGTGCAATGAGTGTTGCTAATTGTTTAGCAATGAACGTATTTTGGTCGTTGTCGAAAGTGATACATTTTGCAACGAAAGTTGGCTTTCATGCAGAAGCCTAGATCCTTTAGCAATGAAATATATTGTTGCAGAATCATTACAAAATCGTTACTAAAAAACAATTTTCATTGAAAAATCCTACTAATTGGCAATGAAATGAACTATTTTTTTTTTTTGGCAACAAACATGTGCTTTCGTTGTGATTGGTTCGCTTTTGCCAACGATTTGTTTTGTTGCGAAAAAGCTTGAAATTTTTTACCTAAACCTATTTTCGTTGCTGATTGTATGATTTTTAGCAACGATATTCGTTGCTAATTATACTATTTTGCAATGACATTATGATTAATTAGCAACGATAATGTTTGGTTTAAGTTATTGTTCAATAGCAATGAAAGTTGTCAATTAGCAACGACACCATGCGTTGCCGTTTCTTTATATGTGCAACGAAAATTTATATGATTTGTAACATTATAAATGTTACCTTTTTCTTTAGTTTATAGAAACAATATAATCATTCATCCAGTACAAGATCATTTAAATATTATTAATTAAATAAAATCATCCATTAAAAAAACTCAAATATTATTAATAAATAATATCATTCAGTACAAATAAAAATATAGGTTAGTCGCCTATGAAATTGCCTGCTATAGTGAAAATGTTACATGTAAAAATGTTAGTAATAAACAAAATCTCAAAGTCTTCAATGCCCACAAACCCAAGCCTTAAAGTGATGCAAACTCTAATATTCATACATTTTCAATATCCTACAAAATTAAAAAAACAAATAATATAAAATTAAGTGAAAACAATTATATAAGAGATGAATGTCAATATTAAAATTACAACAATATTATTGAAAAATTGTAACCATGTAACATTTTTATCCAGGAACAATTCTAACACCTCCACTCAAGGATACTCAAATAATGATAAAGACCTTCAACGGGCTTTTACTTTGTTTGTTTCACATCTTTTGGAAACTAAACCAAAAATAAGTGAGAAGTTTTTAATCCATGCCATGATTCAATAATCACCAAGACAAAGAAATACAACTAATAAAATCTAGAACAAATAAAGAGTAAAAGAATTGAAAAAGTATTAAAACTTTGGGCTTGCATTCCTCATTGAGTAGCCTAAATACTGTTAAAAAAGTATTAGTTCCATCAATCTCTTAGATAATATTAAGAGTAATCCAAAAGCCCAAATGGTTTGCCAAATTTGCGGTCTAATGCATTTTGTTTCTTCTCTAGGAAAATAAAATGGAGATTCTAGTAGCTTACCATAGGTTGTGAATAGATTGAAACTTCTCTTGAATGACACCAATAAAGTGGTTGTCTTGGATACCCTGATAATAAATATGTAAGAGCTTATATAAAGATAGAAAACATGCAACAATAACTATCCAAAGTTGTTATGTACAAAACTTATAGTCAAAGAGTGGGAGGTTAACCAAAAAGAATACTAAACCAGTCAATTCATTGCTCTCCAAGAATACTGATCCAAAAAAGAGACTAGAAATGTAGCTTAAATCATTAAGCTAAATATAGATCCAATTTACACAAAGACACATAAAAGTAAATAAATTTAAAATCCTCTGTATTCAGCATTACTTTATACTGGAAGGAATGAAGGTTAAGGAATTGAATATCTGTTACCTCTTGTGGTGCAGCACAAAGCATGTAAAACTAAATAATGCAGATTAATTGTGTAAACCTCATATGAAGACTGCATTGGCCTCTAGTTATTCCATGTGAGTTTAAAACAACAAAAAAGTAATTAGTAACTAATATATTACAAAGTTTTTAATAGTAAAAAAAAAGAAAAAAAAAGAAGTAATAAAGTGTAATGTGAATTCATGTTCTTTCTTATTCTTTTTTGGGACAAAATTCGAGTATTAGATTGATAGCAATAATTCTTTTTCTTTCAGTAACTAAATTTGACAAGAATCCTGATTTTTTGATTAGTTTAAATTGCTGAAAATAAATAACTGCAAAAATAGATAATGGAAAACATAAATGTATGGCTGCCATATACATTCCATGGCCATAACAAGTTAAGACTGTCAATTTTATAACTAATGGTTCGAGTCGTCTACATAGGCTAACATTTAATAGTTGAACTAGAGATTCCCAACACCTCACATGCATAGCTTACATTACATGGACTGACGTTAATTGGAATAAGCCACATTCAGTTATTCAAAAACATTTTTTAAAAGTAGAAAATAGCTTATAAGTATTTTATTTTTTTATTGTTTAAAAAGTCACCATCTATAAGATCCATTATTTACTGTCAACAATACAGTTTAGTAACACTTTGAGGTATGGAAAGAAGAGTAATCCATAAATATATCTCAATCTCCAAACTGTCATGCATTTTTTTATGAAGTAGTGATGTCTTTGTAAAAAAAATTTGATTACAACAATAATTAAAGAATATTCAAGTACATATTCACCCCCGTCTCAAGTAAGATAATTTAAGACAATTCTTACCTAAATTAAAAAAAAAAGGAAATTAATTTTTTTATAATTTTACGCACAATACCCCATGCAAGTATAATATGATTATTTTATCTTTCTAAAAATAATATACAATACTTAAGCACTTTTAAATGTTAAATAATTTTTATAATTTGAATTATATATATATATATATATATATATATATATATATATATATATATATATATATATATCTGATGGGACAGAAGGAGTATAGAATAAAGTATAACTTATAATTCCATGAATCATGGCCTTCATTACGTACCGAATTTAGCCTAAACTATAAAAATCATATAAGCTATCGTCGTTCTAGAAAATGGGAGCTTAAAAAACCCTAAAAATTATCATTCTTATGCAGTTACAAGTTACAATAATTACAAACTACTTATGATATGCTTAAGCATATAAACTAACACAGCAAGAAACACATTTCACTACAAGAAAAAAACTATTTTCAATGGAATTATTTCTGACGAACTTAATTTCTGTCGAAAATATATTATTTTCAATGAAAAGTGTAATACCGACAGAATCCGTCATAAAAAGTGCAATATTGACAAGAAAAATAGGTTTATTCCGACGGAATAAGCCTATTTCTATGGGACTTATTCTATAATGACCAACAAAATTACGCACCTAATTTTTTTTATGTATATTATATTCATGAATAAATATGATGTGTAATGATATGTATGTGTTGATGTTGTATGATGAGAAGTGATAAGTTAGTTAATTAAATTTATTCGAATTAATTAAAGAATAAATTATAAATGTAAGAAGAACTTTTGTGATGAGATCACAAAGCTTGAATGGTGGCCTTAAATGACAAATAAGAAGTTAATAATCAACAAGTGAATTACTTATATTATTAATGAGGAATAAGGAATAAATGAATTATTAAAGCTAACCCAATGTGGTTATATGTGTAGGCTATGTGGTTAGTTATATTACAAGCCCAATGAAAGATTATGAGGTAGTTTATTGAATCAAGTTGTAGTACATATATGTATGTGTGTTATGGTTTAACAAATAGGTCCCAGATATGTTAAGTTTTAGTAGCTTATAAACTAACTCAATTACGTAGTCCAATTGACTTATAAATAACAAGTCTAATTGGATTAGGTAATTAAACTAATGTGTTGATTAAATGATGAGTCCAATTAAATTTAATTACTAGCCCAACACTTGTACAATTCCAAGTCTTGTAAGTTAGTATAGTTAACCCAATTGATTTAAATAATAGGAGCCCAGTGTTAATAAATGAAATGCTTGAATTAGTAGCCCAAATGAAGTAAATGGTTGAGCCCAATAAATGGTAATTCAAAGTCCAAATGAACTTAATTTAGTGATCCATTGTGTAGCCCAAATAAATCCAAGTATAGGTCATATATATATATATATATATATATATATATATATATATATATATATATATATATATGTGTGTGTGTGTGTGTGTGTGTGTGTGTGTGTGTGTGTGTGTGTGTAAAAGTATAATTGGAATAAAAATGAAACAGAAGTGGTAGAAAATTGGCTGGTCAAGGTGGGGCCCCAATGGGGTGTCTAGCTAGCTTTGATGTTAAGTGTTTTTATACAAAATTGGTTGCTTAATAAGTTATGTGCTAGATGTCATTCATGAAGGTCATTCAAGGTAATAGTAAGCATGAATTAAACTCCTAATTGACTAACATTGATTGATTAGGAGATGTTAAGTAAGTCTAAATGAGTTCTATAAATAGAGAGCTTTTATGTCTTGAGCAAGAGTTGGCTCACTTGCTTATTGTACTAAGTTCCAAAGAGAGAGAAAAAAGTGTAGAGAGAAAAGAGTAAGGAAGTTGTGAGTTAGAAGAGCTTGTTAGCTAAATCACCAAGAAGGTTGGCTAGAGAGCATTTCGTTTAGAGAAGGAAGAGAGCTAGCATTATCAAGAATTCAAGATTTATAAGGTTTAAAAGTTTTCTCATCTCAAAACTTTAGTTCATAGGTGTAGATTATTGTTTATAGTATGTTTTGTCAGATTAGTTATAGAAGAGTCTATTTGAAGAAGATATATGGTTAAATATGCTAAATATGTGTTCTAACATGTTTTGTATGGAAAATGATGGAAGAAATGGTTGTATAAGCATGTTTGGCTTTAAAACACTAGCTAAATGTCTAGGTTGATGATTTATGATTTGAGATGTGTAAGTTGTTTGTATGATCTATGAGTATTGAATGATTGGTTTATGTGCTATGAAGATAACCTAACTTGAACGATTGAAAAATATTAAGAAATGAACAAGTTATGGTCCTTTTACTAAAAGAGGTCGTTTTTGAAACCCTAGTCGATCGATCGTAATTTTTTTGTCAAAACGTTTTAAAAAATGTGATCAAACCATGAAATATGATAAAACAAGAAGTTGGGAAGATAACAAAACTAAGTCTGTGTCATTTGGATGTGTATATGTCATTTTGTACAAGTTTTAATCAAAATAACTCAAGTTGAAATCTGTTTATTTCTTTAAAAGCAGAGTACCCGAGCACCGGCGGCACTGATTCAGCGTCGGTAGAGCTCGTGCCGTTTGTTTCTAGCGTCAGTGGCACTAGAATCAGTTCATTATAAGCGCCGGTAGCGCTGGGCCGATTTTTCAGTTTGTCTAGGTCGGGTCGAGTCGGTTTTGGCTGGGTTGGGTCGGGTCAATAAATGAAAAATGTTCTAAATTTTTTATTTTTTTTATTATTTTTGGATCCAATAAATGTAGTTTACATATTATAAGTAGTTAATTTAATACGTAAATGAGAATAAATATTATTAAAGGATTAATAATATTAAGAAATTAATAAAATATTATTAAATAAATAATAATATTAGAAAAATAATAAAATATTATTAAATGATTAATAATATTAGTAAATAAATAAAATATTATTACATGATTAATAATATTAGAATATGAATAAAATATTATTAAATAATTAATAATATTAGATAAAGAATAAAAAGATTAATAATATTAGAAGGTTAATAAAATATTATTAAATGATTAATAATATTATAAGATTAATAAAATATTATTAAATTGTTAATAATATTATATAAGAGTTTGAACTATATTAAATAATTAATATAGGTTTTATGTGATTAAAATATTTTCAAGTGATGATAATAATTCCTAAGTGTTTAATATACCCTTATTTATATAATTATGTGGTTATGTGTGATAGAGGTAACATATAAAAATGGTATTATATGAATGTATATACGATACTAATTTAAAGATCAATTTGATTAATAGTTAGGTATATTCAAGGGGAGTTAATTAAATTGGTTAGCAATAATCAACACTTACGGCAAGTTCTTTGAACCTTAACTTGTATTTATTTTTGCAAGCTCTATATAACCGTACTCAAATTATTATTGAGCAAGTTCTTTTGAACCATAACTTTATTCTTATTGTGCAAGTTATTCTAAAACCTAAATTCGTTTCATTACGCAAGTTACTATGAACTTATAATTGTATTATTGTTCGAAGCTGGATTAATTATTGATAATTATTCAAAATCATTATGGTTTATTGGTATTCGCACTTATGTGCATTCACATATCTTGTTCTAAATATGAGTTGGTTAAGAAATAGGTCTAAGTAAATTGTTCGGGCTAGATATTAGATGTACTAGTTCTAAATATGAACTATTTAAGAAGAGGGTCTATGCCAATTGTTTTGGCTAGACAGTTGAATGTATTAATTTGTTACCTTGAATATTATCGAAAAACTATCCTAACCAATAGTGGTGCGGACTCTGTGACGACCCCAAATCCGGGTTCCATAACCTCGAGTTTGGTTCTCACTATTCAACACATTACCAACAATTAAATACATACATTGTATTTAAATATCGCAGAATAATACATATTGGTTCCCTTCAAAAGGTTACAATACCAGGGTCTATCAACCTTAACATAAAAACAGTTCCAATCATAAGGAATTACAAAAGGTTCTTCAACAGTAAATACACATTTAAATAGCTAGTTAGCATGCATAAGCTAACTTAATCTCTGGCTTTTCCTTTTCCCTTATCCTTCTTTGTGCAATCAGGTTTATCTGAAAAATGGTTAATGATATAGCAAGAATGAGCAACTAGTTTGCTCAGCAAGTTTAGAACAATCATAGAGATTTAATATATCATGAATGAATGGGAAATATCATCAATGATTCAACAATAGATATAACAATTGTGAATGAAACAGGATTCAAATTTTTAATAAACAGAAGATTTGAATCTTAAAATGCTGAGCAGTCACTAAGGACCCTGAACTAACGAGGGTATAATTGTAACGTCCCCGAAATTCGACCCACTTTATTCCCTTAAATCTTATTTTTAATAAACATTATTTTCATTACGTCCAAATTTCGGTCCGTTAATAAATCTTTGCTTACCTACTTTAATCCATTAACTGATCAATTACTGAATTTTCTGATATAAATTTTTTTTTTCTTTTTCTCAACTTAATCATTGTATTAAAACATTTGGATGTTTAAAATCTTTACATTTCGATCCTAGTCCCATGGATCGTAACCTTTACTTTTTCGTTTCTTTCTTGTATCATAAATCTCGTCATTCAAATTTTAATACCGTTCATATTCATATAAATATTCTTTGTTTCATTGTTCATAATCAAACGTGTAATAATTTCTCATGTAACAATTAATTTGAATATTCACAGTTCACAATTTAATACAACTCGTCCTATCCGGATCCACTCTATATGTATATACAAAATATTCATGTAATCTTGACAAGTTATTCACATTAAATCATAACATATAACGTTCACAACCTCTTAGAAAAATTCGTCTCTACATAATCTGATATTCTTGAAATTCTTTCTTTCCTGCAAAACGTTTATTAAGCAAGTAATGAGCACAACGGCTCAGCAAGTTCAACAGTTATACTTCACATATCACATACCTTATCATGTTTAGTGTGTGTCATACATCATGTGCTTGTGCTTCTACTATAGCAATATAACTCATATATATTCATATCATTGCACAGAATACACATTGTGGTCATATTAATCACGTATCACATAACACATAATTTGTGTGCAGTTAAAACAAGAATTACATATCATAACATTCCAACATTCAACATAAAAGGGACTGAAGAACTTGCCTGACGTCCAATTAATAGCTCAACTTTATTAAAATGGTAGTTCATACCCTTTACTCGATCAACCTATGATCATAAAATAATCAAATAATAATTATTTAACTCCTTATGATATTAATTTAATTAATTAATATCATCTCTAGGCCAATTATTAATTACATGGTTAATTATATTAACCTCGTTCCTTAATAAATTAATTTAACTTAATATCATATACCTTCACTACGGACAACCCAACTCATTGGACAAATTTTAGCGTATAATCCGTTGTCCGGATCTTAATTTATTCCTTTTCTAATCTTTAAACTCATTAGATTAATATTTAAAAATATTTAAATATTAATCCCTAATATTTAATATTTTTTCAAAAATATTAAATTTAATGCCCAAACATCATTTCTATATTTTTAGTATTTTTCTATAATTTTCTGGAATTTTTAAATAATTTTTAAACATTTATTTCATAAAAATTTGATTCTGAGGGAATTTTAGTAATTTTCGCGCCCACAGGGACTCATTCGGTATTTCTCGAAAAGCCCAGGGGCATTTCCGTCATTTTGGCAACGTTAGGGATAAATCCGGAATTTTTCGGAAAGTCGAGGGGCAATTCTGTAATTTCAGGGGCCCAAGGGACATGCTCGGTATTATCCTAAAGGATCGAGGTCAGGTTCGTAATTTCGCCCCCCCAGACCCCCGTCGCGCATGGCGCGGAAGACCCTGGACTGTTCCAACAAACGGCGTCGTTTGGAGTCCAAGCCGCGCATTGCGCGGCCGCCTGAAACTCTCGCCCAAAACGACGCCGTTTTGTTCTGGCGTTCCGAAAAAAAATGCTGCAGATTCTTCTTCCTTTGCCGGAAACAGTAGCCACCAATTTCACAACATTCACCATTTTAATCCAAACTTTCACAACATAATAATTCTAAAAATCATATAATTCATAAATATACCTCTATAAATTATCTAGAATTATTTTCTAATTTTCATCACAATAATTTATCACCAAAAAAAACATAAATAAATCATATAACTTAAATTTTATACCTTTCAAAGCCTTAAAAAACTTTCTTGAAGACTTGTTCTTCCTCCTCTTTGGTGTTAGCTACGGTGTCCGGTGGTGGAGAGTGGCGGTGATGGGTGAAAGGAGAAGGATCAAGAAAGAGAGAGACTTGATTTTTGCTTTCTTTCTTTTTCTTTCTTTGTTTTCTTTCCTTCCCCTTTTATCTTTCTTTTACTTTTTCTTTTATAATACTCCTACCAATTGGTTTAAAAATTCTCCACCGACTTAACGTGCTGCATGCTTAGCCAATCTCTCGAATGTTCCAAAATAATCATGCAATTTAATTAATTTAATACATTACGTAATTATTTCGTGTAATAAATATTTTATATACAATACATAAAATATTTATTTTAATTTACTAAAAATCATAATATGATTTATGAATAATATTAATACATTTTTCGATATTTTACATGACAAATTTTGTACACGCATAACGACATGCATGTAATTATATGAGATAATTAATACCTCCAAAAAGCATAAAATAATTCATATAACATATAAAAATTATTTTTCATAATCTTTCACTTCATTTCTTGGACAACATGTTACATTAACATGTTCACGTTTCCGAAATATTATCTTTCATAAAAGTCATAATAATTCCATTATACATAATTATAATTTTTACTAACTTAAAACATTCATTTTTCTTATTTATTATTTAATTTCTTTAATATTCATATTAATTTCTTTATATATAAATTATATAACTTAATATTATATAATTTATATAATTACATTCTCCTTTTAAATAATTTCTTAATCTCCTCCAACTTTATTCCATTTAATCATCTTATATAAATTACATAATTATTCTTATATAATTTATATAATTATTATTTCCTTCATACCTTATTTTAATTTCCTTATATAAATTATATAATTTATTATTATATAATTTATATAATTACCTTTCTTCTCAATTAATTTCTAAACTTCCTCCATAATTCCTAATAAATTTAAAATCAATAATTACAATTTTTACTAACTTCCTCATTAACTTTTCGTAATTTTCGGATTAATTTAATTATTAATCCCTTAATTTCCATAATTAATAACTTTTAAATTATAGCAATTAACCAAGCATCCATATAAACATATTTACATCATATTTCTCACATTTCCACATAACTTCATTTAATTTCATAATTTCTGCATTTTCATAACCATTTTATTGTACAATTTATTGTACATTTAACCACATTTTCTCTTATTCCTCATAAATTGTTTTTAAACAATTTATTTACTTTCTAATTATTTTAAATCAACACAAATCATCACCGTCTCTGTACAAATTTAATTTATCAATTAAATCATATCACATACCTTAATTCACATAAAATAATAATTTCTTTAACAACCTTGATAATTTTATCAATTAAATTCTCATTTAATATTATTAAAGAATTCTTGGAAATTCGGATCCTCACAATAATAGAGTTTCCTCTGACCCTTTGAGTTGTTTGGTTTTCAAGGGGATCAGCCTATTCAACCCGCTGTATATGCATTACATTTAGTCACCGGCGCCAAAGTCGGTTTCCCGACACAAAATCCCCTAATTTAGGGTTGTTCAATTCTCAGACTTAATATAAGAAATCCGCACCCAACAATGGTTTGGATAAGCTTTTAAAAGTATTCATGTTATTGAATTTATAAACACAATGTCTAGCTGAACTATTAACTTTAGACATTTTTAATACAGTTCATGAATCAAGAACTAATAAGCTTCAAATGCACCAAGTGCGATTTTATAAACACTAAGGATGTGGGATAATTTTAAATAATTAAACCACTTCAAGCTTTGACAATAAATACAATTATAGAAACTTGTTCAATAATAATTGAGTTGGGTTAGAAAACTTGCCTGTCTGCTCAGCTACAATAAATGTCTAGCTTTAACTAACTTGCTTTGAAAGACCTAACATAAATAAAGTTGGTCCAATAATTAGTACAGCGTATTTGCATAATTATACGCTCACTAATGAACTTATTTACCACACATAAGTACTAACACATAATTTACATTAGTCAAAATAATATTATTAACCTTATAGACCCTTAATCATTTTAGGTTAATAATTTAATAAGTTAGAAAATATTTTTCTTAAGCGTTAGGCACTTATTAAACCCTTAAAAAACTTATTACAATTGTTTAATTAAATCATAATTAAATTAAATTTATTTTATTAACTCAATCTCTATTTAATTACTATTTAATCTTGATTAAATAGAAATTAATTAATTAACTCTAGTTATTATTTAAAAAAATAATAACTAATTGTACTTACTTATTATTTAATCATAATTAAATAATAAATAATTATTGATTTAATTTTAACCTTCTTTAATTTAATATTAATCAACTAATAATTAATTAATTAATTAACCTCAGTTATTATTTAATTTAGGAAAATTAAATAAAAGTTTACTAATTTTAATCCTCTTTAATTATTATTTAATGCCAATTAAATAATAATTAATTATTTAATTATTTTTAATTATTAATTAAGGTTAAATAAAATTTAATTTATTTATCCTTATTTATTATTTAAATTAAATAACTTAATTTCTCTTAATCATTATTTAATGCTAATTAAATAATAATTAATTACTTAATTATCCTTATTTATTATTTAATAATATTTAAATAATAAATAGTTAATTTATAAATTTTTATCTCTCTTTAATTATTATTTAATAGGAATTAAATAATAATTGCTAATTTATCACATTTATTTATTATTAACATTTTAAATAATAAATAACTAATAAATTTATTTAACTTAACCATGATTTAGCTAACTAGGTTAATATTTAAAATATTTAAATATTAAACTTAATTAAAAATATCCTCCCCAATATCATTTTTGTATTATTATTATTTTTGTTGTAATTTTAAATTAGTTTTTAAATATTTAAAGTAATTAATTTAACCCGGATGGCATTTCTGTAAATAAGTTGAAAACTGATCCGAGGGCAAAATAGTAATTTCGCTGAGAAAAACACGGAGGGGCAGAATTGTAATTTCCGCCAAAATCCTTTACCGCGCATTGCTCGTGCAACATAAGTAACGGCCCAAAACGGTGTCGTTTTGAGAAGCCGGAAATGGCTTCCACGCGTACGCGCGGAGTAACTTTTTACAGACGCCAAACGACGTCGTTTGGCTCCGTGTTTTTTCTGCCAAAACCCTTGCGCGCATTGCGCGGACGTTTCCCCTTTTTTTTTTTTTGCTTCCGACAGAATGTGAACAGTACCCACTTTAATTAAAATTATAACTTCAAGTAATCTTTAACTCGTCAATAAAAATCCAAAAAAAATACCAAACACCTAATATCAATTTATAACATGAAAATTTAATTTTTCATGATTTAATATCATTCTTTTTTTATAAAAATTTTTACATCACATAAACTACCACAAATCATAACTTTTTGTATATAACTCCATTTTGAGTGATTCAAACTTTGTTTTTCTCATGATTTAATGTTCTATAATATTAGAACATCAAACCTAAGTTTTATAAAAATATTTTTGGACATAAATTTCAAAACTTGTTTACACACTATTAAACACATGTTTTTAACATATAAATGATACAAAAATACAAACCAAGCATATTAACTCAAGCATGACATAAATATTACCACTACACATTATTAACTATATTAACATATTTGTACACACGTGTTAGTTTATTTAATTTAAAAACAAAAATTAGATTTAGAATAACTATTACCTTGATTTAATGACTATCTTCCTTTTTCTTCCAAAATAGGTGATGAGGTTTGAAGGCATGAACAAAATGAACTCATCCTCCTTCTTTATCCTTACTCTTTCAAACATTTTGCTCTCACTAAAATTTCCTCTCCACTATCTCTTTTGGACTTAGAAAAATAAAATGAAGTGAAATGTCTTACTAATGCAAGTATACTTGAAAATAATAGATACAAAAATTATATCTAAAACTCTAGACCATCATATGCTAGCTATTGGATACTTACACAAGTTAAACACATTACGTGAAAAGAGGGATGGTCATTGTACTTGAAAAAATAAAACAAGCAATCTATTAAATAAATAAATGAAAAATAAAAACAAACTATCATTTTTCTCTCTCTTCTATGGTCGGCTGATGGACTCCTTCTTTGTCCCAAAATCATGGTCACAAGTCACTTTTTAATAATTAATAGTTTAAATTAAGTATTTTCCAAGTGGGCCAATTATTGGGCTTTATTTAAAATACCAATTGGGCTTCTATTAAATTGTTTGGGCTACTAATTTGTCAAATTTTATTATTCTCCACTTGGGCTACTAATTGACCCATGTTGGGCTAATTTAATAATTTACACATTAATTATTCAATCCATGATTAAATAAATAATTAGATTGAATAAATAATTAAATATTCTAACCCATAATTATTAAATTACTAAATGGACTAATAAATATTATTATTAATATTTCACATTATTTATATTAATTAATAATCATATATATTTAATTATTATATTTAATTAACTCATTATATTCAATTTAATTAAATATTTAATTAATATGAAACTTATCAATTATTTTGATATTAAAACTTTAGGGTTTGTTTACTAATTTAATAACATATTAGTATCCCCCTTTAATTAATTCTAGTAATTAATTACATAATCATTTAATTACGTAATTAATTAATCAAATAAAAAGATTTAAATAATCTCGTAAAACTAACTCGTTGGAAATTAAATTAATAAAGACGTGGAAATTCTAGGACATTACAGATTCTTATGGTAAGACTGAGTAGAACAACTATTATAAAGAGGGTATTATCTATTGGAAGCAAAATCTTTGCGCACACTAATACTGAATGTTATGCATATACATCGGATACAAGAGGTCTGATCCCCTCAAGTGTCCAGTTTGAGCATTTATAATTTTATAATTATTAAATACTCCCGAGGTAGTCAGATATGCCCTGACAAGCCCTCCCTAATTTTGAGATATTCGGTTCAGAGCTGAAAAGTTTTCATTTATGTTCTTGGTGTAGGGATTTCTGTGACGCCCCCAAATTCGGGTCTCAATTACCCGGATCTGGTCATCATGATCCAATACAAACATCCATCTCTAAACAACATACAATAACTAAATGTGGAATAATAAACATATATTGTTCACTCAAAAGGTGTTACTAGTCCCAAGATAAGATAACCTTACACAAAAGTACACAAATGCCATTAATAAAGTATTTAGGGTTTATATTACATAACAAGTAATTTAGTTAACTAAAAGGCTGCATCCTGAAGTCTATCACTTCATCTTTCCCTTACCCTTGTTCTTCCCAGAAGTCTCGAGTTGCACTGCAATAAGGTTTCATGATATAGTAAGGGTGAGCAACTAGTTTCCTCAACAAGTTTAAATAACAACAAGAAACAACATATCGTTAATGAAAAGGAACAGCTGAAACAATTCAAAAATATGAATAACATAAGCAGGAATAATACTTTGCTTTTAGAATCAAGATAGTCAAATAGACTATGAACTATAAACATCCACTTGAGTCAATAGCAGGTTGACCCAATGGTTACTACCAGAAATATGTACCCGAGGGGATCAACCTCAGTACAATATGTGTATGCATAACATTTAATTTCCGTGTTTTGTACCTGATATTAGATACAGGGTACTCCCCTATAATAGAGGGGTGTTCATGAAAGTCTAAGAATCTGCATCTTCAATGATTTGGATAGCTTTTAAAATCTTTAACATAAATGTCTAGTCGAACAATGGCTTTGACCTACTTTGAACAGTTCTTTAAACGGTAAAACATTAAATAAGGTACAAGTCAAAGACTGTACAAGATCAAGTGCACCAAGTGCGAATAAATACAATATCGATGTGGAATAATTGTAAAGTAATTTAAACCACTTAAAGCATGCTTAAAATTATAATTCAAGCTTAAATAAATAACTTGCTCAATGAAATGAGTTTAGAGATAAGGAACTTGCGCAAAATAAAGTTCGAGGCAAGGAAACTTGTCTGTCTGCTCAGCTACAACAACCTAGCTTTAATTAAATGGCTTTGGAGGACCAAACATTAATCAAGTCGGTCTAACAATTAGTACTGCGTATACTGGCATGTTTGTACGCTTACTATGAACTTATCTAACAAATAAGTTTAACACATAATTCAAATCATTCGACATACTAACATAATCCCTACGTAAACACACTTAGGTTAATGTTTTAATAACTTATGAGTATTCATTCTAAGTATTAAACACTTAAGGAACCTTTAAACAATCTAATCCAATTACATAATTAGTGAGTTATTACGTACGTTATATTTAATTAACTCTTATTTATTTAATTATCATTTGTTCTTAGTTAAATAGTAATTAATTAATTACCTTTAGTTATTATTTATTAAATACATAATAATTAATGACTTCTAAAATCTTATTTTTCTTTAATTATTATTTATCATTAATTAATTAATAATTAATAAATTATTTATCTTTACTTATTATTTAATGGTTAATTAAATGACAATTAATTAAAAGATAAATCTTATTTATTTTGGATTGTCATTGATAACCAACATCAAAATTTTCTGTTCTCCTATCATCGGGTGAATAGTCACTCAACGATTTGTACAGTCTGCCTTAACAGACTTGCTCTACGAATTAAATGGTTTGCCTCAGTAACTTAGTCGACGATCAAAAGCAGTTCTACGACCGGAGTTATTTCACCCTACGATCACTCTGTAATGGCTGAGACCTGGCCGAGGCTACCCTACGATAGCCGAAGGCTCTAGTCGAGGCCACTCAACGATGGGCGAAAGCTTGGTTGAGGCCATTCTACGATAGCCGAAGGTTTTGGCCGAGGTCACTCTACGATAGCCGAAGGCTCTGGCCGATGCCACTCTACGCTAGCCGAAGGCTCTGGCTGAGGCCACTCTACGATAGCCGAAAGTTTTAGCCGAGGCCACTCCACGATAGCCGATAGCATGGCTGAGGCCACTTTACGATAGCTGAAGGCTCTGGCCGAGGGCCACTCTACGATAGCCAAAGGCTTTCAGATTTTAGTTTTAAACACAATAGTGAACATATTAACCCTTCTGATTCTTTTAGACAGTTTATCATTACTTGGTGATTCTACTGGTTTCTTTAATCATAACAAATTTCTACCAACAGCAAATAACCATAACAACCCATTTTAACATAATATGGAACAATAACTAATTTCCTTAAGATATTAAACAGAATTATTTATACCTTAAAGCTAGTTTGAAACAAAATGGGTTCCTAGTTGCTGTTCTTCTTCTTCTCCCGAAGTAGGTGATGTAATCCGAGGACATCTACTTCACCGTTACCACCACTGGATACTTTACTCATAACTTCCTGATGGCTTCCTTGCTATATCTCTCACTCACTACACTCCCTCTATAATTCGGAGCTCACAATGACTCTCTTGCATCAGTATTGAATAACTCAACAAAATTTTCCAAGAGAAAACATAGCCTCTATTTATAAGAAATCATTACCCGTTGGTTACTGAGGTTTAGATGAAAACTTTACCAACCCATCTCTCAGTCATACCTAGAAATCACCACTTTAGGTTGTACTCGGTAGAGTAGGGTCGCTGATTGAGCTCGGCAGATTATACACACACGCAAAGATAATATATTAGATTAGCCGTTAACAGTAAAGGATCCCATGCCGGGTCATCTCTGATTTGGGACAATATACTGACTTAACTGCCCAGCAACCCATACACTCAATTAGCTATTCTCTTTCCTCCTATTCCACGACAGGTTTAGGGATTTGTGCCCCAAAAGATTATCACGTGTTAACTCTTTTAATAAATAATAAATTACACAATTAATTCCAAGTGGCTCATGCTTTAGACTTCATTTAATACCCAATAGACTCCTATTAAATGACTTGGACTATTATTTAATCAAGTTCATTTAATTTAACACTAACCATTAAATATAACACAATGATTAGTTATTTAAATTAATTGAATATTTAATTAATGACAACATATCGATTCTATTGATATTAAAACTTTAGGGTTTGTTCACTAATTTAATTAAACTATTAGTGACTCCCTTTAATTAACGCTAGCAATTAATCACATAATCATTTAATAACAAAATTAATTAATCACATAAAAAAGATTTAAATAACCTCGTAAAACTAACTCATTAAAAATTAAATTAATAATTTAATTAATAATGACGTGAAAATTCTAGGTCATTACAATTTCGGCACATAAAAGCAGAGGAATTTAAAAAAATTCAAGATAATTTTCGAAATCGTAAAATAGGATCCATGCGAAAACATATTAATTAAGAGGTTTAGATTTATTTTACCAATTATCCGAGCTTGAATGGAGACGATGAAACTTCTAGAACAACTTCAAATTCTCAACGGAATCCACACGAATGCCCCGCAAATCGTCACACGATTTGTAGCAAAGAGAACTGCGGTACTAGCCGCCAAGATCTGGATTTTTTGAATTTCTTTCTAGTCTCTTTCTAAAAGCGGCTAAGGTTTTGGTTAGGTTTTGATTTTTCCTTACGTGACTTTCTTTGCTGATATATCATATATATATAGTAGTCAAAAAGAATTAACCAAAACTTAAAAAATAAAAATAAAAAAATTGAATCAATCATATTGACATATTTAAATCCTTATAATTTAAATTAATTTCCTTTTAATTACATTCTTAGTGTGTGACCCTATATGTTATTATTATGTTGACAATAATTATAAAATTATACTATAAAATTATAAACAATGAGCAACATCTAGTAATCCATCACTGCTACCCAAGTAATAATAAGATCGGTGATTCGATGCAACCTTTTTGTGACCAATGTTTCAATGTAATCTAATCTTTTTAACCCTAACATCCTAGATTAAACTCGAGACATGGAATGTGTCATACTCTTTATAATTTAATCTGAGTTTTCTTTATCAATGAGTAGACTATATGAAACAAATCACTATTTGAGCATGGCCACGCATTTCTTAGTCTTACTCAAACAAGAGGCCTATACATATCACCTTTATTATATAAGAGGGTTAAATTTCATCTAGAACGCTCATATTCCTCACACGATTCATGATGTACCCAATAATCACCTTTATTGTCCACCCTATAAAAGGTAGCCTTTGATGATATCAAAGTACATAAATTCTCGTGTAATAATGTAGTGATTTCAGGTCAGAGGATCATTACATCATTGTCACTATGAGAAGTTCTTATGACACTTTGCATAATGCTTCACGTAGAATTCTCATGGTAGGTTTGTCCAGTACATTGTTCTCTAACATGTACTTATGCATTAACTCAATATCTCATATATTTATGACCAATGAGATTTGACCATCAGTCAATCCACATACTAGTCTCAAATAATCATTGTTGTCCTAGTAACAATGATACTAGACCATGGACATTTAAGAGCAATGATACTAATTGTAATTATATAATCTCATGTTCAAGTCACATATTTGAAGCTATATAATTCGTATCACTGTTCTAAGAACTTTTATTATGCTAACATTTATATAACGTAGTAAATAAAATCATAATAAAATAATTCATTTATTCAAACAAATATAATATCAAAAATGTTAAGTAATTATATCAAATAATTAGCCACTAGGGCATGAACTCTAACACCTAGTTCTTTTGACCAACTCAGCAGTAAAAAAATCTACAAATCTCTTTATTGAATATAGTACATATGTTGCATGCCTTCACAATTATTGTATATTGTTGAAGTTCCAAAAGAATAATTCTTTTTCATTCATTATATATATTTCTTGTTTATTTAAACTTGTTGAGCAAAGTAGTTGCTCACCCTTGCTATATCATGAATTATTTTTTAGCAATGCATGACTGTTCTGAGAAGGACAAAGACAAAGAAAAGGCAACTGAGTAGATTGGATAGACGCAAGTTTTTATTATTATTATATGTCTTATGTAACTCTTTATTGTATGGAGATGGTGTATGTATTTAAGATTAGTGGAACATGGGATAATGGTACGTTTTGTAATGAATTTATTTATATTTTTCGCGAGTTATTGAATGTTAAGCTTATGAATGTTGTATAAGTAGTGAATCGTGAGCACTGAACCCGAGATTCAAGGGACCCGGATTTGGAGAAAATTCAATCGAAACAAGTTATTTTCGTCGGAAAGAAGCTTTTTTCTTGAAGTGTGTGGACAAGCATATAGTTAGAGTAGTATCAAGAAAATAGTACACATAACAACAACCTAATATATATAATGTAAGAACAAACATAAAAATGTGCATAACCAGATAGGTAGACAAAATCACAAACATATTGTGTTTTCATTCAAAGATTTCATCGAACACATACATAACATTTTTTATAAAAAACAACAAACTATAATTGAAGATAAAATCTGCACTAACACCAAATTCAAATAAATACATGTCTATATTTTTTATATATATAATAAACTTAGTAAGTACATAAGGAGGTTATGGCAGATAAGGAAACTTCTTACCATGATGATTGTTATAAGCCTATAATGATCCAAACTCAACTAGTCTTCAATCAGAAATATCCATAAAAGCAAAAACAATGAAAACTATATATCTGTGTGTCCATAAAATTGATAAGAACTATACATCTGTGTGTACACTAGCTCTTATAAGAATTGTAGCCAATTTATTATAGCCATATTAAATTTCTATAGGAATAAGCATAAGTATACATCTTTCCACCAAGGATTATGGGCTGATTGGATCAATTATATAATACACACAATACAAAATCATAGGTCTAAGTAAAAATAACATGGATTTAAGTCGTTTAATTGGTAGACAGGTTAATCTAATGGTTAAATACTATTTAAGTAGTTTGGATTTTGAAGAAAACCCTTAGAAAATGATGATTTTAGTACCAAATTGGCTTGGGTTCTTACTTATTGGATTGGAAAATTGGCTTAGTATCGGCGTGCATTTATAGTCTCCTATCATCTCTTCTTCCCTATCGTCAATATCCGCGTCGAGCGCTTATTCGGGGAGAGAAATGGTAGGGCCATGGTGTTAGGAGCTCGATACCCTCCCGATTTGATTACTCTGAAAATAAGTCTCTTAGGTGATTGCCAGATTGGGAAAACAAGCTTCTTGGTTAGTGAAATACATGTGTCATACTCTGACTGGTTTTTATTATTAATGGAAGATTATGGGTCTTGACCATTGGATTGACTGGAGTTTATTTCAGGCTTTAGGTTCTCCCAGAAAATATTTATATATATACACTTTTTTAATTAAGATTAAAATTTAATTTTATATTTGTATGTATATACTATGATGTATGTGTATTCTTTAATTGATGGTGATGTATAGTTTTTAATGTATATATACTTTATATATACTAATCCTTGTAAAATCTAAACTAGTAATTATGTATTACCTATATAAAGTTAGTGTAATATTTTAATTTCTTAATATATATAGTATTTAATATTTATAATGCCTAGTTAGATTATATATAAGTTTTTTAATATTACTTAAAATATTTTATTATTAAACTTTATATTTAATAATTTAAATATAATTAGAATGCATAATAACTGAATACACCACCTGTTGATCCAAAATATAACAGATGAAGTAGATCCACAATTTCTAATATGTAAAGCAGAGACAAAGCCCCAAACTAAAAGAGAGGATAAGGAACAGCGTGAGGCTAAAGAGGTTGGGGAAATATAAAACAGAGGTTGGAGGCATTTATGAAATAGAAAATGAGTGAAATTAAAAGAATGAACAATGATTTTATTATGAACAAGCTTATCAATAATGAAAATTTATGAAAAATACTAACCGAAATCGTGCTTTTATTATGAACAACTTTATCAATAATTCAATACCATGCTAAAACAAAGGTTAAATATGAAAATTTAATTAAGAAAGGTATTCTAGTACTTTGGCACCTTTTGTTAATGGTGTTAATATTGAAGTGATAGTTTAAAAATGAATTAAAGGAGGGTATTCTAGTACTTTAATTTGATTTAGATTGGAAGAATTTATTGAAATTCTAATCTAAATAGAATTATGAAACTTAAGTTTTAATAAACTTAATTTAGTTATGAAAATTAGTTACACAATTATTATGTTAGTAATAAATTCAATATAATTTGATAGTTATTATGTTATTAGTACTATTTTAAAAGATCAAAAAAAAATCATTAGAGGTATAAAAAAAACAACACTTTTCTTTTTAACATATTATGATAATGTTTTCCAAAAAAAAAAAAAAATAGAAAGAAAATTAAAAAGTGTTTAGTCTTTCTTAATTTCTTTGTTTATCACTTGAACTCGATATCTGATGACTCGATTATGCATCCTTTGTCCCCACGATTTCTCTCTGCTGCTTATCTGCTAAGTTTAAACCTTAATTTCTCTAATTTCTTTATTTAATTTCAAGGGTGTTAGGGTTATTTTGTGGTAACTAGGGGTTTGTGATAATGATAATCCGCAGCAGCAGTAATGATGTCATTTAAGTATGGAACTTTAACGTGTGGAGTGAACTTGTTATTATAATTTATATTTTTTCTTTCGTAAAATTATAATAATTAAGACTATTTTTGTAGGACAGATCACAAAAATGTTAAATTATTACTTTTCTGTTCTACAAAAGAATTATATTTCAGTTTGTTATTAGCTCATTCATGACATCCTAAAATTTAAATTTAAAATTTTGAAATACTAATTTTATTTATAATATTATCTTTTTAAAGATTTTTAATATTTGTTATTTAAAATTTTTTGTTCTCTGAGCTCTCGGTTGATCATGTCCTTCAGTCCCTCTAGCGTTTTGCTATTGATGGGCAACGGTTGCCTTCTGTGCCTCATCTCATCGACATCTTTCTCAGGTAATAAGTTGTCTTCTTGATTCTCTCATTGACTCTTCTATAAAAATTTCTTTAATTGGGTTTGTTTTAATTTCTAGGGTTGTTTAGAAAATAATTTTTACCTGCAAAATTGAAACTTTAGGTCTCTTAATCTTTGTTATAAATTGATATACATGCTTGGATTAGTTGGTTCTTAATGGATTTTGCATACTTTCGATATGCTGCATATGAAAGTCTTTGTCTTATTTGTTGCATTATCATTTTATGCAGGTAACATGTTTGTAAAAATGCCCAAATTACCATGTTATGTAGTTATAGAAGAACTACCCAATAATTACCAAAAGGAATCAAGGAAATGAAATAAATAAATATGAAACTGGAAGACTAAATGTTAGCATGTGGAGTATGGTAGCTAGGCAAATGCGATGGTGGATTGTGATTATAGCCAAGTCAAATTTTTTTTTCTGAAAACAAATGTGATTTAGTAGTGTAGAATAACTAATCCCAATCCTTTCCTTCCACTCATGAATCAAAAGTTTTACATGCCAAAAGTAAACTTAGGAAACCCTCACAGTTCAATCACTCCGAAAACTTAAAGTGGTCCAAGAGCATCAACTTCACCATTTAAAAAATGTATATCATCCCGCAACAAGACTAAAAAAAAGTAATCTAATTATGAAATTATTTATTTTAAAGAACAATTTCTTTTTTGTTTATAGCATGTGGAATATAATGGAACTTGCACCAGATACATGGTTATCCACATAAAAAGTAATCTAATTTTTATTTGATGTACCTATGTAGTGACATGAGTTGTCCTTTATTAAAATTGGAAGTTCTCTTTTAGCTGTGTTGGTCTACTTTTTTTTAAATGTTGATCTAATTTTATGGTTCTTATGATAATTGTTTACCCCAAATCTTTTCTTAATTTTATGCATTTTAGACTTCTGCCAGTCACATCCTTGTTTTGTGCATTTAAATCCTTGAAAGTGATCAGAAAGGTCAAGTTTTCTATACATTGGAGGCAGAGAAGACTATTAAACATGGTGTTTTGAAATGGGTATTAGTATGTCATGACCAACTTTCTTTTACATCAGTGAATATGATCAACCAATGACCGAGAATCATAGAGTATGGTTATATGGTTCGACTGAGGTACTCTTCTCTAATGCTCCCTGTATTAAATGCATACATGCTTACACACGTTGTTAGGTGATTGTTGAATATTATGTTGTGTTTTATACTATTCCATGTATTTTCTTATACACGATAGATGTCAATATCTATCTTTATAGGTGGCCTACGAATAAGGACAAAGTTTAGTTAATGATTATTTTGTTACCTCTGTGTGTTTCTAAGTTTATTAGTAGAGCTTCTAGGGCTGGACAATATATATAATCAAGTATTGAAGTATGCTAATTCATGATGAGCTAACATATTGAATAAAGTGGAGCTCATTGCAGATGTGCGAGTGAGCAAGTGACTGAAAGAGGCTCCATTTGAAGAAGTGCTTAATGTGAGGACCCGAACTTTCGGATTTTCTTAAGAAAATTAAATAAAAAAAATTAATTAACAGAATTATCAGGGTTGTTTAAATTATTTGTGATATTATGTGATTTAAGGTATGGGATGAGATTTAATTAGTAAATTAAATCTGTGCAGAAATTATGAGATATGGTATTGAATTGAAATAACTGAAAAGTAAATAAATTGTTTGAAAACAATTTACTAAAAATAAGAGAAATTTCAAATAAATGTACATTAATTTGTACAATTAAATTGTTATGAAAATGTGGAAATTAGATTTAAAGGAAATTATATGGTAATGTGAGAGGTAAGATTTAAATATGTATATTTATATATGTGTATGTTTAATTGATAAAATTATAAATTTGATTAATTATGGAAATAAAGGGATTAATAATTAAATTAATCCAAGAATTTATGAAAAGCTAATGAGGAAGTTTGTAAAAATGAAGTTATCGATTTTTGAGTTTATCAAGAATTTTGGAAGAAGTTTAGAAATTAATTGAGAAGGAAAGGTAATTATGTAAATTATATAATAATAAATTATATAATTTATATAAGAAAATTAAAATAAAGTATGAAGAAAATAATAATTATATAAATTATATAAGAATAATTATGTAATTTATATAAGGTGATTAAATGGAATAAGGTTGGAGAAAATTAAGAAATTATTTAAGAAAGGAAAATGTAAATATATAAATTATATAATATTAAGTTATATAATTTATATATAAAGAAATTATTGTAAATAGTAAAGAAATTGAATAATAAATAAGAAAAATGAATGTTTTAAGTTATTAAAAATTATAATTATGTATAAGGGAATTATTATGACTTTTATGAAAGATAATATTTCGGAAACGTGAACATGTTAATGTAACATGTTGTCCAAGTAATGAAGTGAAAAATTTCGGAAAATAATTTTTATATGTTATATGAATTATTTTATGATTTTTGGAGGTATAAATTACCTCATATAATTACATGCATGTCATTATACGTGTACAAAATTTGTCAAGAAAAGTACCCAAAAGAGGTGTTAATATTATTTATAAATCATAATATGATTTTTAGTGAATCAAAATAAATATTTTATATTTATTATATAAAATATTTATTACACAAAATAATTACGTAATGTATTAAAATTTGTAATTTTTGCATGTTAATCCGAAAGTCAAGGTCGGTTTTATGGGCGGTGGACTTGGAAATTTTCTTTAAAATAATTTATCCATAATATATATATATATATATGGGTGGGAGAATAAAAGAAAAGGAAAGAAAGGAAATGAAATATAGACACAAACTCTCCCTCTCTTCTTCCTCCTCCCGACGCCACCACCATAGCCACCACCAACCGAGAGCTTCCTCACCACCAAGGGATGAGAAAAGAACAAGCTACAAAGGAAGCTTTTGCTTGAAGAAGGTATAAAATTTAATTATTTAATTTATTTTGGTATTTTTGATGATAAAATAATTTTATGGAAAATTAGTAATTAATTAGGAAAATTATTCTAAATAATTATTCGATGTATATGTATGAGTTATATAATTTTTGGATTGATTTTGTTGGGAAATTAATGTACAAAATGAAGAAATTATGGAGAAGTTGATATACTGTTCGCGAGAAAGAGAGAGAAAAAATTTTCTGGGAAAGCCGCGCATTGTGCGGCGCTGTGTGTATGAACAGGGACCAGAAACGACGTCGTTTCTAGGGCCGAAAGGGGGACCGCGCCTTGCGCGATAGAAAATTCCGGAAACAGGTACCAAACGACGTCGTTTGGTGAAGGCGAAGGCGGAGGTCGCGCGTTGCGCGGCCGATGCACGCGGGTGAATTACGATTATGCCCCCGACCTTTTTAGTTTATCCCGGTTGTGTCCCTTGACGCGCGAAAATTACGAAAATGCCCCTGGACTTTCCGGGAAATTCCGGTTATGTCCCCGAGGCCACTGAAATTACCAAAATGCCCCGGATCTTTTCTGTTAATGCCGGATGGGTCCCCAAAGTCGCGGAAATTACTAAATTGCCCCTAGAAATTAGTTTTAATTGAAATAAATGTTTTAAAATTGTTTAAAATCCATAGAAAATTATAGAAAAATACTAAAAATATATAAATGATATTTGGGCATTCAATTTAATATTTTTGTAAAAATATTAAATTTTGGAGATTAATATTTAAATATTAATCTATTAAGTTTGAAAGCTAGAAAATGATTAAATGAAAATCCGTACAACCAGATATGCTAAGTTTTATCCGATAAGCCGGGTTGTCCGTATTAAAGGCATTAGTTATTAAGTTAAATTAATTTATTAAGGAACGAGGTTAATATAATTAACCATATTATTAAGTAATTGGCTCAGAAATGATATTAATTAATTAAATTAATATCATAAGAGGATAAATAATTATTATTTGATTATTTTATGATCATAGGTTGATCGAGTTAAGGGTTTGAGCTAACAATTTAAATAACTGGACGTCAGGCAAGTTCTTCAGTCCTTTTTATGTTAAGTGTTGGAATGTTATGATATGTAATTCTTATTTTAAATTGCATACAAATTATGTGTTACGTGATACGTGATTAATATGACCATAATGTGTATTTTGTGCAACGATATGAATATATATGAGATATATTGCTATAGTAGAAGCACAAGCACATGATGTATGACACACACCAAGCATGATAAGGTATGTGCTACGTGAAGTATAACTGTTGAACTTGCTGAGCCGTTGTGCTCATTACTTGCTTAATACATATTTTGCAGGAAATAAATAAATTTCAAATATGTCAGATGATATAAAGATGGATAATCACAGAAGGTTGTGAATGTTATTGTTATGTTTCAATAACATAATTTAATGTGAATACAGTTATTAAGTGTATATTGATAATTTGTATAACTCAGACAGGATATGTAAAGTCAAATTTTGAACTTTGATTATACTAGATAGAGGTTGTGATAGAGATTACTAAATGGCTTAATTATGGATTATGAAATCAAGAATAAATTGGTATGGATATGAACAATATTAAGTTTTGAATATCAAGCTTTATGATACTGGTTACAGAAAGAAAAGAAAAAGTAAAGGTTGCGATCCATGAGACTAGGATCGAAATGTAAGGATTTTAAATATCCAAATGTTTTAATACAATAATTAAGTTGAGAAAAAGAAAAATTTATACCGAAAATTTGGAAATTGGTAATATTGATATTAAATAATAGATCAATTTAGGTAATGAAAGATTTATTAACGGACCGAAATTTGGACGCAAGGAAAATAATGTTTAATAAATACGAAATTTAAGGGAATAAGATGGATGAATTTCGGGGTCGTTACACTTAATATGTGCTACTATAAGATAAAAAGCAGAACTAGTGCACAACTCTTCTGGATTTAAGTAAGGAATAGTGTAAGGGTGACTGTTCCTTCAAGAAACGATATGATAACAATAGAATTTGTATATAGATATAGAGTTTGTATTAGATAAAAGTATTTGTATTGGCCTTTTAGGTGTCTCCTTAATTTAAATTTAATTCATCTCTCTTATCCATATTATTTTCGTGCATAAAATTTTTATTTGTTTTTTATTATGGTTCGGAGAAAAAGATTTTTATTCTTTTTCCAGTTACAGTCTTTGCTCTGTTTATCAACATAATTAGACATTGGAGGCAAAATAGTTAATTAATCATTCAACTTACACACATGTTTGATTAAGAACATGTTCCAACTCCCTACATGGCTCTAAAATAGGCTCATTAGTCCACCACATCTTCTTTGTTCTCAAGTCATTTGAACATTTCCTTAATTTTCATGCTTCATCTTCGATTCATAGGATTACTTTTTATTAGTTGTAATAACCATATATTCAGTGAGATTTGTTGCTCTTCTCAATAATTGGTTCACATTGTCTGAACTAATTATATGTCGGTTGATTAAATGCAGGGACATGTTTGTATTCATATATTACTCTGTGCGGTGAAATGTCTGAATTCTTTTCTATATGTAATTAATATTTTGGTTCACATACCCCATTTCTTTTTCACTCATTTACTTGATGATGCACGACTTCTTTTTGCCATGCTCCATGGCCCATTATTGTTAGTAAGTACCCTTTTGTTGGTACTACTCCAACCCCACTGTTTGATTCATGCACCAATGATTAAGAAACTAAGTTGGGAGTTAATACCTTTTCATTGGTACTATTCCAAATCCTAGGTTTAATTCATGCTATTAATAAGGAAACTAAGTTGAGAGCTAAAGCTATATTCCTAATTATGTTACGAGTACTTTTTTATCCTTGACTACTCATGAGACTCGATAATTTTATGGCCTATTTTTTTGTTTGTAAGGCTATGTGATAGGATTATAATAGTTCATGTATTGTTATCTCAGGAATTATTCGAGGATAAAAAGTTTTTAATACTTAAGTAGCATACATAACAAAAATAGTCTAGTCTCATTCATTAGTATTATAAATAGCTTTAATTTAGTGTTTGTGTAAGGATCCGAATTTCCAGGATTTCTTTAATAATATTAAATGAGAATTTAATTAACAGAATTATAAAGTTTGTTTAAATTATTGGTGAATTATATGTGATTTAAAGTGTGCAAAGGGATTTAATTGATAAATTAAATCTGTACAGAGATAGCGATGAATTGTGTGAATTTAAAATAATTGAAAAAGTAAATAAATTGTTTGGAAACAATTTATAAAGAATAAGAGAAATTATATGTAAAGATACAATATATTGTACAATAAAATTATTATGGAAGTACAAAAATTATTATGTAAATGGTGTTATGTGGAAATGTGAGGAATATGAAATAGATATGTATATATATATAAATGTTCATGTTTATTTGATAAATATAAATGTTATTAATTATGAAAATTAAGGGATTAATAATTAAATTAATCCGAAAATTTTATGAAAAGTTAATGAGGAAGTTAGTAAAAATTGTAATTATTGATTTTAAATTAATTATGAAATATGGGGGAAGTTTAGAAATTGATTGAGAAGAAATGTAATTATATAAATTATATAATAATAATTATATAATTTATAGAAGGAAATTAAAATGTTGTATGAAGGAAATTTAATTATATAAATTATATAAGAATAATTATATAATTTATATAAGAAAATTAAATTAATTAAGGATGGAAGAAAATTTTATAAATTGTATTTGTGGAAAATGGAAATAATTAGAAAGGAATAATGAAATTATATAAATTATATAATATTAAATTATATAATTTATATAAGGAAAGTTAATGTGAATATTAAAGAAATTGAATAATAAATAAGAAAAAAGAATGTTTTAAGTTATTAAAAATTATAATTATGTATAATGGAATTATTATGACTTTTATAAAGAATAATATTTCGGAAACGTGAACATGTTAATGTAACATGTTGTCCAAGTAACGAAGTGAAAAATTACGAAAAATAATTTTTATATGTTATATGAATTATTTTATGATTTTTGGAAGTATAAATTATCTCATATAATTACATGCATGGAGTTATGCGTGTACAAAATTTGTCAAGTAAAGTACCTAAAAATGGTATAAATATTAATAATAAATCATGTTATGATTTTTAGTAAATTACAATAAATATTTTATATACATTATATAAAATATTTATTACACGAAATGATTACGTAAGGTATTAAATTAATTATTTATGTATGAATTGTGGCGTTGGAACTTTCGGGAAGGCAACAAAGTCAGTTTTTTTTTTTTTTATTATTTCAAAATGGTTGAAGACTTGTGGCATTATAAAAGTATAAGGCAAGAAAGTAAAGGAAAGAAAAAAAAGAAAAGAAATAAAAGGCAACAAAACTCTCTCACAATATATTTCTCTTCCACCGCCACTTTCTACCACCCGACGCCACCATGTCGCCACTCGTGAACCACCATAGCCGGCTAAGAAGAGAGGAAGTTGGTGTCATCAAGGAAGGAATTGAAGCTATGGAAAGGTATAAAATTTAATTGTTTAATTTATTTTGGCATTTTTGATGATAAAATAATTTTATGGAAAATTAGTAATTAATTAAGAAAATTATTCTAAATAATTGTTGGATGTATATATGTAAATTATGTGATATTTAGAATAATTTTATGGTGAAAAAAGTGGATTAAAAATGGAAATTTGTTGAAAGTTGGTACACTGTTCGCAGTAAGAACTGGAGAAGGAAAAAAGAGGGTAGTCTGCGCATTGCGCGGAGGGATTTTTCGAAAAACCGGACCAAAATGACGCCGTTTTGGGGTATATGACAGGGTCGCACATTGCGCGGCTGAAGTTTCCGGAAGAAGGGGGCCAAACGACGTCGTTCTGGGATGACGGAAGAATGACGTGCCATGCGCGGCCAACGCGCTATGAAATTACGAAAGCATCCCTGGCCTTTTTAATTATTGTTGAGCGTGTCCCTGGCCCCCGTAAAATTTCAATACTGTCCCTGAGCTTTCAGTAAAATGACCAGCATGTCCCCAGGGCCTCTGAAATTACGAAAATGCCCCGGATCTTTCCTATTAATGCCGGATGGCTCCCTAGGGGCGCGGAAATGACTAAAATGCCCCCATAACTTGTTTTAAGTTAAATAAATGATTAAAAATTGTTTAGAAATTATAGAAAATTATAGAAAAATACTAAAAATATAGAAATGATGTTTGGACATTAAATTTAATATTTTTGTAAAAATATTAAATATCGAGGATTAATATTTAAATGTTTAAATATTAATCTAATAAGGTTATAATTTAGAAAATGTTTAAATAAAATTTTCGGGCAACCAAATATGTTAAATTTTATCCGATGAGCCGGGTTGTCCGTAGTGAAGACATTAAATATTAGGTTATGTTATATTTTAAAGGATGAGGTTAATATAATTAACCATATAAATTAATAATTAGCCTAGAAATAGTATTAATTAATTAAATTGATATCGTAAGAGGATAAATAATTATTATTTGATTATTTTATGATCATAAGTTGATCAAGAGAGGATTTGAACTAACAATTTAAATAACTAGACGCCAGACAAGTTCTTCAATCCCTTTTATGTTAAATGTTGGACTGTATGATATGTAATTCTTGTTTTAAATGCATAAAAATTATGTGCTATGTGATACGTGATTATATCACCACAATGTGTACTTTGTGCAACGATATGAATATATATTAGATATATTGTTATGGTAGAAGTACAAGCACATGATGTATGACACACACTGAGCATGTTAAGGTATGTGCTATGTGAAGCATAAACTGTTGAACTTGTTGAGCCGTTGTGCTCATTACTTGCTTAATAAACATTTTTGTAGAAAATAAATGAATTTCAAGAACATCAGACTATATAGAGATGGATTTTTCTAAAAGGTTGAGAACGTTATTATTATATGTGTATATTAAGATTCAATATGGATACATTTGCAAAGATGGTATTCACGTGATATATGCATGTACAAAAGTTGGTATTTATGTGATATATGTATGTATAAATAGGATCCAGACTGATCAAATAAAGTTAAATGGTATATGATAATGATTTAAGATTGTTGAATAGTAAAGAGTAAGATAGGTTTAAAAATGTGAACTATGAAGCACAGATGTTTGTAATGATATTAAAATTTGAACGCTGAGCTTTATGATACAAGAAAAGAAAAGAAAAAGTGAAGGTTGCGATTCAGGGACTAGGATCCAGATGTAAGGATTTTGAATATCCAAATATTTTAATACAATGATTGAATCGAGAAAAAGAAAAGAAAAATTTATATCGAAAAATTCGGTAATTGATAATTTAAAGTCAATTTAATGGATTTAAGAAGGTGATCAAAGATTTATTAACGGACCGAAATTTGAACGTAAGGAAGATAATGTATAATAAATACGAAAATTAAGGTAATAAAGTGGGTCGAATTTTGGGGTCGTTACAGTTGGTATCAGAGCTAGAGGTTAAAAACCTTAGGTAAATGATAGCTTAGGCTATAACCTAAGTAAGGAAGAGTAAAGATAGTTGCGTGTTCTGAAAACCCAAGCGTATAGTAAGCTCGTGACTCATGATTATATGGTGGATCCCCTTTAGCGGTGAACATCTGTGACACCCAGGATTTTTAGAATAATTTCAAATAAGGATTGTGATGAATTAAGTAAAGGTTAGTGTTTAAAACCTAGTGTTAAATGATAGAAGTATTAATGAATGATTAGGGAATGAAAAGAAGATTCACGAATATGAATTGAGAAGATAAGGATGAATGTGTAGAGTATAAATGATGTACAATAAAGAGAATGAAATAAGTGAATGGAGTAAGGGTAAGCATGATTAAAGAAAGAAAATTTTCAGAGAATGAGAAATTATCTTGATAAGTGTATCAAGAAATAAGTTAAAGTTTTATGAACAATTTTTTTTAGAGAATTGTGAAATGTAATATTACAAAGAAATTGTGAATTGGGTTAAGAATTGAATATTTGGACAGTTATGATTATTATGAGGTAATCCATGTAAGTTATGGATATTAAAAAGGTAAGATATGATTATTAGGAAAATAGTTGTGATTTAGCAATATAAAGGTATAGCAAGGTGTTGTGAATAATATACGTATGATTATTACGACAATTATGATTCCGAGGACGGAATCCTGTTAAGGGGGGAAGAATGTGAGGATCCGAATTTCTAATATTTCTATAATAATATTAAATGAGAATTTAATTGATAAAATTATTAAAATTGTTTAAATTATTTATGATATAAGTAATTTAAAGTGTGTAAAGGAATTTAATTAGTAAATTAAATATGTACCAAGATGGTGATGAATTGTGTGGATTTAAATTAACTGAAAAAGTAAATAAATTGTTTAAAAACAATTTATGAGGAATAAAAGAATTTCAGGTAAAGGTACAATAAATTGTACAATTAAAATATTGTGAAAATACAGAAATTATGATTTTAAATGAGGTTATGTGAGAATGTGAAAGACATGAATTAAATATGTATATATTTATATATATACATTTTTTTATATATAAATATATATGTTTAAGTGATAAATATAAATGTTATTAATTATTGAAATTAAGGGATTAATAATTAAATTAATCCAATTTTAAATAAAAAGCGAATGAGGAAATTAATAAAATTGTAATTATTGATTTTAGATTTAATTAAGAATTATGGTGGAAATTTTGAAATTGATTGAGAAGAAATGTAATTATATAAATTATATAATAATAAATTATATAATTATATAAGAAAATTAAAGTGATGTATAAAGGAAATTATGATTATATAAATTATATAAGGATAATTATATAATTTATATAAGAGAATTAAATAATGAGAGAGTTAATAAATGTGAAATTATTGATTAATTGATAATTATGGAGGAATTTAAGAAATTATTCAAGATAGGAGAATGTAAATATATAATCTATATAATATTGAATTATATAATTTATATATAAAGAAATTAATGTGAAATGTAAAGAAATGAAATTAAATGAGGAAAAAGGAAGGTTTTAATTTATTAAAAATTATATTTAGGTATAATGGAATTTTTGTGACTTTTATGAAGAATAATATTTCAGAAACGTGAACAGGTTAGTGTAACATGATGTCCAATTAATGAAGTGAAAAATTATGAAAAATAATTTTTATATGTCTTATGAATTAATTTATGATTTTTGGAGGTATAAATTACCTAATATAATTACAGGCATGGCGTTATGTGTGTACGAAGTTTGTCAAGTAAAGTACCCGAAAAAGGTGTTAATATTATTTATAAATCATGTTATGATTTTTGATGAATTAAAATAAATATTTTATATATAATATATAAAATATTTATTACACGATATAATTGCGTAATGTATTAAATAAAAAAATTGTATGCTTCATTGCTGGAAAATTCGAGAAGGAAAAAGGGCAGTGGAATTGTTTGGTTTTTCCAAAGCAGTTAAGTTAGTGGCTTATAAAAGAAAAAGAAAACAAGGAAAAAGGAAACAAAAAGAAAGAAAAATAAAAAAAACAACAACTATTGCTCTCTTTCTTCCTCCTACCCGACACCACCATCACCGCCACCTTCCACCACCATGCCAACCGTGAACCACCATGGCTACTAAGAGAGAAGAAAGAGCCATCAAAATAAGCTTTGGAGAAGGTATAATTATTTTATGTAATTTATTTTAATATTATGGTGATAATTAAATTGTGTAGAAAATTAGTAATTAATTAAGAAAATTATTCTAAATAATTTTAGGATATGTATATATGAATTATATAATTTTTGGAAAATGTATATTGTGGAATTTTGGTACAAAAATGGAATAATTTTTACAAAAGTTGGTTACTTTTTGCGGCTAGAAAGAAGAAGGAGAAAAAGGGCTGCCGCGCAACGCGCGGCAGCCATTTTTTTAGCAGAGAAGGGATAAAAACGATGTCGTTTGGTGGCGTAAAGTTTGGTCGTCCACGCAATGCGCGACTGTCCCAAATAGTGGCTCCAAATGACGTCGTTTGGTAGAAGCCGGAGAAGGGACGACGGCGCCTTACGCGACTGTGGTTTTGTGCGAAAAAACGAGTATGCCCTTGGCCTTTCTCGGAAATACTGAACGTGTTCCCCTTGGTCTCAGAAATTACAGAAAGGCCCCTGGAGTTTTTGGGATATTCCAATTTTGTCCTTGAAGGTGCCAAAATTACGGAAATGGCCCTAGACTTTTCGGAAAATTCCGGTTATGTCCTTAAGGGGGCAAAAATGACCCCAAGATTTGTTTTTAATTGAAATAAATGTTTAAAAATTGTTTAAGAATTCTAGAAAAATTATAGAAAAATATTAAAAATATAGAAATGATGTTTGAGCATTAAAATTAATATTTTTGTAAAAATATTAAATATTGGGGATTAATATTTAAAGGTTTAAATATTAATCTAATAAGGTTATAATTTAGAAAATGGTTAAATAAAATTTTCGGCCAACCAAATATGTTAAATTTTATCCAATAAGTCGGGTTGTCCGTAGTGAAGGTATTAAATATTAAGTTATGCTAATATTTTAAGGAACGAGGTTATTATAGTTAGCCATATAAATTAATAATTGGCCCAGAGATGATATTAATTAAGTAAATTAATATCAGAAAGAAATAAATAATTATTATTTGATTATTTTATGATCATAGGTTGATCAAGTTAAGGGTTTGAGTTATCAATTTATTAATTGGACGTCAGACAAGTTCTTCAATCCTTTTATGTTAAATGTTGGACTGTTATGATATGTAATTCTTGTTTTAACTGCATACAAATTATGTTTTATGTGATACGTGATTAATATGACCACAATGTGTACTTTGTGCAACAATATGAATATATATGAGATATACTGCTATAGTAGAAGCACAAGCACATGATGCATGACACACACCAAGCATGAAAAGGTATGTGCTACGTGAAATATAACTGTTGAACTTGTTGAGTCGTTGTGCTCATTACTTGCATAATATAAACTTTTGCAGGTTAAGAAATAAATTTCAAGAATTACGGATTATGTAGAGACGGTTTACCATGGAAGGTTGTGACTGCTATTATATTTTAGTATTATAAATCAATGTGGATAAATTACCAAGTTACTTTGATATGCTATATGTACAGATAAGTGGATCTAAATATAATGAGTATAGTTTAAACTGTGAACTGTAATTGTTCTACATGAATATTATGATAGACTATTATGTGTCTGATGAATCATGAAACAAAGAATAATAGTATGGATATGAATGATATTAAAATGTGAATGTCGAGCTTTATGATACAAGGAAATAAAAGAAAAAGTGAAGGTTGCGATCCAGGGACTAGGATCCAGATGGAAAGATTTTAAATATCCAAATGTTTAATACAACGATTGAATCGAGAAAAAGAAAAATTTATACCAAAAATTTGGTAATTGATGATTTATAAATCAATCAAGGGATTAAAGAAGGTAATTAAAGATTTATTAACGGACCGAAAATTGGACGTAAGAAAGATAATGTATCATAAATACAAAATTTAAGGTAAGAATATGGGTCGAATTTTGGGGTCGTTACAGTTGGTATCAGAGCCAGAGGTTATAAACCTTAGATAAATGATACCTTAGGCTATAACCTAAGTAAGAAAGAGTACAGTTAGTTACGTGTTTTGAAAACCCAAGCGTATAGTAAGCTCGTGACTCGTGATTGTATGGTGGAGCCCCTTTAGCGAATGGGCGACTATGGCCTGACTAGGACAAGCTCTTCAAACCATATGATTATGGTAAGTTCCGGAGCCCAAATACGTGATAAGTTTGATGAACAGGGGGGTGATTAGAATGGAAAGATATAAGTTAAGAAAGATATTGTCAGAGATTGGCTAATGTGAAAGAAATATGAAAGATATGAGATTATAAGGAAGAGATAAAGATGTTAAGAAAGATTTGAATGAAGGTAAGGAATTGAAAAAGTTTATAAGTTCAATTAAGCATATATCTGAAGGAATAATTAAAATGATTCAAATATGAATCCCAAAGATAATCAGGGGACACCTGATTTAAGCAATAAACATGACAAGGTAATCCAAAACGTATAGAAAGAAATCATAATAACATGATCAAGAATGGTAAGAGGATCGTACTACGATACGATCACGAGATAAGGGAAGCGAGTAAGGAATAGATTATAAAGCAAGATCATGATGGGATTAAGTGAGAATGTGAAATAACAGAGAGACCTGTGAATGGTCAACAAGGTATAGCTTGATGCTATAAAGAGATATGGTACTATAAAATAGTTCAAGAAGAATTCAGAGAATGATGAGACATGAATGACAGAAAGGTTATGATAAGGGGGTAGAAAGCTTGGGTACGAAATTTCAATTGAAGACTCACGTGGTGATTGAGTTGCACGATCCTTTTTATGGGCAGGGGATTTGTGTTTCCTTAGTTACCATGTGATAATCATTGAAATGTTAGAGTCGCGTTAGCAGTTTTTGATAGGTAAGTTTAGGCATGAGTTCTTAAAACTCATGCATATGGTAAGTTCATGACTCATAATTGTATGGTATGTTTGAGCCCCTCAGCATATGGATAGTCTTTGATTTGTTCTTAGACTACATATTGCTAGGACAAGCTTTCAAACTCATATTCTTATGGTAAGTTACTGGACTCATAATGTGTGGTAAGTTTGATGAACTATACGGGGGTATAGAAAAGTTGGAGTAGATAGAAAATTTTAATATGATAAATAATAATAGTCCTAGCAATAAAATAAATAATTAAGTAAAGAAGCAGAAGGTGAATGTTTAGGGAATTTAGGATATTCCCACTCTTCTAGCTTTGTTAGACTTCAAAATTTTTGACCTCAAGCTAATTTGACACGAATATATTTTGAAAAATATAAATGAAATTTTTTCTAAGCGATCTAAAAAGTGTCTACGCTACTTGTTTCGGCTAGACAAAAATATTTTTAACATCAAAATATATTTCAAAAGAATCATCCATGTACCTTTTTGCCCGGTGTAAATGTGATGAATGAGGGAATGCTCAACGTGTTGTTGAGACGGTGCGGTACTATTTCGTCATAAGATGATTCAACACCATAAAGTATGGTGTAGGAATTATTAGCGACGGAATTCTCAACGTACTGTCAAGATGATGCGGTAACATGAAGTCATAAATGATTTTGGATTTATGAAAATATGTCAAAGCTATAAGTCAATGCCATTTGACTCGGCTAGACGTTTTGAAGAGTTTTGACATGATGAATGTTTAAAAAAAAATCTGCGAGTTATAAATTGTTAAAAGTAAGTCTAAGCTAATTGATCTAGCTAGACAAGCGTTGAAGAAATATAAGTCTGAGCTATTGATTCAGCTAGACAAATTTTGTAAAATATTGAAGTCATATTCTTTGAAAGTTATAACCAATCAAATTACTTCCGAGTGAATCCTAAGGCTGAGATGAACAAAAAGACTAAGAATATTGCAGGTTGAACAAATGGTCACCTGGCATAAGAGACACATGCATTACAAATTGTTCTACTAGAGTGCCAAATTACGGATAAAATATACATCACTTTAATGACAGACTGATCAACTGTCAGGGTTTGCAGTATGAAGTACTCGGGGAGCGAAGTACTGTAAAACGAGATACATGTTCATTCAACATATCATGAAAAAAAAATCAAAATAAAATATTTGAATTCCTCTACACTTAAGAAGATTGGATGGTAGGATGGGTAGTATTTTCTTAATGTGAACAATAATGAAAGTAATAATTGTAAAGTAAAAAATTATGAAGTATGAAGGATTAGAAAATTGCAATGGGCAATGATCACGAGAAAGGAACGAAAGAAAGATATGTGGAAAGAAATATATGTCGAATAAGTGCAAAGGAAATGTGTAACTTGCAAATGAATCAGATATGAATACATAGAAATTTCGAGGACGAAATTTTATGAAGGAGGGGTGAATGTGACACCCATGATTTTTAGAATAATTTTAAATAAGGATTGTGATGAATTAAGTAAATGTTAGTGTTTAAAATCTAGTGTTAAATGATAGAAGTATTAAGGAATGATTATGGAATGAAAAGAAGATTCACGAATATGAATTAAGAAGATAAGGATGAATGTGCAGAGTATAAATGATGTACAATAAAAAGAATGAAATAAGTGAATGGAGTAAGGGTAAGTATGATTAAAGAAAGAAATTTTCCAGAGAATGGGAAATTATCTTGATAAGTGTATCAAGAAATAAGTTAAAGTTTTATGAACAATTTTTTTTTTAGAGAATTGTGAAATATAATATTACAAAGAAATTGTGAATTGGGTTAAGAGTTGAATATTTGGACAGTTATGATTATTATGAGATAATCCATGTAAGTTATGGATATTAAAGATGTAAGATATGATTATTAGGGAAATAGTTGTGATTTATCAATATAAAGGTATAGCAAGGTGCTGTGAATAATATACGTATGATTATTACGGTAATTATGATTCTGAGGACGGAATCCTGTTAAGGGGGGAAGAATGTGAGGATCCGAATTTCCAAGATTTCTTTACTAATATTAAATGAGAATTTAATTGATAAAATTATCAAAATTGTCTAAATTATTTATGATATACGTAATTTAAAGTGTGTAAAGGAATTTAATTAGTAAATTAAATATGTACCAAGATGGTGATGAATTGTGTGGATTTAAAATAAATGAAACAGTAAATAAATTGTTTAAAAACAATTTATGAGGAATAAAAGAATTTCAGGTAAAGGTACAATAAATTGTACAATTAAAATATTGTGAAAATACAGAAATTATGATTTTAAATGAGGTTATGTGAGAATGAGAAAGACATGAATTAAATATGTATATATTTATATATATACATTTTTTTATATATAAATATATATGTTTAAGTGATAAATATAAATGTTATTAATTATTGAAATTAAGGGATTAATAATTAAATTAATCCAATTTTAAATAAAAAGCGAATGAGGAAATTAATAAAATTGTAATTATTGATTTTAGATTTAATTAAGAATTATGGTGGAAATTTTGAAATTGATTGAGAAGAAATGTAATTATATAAATTATATAATTATATAAGAAAATTAAAGTGATGTATAAAGGAAATTATGATTATATAAATTATATAACGATAATTATATAAATTTATATAAGGATAATTTATATAATTAAATAATAAGAGAGTTAATAAATGTGAAATCATTGATTAATTGATAATTATGGAGGAATTTAAGAAATTATTCAAGAAAGGAGAATGTAAATATATAATCTATATAATATTGAATTATATAATTTATATATAAAGAAATTAATGTGAAATGTAAAGAAATGAAATTAAATGAGAAAAAAGGAAGGTTTTAATTTATTAAAAATTATATTTAGGTATAATGGAATTATTGTGACTTTTATAAAGAATAATATTTCAGAAACGTGAACAGGTTAGTGTAACATGATGTCCAAGTAATGAAGTGAAAAATTATGAAAAATAATTTTTATATGTCTTATGAATTAATTTATGATTTTTGGAGGTATAAATTACCTAATATAATTACAGGCATGGCGTTATGCGTGTACGAAGTTTGTTAAGTAAAGTACCCGAAAAAGGTGTTAATATTATTTATAAATCATGTTATGATTTTTGATGAATTAAAATAAATATTATATATATATATATATATATATATATATATATATATATATATTATATAAAATATTTATTACACGAAATAATTGCGTAATGTATTAAATAAAAAAATTGTATGCTTGATTGCTGGAAAATTCGAGAAGGAAAAAGCGCGGTGGAATTATTTGGTTTTTCCAAATTAGTTAAGTAAGTGGCTTATAAAAGAAAAAGAAAACAAGGAAAAAGGAAACAAAAAGAAAGAAAAATCAACAAAACAACAACTATTGCTCTCTTTCTTCCTCCTACCTAACACCACCATCACCGCCACCTTCCACCACCATGCCAACCGTGAACCACCATGGCTACTAAGAGAGAGGAAGGAGTCATCAAAATAAGCTTTGAAGAAGGTATAATTATTTTATGTAATTTATTTTAATATTATGGTGATAATTAAATTGTGTAGAAAATTAGTAATTAATTAAGAAAATTATTCTAAATAATTTTAGGATGTGTATATATGAATTATATAATTTTTGGAATATGTATATTGTGGAATTTTAGTACAAAAATGGAATAATTTTTGCAAAAGCTGGTTACTGTTTGCGGCTAGAAAGAATTGCGCGACAGCCATTTTTTTGGCAGAGAAGGGATAAAAACGACGTCGTTTGGTGGCATAAAGTTTGGTCGTCCGCGCAATGCGCGACTGTCCCAAACAGTGGCTCTAAACGACATCGTTTGGTAGAAGCCGGAGAAGGGACGACAACGCCTTGCGCGACTGTGGTTTTGTGTGAAAAGACAAGTATGCCCCTGGCCTTTCTCGGTAATACCGAACGTGTCCCCCTGTTCTCGGAAATTACATGAAGGCCCCTGGAGTTTTCGGGAAATTCCAATTTTGTCCTTGAAGGTGCCAAAATTACGGAAATGGCCCTAGACTTTCCGAAAAATTTCGGTTATGTCCCTAAGGGCGCGAAAATGACAAAAATTCCCCCAAGAATTGTTTTTAATTGAAATAAATGTAGAAATGATGTTTGGGCATTAAAATTAATATTTTTGTAAAAATATTAAATATTGGGGATTAATATTTAAAGGTTTAAATATTAATCTAATAGGGTTATAATTTAGAAAATGGTTAAATAAAATTTTCGAACAACCAAATATGTTAAATTTTATCCAATAAGCCGGGTTGTCCGTAGTGAAGGTATTAAATATTAAGTTATGCTAATATTTTAAGGAACGATGTTATTATAGTTAGCCATATAAATTAATAATTAGCCCAGAGATGATATTAATTAAGTAAATTAATATCATAAAGAGATAAATAATTATTATTTGATTATTTTATGATCATAGGTTGATCGAGTTAAGGGTTTGAGTTATCAATTTATTAATTGGACGTCAGGCAAGTTCTTCAGTCCTTTTATGTTAAATGTTGGATTGTTATGATATGTAATTCTTGTTTTAACTGCATACAAATTATGTGCTATGTGATACGTGATTAATATGACCACAATGTGTACTTTGTGCAACAATATGAATATATATGAGATATATTGCTATAGTAGAAGAACAAGCACATGATGTATGACACACACCAAGCATGATAAGGTATGTGCTACGTGAAGTATAACTGTTGAACTTGCTGAGTTGTTGTGCTCATTACTTGCATAATATAAACTTTTGCAGGTTAAGAAATAAATTTCAAGAATTACGGATTATGTAGAGACGGTTTACCATGGAAGGTTGTGACTGCTATTATATTTTAGTATTATAAATCAATGTGGATAAATTGCCAAGTTACTTTGATATGCTATATGTACAGATAAATGGATCTGAATACAATGAGTATAGTTTAAACTGTGAACTGTAATTGTTCTACATGAATATTGTGATAGACTATTATGTGTCTGATGAATCATGAAACAAAGAATAGTAGTATGGATATGAATGATATTAAAATGTGAATGCCGGGCTTTATGATACAAGGAAAGAAAAGAAAAAGTGAAGGTTGCGATCCAGGGACTAGGATCCAGATGTAAAGATTTTAAATATCCAAATGTTTAATAAAACGATTGAATCGAGAAAAAGAAAAATTTATACCAAAAATTTGGTAATTAATGATTTATAAATCAATCTAGGGATTAAAGAAGGTAATTAAAGATTTATTAACGGACCGAAATTTGGACGTAAGAAAGATAATGTATCATAAATACAAAATTTAAGGTAAGAATATGGGTCGAATTTCGGGGTCGTTACAACATCTGCAAGAAGGTTTATCAATCACAAAGACTGAAAATATTCCACAATTGTTTTGTACGCTAGGTGATCAGCCTATTGTACTCTAGCGTTGTGCACAACGACTTCACTTAGGGTTGAACTCTTTAGATTTACCAACCCATATTTTGTTATATCAACATGCCACTACTCTTGGGTGCCGCCTTACGAGTTCTTTATTCATGGCTCTGACATATCCCTCATTATAGGGTTATTCACCTCAGACTTACTACAAAATTCCGCTTCAGTATAAGTTGGATTGGAAATAAAACTTAAGTCATTTCTGACTAAAAATGTCCAGTCAAAATAAATGACATAGACTCACATCATTGAACTGTTCATATATTACGAACTGAAAATCATTTTAGATTAGTTAAAATAACTAAAATTCATTTATAGGATATCGTATCATCTTGACAGTACGTTGAGGATTCCGTCATTACTTCATGACTTCATGATACCACACATCTTGACAGTACGTTGAGGATTCCATCATTTTCATCTCCACACCATGGCTTTAATGGCGTTTGATGATTTTATAAATACATTTTAATATTTTTAAATAAATTTGTCTAGCCGAAACAGTTAGCATAGACTCGTCTTTAAACATTTCAAAATACTGAAAATCATTTTATGACTTTTTCATACTACATCATACCATAATGGGCTTAAAAATACATCCAACACTAGGTTACTCTGTATTGATGACTCCATCGTTTATCATCTTTGCACTAAATGCATTAATGATTACTAAAACACATTTTGATATTTTAAAAAGCACAAAAGTGTGAATTTAGCATGATTTTAAGAATTTCAAAGTCTAGCATAGCTAGAAGATTTGAAATATCCTAAAACCTCAAATACCTCAAATTTTTCCTCCATATTCTTTTCCAGCTTAATAACTATATCTAGTATAACTTTAATCTTGTTACTTAACTTTACCCATACTCACTGTTCGTCAAACTTACCATACTTTAGGAGTTCAAGAACTTGCCACAATCATATGGATTGAGGAACTTATCATAGTAAGACCAAAATCGTCAATTCGCTGAGGGGTTCCACCATACAATTATGAGTTACAAACTTACCATAAGTATGAGTTTTAAGAACACGCATCTACCTTAACATCCTCTACCTATCCGTTATACACATGGGAAAAGAATCACCTTCTCAACATATAAATAACGAATAACACGACACTAGGTTTAAATCGATTATCACTATAAGAAGCTAAGTGGTTGTCAAACCAAATACAATCTCTTACCGAGACAAGAAATTGGTCAACTAGGCCACTAATCAATATAGAAAGTTACGTGGTTGTTAAACCAAGAACAAATACATCAATTTTTCAACTTTTCAACACTGTAAGGAAATATTTGCCATCAGTGCATATCTTTCTTTTTCGATATACTACTGATTATGCAAGTTTCGCAGCAGCATCTCCTAAATCGGTTAGCTGACATATCATAGCCACGACCCATACAAGGGTTCATTCAACTTAACCACTATATTAATATAGGAAGCTAAGTGGTTCTAAAACCAAGTACAAATTCCCTGCCCATACCCAATCGTACAACTCAGCCACTAATATGAGTCCCTAATTAAAACCCACAAACTTTTAATTTTCTTAATGGAATACGAATTTTCTCCATTCATATTTTAGCACATCTGACTCATTACGAGTTCATCTCTCTAGATCATTTCATGACCTTGTTAGCATTTTCTTTCTGCTTCTCAAAATCTTATTATAAGATATCTTCTATCACTTCTTCAAATTAGGTACAACATAACCCTTTTTATTTCTCTTATGTCTTCTCAAATTTATATTTGGATAATCTTCTATACATGAATTTCCAAATTCATCTTTTATTACTTAAACTCTCCCTGAGTTTATTCCTTTACCATTTTACTTATCTTCTATTACATTTATAGCCTGAGGTACTCTTACCTAAGGTTTATAACCTATCAGTTCTAATACCAACTTGTGACGACCCCGAATTCGGGTCCCTCGAATCTGGTTCAACACTAGTACTGCATTTTTCTTATTATTCATGAATTATAACAATATTATAATTGATAAATAATCATTTATTTACAATTTACAACATCTATTTCTATTCTAGAATCGCAATCTTTATACATTCCTAGTATGTCTCATTATCATATATGATACGACATTCTGTTACAATCAATTTGAGTATTTAACACTCATATTACATACCAACCAATTCTTATACTACACAATTATTTTACCAGTCTAATTCGGATTGATATCTACAATGGTCGTGCTAGACCTTCAGTGAATGTAATATGCATTTCTGTTTGTTGATCTTTAACAAAAATTTGGAATAACTTGCACTATATGAAAATGTTGGTTTTAAGCAAGAGTGAGCATAACGGCTCAGCAAGTTTAATAGTTACACGTAGCACATTACGTGTTTCACATATTATACATGCTCTACATTTTCTTCTTACATCATGCATTTCATTTTATGAATGATTCATACTTCTTGTGCATCTCATATAATAAACAACTAGCATCTAGCAAACATGCTTCATATCTGAACATATTTCACATGTAACCATATCTCATGTGTTTCACATAACACAAATATCATCAATATATCTCCATATCAATAATATAATATCAAATTGTAGCATATTAATACACATAAGAGCAAGTTCTGAAAAAACTTATCTGGTTCGCTTATACCAGTTACGTTTATTTGCGTCATTCGTTCAACCTACAATTTATATATAAAATTGACATAATCATTAGTTATAGTAACTATACATTAGTCTTAACTTAAGACCTTAACTTCAATCTATTAACTTTTAAAATGTTCGACAAACGAACTTTTGACTTTTGAACAAAAACCCTAGTCCAAACCTAGTTGGACATGTCGGGTACACTTAACCAACTTACGCATTCACTACACGTTCTTCATATGACTTATTTTAATGAGTTGTCTAAAATTTAGTCACAAAGGACTATCTACATTGGTTTAATTCAATTAAATTTCATTCTTTTACATAACTTAATGATTTGGACATTTAATAATGTATTAAATACCTCAAGATATTATCTACCTTTGATAATATACAACTACATTCAAATATTATTAACCATTTAATAATATTTTAATCAATTATTAATATTATTAACCATTTAATAATATTTTAATCTCATACTAATATTATTAACTATTTAATAATATTTTAATCATTTATTAATATTATTAACCATTTAATAATATTTTAATTACTTACTAATATTATTAATCATTTAATAATATCTTAACCATTTGTTAATATTATTAACTATTTAATAATACTTTAATCACTTATTAATATTATTAATTATTTATTAATATTATTAACCATTTAATAATATTTTAATCACTTATTAACATTATTAACCATTTAATAATATTTTAATCTCATACTAATACTATTAACCATTTAATAATATTTTAATCATTTATTAATATTATTCAACATTTAATGACATTTTAATCATATACTAATATTATTCATCATTTAATAATATTTTAATATTCTTCAAACAATACCAATAGTTAACTTTTAATTGTGTTAATTTTAGTCTTTATTTTAAATATTTAGATACCATTAAGTCACTAATAGACTCTTTTACTATAGTTTACCTTTATTTTAATAGTGTAATTACTTTTTGTTAAGTTTTACAATACCCGACAAGCGAAACTTTCAATTCCAAACAAGTCTGGACTAAAAAAATTAATTTTTGACAAGCATGGGCGTACAAACGCCGCCCCAAGGCATTTCTGGGGTGTATCTATGCCCACGCACAGAAAACCGGGCGTACACTTCGGCGTCTAGACGCCGGAGTTTGGCTGTCGGAACCTCTCTCAGTAGTTTGGCCATAACTTTGTCATATGGAAATATTTTGAGGTAATTCTTGAGTCCATTCTTATCAGAATTTATCTCTCTACAATTTCTCTTTAGATCACAAATCCAAATTCCGAATATAACTAGACTCAAAATTACTCACAAGGACAAAATGAAAACTAAAATCACAAATCCTTGGTTTTAATTGTTCAAACTTAAATAAAATAAACTCTACACATCCAAATGACACCAACTTAGTGTTGTTGTCTTCCTAACTTCTTGTTTTATAACATTTCATAGCTCAATCACATTTTTGAAAACTTTTTGATAAGAAATTTAAGATCGAACCACTTAAGGATGATCTTGGCTTTTGACTTCTCATTAACTATCCTCTAGCATTTTTTTATGGTGGATCATCAATCTCACAAAGTATCTCTTATTTTTCTCTAGAGTTTCTCTCTCTACAACACTTGAACTAACTAGTAAATGACTAACCTTTGCTAGCTCTTTCCCTCTTCTCTATAGATAGCACTCTCTTAATCACCATCAACTCCTACTAATCAACTAACATAGTCAAATTAAGAGCTAATTATGCTTACTATTGGATTGATTGGCCACTTGAATGACTAGGTGATTGACTAGGATTGGTGAACCACTTTGATATTGTGTACAAGTGAAGCAGCCAAGCAAAATCAAGCCACCCCCTTGTGGGGACCACTAAATCTCAACAAAATGGGATTAAATCCCCCATTTTGCTTTATTTTTATAGCTTATATATATAAATGTTGACCAATTTTGTTTTGACCTCTATTTGGGCTCCACATTGCACTCTAGGATTTAAATATATTGGGCTCATCCATTTAATTTGGTTGAGCTCAATTTAATTATTCTATTAGACTAACATTTAATACCTTATGTTACATTTAATTAAAACAAACATTGAGCTTGATTAATTATAACTTGAATTAAGGTTTAATTAATTACATAGACTACTAGGATAATTTATTTAACTTAGTTTAATACATCAATTGGACTTATAATATAATCCAATTAGATTTGCCTTAAATTATTTTACCACCATAGGTTATTCAATTAACCAATCCATAGTTAATTCGCATCATCACATTCATTCACCTAGCAATTAACCAATGTTTTGTTAATGCTTTCACTTATCTACCAACTAGTGTTATTCAATTAACCCTACATTAGTTAATTCTCTACACTCAACAAAATTTATCCACACTTTGACCATCAATTGACTTTTAAATGATTTGGGCTACATAGCTTAATTTTTATTGGGCTCTCTTATTTAATTACCCACCTTATGCAAATATTCTCATATGGGGCTAACATCTATAATCCTTTTGGGCTAGTCCACTAGTAGTAATTAAATTACTTGGACTCTTCATGAGGCTAAATCCTTAAATTTATTTGGACATCTTTATAAATACTAACAAGACTTTTAATAATTAAAATATTAGGCATGCTTTAAATCCATTAATGGACTCTATACAACAATTTAATAATTAAATTAATTACTTAATTAATCACTTCACATCATTGTCATCCAAGACAATCGTCCTAAATTTTTCACAACTTTTACTCATACAAATATAATTAACATAATTAATTATATTTCATATTTCATGACTTCATATTTAAACTAATTAATTTATTAGTTTAATTGAATATTAACTTACTTACCCTCTTATATATATATATATATATATATATATATATATATATATATATATATATATATATATATATCCACCTTCACTTCTCAAATGAAGTTATTTCCTTAATAAATTCTCTACATGCATCATTAAAATATTTCCACATTTAATTTCTAACAAACAAATTATGTTAAAAAAAAAGTGTTTACCCATTTTCTACATATCTAAAAGAAACGAATATGTTTCATATTTGGACATAATTTTCAAATACTAAATATAAATATTGTTTGACAATTCTCCGAATATTGAATTTGGTTTTACAAAAACATGTTTATTGGGATTATCTTAATTTAGGACAACATTTTAATAGTCATTGCAAAAAGTTATATAACATATGTGGAAAAAATGGTTGCTAATGAATGTGGTCTACTCAATTTTACTAACATGAGTTTTCAATTGAAATTACTACTCGTTCAATAACTATCTTATGAATTTTCTTAATTCATTCATTTATCATTTACATTTCTTTATGAGTTTACTTCTTTACTTACTCAGGTTTTATGTTTTAATATTATAATTATACATAATACCAAACATACCATTTCATTTTGATGAAATAGTTACACACAAAATATTTAAGATTATTTTTATCTTATTACTTGTTTGAGAACTCTTTATGAGTTCATTCATCTGTAGATATTCTTGTAAAGAGCTTATCTTTATTCAGTATATTTCTTTCACATAATATTTTCTATATATTTAAGATTTATGCATATCTTTTAAATTTTTATAAACTCTTCACAAGTCCATTTCTTCTTAATCTATCAAATTATATCCTAAGGTACTAGTTACCATAAAGCTATAATCCACTGCTCTGATACCAACTGTAATGCCCCCAAAAATTCTCACACTCGTTACGACGGACCTTGTGCATTAAAATCCATACACTTACTAACTTAACTAATGATCCTATAATCATATTGGTTGAATTAGTCTATTTTAGATTATACATTAAAAATTTCTTTTCACTTTGTCTCTAAATCTTAACTTGATCTCGATCTCATTATTTATATAAGTATCAACTTTTAGTTCATCCGTATAAATGGATAACATCGTATACAACGGTTTAATTTTAACCTTAAGATTTAACTATTCTATAATTTTACATATCCAAGATTCACGATATTAAATCATTAGGACGGTTCTTGGGAATAGAGAATCTCCTGATGAATGTTTGTATCTTCATTCGTGACAAATGTTTAATCTTTATCCGTGAAAAATATTTGTATCTTCTTCCAATGAAAAATTCTTTTTCCATACAGAACATACCCAACTAGTTAAAACCTCTACTTAAAACACATTTGGTTATAGTGATATCTTTTCATATTAATATTCTTACTTATCTGGAATTTAGAATAGTAATAACAAGCTTGTACTTAGGTCCGAGGAACCTAACAATGAATTCGACCATTTCACACCAATTAGTCCTGTCTCAGATGCTTACAGTATTCACAAATATTATTTATCATCCTCATTCCGATAAGTAGTTCATTATCAATACTGTATTAACGTTATACTATCTATCTGAAGTTCAGAGTATCAGCATAGCATGATCAGTCGATATTACCAATGCTCTCACTCAAATTTATAGTTCTTTAACAATTCTATCAAAGTAAAGACATAACAACATTCTGAAGATAATAAATAATATTATTCATATAATATTCGGTTACATGTTTACTCTGTTTGTATTAATTTATACAAATACAAGTAATAAATATGAAACTTAATATACATTTCTTCTTTACATTCACGATCTTCTTATCATTCTTCTCAATCTGCAAATAAGTTTTATTCAGAAGAATGAACACGACAGCTTAACAAGTCTAACATATTATCACATACGGAGTTTATTCTTTTATATAAACTTTAACATGTTTTGATTGAACATACATCTCAGTTAATAAACATATTAATTTATGCCTAACAATAAACATATTTTATGCATACCCATATGCATCATCAAATATCAATTAACATTTAACACTTAATCATTTAATCACATAAGACCTTTATTTATGTACTTTCACATATCAACTATCACATAATAACATGAACAATGTTAGAACATGCAAATAACACATAAAGGTTTACAACTTGTCTCGAATCGAAACTAGGGTTTTCAAGCAAAACGTTAAAACCCTAAAAACGGGTTACGTGTATCTGAATGTCAGGGTATCGAATTTTACTTCTTTATAAATGTTTTTATAATTTAACTAGAATATTTTCATTGATTAAATATTTAGGACAAGTGGCTAACTTAAAATCTCGTTTTTAAGCATAAAAATTCGAGAGCCCCTTTAAATTTTCAACTTCGATCTCATTTTCTATAACAGCCATAACTTTGTCATATGAAAATATTTTGGGGTTTTTCTTGATTCTAAATTCATTATAATTTCATGATCTACAACTTTTATTTATGTTTCTAAGGCAAATTCTAATTTTAAGTTTTTCAAAAATTGTAAAAACAGTCAATGAGCATACTTTAATCAATATTTTTAAGGTTAACCATGTGAAACATGGTACCGCTAGCTTTAATTACTTAAAATATCATGTTATAAGACTCAATAACACTTCATAACATAAAAATAATAAAACCATAAACATACTTATGTACGATTTAAGACTTTTACTCAAGAACACGAAGAATGAATCAAAGAACACGAAGAACTAAGTTTCATCATTCTTGGTTTAGCTTGTTAAAACATGATGTCACAAGCATAAATTTGTTAGGCCAATTTCGTAACTCTATAGCACTAAATTATAAAATCATAAACCTACTTATTTAGTAGAAAATTATGACTTTTACTCAAGAACACACGAAGAATGAAAAATCGTACATGGTAACGACTTATGTTCTTGAGCTTTTGGATTTCATACTTGAAATAATTTAAGCATTATTAGTGCTTACATATGTGATTATGACATTTTCTAGTTAAAATAATTTGGTCATTACAAAGACTTGTATAATTTATTATAACAATTTAAAATTATTGCTCAAGAACATATAAGGAACACGGAGAACGACAATTGTACATGGTTACAACGTACGTTCTTGAGCTTTTAAACTATGAATTGAAATTTGATATTATAACTACTATAAAATGAAAAAATGCTCAAGAATACATGAAAAACACGGAGAACGACAATCGTAAATGGCCACAACTCGCGTTCTTGAGATTTATTAACATTAAAGATGAAAGAAAATTGAATATTATAATGACTAGAGATTTTACCGTTTGAAATTGCAAGCTTTAACTATTTCTTTGCAATCAACTCTCAAGAAGTCACTCTTATACTGATTATAGCTTTAATACTTGAATTTAAGCTTTGAAAACTAATGAACTTAATGATTGAACTAACTTGCTATTTATAGAAAAAACAAAGTTTTATTAATCGCATTTTTACCTCGGCTTATTACACTTTTCACCCTAGCATAATCTTGGAATATTCTTTTAAAATATCTAAGTAATCATTAAATTTTACAAAATATCTAAAGCATATTCTTAGAATATTCTTTTAGGGCTTGCATCATGCTTAAATCATTCATATTTTTCGTATTATATAGTCTAACTAAATCAATTACTCTTCTAGTTCATTCCTAACTAAGTTCATTTCTAACTAAATTAGTTCATTTTTAAGTCTTCTGATTTAATTGACTTTTACTGATTTAAAAGTCAGATATTACTGAGTTTTTTTTCTTCGTATAAACACTATTCTATGATGTGAAAAGTCCAAAAGACTTGGCACGTTTTCGATGAATAGTATTTTTGGCTACCATTTCTCAGAAAATGATTAGACGACCAAAAGTGAAAATGATAATTTTTTGTCTTTTCCCTATTTTGTCTTATTCCTGACATGCTTTTCGAGAAAATCTTTTATTGATTAATACGCACCTATGTTTCATACAAACACTATATCCCTTGACTTAATGTTCTAAAATGGAAAGCTATTTCGAATGAACAGCGTGTTTCGTTTTATTCTCGGGAAAAATACCAGTGGCTCACTGGTATCTACTCCCCATATAAATACTATCTCGTGAAATGTAAAAAGTCAAAATGTTGAAAAGAACATTAAAAAAGACGAAGAACGTTTCCTTATAAATTGTGTTGTTTTTGTCTTTCTTCCCAAAAAATTGTATCTACTCCCTGACATCTAAACCTCATATTAAAACTATGTTGTGAAATGCAAGAAGTCCTACATATGAAAGAAACAATCAAACAAATGAAAAATATTTTTCATGAATAGTGTTTTTATACGTTTTTTTGAGAAAAACTTGTATTGAATATTATGTGTTTTTAAAGCGTAGGAAGGATGAATCTTGAAACAGAATATCAATTTGACGTAAACATTTCCCTCAAGAGCCTAAGTTATTTTTCAGGATTTAGAGTTTAGGTTTTAACTCTTGTTTTAATTTAGGTTTTTGCCTTAAAATGACTTCTTGATTTTATTAAGTGTTAAGGTTAACTACGTAAACCAAAACACAAAATTCTACGCATAGAATAATCACATACAACATTTAAAAGCTCAATTCAAGCTTTATTAACCATATAACACACACTTTAGGTTAAAACTTTTAACTTATAGTCGTATACGATCGCATTTTTGAGTCGAATATATTCTTTAAGATAACTCAAGGTATACTCAGGCAATCATTCGTAGATTTTGATTTGACAACCTTAATTAGATCTTGTCAGGTCATATTTGAAATATTTGGGATGTTACATTTATTTCCTTACTCCCTTTTCCTTCCTAGTCCATTTCCTCTATTTTATTTTTCTTAGTCCATTTTCTTTGCTTAGTTTATCCTTTTTTTTTTCTCCCATTACTTGCAATTAAAATCCCATATTTACTTAGGAAATAATTCTTTAAATTTCCATTTACATACATATAATTTATACATAATTATGATTCATATTCTGAAATTAAAATTAAAATTTTAGTAAACAATTCTCATCATCATTTTCATTTAGTTATTATTTTTTATTTTTTTATTATTTTACTATGAAAATTTCTCAGCTATTACATTATCCTCTTCTTATAAGTATTCCGTCCCGGGAATCACTAGACTCATAAAAATTAATATTTTCTTATAAATTAAATTCTTTTCAACTGCCACGATTGGTAACCATTTACTTCCGTATAATAACATCACTATGTAATTCATATCCGATCTAATCTACTATATCACTCATGTAACAAACATCTCACACAAGGGATAATGTCTCTAAATATTTAAAAGATATTTCATTAATTCACTAAATCAAATTAACTAACTGAAAATTTCATAAAATATACCAAACAGATAATCATAGTGTTTATGTAATTTATTGGAGTAATATCCATCTTTAGGTGTCATCATGTCTTGAACTGTCATATAAAAGGTTCTTGTCATTGGTCATATTAAAGGTTCTTGTCATATTAAAGGTTCGGTGATCATTAGTGGTTTATTACCCTTACTACTACCTCCTACCTCCTACCTCTACTTTCTTTGTTAAACAGTCTCTTGCTGGGTGATTTAGAGTACCACACACAAAACACCTACTTCTCCTTGAATTTGTGTGACGACCCCAAATCCGGGTTCTTTAACCTCGGGTTTGGTTCTCACTATACAATACTTAATAACAATGAAATACATAAATTGTATTCAAACTTCGCGGAATAATACAAAAGGTTCCTTAACAAAAGGCTACACTTCCCAAGGTCTATTAACCTTAATCTTAATCATTACATATCTTAAGGGAAATACAAAAAATTTACAAAAAAATTATATAACAGTAATTTAAACTAGCATGCATCTACTAAACTATGCATTCGCTTTCCCTTTGCTTTTATCTGACTTAGAGCAGTCGGGCTTAGCTGAAATATAGTCATGATATAGCAAGACTGAGCAACTAAATGGCTCAGCAATTTAGAAACAACAATGTGACACCCAGGATTTTAAAAATAATTCCAAATAAAGATTATGATAAAATTAAGTAAAGGTTAGCAATTAAAACCTAGTGTTGAATGATAGAAGGTATTAAGAAATGAATTATGAAATGTAAAGAAGATTTATATGAATTAAGAAAAGAAGGACGAATGTATAGAGTATAAATAATGTGCGATAGATGGTATGAAATAAGTTAATAGAGTAAGGAGATGAATGATTAAAATGAAGGAAATTTTTCAGAAAGTAAGAAACTATCTTGATAAGTATATCAAGAAACAAGTTAAGGTTTTATTAAGAAACTTTTAGAGAAATATGAAATGTGGTATTACCAGCGTGCCCCTGGTCTTCTTAGATAATGCCAAATGTGCCCTGACCCTCGTTTAATTACGGAAATGCCCCTGGCCAATTCCATTAATACCGAGCGTGTCCCTAACGTTGTGGTAATTACATAAATGCCCTCAACCTTTCTGGAAAATACCGAATATGTCCCTAGGGCGCTGAAATGACGGAAATGCCCTTGAACTTTCTGGAAAATTCCGGATATGTCCCTTTAGCTGCGGAAATTACCAAAATGCCCCCAGAATCAGTTTTTAATTAAATAAATGTTTAAAAAATGTTTTAAAATTCTAGAAAATTCTAGAAAAATACTAAAAATATAGAAATGATGTTTGGGCATTAAATTTAATATTTTTGTAAAAATATTAAATATTGGGGATTAATATTTAAATATTTTAAATATTAATCAAATGAGTTTAAAGGCTAGAAAATGAATAAATAAAAATTCGGACAACCGAATATGCTAAAATTTACCCGATGAGCCGGGTTCTCCGTAGTAAATGTATTTGATATTAAGTTAAATGAATATATTAAGGGACGATGTTAATATAATTAACCGTATAGATTGAAAATTAGTCCGGAGATGATATTAATTAAATAAATTAATATCATAAAGAGATGAATAATTATTATTTGATTATTTTATGATCATAGGTTGATCGAGTTAAGGGTTTGAGCTAACAATTTAAATAACTGGACGCCAGGTAAGTTCTTCAGTCCCTTTTATGTTAAGTATTGGAATGTTATGATTTGTAATTCTTGTTTTAACTGCATACAGATTATGTGTTATGTGATACGTGAGTAATATGACCACAATGTGTATTCTGTGCAACGATATGAATATATATGAGATATATTTCTATAGTAGAAGCACAAGCACATGATGTATGACACACACCAAGCATGATAAGGTATGTGCTACGTGAAGTATAACTGTTGAACTTGCTGAGCCGTTGTGCTCATTACTTGCTTAAATTAAACTTTTGCAGGATAAATAAATAAATTTCAAAAATATCAGATGATGTAAAGACGGATTTTCCTAGAAGGTTGTGAATGTTATTGCTATATTTTCAATAGCATAATTTAATGTGAATACAGTTGTTAAGGTTATGTTGATATTTTGTACGTACATATATGTTGAATCCAGACAGGATAAGTAAAGTTAAATTTTGAACTGTGATTGTACTAGATAGATGTTGCGATAGAGATTATTAAATGGCTTAATTATAAATCACGGAACAAAGATTAATGTATGGATATGAACAATATTAAATTGTGAATATTGAGCTTTATTGAGCTTTACGATAATGATAGAAAGAAAAAGTTAAGGTTGCGATCCAGGGACTAGGATCCAGAATGTAAGGATTTTAAATATCCAAATGTTTTAATACAATGATTGAATGGAGAAAAAAAAAAGAGAAAAATTTATATCGAAAATTTGGTAACTGATGATATTGAAATTAAATAAGGGATCAATTTAGGTGATGAAAGATTTATTAACGAACCGAAATTTGGACGTAAGGAAGATAATGTTTCATAAATATGAAAATTAAAGTAATAAAGTGGGTCGAATTTCAGGGTCGTTACAGTTGGTATCAGAGCTAGAGGTTATAAACCTTAGGAAAATGATACCTTAGGCTATAACCTAAAGTAAGAAAGGGTACGGTCAATTGAGTGTTCTGAAAACTCAAGCGTATAGTAAACTCGTGACTCATGATTGTATGGTGGAGCCCCTTTAGCGAATGGGCGACTATGGCCTGACTAGGACAAGCTCCTCAACCATATGATTATGGTAAGTTCCTGAGTCCAAATACGTGATAAGTTTGATGAACATGGGGGAATTAAGGTAGAAAGATGTAAGTTAAGAAATACGGATCTCAGATATTGGCTAAGGTTAAGGAAATCAGGAAGATATAAGATTATAAGAAAGAGATAAAGATAAAGATGTTAAGAAAGATCTGAATGAAAGTAATGAATTGAGAAAAATTTATAAGTTCAATTAAGAACATAATTGAAAGAGAATATCTGAAATGATTTAAAGATGAATCTCAAAGATAATCAGGGGACACCTGATTTAAGTAATAAAGATGACAAAGTAATCCAAAACGTCTAGGAAGATATCATAATAATATGATCAGGAACAGCAAGAGGATCGTACTACGATACGATCATGAGATAAGGGAAACGGGTAAGGAATGGATTGTAAAGCAAGGTTATGATGGGATCAAGTGAGAATATGAAATAATAGAAAGACCTGTTAATGGTCAACAAGGTATAGCTTGATGCTATAAAGAGATATGGTACTATGAAATAGTACAAGAAGAATTCAGAGAATGATAAGACATGAATGACAGGAAGGTTATGATAAGGGGATAGAAAGTTTGGGTACGAAATTTCAATTGAGGACTCATGTGGTGACTGAGTTGCACAATCCTTTGTATGGGCGGAGGATTTGTGTTTACTTAGTTACTGTGTGATAATCATTGAAATGTTAGAGTCGCGTTAACAGTTTTGATAGGTAAATAATATTAAGTTTAGGCACGAGTTCTTAAAACTCATGCATATGGTAAGTCCATGACCCATAATCGTATGGTATGTTTTGGGTCCCTCAGCATATGGATAGTCTTTGACTTATTCTCAGACTACATATTGCTAGAACAAGCTTCTAAACTCATATTCCTGGACTCATAATGTGTGGCAAGTTTGATGAATTATACAGGGGTATAGAAAAGTTGGAGTAGTTAGAAATTCTAATATGATATGTAATAATAGTCCTAGCAATAAATTTATTAACTAAGTAAAGAAACTGAAGGTAAATGTTAGGGAATTTAGGATATTCCCACTCTTCTAGCTTTGCTAGATTTCGAAAATTTTGGCCTCAAGTTGATTTGGCACGTGTGTGCTTTGAAAAATATAAATGAAATTTTAAGCAATTTAAAAAGTGTCTATGCTACTTGTCTCGGCTAGACAAAAATGTTTTTACATCAAAATGTATTCCAAAAGAATCACACGCACCTTTTAACCCGGTGCAGATGTGATGAATGACGGAATGCTCAACGTGTTGTTGAGACGGTGCGGTACTATTTCGTTATAAGATGATTCAACACCATAAAGTATGGTTTATGGTGTAGGAATTATTAACGACGGAATTCTCAACGGACTGTCAAAATGATGCGGTAACATGAAGTCATAAATGATTTTGATTTATGAAGATATGTCAAAGCTATAAGTCAATGCCATTTGACTCGGCTAGACAATTTGAAAAGTTTTGACATGATGAATGTTTTAAAAATTTCTGTAGATTATAAAGTGTTAAAAGAAAGTCTATGCTAATTGACCTAGCTAGACAAGCGTTGAAGAAATATAAGTCTGAGCTATTGATTCAGCTAGACAAATTTTGAAATATGTTTATTGAATTCATATTCTTTGAAAGTTATACCAAATTAAATTATCTTCGAATGAATTCTAAGGCTGAGATGAACAAAAAGATTAAGAATATTGCAGGTTGATCAAATGGTCACCTGACATAGAAAGACATAGTATGGTGAAACATCCATCACTTTAATGACAGATTGATCCACTGTCAGGGTTTGCAGTATGAAGTACTCGGGGAGCGAAGTACTGTAAACCTGGATAAAGGTTCATTCAGCGTATCATGAAGTTTTGTTTTCAAAATGAAAATTTTGAATTCCTTTACTCTTATGAAGATTGGATGGTAGGATGGGGTAGTGAACGATAATGAAAGTAATAATTGTGAAGTAAAGAAAGTATGAAATGTGATGGATTAGAAAAGTGTAATGTGCAATGACTATAAGAATGAAATAAAGATATGTGGAATAAATGCAAAGAAATTGTGAAGTATGAGTATATAGAAATTTCGAGGACGAAATTTTATGAAGGAGAGGTGAATGTGACACTCAGGATTTTAAAAATAATTTCAAATAAAGATTATTATAAAATTAAGTAAAGGTTAGCAATTAAAACCTAGTGTTGAATGATAGAAGGTATTAAGAAATGAATTATGAAATGTGAAGAAGATTTATATGAATTAAGAAAAGAAGGACGAATGTATAGAGTATAAATGATGTGCGATAGATGGTATGAAATAAGTTAATAGAGTAAGGAGATGAATGATTAAAAGGAAGGAAATTTTTCAGAAAGTAAGAAACTATCTTGATAAGTATATCAATAAACAAGTTAAGGTTTTATTAAGAAACTTTTAGAGAAATATGAAATGTGGTATTACCAGCGTACCCCTGGTCTTCTTAGATAATGTCGAACGTGCCCTGACCCTCGTTTAATTATGGAAATGCCCCTGGCCAATTCCATTAATACCGAGCGTGTCCCTAACGTTGCGGTAATTACATAAATGCCCTCAGCCTTTCTGGAAAATACCGAATATGTCCCTAGGGCGCTGAAATGACGGAAATGCCCTTGAACTTTCTGGAAAATTCCGGATATGTCCCTTTAGCTGCGGAAATTACCAAAATGCCCCCAGAATCAGTTTTTAATTAAATAAATGTTTAAAAAATGTTTTAAAATTCTAGAAAATTCTAGAAAAATACTAAAAATATAGAAATGATGTTTGGGCATTAAATTTAATATTTTTGTAAAAATATTAAATATTGGGGATTAATATTTAAATATTTTAAATATTAATCAAATGAGTTTAAAGGCTAGAAAATGAATAAATAAAAATTCGGACAACCGAATATGCTAAAATTTACCTGATGAGCCGGGTTGTCCGTAGTAAATGTATTTGATATTAAGTTAAATGAATATATTAAGGGACGATGTTAATATAATTAACCGTATAGATTGAAAATTAGTCCGGAGATGATATTAATTAAATAAATTAATATCATAAAGAGATGAATAATTATTATTTGATTATTTTATGATCATAGGTTGATCGAGTTAAGGGTTTGAGCTAACAATTTAAATAACTGGACGCCAGACAAGTTCTTCAGTCCCTTTTATGTTAAGTATTGGAATGTTATGATATGTAATTCTTGTTTTAACTGCATACAAATTATGTGTTATGTGATACGTGAGTAATATGACCACAATGTGTATTCTGTGCAACGATATGAATATATATGAGATATATTTCTATAGTAGAAGCACAAGCACATGATGTATGACACACACCAAGCATGATAAGGTATGTGCTACGTGAAGTATAACTGTTGAACTTGCTGAGCCGTTGTGCTCATTACTTGCTTAAATTAAACTTTTGCAGGATAAAGAAATAAATTTCAAAAATATCAGATGATGTAAAGACGGATTTTCCTAGAAGGTTGTGAATGTTATTGCTATATTTTCAATAGCATAATTTAATGTGAATACAGTTGTTAAGGTTATGTTGATATTTTGTACGTACATATGTTTTGAATCCGGACAGGATAAGTAAAGTTAAATTTTGAACTGTGATTGTACTAGATAGATGTTGCGATAGAGATTATTAAATGGCTTAATTATAAATCACGGAACAAAGATTAATGTATGGATATGAACAATATTAAATTGTGAATATTGAGCTTTATTGAGCTTTGCGATAATGATAGAAAGAAAAAGTTAAGGTTGCGATCCAGGGACTACGATCCAGAATGTAAGGATTTTAAATATCCAAATGTTTTAATACAATGATTGAATGGAGAAAAAAAAAAGAGAAAAATTTATATCGAAAATTTGGTAACCGATGATATTGAAATTAAATAAGGGATCAATTTAGGTGATGAAAGATTTATTAACGAACCGAAATTTGGACGTAAGGAAGATAATGTTTCATAAATATGAAAATTAAAGTAATAAAGTGGGTCGAATTTCGGGGTCGTTACAAACAACATAAGATATATCATGATGAAGGAAAATAACTTCAAGGTTTTCAACAATAACAATGGTGAAAGATATCAAGAATCAATGTTCAATATAAGAATGGATTGACTCTTTACTGCTGCGTGGTCTTTAATGACCATGAACTGCTACTAAAGTAGAACAGCCATACAATGTTTGATACCTTGTTAAAAATAACGGGACAGTTGAGGGGATCAGTCCTCTCATGTCCTGTGTATATGCATAACATTTAGATTTCTTGCGCGCATTCGGTTTCCCGGCAAATAAAAATCCCCTTTAACTAGGGTTGTTTTTTCTCAGTCTTACTGTACGAATCCGAACCAATCAATGGTTTGGATAAGCTTTTATAATATTCAATTAAATGAATTTAAACATGCATTTGTCTAGCCGAAACAATTAGCTTAGATATTCTTAAATAGTTACAAAAGCACTATGTGCGAATACAATAATCAATAACGATGTGAAGTAACTTTTTGGATAATTAATTCACTCAAAGGTCTGTCAAATAACTACGAGATACGGTTGAAGAATAACTGCAACAATAAATACAAGTTAAGGTGTAGAAAACTTGCCTCGAGCGTCGTCTATGGCTAACCAACTTAATTTAACAATCCTTGAACGGACCTAACAATTAAATCAGTTTGATCTTAAATTAATATCATATACTTGTAAGTATAATGACCCTTATAAACCTTACGAACCACATAACTATATAATTATGGGTATATAAATACATAGGAAACATTATCACTACTTGATAATATTTCAAACACAAAGAACCTATATTAATTATTTAATATAGTTCATACACTTATATAATATTATTAACAATTTAATAATATTTTATTAGTCTTGTAGTATTATTAATCGTTTAATAATACATTATTAGTCTTCTAATATTATTAATCTTTTAATAATATTCTATCAATCACTTAACATTATTAATCCATTAATAACATTTTATTGCCCTTATAATATTATTAATTATTTAATAATATTTTATCATCCTTATAATATTATTAATCATTTAATAATATTTTATTCACCTCCTAATATTATTAATCCTTTAATAATATTTTATTTATTATTTAATATTATTAACTATTTAATAATATTTTAAATCATTATCTAATATTATTAATCATTTAATAATATTTTATTACCTCATTAATATTGTTAATCATTTAATAATATTTTAAACATTATCTAATATTATTAATCATTTAATAATATTTTATTTAATATCTAATATTATTAATCATTTAATAATATTTTATTCATTATCTAATATTATTAATCATTAAATAATATTTTATTCATTTACTAATATTATTATTTATTTAATAATATTTTATTGACTTATTAATGTTATTACTCATTTAATAATATTTTAATCTCTTACTAATATTATCAATTCTTTCATAATATTTAATTACTTATTAATATTATTAACAATGTAGTGATATTTTAATACTCTTTAAATAATACCAAAAGTTAACTTTTAAATTGGGTTAACCTTAGTATTTAATTTAAACATTTAGGTAGCATTGATTTACCAATAGACTCCATATAAATTTGTTTAATACTCAAATATATTCATTTTACACCTATTTCAACTTAATTTTTCAAAGAAAATTCAACGCGGACTGACCCGACCCGACCCGGACTGCCCAAAAGCTGATTGGCAGTGCACTCGGGCGCAGCTGCGCCCGTCCCGAGAGCAGGTGCGCTCGGCCAGTCTGTTTGGAAGTCAACTGTTTGACTGCTCGACCATCTGATGCTCCGACAGCCATAACTTCTTCATTTTAAAACATTTTGGGGTGATTCTTGAGTCCGTTTTTATCATAATTTCCCCCTCTACAACTTCTCTTCATATCACCGATCCAAATTCCAAACGTAACTATACTCAAAACTGCTCACAATGCAACCTAGGGTTTTAAAAATCAACATGCTTTGAGGAAAAAATCCATAACTTCTTCGTTATTCCATATTTTTGTGAGATTCAAGTTGTGTTGGCTTTATAACTCACTCATAAAACTTTCTAGACATATAAATCAAGTATTTAACTTGTACATTTCAAAATACAACATTAAACATAACATGTATCCTTTGGGTTTTACCGGTAAATCGTATTATGAACTTTTCTACAACTTTTATACATTTCTCACATACCAAAATATGTTATAAACACATAGATCTATGAATATTCATATATTACATAGATAAATACATCTAGACCATCAAAACGAGTTTTGATCGGTTAAAAATAGATTTTAACCGATCAAAAGCTATCTAGACTACAAAAATGAAAGAAAAAGATGTTTAGCGCACTTTTAAACCTTTGGGTTTTGTTTGCTCTTCTTCTCTTTCTACCGAAGTATGTTGTGTAGTTTGAGAACATTCACCAAGACCTTCTCTAGCTTTTTCTCACAACTCACAAGTGTATTCTCTAACAAATGCTCTCTCTCTTTTTCTCTAGAAAATGGCTAACAAATGAAATAACAACCAAAACAAGTGTGTAGAGCATTCTATTTATAGTCATCTACTAATCTAGCATCAATTCATTAATCAAGTTATGTTGGTGAAAATAAAGCCTAATTGGGATTACTATTCCATTGAATGACCATGTAATTGACTGGGTGATTGACTAGGGTAGTTCAACCACCACATCTTGGAGTAATTTAGAAACAACTAGGAAATCAAGCAATCCAAGTGGGTCCCTCAAAAATCTCAGCGAAAATGGGATTTAAATCCCCCATTTTTGATTTAATTTTAATACTAAAATATACATATATACATCTATATATATATATATATATATATATATATATATATATATATACACACACACACACACACACACACACACTTATATATATCTATATTGACCAAAGTTTTGACCTCATTTGGACTCCACATTGGGCGTAGGAGTAAATTCTATTGGGCTCATTCAATTAAATTGTCTGGACTCAATTTATATAACACATTGGGCTAGCATTTAAATAACTATGCTACCTTTAATTAAAATAAGCATTGGGCTTGTTAAATTAATTACATGGGCTACTAGGTTAATATCTTTGACCCAGTTTAACAACTCATTTGAATTTAAAATATAATCCAATAAGATTTGTTTTAGTTAATTATACCCTCTTGCTTCATTGCTTTAAATAAATATACACATACACAAGTATATCTATTTAATTATCTAATGCACAATTAATTAGTATAAAAAATTTTAATTCGTTGCTAATTATATAATAATTATAATTACAATGTTTAATGAAATCCGTGATCATTACAATTTGAATAGTTAATAGTCATGTGGCCTTCTTCTTTTTTTTAAAAAATCCTGCTATCTTCATTGTTACTCTCTTCAGTGTAGTATTCCCCTACTTTTTATTTAGGGTTAATTGCATATCGAACCCCAAAGTATACACTATTTTACACTTCATACCCCGTGATTTAAAAGCTCACATCACGGTATTCAAAGTACTATTAAGTAATCATTACAGATTCTTTTTAGATTTTCGACCAATGAAATTATGACAAGTTGCCAATTTTTGGCAAAAAAATATGAATATAAATCTAAAAATGGTCCATAATGATTACTTAACGGTACTTTAGGTAGTGGAATGGGAGCTTTTAAACCTTGGGGTGTGAGGATCCGAATTTCCAGGATTTCTTTAATAATATTAGATGATAATTTAATTGATAAAATTATCAAAATTGTTTAAATTATTTATGATATAAGTAATTTAAAGTGTGTGAAAGAATTTAATTGGTAAATTAAATATGTACCAAGATGGTGATGAATTGTGTGGATTTAAAATAAATGAAAAAGTAAATAAATTATTTGGAAACAATTTATGAAGAATAAGAGAAATTCCATGTAAATGTACATTAATTTGTAAAATTAAATTGTTATAGAAATGCAAAAATTTAGATTTAATGGAGGTTGTGGTAATGTGAAATATATGAAATTAGATATGTATGTATATATACATTTATATATATATAAATGTATATGTTTAAGTGATAATTATAAATGTTATTAATTATGGAAATTAAGGGATTAATAATTAAATTAATCCAATTTTAAATGAAAAGCGAATGAGGAAGTTAATAAAATTGTAATTATTGATTTTAGATTTAATTAAGAATTATGGTAAAAATTTAGAGATTGATTGAGAAGAAATGTAATTATATAAATTATATAATAATAAATTATATAATTTATACAAGAAAATTAAAGTGATGTATAAAGGAAATTATAATTATATAAATTATATAAGGATAATTATATGATTTATATAAGAGAATTGAAATAATGAGAGAGTTAATAAATGTGAAATTGTTGATTAATTGATAATTATGGAAGAATTTAAGAAATTATTTAAAAGGAGAACGTAATTATATAAATTATATAATTTATATATAAAGAAATTAATGTGAAATGTAAAGAAATAAAATTAAATGAGGAAAAAGGAATGTTTTAATTCATTAAAAATTATGTTTATGCATAATTAAATTATTATGACTTTAATGAAGGATAATATTTTTGAAACGTGAACATGTTAGAGTAACATGTTGTCCAAGTAATGAAGTAAAAAATTATGACAAATAATTTTTATAAGTCATATGAATTATTTTATGAGTTTTGGAGGTATAAATTACCTCATTTAATTACACGCATGTCATTATATGTGTACAAAATTTGTCAAGTAAAGTACCCAAAAGAAGTATTAAAATTATTTATAAATTATGTTATGATTTTTGGTAAATTAAAATAAATATTTTATATACATTATATAAAATATTTATTATACGAAATAATTACGTAATGTATTTAAATTAAAAGTTTGCATGTTATTTTCTTGAAAAATTCGGAAGTTTCCGTGGCATGCAAATAAGTCGGTGGAAATTTTTTTTATTATTCCGAATGGCTAAGTGGTTGTGGTTATATAAGGGGGAAAAACAAACAAAGCAACAAAAAGAAAAGGAAAAATGCAATAAAACAAATGCTTAATTCATATTATCTCTCCATACCTTCTTCTTACTTCACCACCACCGCCGCCACTAAAGACCACCATAGCCACCACCAAGACCACCAAGGAAGAAGTATTGGAGCCATCAAGAGGAAGAAGTTGAAGCTTTAGAAGGTATCAAAGTGGTTTTATTTGATTATTTTGGTATTTTAGATGATAAATTAATTTTATGAAAAAATATAAAATAAATAGAATTATTATTCTAAATAATTTTTGGATGAAGAGGTGTAAATTATATGATTTTTGGGAGTAGTTTGTTGTGAAATTTTGAGAAAAAATTTGATAAATTTTGGCAAAAGGTGGCTAATGTTGCCGGCTGGAGAAGAAAGAAAAAAGGGAGGTGCAGCTAATTTTTGTCGAAGGCGGGATCGAAACAACGTCGTTTTGGGGCGCGAATTCGGTCGTCCGCGCAACATGCGACTGTTGCTCCAAACGACGTCGTTTGGTAGAAGTCGGAGAAGGGGCTGCCACGCCATGCGCGGCTGAATTTTTGTCGGAAAAGACGATTGTGCCCCCAGATTTTTCGGTAAATACCAAACGTGTCCTTAGAGCGCGTAAAATTACAAAAATGTCCCTGAACTTTCCAGAAAATTCAAATTTTGTCCCTAGCAGCACGAAAAGTACAAAAATGCCCCTGAACTTTCCGGGAAATTTCGGTTATGTCCCTAAAGGCGCAAAAATTACCAAAATGCCCCCAGAACTTGTTTTTAATTGAAATAAATGTTTAAAAATTATAGAAAAATACTAAAAATATAAAAATGATGTTTGGGCATTAAATTTAATATTTTTGTAAAAATATTAAATATTGGGGATTAATATTTAAATATTTTAAATATTAATCTAATGAGTTTAAAGTTTAGAAAATGGTTAAATAAAATTTTCGGACAACCAAATATGCTAAAATTTATCCGATGAGCCGGGTTGTCCGTAGTGATTGTATTTGATATTAAGTTAAATGAATATTTTAAGGAACAAGGTTAATATAATTAACCGTATAAATTGAAAATCAGTCCGGAGATGATATTAATTAAATAAATTAATATCATAAAGAGATGAATAATTATTAATTATTTTATGATCATAGATTGATCGAGAGAGGGTTTTGAGCTAGCAATTAAATAACTGGACGACATACAAGTTCTTCAGTCCTTTTATGTTAAATGTTAGACTGTTATGATATGTAATTCTTGTTTTAAATGCATACAAATTATGTGATACGTGATTAATATGACCATAAGGTGTACTTTGTGCAACGATATGAATATATATATGAGATATATTGTTCAAGTAGAAACACAAAACGTAATGTATGTCACACACAGAGCATGTTAAACTATGTGATACGTGAAGCATAAACTGTTGAACTTGCTGAGTCGTTGTACTCATTACTTGTTTAATAAACATTTTTGCAGGAAAGAAATGAATTTCAAGTATATCGGATTAATTTAGAGATGAATTGACTAGAAGGTTGTAAACGTTTTGTTATATTTTCCATTCAATGTGGATACATGTGTTAAGCTTATAATGATGTTTCGTATGTATATATATGTCGAATCCAGACAGGATAAGTAAAGTTAAATTTTGAACTGTGATTGTACTAGATAGATGTTACGATAGAAATTATTAAATGATTTAATTATGATTTATGAAACGAAAGATGTTGTATGGATATATATAAAATATTAAATTTTAAATATTGAGCTTTATTGAGCTTTGCGATAATGATAGAAAGAAAAAGTAAATGTTGCGATCCAAGGACTAGGATCTAATTGTAAAGAATTTAAATATCCAAATATTTTAATACAATAATTGAGAAAAAGAAAAATTTATACCGAAAATTTGGTAATTGATGATTTTGGAATCAGCTAATGGATCAATTAAGGTGATTAAAGATTTATTAACGGACCGAAATTTGGACATTAAGAAAATAATGAATAACAAATATAAAATTTAAGGTAATAAAGTTGGTCGAATTTCAAGGTCGTTACACGGGGTATGAAGTGTAAAACGATGCATACTTCAGGGTCTAGTATGCAATTAACCCTTTTATTTAATCTCTCCTTCATCAGCTGACATAGTTGTTCTTTTTATTTCCTTAAGTTCACCAATTCCTTTTTGAAAATCACCTATTAACCAATGTATAACTTGTTTTAAGGGGTTTGAATCAATTCTTTTTTTTCTTCATCACTTTTTACTATTTGCGACATTTTCCCGTAAAATATATATTATTACTATCTCATTATTTACTTTAAAGTATTTATAGTTAATGCCAACAATTTAATCATTGCAAAGTTCATAAACACATTTTCATTTAATACATAGTTCCTTATAATATATCCCGTTATGGCTACCATATTTTCCACTAAAAGTGGGATTTCCATAATTTCTTTTGTCAACGAATCTTGTCCGTGGCCGTCTCAACGTGTTGTTATGAAGTAAATCAACCATGTATAACACCATTAATTATTCACAAGACATATCATAATATTACACGTTATTGTATGTACATATTCCTTTTCATGCAACAGTTAATTACTTTACATATTAAACCTACTGTTTTTCTTATATTCCATCAAAACACACTTATACACATTACACACTTATGCACATTAGACACTTGTGCAAATTACACACTTATACACATTACATATATACACATTACACATTTATGCGCATTTGAAACTTATGCAAATTACACACTTACACACATTACGTACATATACACATTACACACTTATACACATTTCGCATAAAAGTATTTTTTTCACTCATTACATAAATAATTCTCCATTTATTATAACCTTACTAAATTCCTATTCATAGCACAGATCGTTTAATTAACTCATACGATAGAGCTTAGTTTATCTATAACTTTTCCATAGGAAATTCCAAAAGTATACACCATTTGACCTATTTTTCTTTTCTTTCTTCTTAATTCTTCCTCCATCTCATCTAGTATTACTTCCACTCTAATACAATTGTCAATTTCTGCACTCCATAGTTCTTCTAACTTCCAATTTCTATCATTTACCTCCTGAACCCTCTCTTCCATTGCTTGGACTCTTGCCTATGATGTTTGATTTGTAAGACCCCGACTTTTATGAAATACAAATAAAAATTTTCTTTATATATTTTCTTCTGAAACGGTAAGTAGATAAATTGACAAAAATTAAAGTTAAAAAATAATTTGTGCAAATTTTATATTGTTGGAGAATATTCGTTTTGTTGGAGAATATCTGTTCTGTCGGGGAATATTCGATTCGTACGACGGCGCCAAAATAACGAAACATTGGTGGACCCCACAACAAAATATTATCGGATATAGAAAATGGCATAAGCAACTTTTTTAAATAAAAATAGTCAACGGTACTATCACTTTTAACTGTTAAAATACCCGGTGGTAAAAGAATTGTAGAACACAGTATTGCGCAGTAACATACAGTATTGTATAGTAGCACACAGTATTGCACAGTGTTTCATATTATTGAACTGATAAAGTGGCTATTGTACAATATTGATTTTATTGAATCAATAATTGTCACATGCACAATAATTCATGTTATTGAACTGATAATTATCATAGTAGCATATGCATAGTAATTCACATTACTGAATCAATAATTGTCATTACACAGTAACGTACTTTTTCTTTTATTTATTTTTTGCATTATTGTTATCAATATTATGATGTTGTTTTAACTGTTGTATTCTATTATTAGTTGATATTTTTTCTTCTATTATGAGTATCTAACTCAGAAAGCCAACTACACTGTATTTACAATAACTAGTAATAATTGTGAATAATTGATGAATTATTGTTGAATAATTGAATTTATAAAGTTATTTGTTTTATATACTCTGTATAAAGTTAATTGTTTTATATATCAAGTTAATTATTTTATATATAAAGTTAATTATTTTATATATAAAGCTAGTTGTTTTATTAAGATATGAATTGAACAGTATAGATTAAAAGAAAATTGAATGAATGGTTTAAATTAAAGAAATCTTAAAAGATGAAATGTGGTACGGATTAAACATTATCTTGAAATGAACGGTTCAGATTAATTTAGGAAATCGTGGTTTATGATAAGATTTTTGGGCTATAAATAGATGCCTTAACTTAATAAATTTTCATAACTTCCTTGCTTATTTTTTCTTTCACTCTCTAAAATATTACTTTGTATAAGTTTTTTTTTGTGTGTACTTAAGCTACCGTGACTATTTTATGAAGATTAGTAAAAGTACAAGTATTGTTCAAGTTGATCAACTTCATTTAAATCAATATCTAGTCACATGTTAAAGTAAGGGATATTATTTTCTTTAATACTCTTAAACTTACTCTGGTAAGTATTATTCAATAAAACTTCTTGAAACGGTTATATGCTCCTTAATAGTTTGTGTTTCATTTAATATCATTTCTCATGAACTTTCTTATTTACATGAACCTTCCTATTGAACTTTAACCATTATTTTGAATTGTGGATCTTGAATATCATTCTTGAATTTCACTCATGATAAAGTATCATGTTATTCTATTCATCATTTATGTTTCTGTTGTTATTATAATCATTAAGAATCAAGTTGTTGTGAATATCTGTGGCCTGAGGTACAAATGATAGGATAAAGACGATATAATAGTGGTATGTATTTTAGGGCATATGGTGAATGTTTTCTTTGACTTGGGATAAAAAAGAACAGTTGTTGATATGATCATGACCAGTGGTGTTTCAAATGATAAAAGTTGATGATATTTTTCGAAAAAAAGAAGTTAGTGTACATCATAGTCTACGTGATTCTTCTAATGGATTACGCATTTCGCTGCTATTATTGATCTAAAACTTTTTGTTTATTATATTCAATCAAGAACTCAACTGTTGAAGGCTAATGACAATTTTCTCATTGTTATCCTAGTCATGATATTTCTTTACTGGGCTATTTAAGCTCACCATCTCGTTTATTTCATTGTTCTTCAGGAAATGATCGAGCAGCTGAGTCTAGCCGGAGGATGGAATGAAGGTCCGAGTGATAGCTATAGTAGTCTTCACATGTTATAAAATAATGTGACAGTAATAGTAAAGACTTAGTTGTGTATTGAGCTCCGTATTTTTATATTATGTACTATTTTATAATAGTTACCATGTATTTTTGGTGTCTCAATTTGGGCTGTGTAGGCCCAGATTTGGGGGCATCACATGATTTCTAGCAGTTAGCTCCTGATTCCTTTCTTCTAATTGCTGATTTCTTCCACTTAGTTCCACTTTCTTCCCAGATATGTATCTCTACATATACACCTTAACTTAAACTTATAAATATCTCAATAATTGAAATTTATTTTCCTAATAAATTTTCACATACCTCATATAAAAATTTCTTACAACATATCTTTTAGTCAAATACATTTATCGAACTTTAAATGTATTATATTACCTTATTATTAATATACCTGAAAGCATACACAATCAAATCCCAGGTTTTTAAAAATTTAAAACCTACATTCACTAACATTTAAATCCTAACACAAAGATTAGGGAAAATGTTTACTCACTTCTACACCTTTTTCTTCTCCAAATCTAGGTTTTAAACTTCAACCTTTATCTCATCATCAAGACCCTATTTAAAAATCTTGTGAAATATCTGGGATATTACATCACCTACCGACATAAATGACTGAAGCTATCGCTGATTGGAATCAGAGTTCAAGAGATGTGTGACACGTGTCAACAACCGATATTAGCGACAAATTCAATCGTTATTAAATATCAGTATCTGATACTGTCAGTGACCAAAATCGGTCGCTAATATAATCGGTCGTTGGTTAGTATTAACAACCAAATTCGGTCGCTGATAACTGAATTTTTTTTTTTTGCCTAGTTTGTGGATTTTCCAAAAATATTTGTACCTGTATTCATATCCCAACAGATATATACAAACTAATCTTTACCCAAATTATTATCAAATTCAAAATAAACTAATATACATTAATTTATATAAAATCAAACCAAAATGAAATATACGTACATATGTGACGCCCCGAGATCCTACCTTCCTTAATTAAGTCCAATTATATCTGGATTACATAGTGATTAACTTAAAACCTTATTAACCGGGATCCCGTGCGTTAAAACTTTAACCTTTGACCTTTAAAATCGTTCTGTTAACCATAAATTCGGTCCATTTTTTTTTATCAAAACATTATCTTATTTTCCTTACCTGTCTCAGGATCGCAACGTTCATTCTCCTTCATTACAACTTAGGTCAACCATTATAATTTGTGACCTAGTCTATTCCAATTATTAAATCATATACTACATTATGATTTACATCATATACAGTAAATAAGTTTCGTCATTATTCCGTCTCTATATATGGCTCTATTTGCATATACCTGCTCCTGTTCGTATATACCTGTTTATATACATCACCTGATCCGTACATATCCTGTTTACATACGTGTATCATATATCATTTTGTCCGCTTAATTACTCCATTCATACGAGTTTATTACATTTACAACTCAACTTAACATACAACATAATTCTTACATCACCTCACTTTTTCCTTAAATATAACATACATACAAATTCATCACTATGAATTTACAACCCACGCATTTCTTACGGACTCTCAAATATTTACTATTTTACATAAACATCTCATATTTATCAAAATTCCTTCACGTTTATCCATGCGTTTAACACTCTTTACCTTTAGCTGCACCGGAACCTCCGGCCTTCTTGTACGTTACCTGAAAAGTTAGTTTATAGCAAGAATGAGCATAAAGCTCAGCAAGTTAATCAGCTAACACCTTTCATGCTCACAATTTATAATTTGCGTTAAACATCCTTTACCTTAACATACCATGCTTAATGTCACGTAATTCATTTAGCACTTAAACCACATATTTGCACATAAGGCACATTCAACTCATATACCATCACATAGCTCACACAGAATATCTAATACACTTAAATCTGAAAAACTTGCCTGTACGCCTTTATTTTACTTAACCTTTACTTTCCGTCGTCCTTTCATATCCGTCTTGTCGGTTTGCTCATTTCGAGTGCTATCTGTAAACATGCAACCTATATTCATTATTATAGGATCATAACTTATATAAATTATCAAACTTATCTCATAAATACACGACCATTCGTCTCAAATCATTTCACATTTGATGTATTATACCTTACATAGGTTAATAATACATCCTAGTTCGTTCCCGACCTTTTTCATAACCTTTAGCATGCTTTAACTTAGCTTTAGGCATGTTACATTATGCCATTAATTATCTCATTATACCTTAACACCCTTTACATAGTCAATTTTTATCAATCTCGGGTTTACATAACTTATCTCCATCATTTAGAATCAAAACATTTCATTTTGGGTCAAAAATATCATTTTTTTAAACTCTGTCATCCATGGCCCCGGCCGGCTTTTGGCCTAAGAAACCACGGCCCCGGCCGTGACCTCTCAGCCAAACTTGGCCCCGACCGTGGTTTTGCCTACAAAACCATGGCCCCGGCTGTGGTCCAAAATCTGAAATTTTGATTTTTGCTGCTACTTTGGTGATTTTTAATTCTTTAACCGTACATCCAATTGACACCAAATTTGGTACACATGTAGATCTCATACCATAGTATTTTATAAAAATTTCCTTTTCCTCATTTGGATTCATTAAAACATAGATACACTAGTCCATAGGAGGCCTGTTCGCAACAGTTCAACACTTAGAAAATTTTCTGAACTTTGAAAACCAACTTTTGCAAATTTGTGATTTTTGGCCATAGGCTTTAAAATTCCATTCCGACACTTGACATAGCTCACATACATCATATATGACATGTCCCAACTTTCAAAACCGTAAAATTTCGCACGAGGCGATTTTTGTCCATAAAAATCCGTTTCGAGTTGAAACGATCGATTTCGATCGTTTGAAACTCATTTCCATTCAAATTTCCTTCCGTTGAATACCAAATCAACCTAAACACATGTAATAACATAAAACTTACTCATTTGACTCCATTTTACCTTTAATTTCTCAAAATTGCCAAAAATTACACTTCGACGTCATTTTCATCAACTTTTCACAATTTTCTCATTTCCAAAACATAAGTTATTTTTAGCCCCTTTGTGCAATACTTGATTCTAACTCATCATTTACCACATATAGCACATATTTGACTTGTATGGGCCTTCAAAATCTTTAAAACTTTTCAAATAAACTTATTTTTCCAAAAGGTTCGTTTTGATCGTCGGCGAACGTTTTAAAACATTTAAAACCCACAATTGTCGCCATACGAACCAAATAACTTCCAAATCAACTTGAACACGTGTATTTATATCAAACTTAGCTTTTTGGCCTTATTTGATCACCAATTACACAAAATGGCCAAAATTACACAATAATAACACTTTGTCAACTTTACTTATTTCCATCCTTAAACCAATCTTCAATCTTTGGACTCTATGCTTCACATAGATTATCACGTACACATTTAACGACTTTATATATTCACATAACTTCTATAAGTATCTTCCAAGTCACTTTACAGATTATTACGTAGTCTATACACAAAGTATAGCCTAATATTCAAGCTTTTCCTTAACAAATCATAGTTTTCAACCATTTGAGCATCTAGCTTGCCATTTAGCCAAATAATTTGCTTGCATCAAACATGATTAACTTTTCAAACTAGGTTTTCATAACTTCAATCCACATATAACACATGATCATGTCTTAAATCATAATTTCTAGCTTTGAACATGAACTTAATAAGATATTACCTTGTTTTCCAAAATATGAACTTAGGGTTTCATGACTTCTCAACATTTAGCACATAAACTCTTATACAAACTTGCATCTAGCCCCTAATTCATGCATGGCTAGTCTTAAACTAACATTTAAACTCATAAATATTAACTTTCATGGCTCAAACATAATCATACCTTCTTGGATGACCAACTTTTTCACATAAATAGCTTCCTCATGGCAAGCTCTTCCTTTCTCCTTCTTGCTTCTTGATCATTTGAGCAACATAGCTTCCTTGATTCCAAGCTTTTATCCTTGCTTCCATGGTTTCTTTAGCTTTCTCTCTCTTTCTCTAACTTAGCCGGCACTTAGAAATAATATGAATGGCTTAGCATGCTTTGCTTATAATTATATACATATATGTGTTATATCAATTCTCCAACAACTAACCATGGCTGGTTAGTTAAACTCTATCATGGTTAGGGTATCTTAAGTCATTTCACATTACTAAACATGGACATAATAGTCATTACCTCAACATAGGACACATTTGTCATTTCATAATTTGTCAATGGCATTTTGGACTTTACTTAAAATTCCTAGAGAATTTAATTCTCATAAATCCATACTTGCTTATTCTTAAACCATTTCAAGTCCATTTTAATCCAAATTTGCTTCATCATACTTGAATTTTATTCCATTATTAAATACTCCACAATTGGCTTGTCACACCTCAAAATACCAATTTCATTAATCACATATTAATTCATTTAATTGCCAAAATTGCACCTCATTATACATTTGAACCTTCTTGCTTCTCTATTAAATCAATCTCAACTTCCAATATCTCAAATAATTATAACCCTCATTTCACCTATACACCGCTTCCTCGAGAAGTGAACCTCGATCGGATTATCAAAATCCATCATCATTATCAGTTAAACTCATAATATCATAATTACGACTTTAACGTCCTTTCACTTATTTACTTCACTCACATATACCAATTTTCAACATACTTGGAATCTACGTTCCTTATACTCATATTTAAGAGTATTACCTTTTTGTCTTTACACATCATATCACGATTATCTTATTTCGATCATTTAATATCAATCTCCTTAACAAATCCAAATATTCATATATCAACACTTAATATTCCATAAATCCTTAATAAACCAATTTAATCATACGGTTTCTTCTTTACTGCACATACAGGCTTATTTACCATTCTCATACCCTCGCCTCTCCAGGCCTATTCATTTAACTCATTATTAACTTTCATAATTATGCATCAATTTAATTATGCATTTCTTTATTTATCTCTTTCCTTTCCTTACTGCTCAAATAACCATATACACATTTTAAATCTACCACATAGGTCACATATAATACATTGATCATATAATAACTTATTCTTAAACATTCTTAGACCTTCCATCAATCATAACTAGGTTTTATTTATTAACCTTTACATAAATAAATCATAATCATTATTTAGAAATTCACTAAAATCCTGGGATGTCACAACATATACATAAATCAAACTAAAATCTATCTATAATGTCGTCAAAATAAACATCTGACCATACAACCGTTCAAAAACAATGATAATACAAAGACAGAAAAGACTAAGATAAGGAGAATATAAATATATGTCTTATCACGCATCATCGTTCAAATGTTCTTATAACAAAAGAAGAAAATATCATATTTAATATAGCATTATTTATTGAGTGACTAATTTGATTGTACTAATTGCATAGTAAGATTACCTCATCATGTTCTTTTTCCTCCTCCTACTGGCATACTGTTATTGCCACTATATCTGCTAAGTCATCAAAACTTAGAGCCTTTAAATGAGCTTGCAGTGTACGAAGAAGGGCAAGATCTCTACATATGGCTCTAACATAATCATCAGCAATATGTGGTGTCGACTAGCATGATGATTATGTCGACTGCCTACCAAAGCTGCGAAAACCACTAATAGTTGGCCATTATCGCTGCCCTTACCCCTTGATAATTTTTTCTTAACAATCAATGTCCTTTCTTATAACTCCTGATCTATCGTCGGGGGCAAGCTTCCAAGGGGGATACCACTCGTTCAGTAACTTATTGTAAGTGTGAGGATCCGAATTTTCAGAATTTCTTTAATAAAATTAAATAAGAATTTAATTGATAAAATTATCAAGGTTATTTAAATTAATTATTATTTATGTGATTTAAGGTATGTGATGAGATTTAATTAGTAAATTAAATCTGTACAGAGATCATGACGAATTGTGTTACTTTAAAATAATTGGAAAGTAAATAAATTGTTTAAAAACAATTTATGAGGTTATATGGAAATGTAAGAAATAAAGGTACAGATAAAAGTACAATAAATTGTACAATTAAATTATTATGGAAGTGCAGAAATTATGTTTTAAATGAGGTTATATGGAAATGTAAGAAATATGTATATATATGTGTGTTTATGCTTAATTGTTATATTTATAAATGTTATTAATTATGGAAATTAAGGGATTAATAATTAAATTAATCCAATTTTAAATAAAAAGCGAATGAGGAAGTTAATAAAATTGTAGTTATTGATCTTAAATTTAATTAAGAATTATGGTGAAAATTTAGAAATTATTGAGAAGGAAAAGTAATTATATAAATTATATAATAATAAATTATATAATTTATATAAGAAAATTAAAATAAGGTATGAAGAAAATAATAATTATATAAATTATATAAAAATAACTATGTAATTTATATAAGGTGATTAAATGGAATAAGGTTGAGGAATTTAAGAAATTATTTAATAAATGAGAATGTAAATATATAAATTATATAATATTAAATTATATAATTTATATATAAAGAAATTATTGTAAATATTAAAGAAATTAAATAATAAATAAGAAAAAGGAATGTTCTAAGTTATTAAAAATTATATTTATGTATAATAGAATTATTATGACTTTTATGAAAGATAATATTCCAGAAACGTGAACATGTTAATGTAACATGTTGTCCAAGTAATGGAGTGAAAAATTATGAAAAATAATTTTTATATGTACTATGAATTATTTTATGATTTTTGGAGGTATAAATTACCTCAAATAATTACATGCATGTCATTATGCGTGTACAAAATTTGTCAAATAAAGCACCCGAAAAGGTATTAATATTAATGATAAATTAAGTTATGAATTTTGGTAAATTAGAATAAATATTTTGTATTTATTATATAAAATATTTATTACACGAAATAATTACGTAATGCTTTAAAATTTTAAATTTTGCATGAAATTTCCGGAAACTTCTAAGTTGGCTGCGTGGCTAAGGCGGTGGAATTTTTTTATTGCAATAAGGATTTACTTGTTGGCTATAAAAAGGCAAGATAAAGAATAAGAAGGAAAAGAAAAAAAAAAAAAAAAAAGCCAAACAAACATATACAAACTCTCTCTCTCTTTCATCCGAACCCCCACCTTCCACCACTTTCCACCACCGGAAATTTTGAGCCACAAAGGGAGAGAAATCAAGGAGTGATTTACAAGCTTCATGGAAGGTAAAACAATTAAATTGTTGGTTTATTTTGAATTTATTTTGGTATTATGATGTTAAAATAATTTTATAGAAAATTGGTAAATAATTAAGATAATTATTCCAAATAATTTTTGGAAGTATATCTATGAATTATATTATTTTTGGAGTATTTATGTTGGGAAGTTATGTGCAAAAATGGCTTAAAAGTGAAAAGTTGGTGCACTGTTAAGCGTAGTAGAGGAGGAAGAAGAAGAAAGGCTGCCGCGCATTGCGCGGCAGCCATATTTTTTTCGGACGCTGGGCATAAAACGACGTCGTTTAGGAGCAGTTGGAGCAGGACCGCGCCATGCGCGACTATATCTGGGTCACCGCGAAGCCAAACGACGTCGTTTGGCTGGCGCAGGAAGGGCCGCGCGCAATGCGCGGCGGTCGTCACTTTGGTTAATTACCAGCGTGCCCCTGCTCTTTTCGGTTAATACCGACCGTGTCCCCTGGCCCTGTAAAATTACAGTCGTGCCCCTTCCCTTTTCTTGAAATACCAACTGTGTCCCTAGAGGCACGAAAATTACATAATTGCCCCGGAACTTTCCGGAAAATTTCGAATTTGTCCCTAACGTTACTGAAATTACAGATAAGCCCCCAGCCTTTCCGGGAAATGCTGGATATATCCCTAAGGGCGCAGAAATTACCGAAATGCCCACAGAAATGATTTTTAATTGAAATAAATGCTTAAAAATTGTTTAAAAATTATAAAAAAATTATAGAAAAATACTAAAAATATAGAAATGATATTTGGGCATTAAATTTAATATTTTTGTAAAAATATTAAATTTTTGAGATTAATATTTAAATATTTTAAATATTAATCTATGAAGTTTAAAAGCTAGAAAATGATTAAATGAAAATCCGGACAACTAGATATGCTAAATTTTATCCGATGAGCCGGGTTGTCTGTATTAAAGGTGTTGGATATTAAGTTAAATGAATATATTAGGGAATGAGGTTAATTTAATTAACCATATAAATTAATAATTGGTCCGGAGATGATATTAATTAAATAAATTAATATCATAAAGAGATGCATAATTAGTATTTGATTATTTTATGATCATAGGTTAATCGACATAGGGTTTTGAGCTAGCAATTAAATAACTGGACGACAGACAAGTTCTTCAGTCCCTTTTATGTGAAATGTTGAACTATTATGATATGCAATTCTTGTTTTAAATGCATACAAATTAGGTCTTATGTGATACATGTTTAATATGACCACAATGTGTTCTTTGTGTAATGATATGAGATATATTGCTATAGTTGAAGCACAAGCACATGATATATGACACACACCAAGCATGTTAAGGTATGTGCTACGTGAAACATGAATTGTTGAACTTGCTGATCCGTTGTGCTCATTACTTGCTTAATATATATTTTTGCAGGAAAGAAATAAATCTCAAAAATATCAGATGATATAGAGACGAATAATCACAGAAGGTTGTGAATGTTATTGTTATGTTTCAATAACAGAATTTAACGTGAATATAGTTGTTAAGTTTATATTGATATTTTGTATGTACATATATGCTGAATCCAGACAAGATAAGTAAAGTTAAACTTTGAACTGTGATTGTATTAGATAGATGTTACGATAGAAATTACTATATGTTTGATTATGAATGATGCAACAAGGAATATTTGTATGAAATTAAATGACTGTAAATTTTAAATCAATGAATAGTTATACGGATATGAAAGGATATTAAATTTGGAATGATGAGATTTAAGATATTGGTACAAGGAAAGAAAAGAAAAAGGTTAAGGTTGCGATCCAGGGACTAGGATCGAAATGTAAGGATTTTAAATATCCAAATGATTTAATACAATGATTAAGTTGAGAAAAAGAAAAATTTATACCGAAATTTTGGTAATTGATAATATGGATATTAAATAATGGATCAATTAAGGAGATTAAAGTTTTATTAACGAACCGAAATTTGGACGTAAGGAAGATAATATTTCATAAATATGAAATTTAAGGTAATAAAGTGGGTCGAATTTCGGGGTCGTTATAGTAAGTGTCCTATAATCAAGTTACAAATTGAATAGTTAAAATTAAATAATTAAGCTTAAGAATTATGTTAAAAAATTATAAACAACATATCGTAGATAAAAACTTACAACTAACCGGACAACATTAGCAGATCATCACAGGTGGCCACGTACACATCCAACAAGTCCATAGTCTGGCCTTGGGATGGAGCCTCCTACAAATATGTGATATATATATATATATATATATATATATATATATATATATATATATATATAATGCACATGCAAACATACTAATAACATAACTATAAACATAAATAAAGTAAAACTTTACGAACTACGTACCCTGATAACAACACGTTGTGACTGTGATATATTGTCGCCTTTATATGTACCATTTGTCTTGTTGCCTTTAGGCACACCTAAGGATCTGTTCTTGGCAGTAGTCTTACCTTTTTTCATCTAATCCTCAACAAGCCAGTGTTGACACACCCTAGCCCAAATATCATGTGAGCACCACCAGAGGTCGTACTTGTGCATGTACTGCTCAGCCTGCCTAAGATGGTCTATATTAGTATTATTTAGTGCTTTTTCCCGGTCCTTCTTTAGATTTCCCTTTGCTCGCACAACACACTTCAGCTATAACTGCTACATGTGCCTCATCCCACTTATACCTTTTCTGAAATGAAAATACAATAATAACATTAAAATAATTGTAATATATATATATATATATATATATATATATATATATATATATAAACATTAGTTCATTAGAATATATATACTTTACAAAAATAAAAATATATGGAACTCCTACCAAACTGCCTTTTTGTGGGATAGAGGGGTGCTGGTGTAGGCCAATTCTGCAAACATAGTTGTGCAATAAACTTCATAACCTTAATATCTACAAAATCACTAAAATATACAATAATTTACATTAGTATATATAACTATGTTAATATTAATTAATTATTGTATAGGGTTGATAACTTACGTTATGTTCGGATAAGGTCGAATCACTAATAAAATGCAATCCTCCTGATTAGCCAGGGCCTTTATGATCTAATTAGGACCTCGACCTAAGTCACACTTTCTAGGCACTGCTGAAGAAGAAATATATATATATATATATACACACACACACACACACATAAATCTTAATGGAAATCGTTGACTGATTCAAAATCATTTTCAACATATGGAGATTGGATCATCACCTCCACCCTCTAACTGGTTTACTTCATTGTTGTCCTCTACATTTATTATATAAGGGTTATGTAACGTCTCCTCTTGGTAGAATTCTCCGTCTACTAATTGGACACGACTACGCGTGGGAGTATGAATTAAAACTTGTCAATCTGTAAGCAGTCTATTTCTTTTCCTAATAGCACTAGGAGTGTAGTATACTTATAGTGTTTACGTTGTCAACACAAATGGTGCATTCACATATGACCTTCTATGGAGGTTAATATTGACTATTACATGTCAATCGACACGTATCCCTTATTTTGAATAAAACCAACAATATTTAAACAAATTAATTCGACCTCCATATGTACCCTTGTACGACAACTCAATGACACCGGCCTAAGTGAGTGCGGAACATACAAGAACGGTCCCAGATTATTCAAAATTCACTCCTAATTAGTGATTCTTAAACGGGTTTCTAAGCGAGGAATATTATCTTATATTATACTATTTTGTATTATATCATATTATATTTTTTAATTGTTTTATTTCACTTTTTTATTTTTTTTCCATTTTAATTTTATTATATTATATTATTGTATATAATATAATATGATATTTGAAATTATATTCTATTATTTTGTTTTAAATTATATTGTTTTATTTTATTTAGTCCTATTATAGTAAATTACTTTTTGTTTTTTTAATTTTATTTAGTAGTGGAAAATTAAGTAAATGTTACTTATTTGATTTTAGCAAACATATTTCTTTTTAATTTTTTGAAATTTTGTTTTTTTTGATTCATTTTTTTTAATTTGTCGCGTTTTTTATGCATATTCACCTTAAAGTCAGCTAGACATGCCAACTTTGTTTACTGTCATCTGGCAAAACCAGTTATTACACGTACCAAAAATAAGGACTTGCATTATTATCCCTCTTGATGTTTCGATAACGAAATGTTATACAAGAAACAAAAGAATATCTTCCAAATAGATAGATAGCTAGCTAGCTGAAGAGGAGGAAACAATATTGTCTGGAAGATGGCAAAAAACTATAGCTTATTGACAACCTGTATTTGGTAACTGAGGAACCTGTAGCTACTGCCTTGGGGGCGTGCAATAGGTCAACCACTGTTTTTAACTGTCACTAAACCATCAAATTGCCATCCAAATTAATTGAATATCATATTGATGTATTCATCAAGTCCAATATGCATGGCTATATACATTGAGAGCCAGCAATAAACTTGAGGTTGAGTAATCTCTATAGATCTAACAACACCCAAAACCATTAAGTTATGTGATTACTGAAACCAAAGTACACGAGAGCTATAATTCTGTAAGCAATCTAATAGCGAAAGTGTAATCAAATAGATAAAACTTCTTTGATGCACGTCTCATTCTTAGCATGATTAACAAATCTGGAAGTGAAAACAGAAAAAATAAATAAACCTGCAATTGGCGAGCGGCTCCTCCTCCCTCTCTCTCTCTCTCTCTCTCTCTCTCTCTCTCTCTCTCTCCTTTTCTCTCTTCTTCTCTTCCTCATCTTCTTTCTTTCTTTTCTGATCTGCCTTGTTTGCTTTTGAAACATTTTAATCTCATCAGTGATCGAAGTCGGTCCCTAAAACTATTAGACTAATCTCATCGGCGACTAAAGTTGGTCACTAATACAGTTGATGTAACATTATTAACAACCGATATGTGGTCACTGATTTGGTTCAGTCACATAAAAAGTTTGGGAGGCAAAATTTTAATTGAGACCGATTAGCGACTGATTATCGATCGCTAATACGAATAATGACCAATTTGACTGGGGTCACTAATGTCAGTCACTAATGTCAGTCACTAATGGTTTCATTAGTCACCGATGGTGACGGTCCTTGATAGCCTATTTTCTTGTAGTTTATAAAAAAATGTGTAAATTGTGTTTTTTAGAAATCCCAAATCCTTCAAACCACAAATAATAATAATAATAATAATAATAATAATAATAATAATAATCTAACGTAAATTAATCCTATAAACTGATATGTAACCATCTACATCCAAACCCAAAAATTAAATACTTCTATTATCGAGAAGCGGGAAAAGAAAGAAGGGAAAAGGGAAAGAAGAAGACTCACCTATTTAAGCCACCATTTTTTTTTCTTAATTTAACATTCTCTCAGTCCTTTCGCTTCTTACCACTACCATTTTTTTTTATTTATAAAAGATCTCCATCGTCGCTAATAATTGCTTTCTCCCATCGTTTCTTAATTTGGGGATTATAAGTTGGCCAAATTGTAAAATTGTCCCTTCAAGTTGTCACCTAAATTTAATGACCCTTAAAGTGGCAAAAGTCTCAATTTAGTCCTCCAACTAGCCAATTTTATCCACTCCAAACATTGGCGTGAACCTCATTTTTTATTTTATGGTTGGGAAATTATGTCTTTATCATTCTTATCGATATTAATATTTGAAATCAAAATATAAAGAAAACCAAAATAAAATATCAAAAATAAAACCCAATTTGGAGAAACTTAAAATAATAATTAGTAATAAAAAACTAATTTAAATTCAAAAACAAAGAAACAATAAATAAATAAAAAACAAAAAAATTGAGAATTGAATAAGTTACCAACCAGAACAATTCTTGTTGAAAAAGTCATCTTCCTTTGACGATAGATCCATTTTAAGTCCTATTAAATCTTTAACAATATCAAAAAGAGTCCATTTATAGATACATTTATTTTACATTCTCATTCCCAAAACGTAAGTTCAAAAGTCGTTAGATAAATAAAACCAACATGTCGGTCCCCCTCCCACCAACATTCTTTTTTGTTTTATTCATCTAACGAACTTTAAACTTGTGTTTCAGAAAGGAATATGTAAAACAGATGTATCTACAGATTTAACCTATCAAAAAAGATGATAGCAATTGCGTCATATGTATTTAGTGGATAGTTTATCAATCAATCGTAGTTTATAAAATTTTTGGGAGTGTTGTAACATTTGATACTACGTAAAAGACAAATAAGTATTTTGATGTTGTTCAATCCATTCACGGGATAAATCATCGTTATCATTTCATCTTGTTTGATTTTGCACTAATTAAAGATTAAACAAAGGATACGTTCCATTCATAGGGTAAATCATCAATATTATTCTATCTTATTTAGTTTGAAATGATTAAAAACAAAACAAATGATACGTCTGTATGTGTTTTAGAACATGACCTTGCACTGCTTGGCCCAGGCCGCAGGAATGAGAACTACTTTCACATCAAGTTCTCAAACTCAATTAATTGGCAATGAAAAAAGTTGACCCTACTCATTATAAGCTATACATATTTTTTAAAAGTATTTGATGTGGGACAAGGTATATACCATAACTAGTACTTCTTTAGTTTCAAAACATGACTTGCACACCTTAGGTCTTACTTTAGTTGATCCTACAAAAAAGAAGGTAAAAATACATTAACAACTAACATATTAGCGACTGACATCAGCGACCAAAGCTATCGCTGATTGGAATCAACGTTCAAGAGATGTGGCGCCATGTGCCAACAACCGATATTAGCGACAAAATCAATTGCTACTAAGTATCGGTCTTTAATACTATCAGTAACCAAAATTGGTCGCTAATATAATCAGTCATTGATGAGTATTCGCGGTCGATTTTGGTCGCTGATAACTTTAAAAAAAATATTTTGCCCTATTATGTGGATTTCCCAAAAATATTTGTACCTGTATTCATATCCCAACACATAGCACAACAGTTATATACAAACTAATCTCTACCCAAATTAATATCAAATTCAAAACAAACTAATATACATTAATTTATATACAATCAAACCAAAATGAAATATACGTACGTATACATAAATCAAACTAAAATCTATCCACAAAGTCGTTAAAATAAACATCTGACCATACAACATTTCAAAAAAAAAAAAAAAGGAGAATACAAAGATAGAACAGACTAAGATAAGGAGAATATAAAAATATGTCTTATCCTGCATCATCGTTCAAATGTTCCTGTAACAAAAGAAGAAAACATCATGTTCAATATAGTATTTGTGACACCCCCAAATTAGGTAACACTACCTCGAATTTGGTGCTCACGCAATAATATAAACAATCTCTGCTAAACAACATGTAATACTAATGCGAAAAATAAATAAACAAATGTTGTCTATTACAATGACTTTCTAGTCCTAAGGTCTACAACCTTTACCAAAATAAACATCACAAACTACAAAATAATATCAGTGTTTGCGTTACAATCTTATAAGTTCTAAACAAAATATAAATAGACTAACAGCTGTCTAGATAATTAAGATTTTGCTTTCCCTTTTCGTTTATCTTTACCCGATCCTTCAGGTTTAGCTGCAAAATATTTTATGACATAGCAAGTATGAGCAACTAGCTTGCTCGACAATTTAAATGAACAACACTAATTATGTCATAAATGAATAGGAATATCAACTGAATGATTTAATAAAAGGAGCTCAACAATGAACAATAGAATCAATGCACAAAATAAAGAAGTGACAATTGATTATTTAACTGTTGAGTAGTCAAATGGACCATGAACTACTATTGAGGAAATCAATCACTTAATTGACCATCTTAGGTTACTTTGTCCGAATTGTACTTGAGGGGATCAGCCTCTCGTACCATATGTATATGCATAACATTTATTCTGTTTGTATCGTTTGTTCGATACTTAGGTTATTCCCCATTATGGGTTGTTCTTCTCAGTCTAAGAATCCGTACCACTATGGCTTGGATAACTTTCAAAATAAATTTCACATAGGTCTAGCCGAACAATGACTTAGACTTCTTCTTTAATCAATTCATAATTCAAGAATGGAATATGAATTCAAATAATATATACGATTTGCAATAATATTATTGTGGAATAACTTGCGATATAATATAAGCTCAAAATTTAAGAATTAGCACAATAATATTGAGTAGAGTTAGGAAGCTTGCTCAATACAAATTTGAGTAAGGTTAAAGAACTTGTCTGTCTGTTGACTTACGACTAATTCGCTTAATTTAAACTCCTCTTGATGTCCTAACATTAATAACGTTGGCCTATCAATTAGTATAACATATAATCGTGCACTTTAAACACTTATCTATGCTAAATAATTAATCACATAACACATATAATTTTATATTAATCATATAAGACATTTAATTGATCTTATATTAATGATTTAATTAATCAATATTATTTTTCTTGAGTGTTAAACACTCATTAAACTCTTAAACAATTTACTATCATTGTTTAATTAAATTTTTTTTATAATATTAACTCTATCTTCATTTAATTACTATTTAATATCAGTTAAAGAGTAATTAATTAATTACCTTTAGTCATTATTTTACAATAGATAATAACTAATTATGTTTATTTATTATTTAAAAGTTAATTAAATAATAAATAATTAAAGTATTAATCTTAATTGCCTTATTATTTAATATTAATTAAATAATAACTAATTATTAATTATCCTCATTTATTATTATTTAATAATAAACAATTAGTTTATTAACTTTAATTATTATTTAATGTTAATTAAATAATAATCAATTAATTAAATATCCTTACTTATTATTTAATATTAATTAAATAATAAATAATTAGTTTATTAACTTTAATTATCTTTAATTATTATTTAATGTTAATTAAATAATTAATCTTAATTAAATAATAAATATTTAGTTTATTAACTTTAATTATCTTTAATTATTATTTAATGTTAATTAAATAATTAATTAATTAATTAATTATACTTACTTATTATTTAATCTTAATTAAATAATAAATAATTAATTTATTCCTAATTTAATTATTATTTAATGTTAATTAAATAATAATTAATTAATCAATTACCCTTACTTATTATTTAATCTTAATTAAATAATAATTAATAATTCTTTAAATATTATTTAATGTTAATTAAATAATAATTAATTTCTTAATTATCTTTATTTTATTATTTAAATAATAAATAATTAATTTATAAATTTTATCTCTTTTCAATTATTATTTAATATTAATTAAATAATAATTAGTTAACTATTTATCTTTATTTACTATTTAATTATAAATTAAATAATAAAAAATTTATTTATTTACTTTATCTTTCTTATATTATTATTAAATACTTAAATCACATATTTAATATTTAATAATAATTTATTAGTAATTTTATCTAATTACTAACTAATTAATAGCTAATTAGTGCACTATTTACACCTTAAATACAATTACAAATAATTAATTCATTAATTAATCTTACTTATTATTTAATATTACTTAAATAATAAGTAATTAGCAGTTTTATGATTTTTCAGAAATTAAAAATATTAATTTATCATTTTTGCTTTGGTTAGTAAGGTTTAATCATATTTTAATTATGGAAATTACCAAATGACATGCTAAAAAAACAAACATATTTTTATAAAATACTACATGAAAAACCAAGCAACGTCCGTCAAGGACCCATCGCCGGAACCGGTCATAATTCCGGTGAACCGGTCGCCGGAAAGTTCCAGCCGATTCATGAAAAAAAACCAGCAGAAACATTACTCATTTCCAGATTTTTGTCTAACTTTGGGGTCTTGGAGAAAAACCTTAATAACTTGAGTTCTATAACTCCGATGGAGCTCTACTAGGTATCGATGGAATCGTGACTTCCCGAACTACAATTTTCTGTACTGAAACACCATTTTTGGATAAGTTTTGATTTCGGAAATTAGGCTTAAAGTGGACTATTCATGCAATAACTTGGACAGTGAGGTGTGTTTGGTCAAAAATGCATAATTTACTCATTTTAACATATTTTTGGGTGATTCAAAAGGGATTTTTTTCTTAACTTATCCATATATTCCCAGAAATTATTAAATCACAAAAATAATTTGTAGATTTTAAAATGTACAATTTATTCTTACAACCTATGTTTTGTTCGTCGGTAAAAATATTTTCAAGTATTTTGCTAGATTTTTCTACATAAATCCATACCACTATACATTTAAACCACATGACATCCTATATAAACATGTCTAGCATGATTCTAAACATAAATATCTCCAAGATAATATTTCTACTATAATATTTAAAAGAAAACCAAGATTAGGGTTTTAAAGGAATTTTTTTTACCTTTTGCTTTTGATGGCTTGTTTTCTTTGCTTTCCAAAGTAGGTAATAAGTTGTGATGACATCCAAGAACACCCTCCTTGATGAAAATGACTTGACTCACTTGACTCGGTGGTGACTCACTATACAACTCACTTCCTTTTTCTTTAACTCACATAGTTAACTCACTAAAACTCAGTAGCACATTATATAGATAATACTTGTAATATTTTGTAAACTTTCCATCAAATGAGCTAGCTTCTATTTATAGTAGTATAAATCTATACATATAACATATATATGTATAGATTGGACTTCAACATTTTTACAAAATTTGCTAGCCAAAAAGGTTGAGTGTTCCACACACTAATGAAATCAACAAATTGAATAAAAATTTGGAATCCATAGTACTCTCTCCATACCACCAGCCATGCTCTCTAATTTGTCCCATTTTTGATTTATTTTTATAGTCAAATTGGTAAATAATGGATCTTCTAGAAGCTTTAGCAATTGGATCAAGGAATAGGCTTACAATTTATTTCATTTGGGCCATATATGATCATAATAATCCAACAACATTGGGCTACCAAAATAACTCACCCACTTCTTAATAAATTGGGCTAGCTTCATTAAATATCAACCCACAAAGCACATCACCCAAATCCCTCACTTAATTAATTGTTTGGGATTATTTAAATAATTACAGGAACATTTAAATAATCAATTTAAATTTAATTTATATAATCAATTTAGACTTGTCATATTTAATATTAATTGAATATTTAATTATGGTTCCTCACAAAATAATCTTAGGCTAGTCCGTTAATTTAATAAATCCATTAATCAAACTTCCTTTACTAAAATTAACCGAATAGTCAACAATCAAATTACCAGATAAAGGTTTAAATTAAATCACACAATAACTCATTTAATTAGAAATTAGTTTTCCAATTTTATTTATAGTGTAATTCAAAATTCTTGGTTCTTACAGTATTATAAATTAAGTGATTAATTTGAATGTACTAATTACGTACTAAGATTACGTCATCATGTTCTTCGTCCTCTTCCTACTGGCGTACTATTGTTGCCACTGCATTTGCTAACTCATTAGGACTTAAAGCCTTTAAATGAGCTTGCAGTGTACGAAGAAGAGCATGATCTCTACATATGGCTCTAACACAATCGGCAGCAATATGTGGTGTCTTCTAGCATGATGATTGTGCCGACTGCTTACCAGAGTTGCGAAAACCACAAATAGTCTGTCGTCATTGCTGCCCTTACCCCTTGACAATTTTTTCTTAACAATCGATTCCCTCTCCTATAACTCATGATCTATCGTCTAATGTAAGCTGCCAGGGGGATACCGTTCATTCAGTAACTTATTGTAAGTGTCCTATAATTAAGTTAAAATTTGAGTAGTTAAAAATAAATAATTAAGCTTAAGAGTGATGTTAAAAAATTATAAACTACATATCGTGGATAAAAACTTACAACTATCTATACAACATTAAGCAAACAATCACAGGTGCCCACATACACATCCAACTAGTCCATAGTCTGGCTTTAGGACGTAGCTTCCTGCAAATATGACAAGTGTGTGTGTGTGTGTGTGTGTGTGTGAGGATCCGAATTTTCAGGATTCCTTTAATAATATCAAATGAGAATTTAATTGATAAAATTATCAAGGTTGTTAAATAAATTATTATTTATGTGATTTAAGGTGTATGAAGAGATTTAATTGATAAATTAAACCTTTATGGAGATGGTGATAATTGATGTTAATTTAAAATAATTGAAAAGTAAATAAATTGTTTAAAAACAATTTATGAAGAATAAGAAAAATTATATGTAAGGTACAATATATTGTACAATGAAATTATTGTGGAAGTACAGAAATTATGATTTTAAATGAGGTTATGTGATAATGTAAAATGCATGAATTAAATATGTATATATTTATATATATACAATTGTATGTATGTTATGTTTAATTGATAATTATAAATGTTATTAATGTAGACACCCAAATTTTGCACTTTTGGACTAACCCTGGCAGGAGGGTAAAATCGTCATTTGACCCGACACGCGGAAAAGAAGGTGGACCCCAACACCATGCCACCCCAGCGATTTACGGTCAAAGCCGCCACCACGGACAACGAGCATCCGGTCACTTGAGGCAAGGCGAACAGTTGATCCCGAAAAACCTGAGCCGACCACAAAAGACGACTGATGGCCACTCCGCTTACGATGTTCGGGGGTCTCGCTCCCCGGTGAGCGAGCGGCTGCCCAGCTCGCCGGTGAGCTGGCGGGGGTGGAAAGGGGGCAGCGCCCCCTGAAAGCCAAGCACAATTAGCGAATTCTATATCAAGTCGCAGCCCTCCGAACTAGCCTCCCAGAACAATATGGCACGTTTTCCAGGGATTTTCGGATTGCAAAAATACAGCCTTCCAAAATAATACAACAGAGATTGGCAATTTAAGACCGCGTGGCACGAAAATCGAGAAAAGCAAGCCGAACAGCCGCGGATGCACCTGCGGCCACCGACAAAAAGGACAGTGCGCGGCTCGAGGAGACGGCACACGGCAGCCGAGGAAACGGCGCTTGCAGCCCAGCCGCAGATGCACCTGCGGCCAGCCGCAGATGCATCTGCGGCTGCCTACTGAAGCCTATAGATCGGCCATTTCCACCCGAGAGCGAGAGGGGAGGAGAAATAATAGATTTTTAGAGAGAGAGAGCTCGCGGGAGAAGAAGAAAATGGCGGAAATGTAGAGAGAGAAACGAGATTTTAGAGAGAGAAACCCACGGGTTTGTTCCAAAGAGTGAGATTTCTTCATCCTTTGTACAATCTTTGTATCCTATTTTGGTTTCCAAGTGTTGAATCATCTATTTCATCATTTGGAATGTAAAAAATCCGAGTTTCATAGCGTCGTTGTGTTTGATATATCAAATCTTGTAGATCTAGTTTTTATTTTGTTCTTATTGTGTTTGTTGGGTGGATCTTCTGTGGATCCGAAAATATTTGGTGCATTGCTATTTAAATAGTTTGTTTTAGTGTATTTGAAAGTTAGATCCAATGTAGTGGATATTTGTTTTGGGATCTATGGATTAGGGACGGTTAGAGAGGATTTATTGCGGATAGAATCTCCTCCTAACCTCCCGATGATATCCCTTTAGTTTATTTTCTAGCTTTTACGTATGTAACGATCGCGATGCACCTTTATGTAAATATGTAAATTTTTGGGCCTTAAAACGACATCGAGTCGAAAATCGGGTTAAGGCCCCGTGAAAATAATGAAATATGTGATTGTGGGTGTTTGGGGTTGTCTGGATGGCTTACATGCCCGTAGATAACCCCGACACGTTTTGGGATGTATGTTTTAATTTACGACACGAAAAAATGGTTTTCAAAATAAGGCAAATAATGAAGATTTTATAAAATCAAGCAAATTTAGGATATTAGATTCACGAGGTTTAAAGGTTAAGTGTTTTGGTAAACTTTAATCCATAATTGATGAATAGGCTTTAGTTGGTTTTAAAACGTCACAAAAAACGATTTTGCAAATAAATAAATGTTTTCATTAAACTTTGTGCATAGGGTTAAAGAGTTCTAGAAGTTGCCCTCGATTTATTTATATTAACTGTTAGAAGGCAATGTATAGTCTCGATTCCTATTTGACAAAAGTTTAAAACTATTGTTTTCTAAAATGACATCTAAATAAAAAACCTTCAACGCTTTCGAAATTAAAATCAATCTTTCTTATAAAAAGCGAAGCCTCGTCATTTGGGTCAAAGAACGTCCAAAACACTTTCCAGATAACACTTTTGCCATATAAAAATAAAAGCGAACTTTTATGCAAAACGCACCACAAACATTCATCTAGGCACGCACGCACACACACGCAAACCACACATTTTAGGATTTAAAAAGGATAGGAAAATATCAAGATTGCGGTAACCGTGTTTCACGGAAGTCGGGGGGTGCCTAACACCTTCCCCTCGCTTAAGCAAGCCCCCGAACTCTATGAATCTCGGTTTGCGGACCAATTAATCGGAGTCACATATGAGCCAGCGATTACGAAAACAAATTCGGATGAGTTGGTACATCCATTTCAAATATACCAACTGGCGACTCTGGTCAATTGGCTCATAAAAAATCGATCTTTCAAAACCCGTCGACACTAAGCCGACCCTTTTCAAAATCACATTTAATTCAAAAGGCTAAAATTGGAAAGGGACATTTTTAATAAATAAAAAACGAGACGAACGAAAATCCCGGCGTCGACAGCTGGCGACTCCGCTGGGGACATTAGAGGGCTTAGGCCGCGTTCAAATCTTGATGTTTTTCTATCCTCTAAAAATCTAAAAAATGTGTGTGTGTGCATTACTTGCGATTAATCTACCTTTTGTGCGTGTATGAATGAATGTGCGAGTTTTGTGATTGCTTTACGAATGTTTTACGTTAATGTCATCATTTGCATACGGTGAGGTACGATAAATGTATGATGAATGTATGTTGAGCGGTTCCTCCTCCTGAGGCTAACCCGTCGGATGTGGATTACTGGACTCAAAGGGGCGCTCCCCAGCGAGGCTCAGGAAAAGCATCCACTCAGATCCAATCCAATTGAAAGACCGGATTTATTCCCTTCTAGTATGTTGCGAAGATCTGGGAACCTTCATGCCAAAAAGCCCGCGAGAGTAAGCTTAGGGTAGGTCAGCCTCAGATAAACCCGACGCGTGGGAAGTCTCTTCATACCCTTTTACGTTTCACGCACATAATGTCATACTTTAGTCAAACATTTTTGTACCTCCCACTTTTGTCAAAATAAAGTACTAACCTCTGTTTTACAGGGACAACTTGGAGAGCATCATAAATTACACAACGTCATTACTTTGGTTAAAATAAAGGGATACTAACCCTATTTTGCAGAAAAAGATTACAAAACCCAAAAATACAGAAATAATTGCTTTAGCATGCACTTGCCAAATGTCATTTCCCGAAACTAAACCTTGACATATTTTATTTGCAGGATTGCGCCCCAAACTCGTCTCCGATCCAAGAAAGCCAGAGAGTCAACAGTCGAAATGGCTGAGAACCCCAATCCTAACCCGGCTCCCGTATCTCGGGAAGAAGTCGACGCGGTGAAAAATCAGATGACGGAGCTGACCATATTGCTCAAAGAACATGTTAAGTTAAATCGGGGCCACAAACTGAGAACCCACCTGGGCCATCATCACAGGGAAACGGGACGACCCAAGAAATTCCTAAAATCGAGCAGCCGAAGGAAGTTATTGTTATTCCCGAGAACCAAAGTGCAAGTAATTTCAGCCAAAAGATGAAACAGATGAAAGAGGCCATCCGATCCAGCGAACAATCGTGGACACCGAACAATGGTCCCCCCACATCGGAAAATGGAAACCATCTGCAACTACAACAGCAGGCCACGTTCAATCAGGGTCCAGGCAGGCAGAGGAAGTTTGAACGAACAGAAAGTCGAAAATTCACTCCTCTAGGCGATTCCCTCGAGAACGTATTGGCATTATTGGTCGCCCAGGAGAAAATCACTAAGCTAGCTCCGCCCATCGATTCAAGAGGAAAACGATTTGACCCCCGCAAACAATGCGCTTATCACTCAGGATCTCCTGGGTATGATACTCAAGACTGTTGGTCATTAAAACATAAGATACAACACCAGGGCATGATACTGAAGAGTGTTGGGCGTTGCGGCACAAGATCCAAAATCTTATCGAAAGAGGAGAGCTAAAAATGACAAACGATATTGAGATCACCGCAATGGGGAACCCGAACACCGACGAACGGATTGTCGAGCTTCAACGAACCATGAAATGGTAAATTCCCAGGGATACGATTGTGAGTCCCAAGAAAGGGGTGTGGGGATGTTATCGTCTGCTTAATGTTATGTCCTGTTTTATTTTCTGTGCATTATTATGATATGTAAAAAAAAAAAAAAAAAAAAAAAAACAAACAAACAAACAAACAAACAAAAAAAAAAAAAAAAAAAAACAAAAAAACAAAAAATAAAAAAAGAAAAAAAAAGAAAAAAAGTCTTGTGTGCTATCTAAGCCTGAACTACGAAAGACCTGATCTCCTCTTCCTATAGGAGTACGTAGGCAGCCACTTTGGCGCGGTCTAATCCTTGTAAAAATGTATATAACCCTTTGATAGTTTTGCAATTAACGATCAATACAACATGTTCTCCTGTCAACCCATCGGAGTACACTATCAACGGCAAATGATTCTTGGGTTCCCAGCATCTCATCAGCCCACCTGTCAAAGACACCACGAAGCAATGACCTTGACAACAATCAGGACTGGGGCAATTTTGAAATCGATGACGACTCGACACTGGGGCAGTCATCAACCATCCATGGAAAGATAGTACACAAATCAACATCTATGGTACGATCTCGTGAGCGTACGACAACATCATCAGAGATGTACTATCAATTGGTCTTTTCCATTCAGAGCTCTTTCAGAATACGATGACCCTCAGGTAAGATACAACTCGTTTCATCTCTTTATTTCTTTCCTGTCTCCATGTACATATATTATGACTGTATATAGTCTAACTCTAACATTACTTTTGGAAAAAGAGAAAATTTTATTTGACTTGTTAGGAATCGAATTAATCCTAAGAAGCATCCGTGGAGCAGACTCGTGAGTATGATTAGACGATTAAAACTGATCAACCTATTAAAACTGCACAAAGAGCTGATTTCGAAGTGTTGTTCGAAGCAGAATCAACCTCATAGGCAAGTCTGCACTTTGCGTTTGCGCCGACTTTCAGATGTGGGGTATAAAGCTATGACGATAATGATGACAGTTGATGCAAAATCGGAGGGTAAATAAAAGATAATATAATGTCTCGAATCGTGGCCTGGGTTATTCGAGTAATTAAGCCTGAAGGGTGTCTTTACACCTGGTGCCCTAAAGTCGTCCGATTTGGGAGTCACCGGCCCAACACTCGTTACATGGGTAATTCAGAGCCTAAGAAAACGAGCATTACGACTGCAGAGACCTGAGCAGATTCGAATCGTGGCAAGGGTTATTCGAGTAATTAAGCCTGAAGGGTGTCTCTACACCTGGTGCCCTAAAGTCGTCCGATTTGGGAGTCACCGGCCCAACGCTCGCTACATGGGTAACTCAAGCCTAAGAAAGCGAATCTTGCACAGAGTCAGACGAGGAATGAGTGCAGTAAACCACCTAACTTGTATCGAAGCGTGGCCTTTGTTACTCGAGCCAGTAAACCCGAAGGGGTGTCTTTACACCCAATGCCCTAAAGCCGTCTGGTTTGGGAGTCATTGGTCCAAAACTCGTTAAATGGGTAACTCTGAATAGCCTAAGAAAACGAGACAAGTTAAGTGGACGCGAAAAGGAAAAGGCGGAGTCGAAAAAAAGAAAAAGAAAAAATATTCGACCAAAGAAAAAAAGAGAGGCTCATCTAAAGTCACGGAAAAGAGGCCCCTAATTGAAGGATGCATCGCACAGTGCACTTGCCATATGACGTTGATTCTGTGAAGGATGATAGTAAGAATGAAAACGAAATACCTTTGATAAAGGAAGGTAGTTTTGAATTTAATCATACTCACGTATATTGACCATGAATGCTTAAATGTTTTATTACGATTTCATAACTCGTCAAAAGAAAAATGTGAAATCGAGGGTAAATTAATACATTCACAATTCATTCAATATCAAGTTAATACACTCACGATTCATGAAAAAAAAGAGATCCATCTCGATGTCAAATTTCTTGTACGATAAAACGAAAACATCACGGACACGAGCCAAATTGCATAATCATGAGCATTCTATTTTATCTGCTCTACTGTTGAGATGTTTAGTAATATCGAAGTTAACCCTGCCGACCCGAACCGTCGAGCATTTAGCGTTTGTTACTTGTGCAGGATATGAATCGGTGTGGGTAACTTGGCATGACCAACAAAACGACTTCCCATACGAATCCTCGACAAGAACACGAGTAAAGGCTGGGGCATGTTGGAAATTACGGAAACGAAGGAAGCCCAGATTTGGATCAGACTCCTCCTCAACGAACTTTTCCCCACGACCATCAATGGATTTTGGCAAACTCGGCATGATGCACGCTGACATTACCTCGATACTCAAGCGAGCATATGCAAGAGCAATCTAATTCCTGACATCAGAGCTGATCGATTAAAAGGCGAGGAAGGGCAACATGGTCGTCGATCATCGCAAAAAGCCAAAGGGACTGCCCCAATCAGATGAGAGTCAAGAGCTATCAATGCATACGATCAAATGACAAGAGGATCACCTAGATATCAACCAAGAGTCTTGGCATAAGAGGAAGTCCCGGCACCCCAAATTCAATGACATGACGATCTGTGAGCAGGATGAGGAGCCCTGGATAAGTCAATTGGGCATTCAAAACGACAGATACAATTCCCCAACAGAGAGACGATCAGGGGCATACGACTCAACGAACCAACCTTGAAGTCCAGAAACTGTCCTCCCAAAAAAGGACATGACACAACTGAGTGGTCAAAAAAGAACGACACGTGAAAAATTGTATCATTTGACTAAACAGGGGTCATTTCCATTCCAAGCATATCTATTGATCCATGCATAACATCTGCGCATTCATGTATATAAAATGCACAAGAAAGGAAAATCACAGGTACGAGACTGTCGGCGTCGCGAATGCCATTGCCATTGATCAGAAAGACGTGACAGCGGGAAACTTCTACGATCCGATGCACCCAGAATCTATGGAACATCAAGGAATTGCAAAATGACTGTCTGAAGCACCTTCAGCTAATCAACAAGGATCAAAGCTCAAAAGCAATGGCTGTCAAGAGCGATCGACGAGGACGAACCCCGAGAATGACAAGTCAAATCAAAGAAGTGGCTGGCAAAAGCGATTTACGAGGACGAATCCCAAGGAGGCCCCACAAACTAATCAGGTACGCTTTCTTTTTAAATTTCCTCAAGAATTATTGCATTTTTTATGATGTACGATACGATGCGAGTCCATTTGGGACAATACACAGCGATTTCGGAGACGAGACCCGGCAATTCAAAACCGACCCGTCAGATACGAGACCTGACCAATTCAAAATCGACCTGTCAGATACGAGACCTGACCAATTCAAAACAGACCCGTCAGATACGAGACCTGACCAATTCAAAATCGACCTGTCAGATACGAGACCTGACCAATTCAAAACAGACCCGTCAGATACGAGACCTGACCAATTCAAAACAGACCCGTCAGATACGAGACCTGACCAATTCAAAACCGACCCGTCAGATACGATACCTGACCAATTCAAAAAAGACCCGTCAGATACGAGACCTGACCAATTCAAAACCGACCCGTCAGATACGATACCTGACCAACCCAAAAGCGACCAGTCAGAAACAATACCTGACCGTCCAAAATGACCCGTCAGAAAAAAGAACTGACCGTCCAACACGACCCGTCAGAAGCAAGAACTGACCGTCCAAAATGACCCGTCAGTGAAAACTCCTGACCGTCCAAACATGACCCGTCAGTGAAAACCCCTGACCGTCCAAACATGACCCGTCAGTCAAGAGAACTGACCGTCCAAACATGACCCGTCAGAAACAATACCTGACCGTCCGAAATGACCCGTCAGTGAAAACCCCTGACCGTCCAAAATGACCCGTCAGTGAAAATACCTGACCGTCCAAAATGACCCGTCAGTCAAAAGAACTGACCGTCCAACATGACCCGTCAGTCAAAAGAACTGACCGTCCAAACATGACCAAACATGACCCGTCAGAAACAAGAACTGACCGTCCAACACGACCCGTCAGAAACAAGAACTGACCGTCCAACACGACCCGTCAGTCAAAAGAACTGACCGTCCAAACATGACCCGTCAGTCAAAAGAACTGACCGTCCAAAATGACCAGTCAGTGAAAACCCCTGACCGTCCAAACATGACCCGTCAGTAAAAACCCTGACCGTCCAACATGACCCGTCAGTGAAAATCCCTGACCGTCCAAAATGACCCGTCAGTGAAAACTCCTGACCGTCCAAAAACGACCCGTTGGAGAAAGATCCGACGATGACAATGCGATAACCGTTGGAGAAAGATCCGACGATGAAAATGCGATAACCGTTGGGAAAAGATCCGACGATGACGATGCGATGACCGTTGAAGAAAGATCTGACGATGACTAAAACGATGCGATGCGATGCGATGTGCGATGCGATGCGATATGCGATATGCGATACATCATATGAGAAGCAGTGCGATATGTGATTTCATATGCGATGTAATGCGATTTTGATTTAGTATGATAAGCGATTTGATATTTAAATATGCAATATGCGTTAAGCAAGAGAAAATAGTTTTGGCGAATATGCGACGCGAGTCAATTTGAGGCGATAACCGGCGATAGTAATGTTGCATCCTTAATATATGTATGTTGCACAAATGGGTATATGTTGCATCATTAAACACCTGTTGCCATCATCATGCATTGAGTGTCTACTTCTTTATCACGTTCATTTCACTTACCATTCCATAAACATGATAAAGAGGGGCAGCTGTAGACACCCAAATTTTGCACTTTTGGACTAACCCTGGCAGGAGGGTAAAATCGTCATTTGACCCGACACGCGGAAAAGAAGGTGGACCCCAACACCATGCCACCCCAGCGATTTACGGTCAAAGCCGCCACCACGGACAACGAGCATCCGGTCACTTGAGGACAGGCGAACAGTTGATCCCGAACATTAATAACGTTGGCCTATCAATTAGTATAACATATAATCGTGCACTTTAAACACTTATCTATGCTAAATAATTAATCACATAACACATATAATTTTATATTAATCATATAAGACATTTAATTGATCTTATATTAATGATTTAATTAATCAATATTATTTTTCTTGAGTGTTAAACACTCATTAAACTCTTAAACAATTTACTATCATTGTTTAATTAAATTTTTTTTATAATATTAACTCTATCTTCATTTAATTACTATTTAATATCAGTTAAAGAGTAATTAATTAATTACCTTTAGTCATTATTTTACAATAGATAATAACTAATTATGTTTATTTATTATTTAAAAGTTAATTAAATAATAAATAATTAAAGTATTAATCTTAATTGCCTTATTATTTAATATTAATTAAATAATAACTAATTATTAATTATCCTCATTTATTATTATTTAATAATAAACAATTAGTTTATTAACTTTAATTATTATTTAATGTTAATTAAATAATAATCAATTAATTAAATATCCTTACTTATTATTTAATATTAATTAAATAATAAATAATTAGTTTATTAACTTTAATTATCTTTAATTATTATTTAATGTTAATTAAATAATTAATCTTAATTAAATAATAAATATTTAGTTTATTAACTTTAATTATCTTTAATTATTATTTAATGTTAATTAAATAATTAATTAATTAATTAATTATACTTACTTATTATTTAATCTTAATTAAATAATAAATAATTAATTTATTCCTAATTTAATTATTATTTAATGTTAATTAAATAATAATTAATTAATCAATTACCCTTACTTATTATTTAATCTTAATTAAATAATAATTAATAATTCTTTAAATATTATTTAATGTTAATTAAATAATAATTAATTTCTTAATTATCTTTATTTTATTATTTAAATAATAAATAATTAATTTATAAATTTTATCTCTTTTCAATTATTATTTAATATTAATTAAATAATAATTAGTTAACTATTTATCTTTATTTACTATTTAATTATAAATTAAATAATAAAAAATTTATTTATTTACTTTATCTTTCTTATATTATTATTAAATACTTAAATCACATATTTAATATTTAATAATAATTTATTAGTAATTTTATCTAATTACTAACTAATTAATAGCTAATTAGTGCACTATTTACACCTTAAATACAATTACAAATAATTAATTCATTAATTAATCTTACTTATTATTTAATATTACTTAAATAATAAGTAATTAGCAGTTTTATGATTTTTCAGAAATTAAAAATATTAATTTATCATTTTTGCTTTGGTTAGTAAGGTTTAATCATATTTTAATTATGGAAATTACCAAATGACATGCTAAAAAAACAAACATATTTTTATAAAATACTACATGAAAAACCAAGCAACGTCCGTCAAGGACCCATCGCCGGAACCGGTCATAATTCCGGTGAACCGGTCGCCGGAAAGTTCCAGCCGATTCATGAAAAAAAACCAGCAGAAACATTACTCATTTCCAGATTTTTGTCTAACTTTGGGGTCTTGGAGAAAAACCTTAATAACTTGAGTTCTATAACTCCGATGGAGCTCTACTAGGTATCGATGGAATCGTGACTTCCCGAACTACAATTTTCTGTACTGAAACACCATTTTTGGATAAGTTTTGATTTCGGAAATTAGGCTTAAAGTGGACTATTCATGCAATAACTTGGACAGTGAGGTGTGTTTGGTCAAAAATGCATAATTTACTCATTTTAACATATTTTTGGGTGATTCAAAAGGGATTTTTTTCTTAACTTATCCATATATTCCCAGAAATTATTAAATCACAAAAATAATTTGTAGATTTTAAAATGTACAATTTATTCTTACAACCTATGTTTTGTTCGTCGGTAAAAATATTTTCAAGTATTTTGCTAGATTTTTCTACATAAATCCATACCACTATACATTTAAACCACATGACATCCTATATAAACATGTCTAGCATGATTCTAAACATAAATATCTCCAAGATAATATTTCTACTATAATATTTAAAAGAAAACCAAGATTAGGGTTTTAAAGGAATTTTTTTTACCTTTTGCTTTTGATGGCTTGTTTTCTTTGCTTTCCAAAGTAGGTAATAAGTTGTGATGACATCCAAGAACACCCTCCTTGATGAAAATGACTTGACTCACTTGACTCGGTGGTGACTCACTATACAACTCACTTCCTTTTTCTTTAACTCACATAGTTAACTCACTAAAACTCAGTAGCACATTATATAGATAATACTTGTAATATTTTGTAAACTTTCCATCAAATGAGCTAGCTTCTATTTATAGTAGTATAAATCTATACATATAACATATATATGTATAGATTGGACTTCAACATTTTTACAAAATTTGCTAGCCAAAAAGGTTGAGTGTTCCACACACTAATGAAATCAACAAATTGAATAAAAATTTGGAATCCATAGTACTCTCTCCATACCACCAGCCATGCTCTCTAATTTGTCCCATTTTTGATTTATTTTTATAGTCAAATTGGTAAATAATGGATCTTCTAGAAGCTTTAGCAATTGGATCAAGGAGTAGGCTTACAATTTATTTCATTTGGGCCATATATGATCATAATAATCCAACAACATTGGGCTACCAAAATAACTCACCCACTTCTTAATAAATTGGGCTAGCTTCATTAAATATCAACCCACAAAGCACATCACCCAAATCCCTCACTTAATTAATTGTTTGGGATTATTTAAATAATTACAGGAACATTTAAATAATCAATTTAAATTTAATTTATATAATCAATTTAGACTTGTCATATTTAATATTAATTGAATATTTAATTATGGTTCCTCACAAAATAATCTTAGGCTAGTCCGTTAATTTAATAAATCCATTAATCAAACTTCCTTTACTAAAATTAACCGAATAGTCAACAATCAAATTACCAGATAAAGGTTTAAATTAAATCACACAATAACTCATTTAATTAGAAATTAGTTTTCCAATTTTATTTATAGTGTAATTCAAAATTCTTGGTTCTTACAGTATTATAAATTAAGTGATTAATTTGAATGTACTAATTACGTACTAAGATTACGTCATCATGTTCTTCGTCCTCTTCCTACTGGCGTACTATTGTTGCCACTGCATTTGCTAACTCATTAGGACTTAAAGCCTTTAAATGAGCTTGCAGTGTACGAAGAAGAGCATGATCTCTACATATGGCTCTAACACAATCGGCAGCAATATGTGGTGTCTTCTAGCATGATGATTGTGCCGACTGCTTACCAGAGTTGCGAAAACCACAAATAGTCTGTCGTCATTGCTGCCCTTACCCCTTGACAATTTTTTCTTAACAATCGATGCCCTCTCCTATAACTCATGATCTATCGTCTAATGTAAGCTGCCAGGGGGATACCGTTCATTCAGTAACTTATTGTAAGTGTCCTATAATTAAGTTAAAATTTGAGTAGTTAAAAATAAATAATTAAGCTTAAGAGTGATGTTAAAAAATTATAAACTACATATCGTGGATAAAAACTTACAACTATCTATACAACATTAAGCAAACAATCACAGGTGCCCACATACACATCCAACTAGTCCATAGTCTGGCTTTAGGACGTAGCTTCCTGCAAATATGACAAGTGTGTGTGTGTGTGTGTGTGTGTGTGTGTGTGTGAGGATCCGAATTTTCAGGATTCCTTTAATAATATCAAATGAGAATTTAATTGATAAAATTATCAAGGTTGTTAAATAAATTATTATTTATGTGATTTAAGGTGTATGAAGAGATTTAATTGATAAATTAAACCTTTATGGAGATGGTGATAATTGATGTTAATTTAAAATAATTGAAAAGTAAATAAATTGTTTAAAAACAATTTATGAAGAATAAGAAAAATTATATGTAAGGTACAATATATTGTACAATGAAATTATTGTGGAAGTACAGAAATTATGATTTTAAATGAGGTTATGTGATAATGTAAAATGCATGAATTAAATATGTATATATTTATATATATACAATTGTATGTATGTTATGTTTAATTGATAATTATAAATGTTATTAATGTAGACACCCAAATTTTGCACTTTTGGACTAACCCTGGCAGGAGGGTAAAATCGTCATTTGACCCGACACGCGGAAAAGAAGGTGGACCCCAACACCATGCCACCCCAGCGATTTACGGTCAAAGCCGCCACCACGGACAACGAGCATCCGGTCACTTGAGGCAAGGCGAACAGTTGATCCCGAAAAACCTGAGCCGACCACAAAAGACGACTGATGGCCACTCCGCTTACGATGTTCGGGGGTCTCGCTCGCCGGTGAGCTGGCGGGGGTGGAAAGGGGGCAGCGCCCCCTGAAAGCCAAGCACAATTAGCGAATTCTATATCAAGTCGCAGCCCTCCGAACTAGCCTCCCAGAACAATATGGCACGTTTTCCAGGGATTTTCGGATTGCAAAAATACAGCCTTCCAAAATAATACAACAGAGATTGGCAATTTAAGACCGCGTGGCACGAAAATCGAGAAAAGCAAGCCGAACAGCCGCGGATGCACCTGCGGCCACCGACAAAAAGGACAGTGCGCGGCTCGAGGAGACGGCACACGGCAGCCGAGGAAACGGCGCTTGCAGCCCAGCCGCAGATGCACCTGCGGCCAGCCGCAGATGCATCTGCGGCTGCCTACTGAAGCCTATAGATCGGCCATTTCCACCCGAGAGCGAGAGGGGAGGAGAAATAATAGATTTTTAGAGAGAGAGAGCTCGCGGGAGAAGAAGAAAATGGCGGAAATGTAGAGAGAGAAACGAGATTTTAGAGAGAGAAACCCACGGGTTTGTTCCAAAGAGTGAGATTTCTTCATCCTTTGTACAATCTTTGTATCCTATTTTGGTTTCCAAGTGTTGAATCATCTATTTCATCATTTGGAATGTAAAAAATCCGAGTTTCATAGCGTCGTTGTGTTTGATATATCAAATCTTGTAGATCTAGTTTTTATTTTGTTCTTATTGTGTTTGTTGGGTGGATCTTCTGTGGATCCGAAAATATTTGGTGCATTGCTATTTAAATAGTTTGTTTTAGTGTATTTGAAAGTTAGATCCAATGTAGTGGATATTTGTTTTGGGATCTATGGATTAGGGACGGTTAGAGAGGATTTATTGCGGATAGAATCTCCTCCTAACCTCCCGATGATATCCCTTTAGTTTATTTTCTAGCTTTTACGTATGTAACGATCGCGATGCACCTTTATGTAAATATGTAAATTTTTGGGCCTTAAAACGACATCGAGTCGAAAATCGGGTTAAGGCCCCGTGAAAATAATGAAATATGTGATTGTGGGTGTTTGGGGTTGTCTGGATGGCTTACATGCCCGTAGATAACCCCGACACGTTTTGGGATGTATGTTTTAATTTACGACACGAAAAAATGGTTTTCAAAATAAGGCAAATAATGAAGATTTTATAAAATCAAGCAAATTTAGGATATTAGATTCACGAGGTTTAAAGGTTAAGTGTTTTGGTAAACTTTAATCCATAATTGATGAATAGGCTTTAGTTGGTTTTAAAACGTCACAAAAAACGATTTTGCAAATAAATAAATGTTTTCATTAAACTTTGTGCATAGGGTTAAAGAGTTCTAGAAGTTGCCCTCGATTTATTTATATTAACTGTTAGAAGGCAATGTATAGTCTCGATTCCTATTTGACAAAAGTTTAAAACTATTGTTTTCTAAAATGACATCTAAATAAAAAACCCTCAACGCTTTCGAAATTAAAATCAATCTTTCTTATAAAAAGCGAAGCCTCGTCATTTGGGTCAAAGAACGTCCAAAACACTTTCCAGATAACACTTTTGCCATATAAAAATAAAAGCGAACTTTTATGCAAAACGCACCACAAACATTCATCTAGGCACGCACGCACACACACGCAAACCACACATTTTAGGATTTAAAAAGGATAGGAAAATATCAAGATTGCGGTAACCGTGTTTCACGGAAGTCGGGGGGTGCCTAACACCTTCCCCTCGCTTAAGCAAGCCCCCGAACTCTATGAATCTCGGTTTGCGGACCAATTAATCGGAGTCACATATGAGCCAGCGATTACGAAAACAAATTCGGATGAGTTGGTACATCCATTTCAAATATACCAACTGGCGACTCTGGTCAATTGGCTCATAAAAAATCGATCTTTCAAAACCCGTCGACACTAAGCCGACCCTTTTCAAAATCACATTTAATTCAAAAGGCTAAAATTGGAAAGGGACATTTTTAATAAATAAAAAACGAGACGAACGAAAATCCCGGCGTCGACAGCTGGCGACTCCGCTGGGGACATTAGAGGGCTTAGGCCGCGTTCAAATCTTGATGTTTTTCTATCCTCTAAAAATCTAAAAAATGTGTGTGTGTGCATTACTTGCGATTAATCTACCTTTTGTGCGTGTATGAATGAATGTGCGAGTTTTGTGATTGCTTTACGAATGTTTTACGTTAATGTCATCATTTGCATACGGTGAGGTACGATAAATGTATGATGAATGTATGTTGAGCGGTTCCTCCTCCTGAGGCTAACCCGTCGGATGTGGATTACTGGACTCAAAGGGGCGCTCCCCAGCGAGGCTCAGGAAAAGCATCCACTCAGATCCAATCCAATTGAAAGACCGGATTTATTCCCTTCTAGTATGTTGCGAAGATCTGGGAACCTTCATGCCAAAAAGCCCGCGAGAGTAAGCTTAGGGTAGGTCAGCCTCAGATAAACCCGACGCGTGGGAAGTCTCTTCATACCCTTTTACGTTTCACGCACATAATGTCATACTTTAGTCAAACATTTTTGTACCTCCCACTTTTGTCAAAATAAAGTACTAACCTCTGTTTTACAGGGACAACTTGGAGAGCATCATAAATTACACAACGTCATTACTTTGGTTAAAATAAAGGGATACTAACCCTATTTTGCAGAAAAAGATTACAAAACCCAAAAATACAGAAATAATTGCTTTAGCATGCACTTGCCAAATGTCATTTCCCGAAACTAAACCTTGACATATTTTATTTGCAGGATTGCGCCCCAAACTCGTCTCCGATCCAAGAAAGCCAGAGAGTCAACAGTCGAAATGGCTGAGAACCCCAATCCTAACCCGGCTCCCGTATCTCGGGAAGAAGTCGACGCGGTGAAAAATCAGATGACGGAGCTGACCATATTGCTCAAAGAACATGTTAAGTTAAATCGGGGCCACAAACTGAGAACCCACCTGGGCCATCATCACAGGGAAACGGGACGACCCAAGAAATTCCTAAAATCGAGCAGCCGAAGGAAGTTATTGTTATTCCCGAGAACCAAAGTGCAAGTAATTTCAGCCAAAAGATGAAACAGATGAAAGAGGCCATCCGATCCAGCGAACAATCGTGGACACCGAACAATGGTCCCCCCACATCGGAAAATGGAAACCATCTGCAACTACAACAGCAGGCCACGTTCAATCAGGGTCCAGGCAGGCAGAGGAAGTTTGAACGAACAGAAAGTCGAAAATTCACTCCTCTAGGCGATTCCCTCGAGAACGTATTGGCATTATTGGTCGCCCAGGAGAAAATCACTAAGCTAGCTCCGCCCATCGATTCAAGAGGAAAACGATTTGACCCCCGCAAACAATGCGCTTATCACTCAGGATCTCCTGGGTATGATACTCAAGACTGTTGGTCATTAAAACATAAGATACAACACCAGGGCATGATACTGAAGAGTGTTGGGCGTTGCGGCACAAGATCCAAAATCTTATCGAAAGAGGAGAGCTAAAAATGACAAACGATATTGAGATCACCGCAATGGGGAACCCGAACACCGACGAACGGATTGTCGAGCTTCAACGAACCATGAAATGGTAAATTCCCAGGGATACGATTGTGAGTCCCAAGAAAGGGGTGTGGGGATGTTATCGTCTGCTTAATGTTATGTCCTGTTTTATTTTCTGTGCATTATTATGATATGTAAAAAAAAAAAAAAAAAAAAAAAAAAAAAAAAAAAAAAACAAAAAAAAAAAAAAAAAAAAAAAAAAAAAAAAAAAAAAAAAAAAAAAAAACAAAAAATAAAAAAAAAAAAAAAAAAAAAAAAAGTCTTGTGTGCTATCTAAGCCTGAACTACGAAAGACCTGATCTCCTCTTCCTATAGGAGTACGTAGGCAACCACTTTGGCGCGGTCTAATCCTTGTAAAAATGTATATAACCCTTCGATAGTTTTGCAATTAACGATCAATACAACATGTTCTCCTGTCAACCCATCGGAGTACACTATCAACGGCAAATGATTCTTGGGTTCCCAGCATCTCATCAGCCCACCTGTCAAAGACACCACGAAGCAATGACCTTGACAACAATCAGGACTGGGGCAATTTTGAAATCGATGACGACTCGACACTGGGGCAGTCATCAACCATCCATGGAAAGATAGTACACAAATCAACATCTATGGTACGATCTCGTGAGCGTACGACAACATCATCAGAGATGTACTATCAATTGGTCTTTTCCATTCAGAGCTCTTTCAGAATACGATGACCCTCAGGTAAGATACAACTCGTTTCATCTCTTTATTTCTTTCCTGTCTCCATGTACATATATTATGACTGTATATAGTCTAACTCTAACATTACTTTTGGAAAAAGAGAAAATTTTATTTGACTTGTTAGGAATCGAATTAATCCTAAGAAGCATCCGTGGAGCAGACTCGTGAGTATGATTAGACGATTAAAACTGATCAACCTATTAAAACTGCACAAAGAGCTGATTTCGAAGTGTTGTTCGAAGCAGAATCAACCTCATAGGCAAGTCTGCACTTTGCGTTTGCGCCGACTTTCAGATGTGGGGTATAAAGCTATGACGATAATGATGACAGTTGATGCAAAATCGGAGGGTAAATAAAAGATAATATAATGTCTCGAATCGTGGCCTGGGTTATTCGAGTAATTAAGCCTGAAGGGTGTCTTTACACCTGGTGCCCTAAAGTCGTCCGATTTGGGAGTCACCGGCCCAACACTCGTTACATGGGTAATTCAGAGCCTAAGAAAACGAGCATTACGACTGCAGAGACCTGAGCAGATTCGAATCGTGGCAAGGGTTATTCGAGTAATTAAGCCTGAAGGGTGTCTCTACACCTGGTGCCCTAAAGTCGTCCGATTTGGGAGTCACCGGCCCAACGCTCGCTACATGGGTAACTCAAGCCTAAGAAAGCGAATCTTGCACAGAGTCAGACGAGGAATGAGTGCAGTAAACCACCTAACTTGTATCGAAGCGTGGCCTTTGTTACTCGAGCCAGTAAACCCGAAGGGGTGTCTTTACACCCAATGCCCTAAAGCCGTCTGGTTTGGGAGTCATTGGTCCAAAACTCGTTAAATGGGTAACTCTGAATAGCCTAAGAAAACGAGACAAGTTAAGTGGACGCGAAAAGGAAAAGGCGGAGTCGAAAAAAAGAAAAAGAAAAAATATTCGACCAAAGAAAAAAAGAGAGGCTCATCTAAAGTCACGGAAAAGAGGCCCCTAATTGAAGGATGCATCGCACAGTGCACTTGCCATATGACGTTGATTCTGTGAAGGATGATAGTAAGAATGAAAACGAAATACCTTTGATAAAGGAAGGTAGTTTTGAATTTAATCATACTCACGTATATTGACCATGAATGCTTAAATGTTTTATTACGATTTCATAACTCGTCAAAAGAAAAATGTGAAATCGAGGGTAAATTAATACATTCACAATTCATTCAATATCAAGTTAATACACTCACGATTCATGAAAAAAAAGAGATCCATCTCGATGTCAAATTTCTTGTACGATAAAACGAAAACATCACGGACACGAGCCAAATTGCATAATCATGAGCATTCTATTTTATCTGCTCTACTGTTGAGATGTTTAGTAATATCGAAGTTAACCCTGCCGACCCGAACCGTCGAGCATTTAGCGTTTGTTACTTGTGCAGGATATGAATCGGTGTGGGTAACTTGGCATGACCAACAAAACGACTTCCCATACGAATCCTCGACAAGAACACGAGTAAAGGCTGGGGCATGTTGGAAATTACGGAAACGAAGGAAGCCCAGATTTGGATCAGACTCCTCCTCAACGAACTTTTCCCCACGACCATCAATGGATTTTGGCAAACTCGGCATGATGCACGCTGACATTACCTCGATACTCAAGCGAGCATATGCAAGAGCAATCTAATTCCTGACATCAGAGCTGATCGATTAAAAGGCGAGGAAGGGCAACATGGTCGTCGATCATCGCAAAAAGCCAAAGGGACTGCCCCAATCAGATGAGAGTCAAGAGCTATCAATGCATACGATCAAATGACAAGAGGATCACCTAGATATCAACCAAGAGTCTTGGCATAAGAGGAAGTCCCGGCACCCCAAATTCAATGACATGACGATCTGTGAGCAGGATGAGGAGCCCTGGATAAGTCAATTGGGCATTCAAAACGACAGATACAATTCCCCAACAGAGAGACGATCAGGGGCATACGACTCAACGAACCAACCTTGAAGTCCAGAAACTGTCCTCCCAAAAAAGGACATGACACAACTGAGTGGTCAAAAAAGAACGACACGTGAAAAATTGTATCATTTGACTAAACAGGGGTCATTTCCATTCCAAGCATATCTATTGATCCATGCATAACATCTGCGCATTCATGTATATAAAATGCACAAGAAAGGAAAATCACAGGTACGAGACTGTCGGCGTCGCGAATGCCATTGCCATTGATCAGAAAGACGTGACAGCGGGAAACTTCTACGATCCGATGCACCCAGAATCTATGGAACATCAAGGAATTGCAAAATGACTGTCTGAAGCACCTTCAGCTAATCAACAAGGATCAAAGCTCAAAAGCAATGGCTGTCAAGAGCGATCGACGAGGACGAACCCCGAGAATGACAAGTCAAATCAAAGAAGTGGCTGGCAAAAGCGATTTACGAGGACGAATCCCAAGGAGGCCCCACAAACTAATCAGGTACGCTTTCTTTTTAAATTTCCTCAAGAATTATTGCATTTTTTATGATGTACGATACGATGCGAGTCCATTTGGGACAATACACAGCGATTTCGGAGACGAGACCCGGCAATTCAAAACCGACCCGTCAGATACGAGACCTGACCAATTCAAAATCGACCTGTCAGATACGAGACCTGACCAATTCAAAACAGACCCGTCAGATACGAGACCTGACCAATTCAAAATCGACCTGTCAGATACGAGACCTGACCAATTCAAAACAGACCCGTCAGATACGAGACCTGACCAATTCAAAACAGACCCGTCAGATACGAGACCTGACCAATTCAAAACCGACCCGTCAGATACGATACCTGACCAATTCAAAAAAGACCCGTCAGATACGAGACCTGACCAATTCAAAACCGACCCGTCAGATACGATACCTGACCAACCCAAAAGCGACCAGTCAGAAACAATACCTGACCGTCCAAAATGACCCGTCAGAAAAAAGAACTGACCGTCCAACACGACCCGTCAGAAGCAAGAACTGACCGTCCAAAATGACCCGTCAGTGAAAACTCCTGACCGTCCAAACATGACCCGTCAGTGAAAACCCCTGACCGTCCAAACATGACCCGTCAGTCAAGAGAACTGACCGTCCAAACATGACCCGTCAGAAACAATACCTGACCGTCCGAAATGACCCGTCAGTGAAAACCCCTGACCGTCCAAAATGACCCGTCAGTGAAAATACCTGACCGTCCAAAATGACCCGTCAGTCAAAAGAACTGACCGTCCAACATGACCCGTCAGTCAAAAGAACTGACCGTCCAAACATGACCAAACATGACCCGTCAGAAACAAGAACTGACCGTCCAACACGACCCGTCAGAAACAAGAACTGACCGTCCAACACGACCCGTCAGTCAAAAGAACTGACCGTCCAAACATGACCCGTCAGTCAAAAGAACTGACCGTCCAAAATGACCAGTCAGTGAAAACCCCTGACCGTCCAAACATGACCCGTCAGTAAAAACCCTGACCGTCCAACATGACCCGTCAGTGAAAATCCCTGACCGTCCAAAATGACCCGTCAGTGAAAACTCCTGACCGTCCAAAAACGACCCGTTGGAGAAAGATCCGACGATGACAATGCGATAACCGTTGGAGAAAGATCCGACGATGAAAATGCGATAACCGTTGGGAAAAGATCCGACGATGACGATGCGATGACCGTTGAAGAAAGATCTGACGATGACTAAAACGATGCGATGCGATGCGATGTGCGATGCGATGCGATATGCGATATGCGATACATCATATGAGAAGCAGTGCGATATGTGATTTCATATGCGATGTAATGCGATTTTGATTTAGTATGATAAGCGATTTGATATTTAAATATGCAATATGCGTTAAGCAAGAGAAAATAGTTTTGGCGAATATGCGACGCGAGTCAATTTGAGGCGATAACCGGCGATAGTAATGTTGCATCCTTAATATATGTATGTTGCACAAATGGGTATATGTTGCATCATTAAACACCTGTTGCCATCATCATGCATTGAGTGTCTACTTCTTTATCACGTTCATTTCACTTACCATTCCATAAACATGATAAAGAGGGGCAGCTGTAGACACCCAAATTTTGCACTTTTGGACTAACCCTGGCAGGAGGGTAAAATCGTCATTTGACCCGACACGCGGAAAAGAAGGTGGACCCCAACACCATGCCACCCCAGCGATTTACGGTCAAAGCCGCCACCACGGACAACGAGCATCCGGTCACTTGAGGACAGGCGAACAGTTGATCCCGAACATTAATAACGTTGGCCTATCAATTAGTATAACATATAATCGTGCACTTTAAACACTTATCTATGCTAAATAATTAATCACATAACACATATAATTTTATATTAATCATATAAGACATTTAATTGATCTTATATTAATGATTTAATTAATCAATATTATTTTTCTTGAGTGTTAAACACTCATTAAACTCTTAAACAATTTACTATCATTGTTTAATTAAATTTTTTTTATAATATTAACTCTATCTTCATTTAATTACTATTTAATATCAGTTAAAGAGTAATTAATTAATTACCTTTAGTCATTATTTTACAATAGATAATAACTAATTATGTTTATTTATTATTTAAAAGTTAATTAAATAATAAATAATTAAAGTATTAATCTTAATTGCCTTATTATTTAATATTAATTAAATAATAACTAATTATTAATTATCCTCATTTATTATTATTTAATAATAAACAATTAGTTTATTAACTTTAATTATTATTTAATGTTAATTAAATAATAATCAATTAATTAAATATCCTTACTTATTATTTAATATTAATTAAATAATAAATAATTAGTTTATTAACTTTAATTATCTTTAATTATTATTTAATGTTAATTAAATAATTAATCTTAATTAAATAATAAATATTTAGTTTATTAACTTTAATTATCTTTAATTATTATTTAATGTTAATTAAATAATTAATTAATTAATTAATTATACTTACTTATTATTTAATCTTAATTAAATAATAAATAATTAATTTATTCCTAATTTAATTATTATTTAATGTTAATTAAATAATAATTAATTAATCAATTACCCTTACTTATTATTTAATCTTAATTAAATAATAATTAATAATTCTTTAAATATTATTTAATGTTAATTAAATAATAATTAATTTCTTAATTATCTTTATTTTATTATTTAAATAATAAATAATTAATTTATAAATTTTATCTCTTTTCAATTATTATTTAATATTAATTAAATAATAATTAGTTAACTATTTATCTTTATTTACTATTTAATTATAAATTAAATAATAAAAAATTTATTTATTTACTTTATCTTTCTTATATTATTATTAAATACTTAAATCACATATTTAATATTTAATAATAATTTATTAGTAATTTTATCTAATTACTAACTAATTAATAGCTAATTAGTGCACTATTTACACCTTAAATACAATTACAAATAATTAATTCATTAATTAATCTTACTTATTATTTAATATTACTTAAATAATAAGTAATTAGCAGTTTTATGATTTTTCAGAAATTAAAAATATTAATTTATCATTTTTGCTTTGGTTAGTAAGGTTTAATCATATTTTAATTATGGAAATTACCAAATGACATGCTAAAAAAACAAACATATTTTTATAAAATACTACATGAAAAACCAAGCAACGTCCGTCAAGGACCCATCGCCGGAACCGGTCATAATTCCGGTGAACCGGTCGCCGGAAAGTTCCAGCCGATTCATGAAAAAAAACCAGCAGAAACATTACTCATTTCCAGATTTTTGTCTAACTTTGGGGTCTTGGAGAAAAACCTTAATAACTTGAGTTCTATAACTCCGATGGAGCTCTACTAGGTATCGATGGAATCGTGACTTCCCGAACTACAATTTTCTGTACTGAAACACCATTTTTGGATAAGTTTTGATTTCGGAAATTAGGCTTAAAGTGGACTATTCATGCAATAACTTGGACAGTGAGGTGTGTTTGGTCAAAAATGCATAATTTACTCATTTTAACATATTTTTGGGTGATTCAAAAGGGATTTTTTTCTTAACTTATCCATATATTCCCAGAAATTATTAAATCACAAAAATAATTTGTAGATTTTAAAATGTACAATTTATTCTTACAACCTATGTTTTGTTCGTCGGTAAAAATATTTTCAAGTATTTTGCTAGATTTTTCTACATAAATCCATACCACTATACATTTAAACCACATGACATCCTATATAAACATGTCTAGCATGATTCTAAACATAAATATCTCCAAGATAATATTTCTACTATAATATTTAAAAGAAAACCAAGATTAGGGTTTTAAAGGAATTTTTTTTACCTTTTGCTTTTGATGGCTTGTTTTCTTTGCTTTCCAAAGTAGGTAATAAGTTGTGATGACATCCAAGAACACCCTCCTTGATGAAAATGACTTGACTCACTTGACTCGGTGGTGACTCACTATACAACTCACTTCCTTTTTCTTTAACTCACATAGTTAACTCACTAAAACTCAGTAGCACATTATATAGATAATACTTGTAATATTTTGTAAACTTTCCATCAAATGAGCTAGCTTCTATTTATAGTAGTATAAATCTATACATATAACATATATATGTATAGATTGGACTTCAACATTTTTACAAAATTTGCTAGCCAAAAAGGTTGAGTGTTCCACACACTAATGAAATCAACAAATTGAATAAAAATTTGGAATCCATAGTACTCTCTCCATACCACCAGCCATGCTCTCTAATTTGTCCCATTTTTGATTTATTTTTATAGTCAAATTGGTAAATAATGGATCTTCTAGAAGCTTTAGCAATTGGATCAAGGAATAGGCTTACAATTTATTTCATTTGGGCCATATATGATCATAATAATCCAACAACATTGGGCTACCAAAATAACTCACCCACTTCTTAATAAATTGGGCTAGCTTCATTAAATATCAACCCACAAAGCACATCACCCAAATCCCTCACTTAATTAATTGTTTGGGATTATTTAAATAATTACAGGAACATTTAAATAATCAATTTAAATTTAATTTATATAATCAATTTAGACTTGTCATATTTAATATTAATTGAATATTTAATTATGGTTCCTCACAAAATAATCTTAGGCTAGTCCGTTAATTTAATAAATCCATTAATCAAACTTCCTTTACTAAAATTAACCGAATAGTCAACAATCAAATTACCAGATAAAGGTTTAAATTAAATCACACAATAACTCATTTAATTAGAAATTAGTTTTCCAATTTTATTTATAGTGTAATTCAAAATTCTTGGTTCTTACAGTATTATAAATTAAGTGATTAATTTGAATGTACTAATTACGTACTAAGATTACGTCATCATGTTCTTCGTCCTCTTCCTACTGGCGTACTATTGTTGCCACTGCATTTGCTAACTCATTAGGACTTAAAGCCTTTAAATGAGCTTGCAGTGTACGAAGAAGAGCATGATCTCTACATATGGCTCTAACACAATCGGCAGCAATATGTGGTGTCTTCTAGCATGATGATTGTGCCGACTGCTTACCAGAGTTGCGAAAACCACAAATAGTCTGTCGTCATTGCTGCCCTTACCCCTTGACAATTTTTTCTTAACAATCGATGCCCTCTCCTATAACTCATGATCTATCGTCTAATGTAAGCTGCCAGGGGGATACCGTTCATTCAGTAACTTATTGTAAGTGTCCTATAATTAAGTTAAAATTTGAGTAGTTAAAAATAAATAATTAAGCTTAAGAGTGATGTTAAAAAATTATAAACTACATATCGTGGATAAAAACTTACAACTATCTATACAACATTAAGCAAACAATCACAGGTGCCCACATACACATCCAACTAGTCCATAGTCTGGCTTTAGGACGTAGCTTCCTGCAAATATGACAAGTGTGTGTGTGTGTGTGTGTGTGTGTGTGTGTGTGTGAGGATCCGAATTTTCAGGATTCCTTTAATAATATCAAATGAGAATTTAATTGATAAAATTATCAAGGTTGTTAAATAAATTATTATTTATGTGATTTAAGGTGTATGAAGAGATTTAATTGATAAATTAAACCTTTATGGAGATGGTGATAATTGATGTTAATTTAAAATAATTGAAAAGTAAATAAATTGTTTAAAAACAATTTATGAAGAATAAGAAAAATTATATGTAAGGTACAATATATTGTACAATGAAATTATTGTGGAAGTACAGAAATTATGATTTTAAATGAGGTTATGTGATAATGTAAAATGCATGAATTAAATATGTATATATTTATATATATACAATTGTATGTATGTTATGTTTAATTGATAATTATAAATGTTATTAATGTAGACACCCAAATTTTGCACTTTTGGACTAACCCTGGCAGGAGGGTAAAATCGTCATTTGACCCGACACGCGGAAAAGAAGGTGGACCCCAACACCATGCCACCCCAGCGATTTACGGTCAAAGCCGCCACCACGGACAACGAGCATCCGGTCACTTGAGGCAAGGCGAACAGTTGATCCCGAAAAACCTGAGCCGACCACAAAAGACGACTGATGGCCACTCCGCTTACGATGTTCGGGGGTCTCGCTCGCCGGTGAGCTGGCGGGGGTGGAAAGGGGGCAGCGCCCCCTGAAAGCCAAGCACAATTAGCGAATTCTATATCAAGTCGCAGCCCTCCGAACTAGCCTCCCAGAACAATATGGCACGTTTTCCAGGGATTTTCGGATTGCAAAAATACAGCCTTCCAAAATAATACAACAGAGATTGGCAATTTAAGACCGCGTGGCACGAAAATCGAGAAAAGCAAGCCGAACAGCCGCGGATGCACCTGCGGCCACCGACAAAAAGGACAGTGCGCGGCTCGAGGAGACGGCACACGGCAGCCGAGGAAACGGCGCTTGCAGCCCAGCCGCAGATGCACCTGCGGCCAGCCGCAGATGCATCTGCGGCTGCCTACTGAAGCCTATAGATCGGCCATTTCCACCCGAGAGCGAGAGGGGAGGAGAAATAATAGATTTTTAGAGAGAGAGAGCTCGCGGGAGAAGAAGAAAATGGCGGAAATGTAGAGAGAGAAACGAGATTTTAGAGAGAGAAACCCACGGGTTTGTTCCAAAGAGTGAGATTTCTTCATCCTTTGTACAATCTTTGTATCCTATTTTGGTTTCCAAGTGTTGAATCATCTATTTCATCATTTGGAATGTAAAAAATCCGAGTTTCATAGCGTCGTTGTGTTTGATATATCAAATCTTGTAGATCTAGTTTTTATTTTGTTCTTATTGTGTTTGTTGGGTGGATCTTCTGTGGATCCGAAAATATTTGGTGCATTGCTATTTAAATAGTTTGTTTTAGTGTATTTGAAAGTTAGATCCAATGTAGTGGATATTTGTTTTGGGATCTATGGATTAGGGACGGTTAGAGAGGATTTATTGCGGATAGAATCTCCTCCTAACCTCCCGATGATATCCCTTTAGTTTATTTTCTAGCTTTTACGTATGTAACGATCGCGATGCACCTTTATGTAAATATGTAAATTTTTGGGCCTTAAAACGACATCGAGTCGAAAATCGGGTTAAGGCCCCGTGAAAATAATGAAATATGTGATTGTGGGTGTTTGGGGTTGTCTGGATGGCTTACATGCCCGTAGATAACCCCGACACGTTTTGGGATGTATGTTTTAATTTACGACACGAAAAAATGGTTTTCAAAATAAGGCAAATAATGAAGATTTTATAAAATCAAGCAAATTTAGGATATTAGATTCACGAGGTTTAAAGGTTAAGTGTTTTGGTAAACTTTAATCCATAATTGATGAATAGGCTTTAGTTGGTTTTAAAACGTCACAAAAAACGATTTTGCAAATAAATAAATGTTTTCATTAAACTTTGTGCATAGGGTTAAAGAGTTCTAGAAGTTGCCCTCGATTTATTTATATTAACTGTTAGAAGGCAATGTATAGTCTCGATTCCTATTTGACAAAAGTTTAAAACTATTGTTTTCTAAAATGACATCTAAATAAAAAACCCTCAACGCTTTCGAAATTAAAATCAATCTTTCTTATAAAAAGCGAAGCCTCGTCATTTGGGTCAAAGAACGTCCAAAACACTTTCCAGATAACACTTTTGCCATATAAAAATAAAAGCGAACTTTTATGCAAAACGCACCACAAACATTCATCTAGGCACGCACGCACACACACGCAAACCACACATTTTAGGATTTAAAAAGGATAGGAAAATATCAAGATTGCGGTAACCGTGTTTCACGGAAGTCGGGGGGTGCCTAACACCTTCCCCTCGCTTAAGCAAGCCCCCGAACTCTATGAATCTCGGTTTGCGGACCAATTAATCGGAGTCACATATGAGCCAGCGATTACGAAAACAAATTCGGATGAGTTGGTACATCCATTTCAAATATACCAACTGGCGACTCTGGTCAATTGGCTCATAAAAAATCGATCTTTCAAAACCCGTCGACACTAAGCCGACCCTTTTCAAAATCACATTTAATTCAAAAGGCTAAAATTGGAAAGGGACATTTTTAATAAATAAAAAACGAGACGAACGAAAATCCCGGCGTCGACAGCTGGCGACTCCGCTGGGGACATTAGAGGGCTTAGGCCGCGTTCAAATCTTGATGTTTTTCTATCCTCTAAAAATCTAAAAAATGTGTGTGTGTGCATTACTTGCGATTAATCTACCTTTTGTGCGTGTATGAATGAATGTGCGAGTTTTGTGATTGCTTTACGAATGCTTTACGTTAATGTCATCATTTGCATACGGTGAGGTACGATAAATGTATGATGAATGTATGTTGAGCAGTTCCTCCTCCTGAGGCTAACCCGTCGGATGTGCATTACTGGACTCAAAGGGGCGCTCCCCAGCGAGGCTCAGGAAAAGCATCCACTCAGATCCAATCCAATTGAAAGACCGGATTTATTCCCTTCTAGTATGTTGCGAAGATCTGGGAACCTTCATGCCAAAAAGCCCGCGAGAGTAAGCTTAGGGTAGGTCAGCCTCAGATAAACCCGACGCGTGGGAAGTCTCTTCATACCCTTTTACGTTTCACGCACATAATGTCATACTTTAGTCAAACATTTTTGTACCTCCCACTTTTGTCAAAATAAAGTACTAACCTCTGTTTTACAGGGACAACTTGGAGAGCATCATAAATTACACAACGTCATTACTTTGGTTAAAATAAAGGGATACTAACCCTATTTTGCAGAAAAAGATTACAAAACCCAAAAATACAGAAATAATTGCTTTAGCATGCACTTGCCAAATGTCATTTCCCGAAACTAAACCTTGACATATTTTATTTGCAGGATTGCGCCCCAAACTCGTCTCCGATCCAAGAAAGCCAGAGAGTCAACAGTCGAAATGGCTGAGAACCCCAATCCTAACCCGGCTCCCGTATCTCGGGAAGAAGTCGACGCGGTGAAAAATCAGATGACGGAGCTGACCATATTGCTCAAAGAACATGTTAAGTTAAATCGGGGCCACAAACTGAGAACCCACCTGGGCCATCATCACAGGGAAACGGGACGACCCAAGAAATTCCTAAAATCGAGCAGCCGAAGGAAGTTATTGTTATTCCCGAGAACCAAAGTGCAAGTAATTTCAGCCAAAAGATGAAACAGATGAAAGAGGCCATCCGATCCAGCGAACAATCGTGGACACCGAACAATGGTCCCCCCACATCGGAAAATGGAAACCATCTGCAACTACAACAGCAGGCCACGTTCAATCAGGGTCCAGGCAGGCAGAGGAAGTTTGAACGAACAGAAAGTCGAAAATTCACTCCTCTAGGCGATTCCCTCGAGAACGTATTGGCATTATTGGTCGCCCAGGAGAAAATCACTAAGCTAGCTCCGCCCATCGATTCAAGAGGAAAACGATTTGACCCCCGCAAACAATGCGCTTATCACTCAGGATCTCCTGGGTATGATACTCAAGACTGTTGGTCATTAAAACATAAGATACAACACCAGGGCATGATACTGAAGAGTGTTGGGCGTTGCGGCACAAGATCCAAAATCTTATCGAAAGAGGAGAGCTAAAAATGACAAACGATATTGAGATCACCGCAATGGGGAACCCGAACACCGACGAACGGATTGTCGAGCTTCAACGAACCATGAAATGGTAAATTCCCAGGGATACGATTGTGAGTCCCAAGAAAGGGGTGTGGGGATGTTATCGTCTGCTTAATGTTATGTCCTGTTTTATTTTCTGTGCATTATTATGATATGTAAAAAAAAAAAAAAAAAAAAAAAAAAAACAAACAAACAAACAAACAAACAAACAAACAAACAAAAAAAAAAAAAAAAAAACAAAAAAACAAAAAATAAAAAAAAAAAAAAAAAGAAAAAAAGTCTTGTGTGCTATCTAAGCCTGAACTACGAAAGACCTGATCTCCTCTTCCTATAGGAGTACGTAGGCAGCCACTTTGGCGCGGTCTAATCCTTGTAAAAATGTATATAACCCTTCGATAGTTTTGCAATTAACGATCAATACAACATGTTCTCCTGTCAACCCATCGGAGTACACTATCAACGGCAAATGATTCTTGGGTTCCCAGCATCTCATCAGCCCACCTGTCAAAGACACCACGAAGCAATGACCTTGACAACAATCAGGACTGGGGCAATTTTGAAATCGATGACGACTCGACACTGGGGCAGTCATCAACCATCCATGGAAAGATAGTACACAAATCAACATCTATGGTACGATCTCGTGAGCGTACGACAACATCATCAGAGATGTACTATCAATTGGTCTTTTCCATTCAGAGCTCTTTCAGAATACGATGACCCTCAGGTAAGATACAACTCGTTTCATCTCTTTATTTCTTTCCTGTCTCCATGTACATATATTATGACTGTATATAGTCTAACTCTAACATTACTTTTGGAAAAAGAGAAAATTTTATTTGACTTGTTAGGAATCGAATTAATCCTAAGAAGCATCCGTGGAGCAGACTCGTGAGTATGATTAGACGATTAAAACTGATCAACCTATTAAAACTGCACAAAGAGCTGATTTCGAAGTGTTGTTCGAAGCAGAATCAACCTCATAGGCAAGTCTGCACTTTGCGTTTGCGCCGACTTTCAGATGTGGGGTATAAAGCTATGACGATAATGATGACAGTTGATGCAAAATCGGAGGGTAAATAAAAGATAATATAATGTCTCGAATCGTGGCCTGGGTTATTCGAGTAATTAAGCCTGAAGGGTGTCTTTACACCTGGTGCCCTAAAGTCGTCCGATTTGGGAGTCACCGGCCCAACACTCGTTACATGGGTAATTCAGAGCCTAAGAAAACGAGCATTACGACTGCAGAGACCTGAGCAGATTCGAATCGTGGCAAGGGTTATTCGAGTAATTAAGCCTGAAGGGTGTCTCTACACCTGGTGCCCTAAAGTCGTCCGATTTGGGAGTCACCGGCCCAACGCTCGCTACATGGGTAACTCAAGCCTAAGAAAGCGAATCTTGCACAGAGTCAGACGAGGAATGAGTGCAGTAAACCACCTAACTTGTATCGAAGCGTGGCCTTTGTTACTCGAGCCAGTAAACCCGAAGGGGTGTCTTTACACCCAATGCCCTAAAGCCGTCTGGTTTGGGAGTCATTGGTCCAAAACTCGTTAAATGGGTAACTCTGAATAGCCTAAGAAAACGAGACAAGTTAAGTGGACGCGAAAAGGAAAAGGCGGAGTCGAAAAAAAGAAAAAGAAAAAATATTCGACCAAAGAAAAAAAGAGAGGCTCATCTAAAGTCACGGAAAAGAGGCCCCTAATTGAAGGATGCATCGCACAGTGCACTTGCCATATGACGTTGATTCTGTGAAGGATGATAGTAAGAATGAAAACGAAATACCTTTGATAAAGGAAGGTAGTTTTGAATTTAATCATACTCACGTATATTGACCATGAATGCTTAAATGTTTTATTACGATTTCATAACTCGTCAAAAGAAAAATGTGAAATCGAGGGTAAATTAATACATTCACAATTCATTCAATATCAAGTTAATACACTCACGATTCATGAAAAAAAAGAGATCCATCTCGATGTCAAATTTCTTGTACGATAAAACGAAAACATCACGGACACGAGCCAAATTGCATAATCATGAGCATTCTATTTTATCTGCTCTACTGTTGAGATGTTTAGTAATATCGAAGTTAACCCTGCCGACCCGAACCGTCGAGCATTTAGCGTTTGTTACTTGTGCAGGATATGAATCGGTGTGGGTAACTTGGCATGACCAACAAAACGACTTCCCATACGAATCCTCGACAAGAACACGAGTAAAGGCTGGGGCATGTTGGAAATTACGGAAACGAAGGAAGCCCAGATTTGGATCAGACTCCTCCTCAACGAACTTTTCCCCACGACCATCAATGGATTTTGGCAAACTCGGCATGATGCACGCTGACATTACCTCGATACTCAAGCGAGCATATGCAAGAGCAATCTAATTCCTGACATCAGAGCTGATCGATTAAAAGGCGAGGAAGGGCAACATGGTCGTCGATCATCGCAAAAAGCCAAAGGGACTGCCCCAATCAGATGAGAGTCAAGAGCTATCAATGCATACGATCAAATGACAAGAGGATCACCTAGATATCAACCAAGAGTCTTGGCATAAGAGGAAGTCCCGGCACCCCAAATTCAATGACATGACGATCTGTGAGCAGGATGAGGAGCCCTGGATAAGTCAATTGGGCATTCAAAACGACAGATACAATTCCCCAACAGAGAGACGATCAGGGGCATACGACTCAACGAACCAACCTTGAAGTCCAGAAACTGTCCTCCCAAAAAAGGACATGACACAACTGAGTGGTCAAAAAAGAACGACACGTGAAAAATTGTATCATTTGACTAAACAGGGGTCATTTCCATTCCAAGCATATCTATTGATCCATGCATAACATCTGCGCATTCATGTATATAAAATGCACAAGAAAGGAAAATCACAGGTACGAGACTGTCGGCGTCGCGAATGCCATTGCCATTGATCAGAAAGACGTGACAGCGGGAAACTTCTACGATCCGATGCACCCAGAATCTATGGAACATCAAGGAATTGCAAAATGACTGTCTGAAGCACCTTCAGCTAATCAACAAGGATCAAAGCTCAAAAGCAATGGCTGTCAAGAGCGATCGACGAGGACGAACCCCGAGAATGACAAGTCAAATCAAAGAAGTGGCTGGCAAAAGCGATTTACGAGGACGAATCCCAAGGAGGCCCCACAAACTAATCAGGTACGCTTTCTTTTTAAATTTCCTCAAGAATTATTGCATTTTTTATGATGTACGATACGATGCGAGTCCATTTGGGACAATACACAGCGATTTCGGAGACGAGACCCGGCAATTCAAAACCGACCCGTCAGATACGAGACCTGACCAATTCAAAATCGACCTGTCAGATACGAGACCTGACCAATTCAAAACAGACCCGTCAGATACGAGACCTGACCAATTCAAAATCGACCTGTCAGATACGAGACCTGACCAATTCAAAACAGACCCGTCAGATACGAGACCTGACCAATTCAAAACAGACCCGTCAGATACGAGACCTGACCAATTCAAAACCGACCCGTCAGATACGATACCTGACCAATTCAAAAAAGACCCGTCAGATACGAGACCTGACCAATTCAAAACCGACCCGTCAGATACGATACCTGACCAACCCAAAAGCGACCAGTCAGAAACAATACCTGACCGTCCAAAATGACCCGTCAGAAAAAAGAACTGACCGTCCAACACGACCCGTCAGAAGCAAGAACTGACCGTCCAAAATGACCCGTCAGTGAAAACTCCTGACCGTCCAAACATGACCCGTCAGTGAAAACCCCTGACCGTCCAAACATGACCCGTCAGTCAAGAGAACTGACCGTCCAAACATGACCCGTCAGAAACAATACCTGACCGTCCGAAATGACCCGTCAGTGAAAACCCCTGACCGTCCAAAATGACCCGTCAGTGAAAATACCTGACCGTCCAAAATGACCCGTCAGTCAAAAGAACTGACCGTCCAACATGACCCGTCAGTCAAAAGAACTGACCGTCCAAACATGACCAAACATGACCCGTCAGAAACAAGAACTGACCGTCCAACACGACCCGTCAGAAACAAGAACTGACCGTCCAACACGACCCGTCAGTCAAAAGAACTGACCGTCCAAACATGACCCGTCAGTCAAAAGAACTGACCGTCCAAAATGACCAGTCAGTGAAAACCCCTGACCGTCCAAACATGACCCGTCAGTAAAAACCCTGACCGTCCAACATGACCCGTCAGTGAAAATCCCTGACCGTCCAAAATGACCCGTCAGTGAAAACTCCTGACCGTCCAAAAACGACCCGTTGGAGAAAGATCCGACGATGACAATGCGATAACCGTTGGAGAAAGATCCGACGATGAAAATGCGATAACCGTTGGGAAAAGATCCGACGATGACGATGCGATGACCGTTGAAGAAAGATCTGACGATGACTAAAACGATGCGATGCGATGCGATGTGCGATGCGATGCGATATGCGATATGCGATACATCATATGAGAAGCAGTGCGATATGTGATTTCATATGCGATGTAATGCGATTTTGATTTAGTATGATAAGCGATTTGATATTTAAATATGCAATATGCGTTAAGCAAGAGAAAATAGTTTTGGCGAATATGCGACGCGAGTCAATTTGAGGCGATAACCGGCGATAGTAATGTTGCATCCTTAATATATGTATGTTGCACAAATGGGTATATGTTGCATCATTAAACACCTGTTGCCATCATCATGCATTGAGTGTCTACTTCTTTATCACGTTCATTTCACTTACCATTCCATAAACATGATAAAGAGGGGCAGCTGTAGACACCCAAATTTTGCACTTTTGGACTAACCCTGGCAGGAGGGTAAAATCGTCATTTGACCCGACACGCGGAAAAGAAGGTGGACCCCAACACCATGCCACCCCAGCGATTTACGGTCAAAGCCGCCACCACGGACAACGAGCATCCGGTCACTTGAGGACAGGCGAACAGTTGATCCCGAACATTAATAACGTTGGCCTATCAATTAGTATAACATATAATCGTGCACTTTAAACACTTATCTATGCTAAATAATTAATCACATAACACATATAATTTTATATTAATCATATAAGACATTTAATTGATCTTATATTAATGATTTAATTAATCAATATTATTTTTCTTGAGTGTTAAACACTCATTAAACTCTTAAACAATTTACTATCATTGTTTAATTAAATTTTTTTTATAATATTAACTCTATCTTCATTTAATTACTATTTAATATCAGTTAAAGAGTAATTAATTAATTACCTTTAGTCATTATTTTACAATAGATAATAACTAATTATGTTTATTTATTATTTAAAAGTTAATTAAATAATAAATAATTAAAGTATTAATCTTAATTGCCTTATTATTTAATATTAATTAAATAATAACTAATTATTAATTATCCTCATTTATTATTATTTAATAATAAACAATTAGTTTATTAACTTTAATTATTATTTAATGTTAATTAAATAATAATCAATTAATTAAATATCCTTACTTATTATTTAATATTAATTAAATAATAAATAATTAGTTTATTAACTTTAATTATCTTTAATTATTATTTAATGTTAATTAAATAATTAATCTTAATTAAATAATAAATATTTAGTTTATTAACTTTAATTATCTTTAATTATTATTTAATGTTAATTAAATAATTAATTAATTAATTAATTATACTTACTTATTATTTAATCTTAATTAAATAATAAATAATTAATTTATTCCTAATTTAATTATTATTTAATGTTAATTAAATAATAATTAATTAATCAATTACCCTTACTTATTATTTAATCTTAATTAAATAATAATTAATAATTCTTTAAATATTATTTAATGTTAATTAAATAATAATTAATTTCTTAATTATCTTTATTTTATTATTTAAATAATAAATAATTAATTTATAAATTTTATCTCTTTTCAATTATTATTTAATATTAATTAAATAATAATTAGTTAACTATTTATCTTTATTTACTATTTAATTATAAATTAAATAATAAAAAATTTATTTATTTACTTTATCTTTCTTATATTATTATTAAATACTTAAATCACATATTTAATATTTAATAATAATTTATTAGTAATTTTATCTAATTACTAACTAATTAATAGCTAATTAGTGCACTATTTACACCTTAAATACAATTACAAATAATTAATTCATTAATTAATCTTACTTATTATTTAATATTACTTAAATAATAAGTAATTAGCAGTTTTATGATTTTTCAGAAATTAAAAATATTAATTTATCATTTTTGCTTTGGTTAGTAAGGTTTAATCATATTTTAATTATGGAAATTACCAAATGACATGCTAAAAAAACAAACATATTTTTATAAAATACTACATGAAAAACCAAGCAACGTCCGTCAAGGACCCATCGCCGGAACCGGTCATAATTCCGGTGAACCGGTCGCCGGAAAGTTCCAGCCGATTCATGAAAAAAAACCAGCAGAAACATTACTCATTTCCAGATTTTTGTCTAACTTTGGGGTCTTGGAGAAAAACCTTAATAACTTGAGTTCTATAACTCCGATGGAGCTCTACTAGGTATCGATGGAATCGTGACTTCCCGAACTACAATTTTCTGTACTGAAACACCATTTTTGGATAAGTTTTGATTTCGGAAATTAGGCTTAAAGTGGACTATTCATGCAATAACTTGGACAGTGAGGTGTGTTTGGTCAAAAATGCATAATTTACTCATTTTAACATATTTTTGGGTGATTCAAAAGGGATTTTTTTCTTAACTTATCCATATATTCCCAGAAATTATTAAATCACAAAAATAATTTGTAGATTTTAAAATGTACAATTTATTCTTACAACCTATGTTTTGTTCGTCGGTAAAAATATTTTCAAGTATTTTGCTAGATTTTTCTACATAAATCCATACCACTATACATTTAAACCACATGACATCCTATATAAACATGTCTAGCATGATTCTAAACATAAATATCTCCAAGATAATATTTCTACTATAATATTTAAAAGAAAACCAAGATTAGGGTTTTAAAGGAATTTTTTTTACCTTTTGCTTTTGATGGCTTGTTTTCTTTGCTTTCCAAAGTAGGTAATAAGTTGTGATGACATCCAAGAACACCCTCCTTGATGAAAATGACTTGACTCACTTGACTCGGTGGTGACTCACTATACAACTCACTTCCTTTTTCTTTAACTCACATAGTTAACTCACTAAAACTCAGTAGCACATTATATAGATAATACTTGTAATATTTTGTAAACTTTCCATCAAATGAGCTAGCTTCTATTTATAGTAGTATAAATCTATACATATAACATATATATGTATAGATTGGACTTCAACATTTTTACAAAATTTGCTAGCCAAAAAGGTTGAGTGTTCCACACACTAATGAAATCAACAAATTGAATAAAAATTTGGAATCCATAGTACTCTCTCCATACCACCAGCCATGCTCTCTAATTTGTCCCATTTTTGATTTATTTTTATAGTCAAATTGGTAAATAATGGATCTTCTAGAAGCTTTAGCAATTGGATCAAGGAATAGGCTTACAATTTATTTCATTTGGGCCATATATGATCATAATAATCCAACAACATTGGGCTACCAAAATAACTCACCCACTTCTTAATAAATTGGGCTAGCTTCATTAAATATCAACCCACAAAGCACATCACCCAAATCCCTCACTTAATTAATTGTTTGGGATTATTTAAATAATTACAGGAACATTTAAATAATCAATTTAAATTTAATTTATATAATCAATTTAGACTTGTCATATTTAATATTAATTGAATATTTAATTATGGTTCCTCACAAAATAATCTTAGGCTAGTCCGTTAATTTAATAAATCCATTAATCAAACTTCCTTTACTAAAATTAACCGAATAGTCAACAATCAAATTACCAGATAAAGGTTTAAATTAAATCACACAATAACTCATTTAATTAGAAATTAGTTTTCCAATTTTATTTATAGTGTAATTCAAAATTCTTGGTTCTTACAGTATTATAAATTAAGTGATTAATTTGAATGTACTAATTACGTACTAAGATTACGTCATCATGTTCTTCGTCCTCTTCCTACTGGCGTACTATTGTTGCCACTGCATTTGCTAACTCATTAGGACTTAAAGCCTTTAAATGAGCTTGCAGTGTACGAAGAAGAGCATGATCTCTACATATGGCTCTAACACAATCGGCAGCAATATGTGGTGTCTTCTAGCATGATGATTGTGCCGACTGCTTACCAGAGTTGCGAAAACCACAAATAGTCTGTCGTCATTGCTGCCCTTACCCCTTGACAATTTTTTCTTAACAATCGATGCCCTCTCCTATAACTCATGATCTATCGTCTAATGTAAGCTGCCAGGGGGATACCGTTCATTCAGTAACTTATTGTAAGTGTCCTATAATTAAGTTAAAATTTGAGTAGTTAAAAATAAATAATTAAGCTTAAGAGTGATGTTAAAAAATTATAAACTACATATCGTGGATAAAAACTTACAACTATCTATACAACATTAAGCAAACAATCACAGGTGCCCACATACACATCCAACTAGTCCATAGTCTGGCTTTAGGACGTAGCTTCCTGCAAATATGACAAGTGTGTGTGTGTGTGTGTGTGTGTGTGTGTGTGTGTGAGGATCCGAATTTTCAGGATTCCTTTAATAATATCAAATGAGAATTTAATTGATAAAATTATCAAGGTTGTTAAATAAATTATTATTTATGTGATTTAAGGTGTATGAAGAGATTTAATTGATAAATTAAACCTTTATGGAGATGGTGATAATTGATGTTAATTTAAAATAATTGAAAAGTAAATAAATTGTTTAAAAACAATTTATGAAGAATAAGAAAAATTATATGTAAGGTACAATATATTGTACAATGAAATTATTGTGGAAGTACAGAAATTATGATTTTAAATGAGGTTATGTGATAATGTAAAATGCATGAATTAAATATGTATATATTTATATATATACAATTGTATGTATGTTATGTTTAATTGATAATTATAAATGTTATTAATGTAGACACCCAAATTTTGCACTTTTGGACTAACCCTGGCAGGAGGGTAAAATCGTCATTTGACCCGACACGCGGAAAAGAAGGTGGACCCCAACACCATGCCACCCCAGCGATTTACGGTCAAAGCCGCCACCACGGACAACGAGCATCCGGTCACTTGAGGCAAGGCGAACAGTTGATCCCGAAAAACCTGAGCCGACCACAAAAGACGACTGATGGCCACTCCGCTTACGATGTTCGGGGGTCTCGCTCGCCGGTGAGCTGGCGGGGGTGGAAAGGGGGCAGCGCCCCCTGAAAGCCAAGCACAATTAGCGAATTCTATATCAAGTCGCAGCCCTCCGAACTAGCCTCCCAGAACAATATGGCACGTTTTCCAGGGATTTTCGGATTGCAAAAATACAGCCTTCCAAAATAATACAACAGAGATTGGCAATTTAAGACCGCGTGGCACGAAAATCGAGAAAAGCAAGCCGAACAGCCGCGGATGCACCTGCGGCCACCGACAAAAAGGACAGTGCGCGGCTCGAGGAGACGGCACACGGCAGCCGAGGAAACGGCGCTTGCAGCCCAGCCGCAGATGCACCTGCGGCCAGCCGCAGATGCATCTGCGGCTGCCTACTGAAGCCTATAGATCGGCCATTTCCACCCGAGAGCGAGAGGGGAGGAGAAATAATAGATTTTTAGAGAGAGAGAGCTCGCGGGAGAAGAAGAAAATGGCGGAAATGTAGAGAGAGAAACGAGATTTTAGAGAGAGAAACCCACGGGTTTGTTCCAAAGAGTGAGATTTCTTCATCCTTTGTACAATCTTTGTATCCTATTTTGGTTTCCAAGTGTTGAATCATCTATTTCATCATTTGGAATGTAAAAAATCCGAGTTTCATAGCGTCGTTGTGTTTGATATATCAAATCTTGTAGATCTAGTTTTTATTTTGTTCTTATTGTGTTTGTTGGGTGGATCTTCTGTGGATCCGAAAATATTTGGTGCATTGCTATTTAAATAGTTTGTTTTAGTGTATTTGAAAGTTAGATCCAATGTAGTGGATATTTGTTTTGGGATCTATGGATTAGGGACGGTTAGAGAGGATTTATTGCGGATAGAATCTCCTCCTAACCTCCCGATGATATCCCTTTAGTTTATTTTCTAGCTTTTACGTATGTAACGATCGCGATGCACCTTTATGTAAATATGTAAATTTTTGGGCCTTAAAACGACATCGAGTCGAAAATCGGGTTAAGGCCCCGTGAAAATAATGAAATATGTGATTGTGGGTGTTTGGGGTTGTCTGGATGGCTTACATGCCCGTAGATAACCCCGACACGTTTTGGGATGTATGTTTTAATTTACGACACGAAAAAATGGTTTTCAAAATAAGGCAAATAATGAAGATTTTATAAAATCAAGCAAATTTAGGATATTAGATTCACGAGGTTTAAAGGTTAAGTGTTTTGGTAAACTTTAATCCATAATTGATGAATAGGCTTTAGTTGGTTTTAAAACGTCACAAAAAACGATTTTGCAAATAAATAAATGTTTTCATTAAACTTTGTGCATAGGGTTAAAGAGTTCTAGAAGTTGCCCTCGATTTATTTATATTAACTGTTAGAAGGCAATGTATAGTCTCGATTCCTATTTGACAAAAGTTTAAAACTATTGTTTTCTAAAATGACATCTAAATAAAAAACCCTCAACGCTTTCGAAATTAAAATCAATCTTTCTTATAAAAAGCGAAGCCTCGTCATTTGGGTCAAAGAACGTCCAAAACACTTTCCAGATAACACTTTTGCCATATAAAAATAAAAGCGAACTTTTATGCAAAACGCACCACAAACATTCATCTAGGCACGCACGCACACACACGCAAACCACACATTTTAGGATTTAAAAAGGATAGGAAAATATCAAGATTGCGGTAACCGTGTTTCACGGAAGTCGGGGGGTGCCTAACACCTTCCCCTCGCTTAAGCAAGCCCCCGAACTCTATGAATCTCGGTTTGCGGACCAATTAATCGGAGTCACATATGAGCCAGCGATTACGAAAACAAATTCGGATGAGTTGGTACATCCATTTCAAATATACCAACTGGCGACTCTGGTCAATTGGCTCATAAAAAATCGATCTTTCAAAACCCGTCGACACTAAGCCGACCCTTTTCAAAATCACATTTAATTCAAAAGGCTAAAATTGGAAAGGGACATTTTTAATAAATAAAAAACGAGACGAACGAAAATCCCGGCGTCGACAGCTGGCGACTCCGCTGGGGACATTAGAGGGCTTAGGCCGCGTTCAAATCTTGATGTTTTTCTATCCTCTAAAAATCTAAAAAATGTGTGTGTGTGCATTACTTGCGATTAATCTACCTTTTGTGCGTGTATGAATGAATGTGCGAGTTTTGTGATTGCTTTACGAATGTTTTACGTTAATGTCATCATTTGCATACGGTGAGGTACGATAAATGTATGATGAATGTATGTTGAGCGGTTCCTCCTCCTGAGGCTAACCCGTCGGATGTGGATTACTGGACTCAAAGGGGCGCTCCCCAGCGAGGCTCAGGAAAAGCATCCACTCAGATCCAATCCAATTGAAAGACCGGATTTATTCCCTTCTAGTATGTTGCGAAGATCTGGGAACCTTCATGCCAAAAAGCCCGCGAGAGTAAGCTTAGGGTAGGTCAGCCTCAGATAAACCCGACGCGTGGGAAGTCTCTTCATACCCTTTTACGTTTCACGCACATAATGTCATACTTTAGTCAAACATTTTTGTACCTCCCACTTTTGTCAAAATAAAGTACTAACCTCTGTTTTACAGGGACAACTTGGAGAGCATCATAAATTACACAACGTCATTACTTTGGTTAAAATAAAGGGATACTAACCCTATTTTGCAGAAAAAGATTACAAAACCCAAAAATACAGAAATAATTGCTTTAGCATGCACTTGCCAAATGTCATTTCCCGAAACTAAACCTTGACATATTTTATTTGCAGGATTGCGCCCCAAACTCGTCTCCGATCCAAGAAAGCCAGAGAGTCAACAGTCGAAATGGCTGAGAACCCCAATCCTAACCCGGCTCCCGTATCTCGGGAAGAAGTCGACGCGGTGAAAAATCAGATGACGGAGCTGACCATATTGCTCAAAGAACATGTTAAGTTAAATCGGGGCCACAAACTGAGAACCCACCTGGGCCATCATCACAGGGAAACGGGACGACCCAAGAAATTCCTAAAATCGAGCAGCCGAAGGAAGTTATTGTTATTCCCGAGAACCAAAGTGCAAGTAATTTCAGCCAAAAGATGAAACAGATGAAAGAGGCCATCCGATCCAGCGAACAATCGTGGACACCGAACAATGGTCCCCCCACATCGGAAAATGGAAACCATCTGCAACTACAACAGCAGGCCACGTTCAATCAGGGTCCAGGCAGGCAGAGGAAGTTTGAACGAACAGAAAGTCGAAAATTCACTCCTCTAGGCGATTCCCTCGAGAACGTATTGGCATTATTGGTCGCCCAGGAGAAAATCACTAAGCTAGCTCCGCCCATCGATTCAAGAGGAAAACGATTTGACCCCCGCAAACAATGCGCTTATCACTCAGGATCTCCTGGGTATGATACTCAAGACTGTTGGTCATTAAAACATAAGATACAACACCAGGGCATGATACTGAAGAGTGTTGGGCGTTGCGGCACAAGATCCAAAATCTTATCGAAAGAGGAGAGCTAAAAATGACAAACGATATTGAGATCACCGCAATGGGGAACCCGAACACCGACGAACGGATTGTCGAGCTTCAACGAACCATGAAATGGTAAATTCCCAGGGATACGATTGTGAGTCCCAAGAAAGGGGTGTGGGGATGTTATCGTCTGCTTAATGTTATGTCCTGTTTTATTTTCTGTGCATTATTATGATATGTAAAAAAAAAAAAAAAAAAAAAAAAAAAAAAACAAAAAAAAAAAAAAACAAAAAAAAAAACAAAAAAAAAAAAAAAAAAAACAAAAAAACAAAAAAAAAAAAAAAAAAAAAAAAAAAAAAAAGTCTTGTGTGCTATCTAAGCCTGAACTACGAAAGACCTGATCTCCTCTTCCTATAGGAGTACGTAGGCAGCCACTTTGGCGCGGTCTAATCCTTGTAAAAATGTATATAACCCTTCGATAGTTTTGCAATTAACGATCAATACAACATGTTCTCCTGTCAACCCATCGGAGTACACTATCAACGGCAAATGATTCTTGGGTTCCCAGCATCTCATCAGCCCACCTGTCAAAGACACCACGAAGCAATGACCTTGACAACAATCAGGACTGGGGCAATTTTGAAATCGATGACGACTCGACACTGGGGCAGTCATCAACCATCCATGGAAAGATAGTACACAAATCAACATCTATGGTACGATCTCGTGAGCGTACGACAACATCATCAGAGATGTACTATCAATTGGTCTTTTCCATTCAGAGCTCTTTCAGAATACGATGACCCTCAGGTAAGATACAACTCGTTTCATCTCTTTATTTCTTTCCTGTCTCCATGTACATATATTATGACTGTATATAGTCTAACTCTAACATTACTTTTGGAAAAAGAGAAAATTTTATTTGACTTGTTAGGAATCGAATTAATCCTAAGAAGCATCCGTGGAGCAGACTCGTGAGTATGATTAGACGATTAAAACTGATCAACCTATTAAAACTGCACAAAGAGCTGATTTCGAAGTGTTGTTCGAAGCAGAATCAACCTCATAGGCAAGTCTGCACTTTGCGTTTGCGCCGACTTTCAGATGTGGGGTATAAAGCTATGACGATAATGATGACAGTTGATGCAAAATCGGAGGGTAAATAAAAGATAATATAATGTCTCGAATCGTGGCCTGGGTTATTCGAGTAATTAAGCCTGAAGGGTGTCTTTACACCTGGTGCCCTAAAGTCGTCCGATTTGGGAGTCACCGGCCCAACACTCGTTACATGGGTAATTCAGAGCCTAAGAAAACGAGCATTACGACTGCAGAGACCTGAGCAGATTCGAATCGTGGCAAGGGTTATTCGAGTAATTAAGCCTGAAGGGTGTCTCTACACCTGGTGCCCTAAAGTCGTCCGATTTGGGAGTCACCGGCCCAACGCTCGCTACATGGGTAACTCAAGCCTAAGAAAGCGAATCTTGCACAGAGTCAGACGAGGAATGAGTGCAGTAAACCACCTAACTTGTATCGAAGCGTGGCCTTTGTTACTCGAGCCAGTAAACCCGAAGGGGTGTCTTTACACCCAATGCCCTAAAGCCGTCTGGTTTGGGAGTCATTGGTCCAAAACTCGTTAAATGGGTAACTCTGAATAGCCTAAGAAAACGAGACAAGTTAAGTGGACGCGAAAAGGAAAAGGCGGAGTCGAAAAAAAGAAAAAGAAAAAATATTCGACCAAAGAAAAAAAGAGAGGCTCATCTAAAGTCACGGAAAAGAGGCCCCTAATTGAAGGATGCATCGCACAGTGCACTTGCCATATGACGTTGATTCTGTGAAGGATGATAGTAAGAATTAAAACGAAATACCTTTGATAAAGGAAGGTAGTTTTGAATTTAATCATACTCACGTATATTGACCATGAATGCTTAAATGTTTTATTACGATTTCATAACTCGTCAAAAGAAAAATGTGAAATCGAGGGTAAATTAATACATTCACAATTCATTCAATATCAAGTTAATACACTCACGATTCATGAAAAAAAAGAGATCCATCTCGATGTCAAATTTCTTGTACGATAAAACGAAAACATCACGGACACGAGCCAAATTGCATAATCATGAGCATTCTATTTTATCTGCTCTACTGTTGAGATGTTTAGTAATATCGAAGTTAACCCTGCCGACCCGAACCGTCGAGCATTTAGCGTTTGTTACTTGTGCAGGATATGAATCGATGTGGGTAACTTGGCATGACCAACAAAACGACTTCCCATACGAATCCTCGACAAGAACACGAGTAAAGGCTGGGGCATGTTGGAAATTACGGAAACGAAGGAAGCCCAGATTTGGATCAGACTCCTCCTCAACGAACTTTTCCCCACGACCATCAATGGATTTTGGCAAACTCGGCATGATGCACGCTGACATTACCTCGATACTCAAGCGAGCATATGCAAGAGCAATCTAATTCCTGACATCAGAGCTGATCGATTAAAAGGCGAGGAAGGGCAACATGGTCGTCGATCATCGCAAAAAGCCAAAGGGACTGCCCCAATCAGATGAGAGTCAAGAGCTATCAATGCATACGATCAAATGACAAGAGGATCACCTAGATATCAACCAAGAGTCTTGGCATAAGAGGAAGTCCCGGCACCCCAAATTCAATGACATGACGATCTGTGAGCAGGATGAGGAGCCCTGGATAAGTCAATTGGGCATTCAAAACGACAGATACAATTCCCCAACAGAGAGACGATCAGGGGCATACGACTCAACGAACCAACCTTGAAGTCCAGAAACTGTCCTCCCAAAAAAGGACATGACACAACTGAGTGGTCAAAAAAGAACGACACGTGAAAAATTGTATCATTTGACTAAACAGGGGTCATTTCCATTCCAAGCATATCTATTGATCCATGCATAACATCTGCGCATTCATGTATATAAAATGCACAAGAAAGGAAAATCACAGGTACGAGACTGTCGGCGTCGCGAATGCCATTGCCATTGATCAGAAAGACGTGACAGCGGGAAACTTCTACGATCCGATGCACCCAGAATCTATGGAACATCAAGGAATTGCAAAATGACTGTCTGAAGCACCTTCAGCTAATCAACAAGGATCAAAGCTCAAAAGCAATGGCTGTCAAGAGCGATCGACGAGGACGAACCCCGAGAATGACAAGTCAAATCAAAGAAGTGGCTGGCAAAAGCGATTTACGAGGACGAATCCCAAGGAGGCCCCACAAACTAATCAGGTACGCTTTCTTTTTAAATTTCCTCAAGAATTATTGCATTTTTTATGATGTACGATACGATGCGAGTCCATTTGGGACAATACACAGCGATTTCGGAGACGAGACCCGGCAATTCAAAACCGACCCGTCAGATACGAGACCTGACCAATTCAAAATCGACCTGTCAGATACGAGACCTGACCAATTCAAAACAGACCCGTCAGATACGAGACCTGACCAATTCAAAATCGACCTGTCAGATACGAGACCTGACCAATTCAAAACAGACCCGTCAGATACGAGACCTGACCAATTCAAAACAGACCCGTCAGATACGAGACCTGACCAATTCAAAACCGACCCGTCAGATACGATACCTGACCAATTCAAAAAAGACCCGTCAGATACGAGACCTGACCAATTCAAAACCGACCCGTCAGATACGATACCTGACCAACCCAAAAGCGACCAGTCAGAAACAATACCTGACCGTCCAAAATGACCCGTCAGAAAAAAGAACTGACCGTCCAACACGACCCGTCAGAAGCAAGAACTGACCGTCCAAAATGACCCGTCAGTGAAAACTCCTGACCGTCCAAACATGACCCGTCAGTGAAAACCCCTGACCGTCCAAACATGACCCGTCAGTCAAGAGAACTGACCGTCCAAACATGACCCGTCAGAAACAATACCTGACCGTCCGAAATGACCCGTCAGTGAAAACCCCTGACCGTCCAAAATGACCCGTCAGTGAAAATACCTGACCGTCCAAAATGACCCGTCAGTCAAAAGAACTGACCGTCCAACATGACCCGTCAGTCAAAAGAACTGACCGTCCAAACATGACCAAACATGACCCGTCAGAAACAAGAACTGACCGTCCAACACGACCCGTCAGAAACAAGAACTGACCGTCCAACACGACCCGTCAGTCAAAAGAACTGACCGTCCAAACATGACCCGTCAGTCAAAAGAACTGACCGTCCAAAATGACCAGTCAGTGAAAACCCCTGACCGTCCAAACATGACCCGTCAGTAAAAACCCTGACCGTCCAACATGACCCGTCAGTGAAAATCCCTGACCGTCCAAAATGACCCGTCAGTGAAAACTCCTGACCGTCCAAAAACGACCCGTTGGAGAAAGATCCGACGATGACAATGCGATAACCGTTGGAGAAAGATCCGACGATGAAAATGCGATAACCGTTGGGAAAAGATCCGACGATGACGATGCGATGACCGTTGAAGAAAGATCTGACGATGACTAAAACGATGCGATGCGATGCGATGTGCGATGCGATGCGATATGCGATATGCGATACATCATATGAGAAGCAGTGCGATATGTGATTTCATATGCGATGTAATGCGATTTTGATTTAGTATGATAAGCGATTTGATATTTAAATATGCAATATGCGTTAAGCAAGAGAAAATAGTTTTGGCGAATATGCGACGCGAGTCAATTTGAGGCGATAACCGGCGATAGTAATGTTGCATCCTTAATATATGTATGTTGCACAAATGGGTATATGTTGCATCATTAAACACCTGTTGCCATCATCATGCATTGAGTGTCTACTTCTTTATCACGTTCATTTCACTTACCATTCCATAAACATGATAAAGAGGGGCAGCTGTAGACACCCAAATTTTGCACTTTTGGACTAACCCTGGCAGGAGGGTAAAATCGTCATTTGACCCGACACGCGGAAAAGAAGGTGGACCCCAACACCATGCCACCCCAGCGATTTACGGTCAAAGCCGCCACCACGGACAACGAGCATCCGGTCACTTGAGGACAGGCGAACAGTTGATCCCGAACATTAATAACGTTGGCCTATCAATTAGTATAACATATAATCGTGCACTTTAAACACTTATCTATGCTAAATAATTAATCACATAACACATATAATTTTATATTAATCATATAAGACATTTAATTGATCTTATATTAATGATTTAATTAATCAATATTATTTTTCTTGAGTGTTAAACACTCATTAAACTCTTAAACAATTTACTATCATTGTTTAATTAAATTTTTTTTATAATATTAACTCTATCTTCATTTAATTACTATTTAATATCAGTTAAAGAGTAATTAATTAATTACCTTTAGTCATTATTTTACAATAGATAATAACTAATTATGTTTATTTATTATTTAAAAGTTAATTAAATAATAAATAATTAAAGTATTAATCTTAATTGCCTTATTATTTAATATTAATTAAATAATAACTAATTATTAATTATCCTCATTTATTATTATTTAATAATAAACAATTAGTTTATTAACTTTAATTATTATTTAATGTTAATTAAATAATAATCAATTAATTAAATATCCTTACTTATTATTTAATATTAATTAAATAATAAATAATTAGTTTATTAACTTTAATTATCTTTAATTATTATATAATGTTAATTAAATAATTAATCTTAATTAAATAATAAATATTTAGTTTATTAACTTTAATTATCTTTAATTATTATTTAATGTTAATTAAATAATTAATTAATTAATTAATTATACTTACTTATTATTTAATCTTAATTAAATAATAAATAATTAATTTATTCCTAATTTAATTATTATTTAATGTTAATTAAATAATAATTAATTAATCAATTACCCTTACTTATTATTTAATCTTAATTAAATAATAATTAATAATTCTTTAAATATTATTTAATGTTAATTAAATAATAATTAATTTCTTAATTATCTTTATTTTATTATTTAAATAATAAATAATTAATTTATAAATTTTATCTCTTTTCAATTATTATTTAATATTAATTAAATAATAATTAGTTAACTATTTATCTTTATTTACTATTTAATTATAAATTAAATAATAAAAAATTTATTTATTTACTTTATCTTTCTTATATTATTATTAAATACTTAAATCACATATTTAATATTTAATAATAATTTATTAGTAATTTTATCTAATTACTAACTAATTAATAGCTAATTAGTGCACTATTTACACCTTAAATACAATTACAAATAATTAATTCATTAATTAATCTTACTTATTATTTAATATTACTTAAATAATAAGTAATTAGCAGTTTTATGATTTTTCAGAAATTAAAAATATTAATTTATCATTTTTGCTTTGGTTAGTAAGGTTTAATCATATTTTAATTATGGAAATTACCAAATGACATGCTAAAAAAACAAACATATTTTTATAAAATACTACATGAAAAACCAAGCAACGTCCGTCAAGGACCCATCGCCGGAACCGGTCATAATTCCGGTGAACCGGTCGCCGGAAAGTTCCAGCCGATTCATGAAAAAAAACCAGCAGAAACATTACTCATTTCCAGATTTTTGTCTAACTTTGGGGTCTTGGAGAAAAACCTTAATAACTTGAGTTCTATAACTCCGATGGAGCTCTACTAGGTATCGATGGAATCGTGACTTCCCGAACTACAATTTTCTGTACTGAAACACCATTTTTGGATAAGTTTTGATTTCGGAAATTAGGCTTAAAGTGGACTATTCATGCAATAACTTGGACAGTGAGGTGTGTTTGGTCAAAAATGCATAATTTACTCATTTTAACATATTTTTGGGTGATTCAAAAGGGATTTTTTTCTTAACTTATCCATATATTCCCAGAAATTATTAAATCACAAAAATAATTTGTAGATTTTAAAATGTACAATTTATTCTTACAACCTATGTTTTGTTCGTCGGTAAAAATATTTTCAAGTATTTTGCTAGATTTTTCTACATAAATCCATACCACTATACATTTAAACCACATGACATCCTATATAAACATGTCTAGCATGATTCTAAACATAAATATCTCCAAGATAATATTTCTACTATAATATTTAAAAGAAAACCAAGATTAGGGTTTTAAAGGAATTTTTTTTACCTTTTGCTTTTGATGGCTTGTTTTCTTTGCTTTCCAAAGTAGGTAATAAGTTGTGATGACATCCAAGAACACCCTCCTTGATGAAAATGACTTGACTCACTTGACTCGGTGGTGACTCACTATACAACTCACTTCCTTTTTCTTTAACTCACATAGTTAACTCACTAAAACTCAGTAGCACATTATATAGATAATACTTGTAATATTTTGTAAACTTTCCATCAAATGAGCTAGCTTCTATTTATAGTAGTATAAATCTATACATATAACATATATATGTATAGATTGGACTTCAACATTTTTACAAAATTTGCTAGCCAAAAAGGTTGAGTGTTCCACACACTAATGAAATCAACAAATTGAATAAAAATTTGGAATCCATAGTACTCTCTCCATACCACCAGCCATGCTCTCTAATTTGTCCCATTTTTGATTTATTTTTATAGTCAAATTGGTAAATAATGGATCTTCTAGAAGCTTTAGCAATTGGATCAAGGAATAGGCTTACAATTTATTTCATTTGGGCCATATATGATCATAATAATCCAACAACATTGGGCTACCAAAATAACTCACCCACTTCTTAATAAATTGGGCTAGCTTCATTAAATATCAACCCACAAAGCACATCACCCAAATCCCTCACTTAATTAATTGTTTGGGATTATTTAAATAATTACAGGAACATTTAAATAATCAATTTAAATTTAATTTATATAATCAATTTAGACTTGTCATATTTAATATTAATTGAATATTTAATTATGGTTCCTCACAAAATAATCTTAGGCTAGTCCGTTAATTTAATAAATCCATTAATCAAACTTCCTTTACTAAAATTAACCGAATAGTCAACAATCAAATTACCAGATAAAGGTTTAAATTAAATCACACAATAACTCATTTAATTAGAAATTAGTTTTCCAATTTTATTTATAGTGTAATTCAAAATTCTTGGTTCTTACAGTATTATAAATTAAGTGATTAATTTGAATGTACTAATTACGTACTAAGATTACGTCATCATGTTCTTCGTCCTCTTCCTACTGGCGTACTATTGTTGCCACTGCATTTGCTAACTCATTAGGACTTAAAGCCTTTAAATGAGCTTGCAGTGTACGAAGAAGAGCATGATCTCTACATATGGCTCTAACACAATCGGCAGCAATATGTGGTGTCTTCTAGCATGATGATTGTGCCGACTGCTTACCAGAGTTGCGAAAACCACAAATAGTCTGTCGTCATTGCTGCCCTTACCCCTTGACAATTTTTTCTTAACAATCGATGCCCTCTCCTATAACTCATGATCTATCGTCTAATGTAAGCTGCCAGGGGGATACCGTTCATTCAGTAACTTATTGTAAGTGTCCTATAATTAAGTTAAAATTTGAGTAGTTAAAAATAAATAATTAAGCTTAAGAGTGATGTTAAAAAATTATAAACTACATATCGTGGATAAAAACTTACAACTATCTATACAACATTAAGCAAACAATCACAGGTGCCCACATACACATCCAACTAGTCCATAGTCTGGCTTTAGGACGTAGCTTCCTGCAAATATGACAAGTGTGTGTGTGTGTGTGTGTGTGTGTGTGTGTGAGGATCCGAATTTTCAGGATTCCTTTAATAATATCAAATGAGAATTTAATTGATAAAATTATCAAGGTTGTTAAATAAATTATTATTTATGTGATTTAAGGTGTATGAAGAGATTTAATTGATAAATTAAACCTTTATGGAGATGGTGATAATTGATGTTAATTTAAAATAATTGAAAAGTAAATAAATTGTTTAAAAACAATTTATGAAGAATAAGAAAAATTATATGTAAGGTACAATATATTGTACAATGAAATTATTGTGGAAGTACAGAAATTATGATTTTAAATGAGGTTATGTGATAATGTAAAATGCATGAATTAAATATGTATATATTTATATATATACAATTGTATGTATGTTATGTTTAATTGATAATTATAAATGTTATTAATGTAGACACCCAAATTTTGCACTTTTGGACTAACCCTGGCAGGAGGGTAAAATCGTCATTTGACCCGACACGCGGAAAAGAAGGTGGACCCCAACACCATGCCACCCCAGCGATTTACGGTCAAAGCCGCCACCACGGACAACGAGCATCCGGTCACTTGAGGCAAGGCGAACAGTTGATCCCGAAAAACCTGAGCCGACCACAAAAGACGACTGATGGCCACTCCGCTTACGATGTTCGGGGGTCTCGCTCGCCGGTGAGCTGGCGGGGGTGGAAAGGGGGCAGCGCCCCCTGAAAGCCAAGCACAATTAGCGAATTCTATATCAAGTCGCAGCCCTCCGAACTAGCCTCCCAGAACAATATGGCACGTTTTCCAGGGATTTTCGGATTGCAAAAATACAGCCTTCCAAAATAATACAACAGAGATTGGCAATTTAAGACCGCGTGGCACGAAAATCGAGAAAAGCAAGCCGAACAGCCGCGGATGCACCTGCGGCCACCGACAAAAAGGACAGTGCGCGGCTCGAGGAGACGGCACACGGCAGCCGAGGAAACGGCGCTTGCAGCCCAGCCGCAGATGCACCTGCGGCCAGCCGCAGATGCATCTGCGGCTGCCTACTGAAGCCTATAGATCGGCCATTTCCACCCGAGAGCGAGAGGGGAGGAGAAATAATAGATTTTTAGAGAGAGAGAGCTCGCGGGAGAAGAAGAAAATGGCGGAAATGTAGAGAGAGAAACGAGATTTTAGAGAGAGAAACCCACGGGTTTGTTCCAAAGAGTGAGATTTCTTCATCCTTTGTACAATCTTTGTATCCTATTTTGGTTTCCAAGTGTTGAATCATCTATTTCATCATTTGGAATGTAAAAAATCCGAGTTTCATAGCGTCGTTGTGTTTGATATATCAAATCTTGTAGATCTAGTTTTTATTTTGTTCTTATTGTGTTTGTTGGGTGGATCTTCTGTGGATCCGAAAATATTTGGTGCATTGCTATTTAAATAGTTTGTTTTAGTGTATTTGAAAGTTAGATCCAATGTAGTGGATATTTGTTTTGGGATCTATGGATTAGGGACGGTTAGAGAGGATTTATTGCGGATAGAATCTCCTCCTAACCTCCCGATGATATCCCTTTAGTTTATTTTCTAGCTTTTACGTATGTAACGATCGCGATGCACCTTTATGTAAATATGTAAATTTTTGGGCCTTAAAACGACATCGAGTCGAAAATCGGGTTAAGGCCCCGTGAAAATAATGAAATATGTGATTGTGGGTGTTTGGGGTTGTCTGGATGGCTTACATGCCCGTAGATAACCCCGACACGTTTTGGGATGTATGTTTTAATTTACGACACGAAAAAATGGTTTTCAAAATAAGGCAAATAATGAAGATTTTATAAAATCAAGCAAATTTAGGATATTAGATTCACGAGGTTTAAAGGTTAAGTGTTTTGGTAAACTTTAATCCATAATTGATGAATAGGCTTTAGTTGGTTTTAAAACGTCACAAAAAACGATTTTGCAAATAAATAAATGTTTTCATTAAACTTTGTGCATAGGGTTAAAGAGTTCTAGAAGTTGCCCTCGATTTATTTATATTAACTGTTAGAAGGCAATGTATAGTCTCGATTCCTATTTGACAAAAGTTTAAAACTATTGTTTTCTAAAATGACATCTAAATAAAAAACCCTCAACGCTTTCGAAATTAAAATCAATCTTTCTTATAAAAAGCGAAGCCTCGTCATTTGGGTCAAAGAACGTCCAAAACACTTTCCAGATAACACTTTTGCCATATAAAAATAAAAGCGAACTTTTATGCAAAACGCACCACAAACATTCATCTAGGCACGCACGCACACACACGCAAACCACACATTTTAGGATTTAAAAAGGATAGGAAAATATCAAGATTGCGGTAACCGTGTTTCACGGAAGTCGGGGGGTGCCTAACACCTTCCCCTCGCTTAAGCAAGCCCCCGAACTCTATGAATCTCGGTTTGCGGACCAATTAATCGGAGTCACATATGAGCCAGCGATTACGAAAACAAATTCGGATGAGTTGGTACATCCATTTCAAATATACCAACTGGCGACTCTGGTCAATTGGCTCATAAAAAATCGATCTTTCAAAACCCGTCGACACTAAGCCGACCCTTTTCAAAATCACATTTAATTCAAAAGGCTAAAATTGGAAAGGGACATTTTTAATAAATAAAAAACGAGACGAACGAAAATCCCGGCGTCGACAGCTGGCGACTCCGCTGGGGACATTAGAGGGCTTAGGCCGCGTTCAAATCTTGATGTTTTTCTATCCTCTAAAAATCTAAAAAATGTGTGTGTGTGCATTACTTGCGATTAATCTACCTTTTGTGCGTGTATGAATGAATGTGCGAGTTTTGTGATTGCTTTACGAATGTTTTACGTTAATGTCATCATTTGCATACGGTGAGGTACGATAAATGTATGATGAATGTATGTTGAGCGGTTCCTCCTCCTGAGGCTAACCCGTCGGATGTGGATTACTGGACTCAAAGGGGCGCTCCCCAGCGAGGCTCAGGAAAAGCATCCACTCAGATCCAATCCAATTGAAAGACCGGATTTATTCCCTTCTAGTATGTTGCGAAGATCTGGGAACCTTCATGCCAAAAAGCCCGCGAGAGTAAGCTTAGGGTAGGTCAGCCTCAGATAAACCCGACGCGTGGGAAGTCTCTTCATACCCTTTTACGTTTCACGCACATAATGTCATACTTTAGTCAAACATTTTTGTACCTCCCACTTTTGTCAAAATAAAGTACTAACCTCTGTTTTACAGGGACAACTTGGAGAGCATCATAAATTACACAACGTCATTACTTTGGTTAAAATAAAGGGATACTAACCCTATTTTGCAGAAAAAGATTACAAAACCCAAAAATACAGAAATAATTGCTTTAGCATGCACTTGCCAAATGTCATTTCCCGAAACTAAACCTTGACATATTTTATTTGCAGGATTGCGCCCCAAACTCGTCTCCGATCCAAGAAAGCCAGAGAGTCAACAGTCGAAATGGCTGAGAACCCCAATCCTAACCCGGCTCCCGTATCTCGGGAAGAAGTCGACGCGGTGAAAAATCAGATGACGGAGCTGACCATATTGCTCAAAGAACATGTTAAGTTAAATCGGGGCCACAAACTGAGAACCCACCTGGGCCATCATCACAGGGAAACGGGACGACCCAAGAAATTCCTAAAATCGAGCAGCCGAAGGAAGTTATTGTTATTCCCGAGAACCAAAGTGCAAGTAATTTTAGCCAAAAGATGAAACAGATGAAAGAGGCCATCCGATCCAGCGAACAATCGTGGACACCGAACAATGGTCCCCCCACATCGGAAAATGGAAACCATCTGCAACTACAACAGCAGGCCACGTTCAATCAGGGTCCAGGCAGGCAGAGGAAGTTTGAACGAACAGAAAGTCGAAAATTCACTCCTCTAGGCGATTCCCTCGAGAACGTATTGGCATTATTGGTCGCCCAGGAGAAAATCACTAAGCTAGCTCCGCCCATCGATTCAAGAGGAAAACGATTTGACCCCCGCAAACAATGCGCTTATCACTCAGGATCTCCTGGGTATGATACTCAAGACTGTTGGTCATTAAAACATAAGATACAACACCAGGGCATGATACTGAAGAGTGTTGGGCGTTGCGGCACAAGATCCAAAATCTTATCGAAAGAGGAGAGCTAAAAATGACAAACGATATTGAGATCACCGCAATGGGGAACCCGAACACCGACGAACGGATTGTCGAGCTTCAACGAACCATGAAATGGTAAATTCCCAGGGATACGATTGTGAGTCCCAAGAAAGGGGTGTGGGGATGTTATCGTCTGCTTAATGTTATGTCCTGTTTTATTTTCTGTGCATTATTATGATATGTAAAAAAAAAAAAAAAAAAAAAAAAAAAAAACAAACAAACAAACAAACAAACAAACAAACAAAAAAAAAAAACAAAAAACAAAAAAACAAAAAATAAAAAAAGAAAAAAAAAGAAAAAAAGTCTTGTGTGCTATCTAAGCCTGAACTACGAAAGACCTGATCTCCTCTTCCTATAGGAGTACGTAGGCAGCCACTTTGGCGCGGTCTAATCCTTGTAAAAATGTATATAACCCTTCGATAGTTTTGCAATTAACGATCAATACAACATGTTCTCCTGTCAACCCATCGGAGTACACTATCAACGGCAAATGATTCTTGGGTTCCCAGCATCTCATCAGCCCACCTGTCAAAGACACCACGAAGCAATGACCTTGACAACAATCAGGACTGGGGCAATTTTGAAATCGATGACGACTCGACACTGGGGCAGTCATCAACCATCCATGGAAAGATAGTACACAAATCAACATCTATGGTACGATCTCGTGAGCGTACGACAACATCATCAGAGATGTACTATCAATTGGTCTTTTCCATTCAGAGCTCTTTCAGAATACGATGACCCTCAGGTAAGATACAACTCGTTTCATCTCTTTATTTCTTTCCTGTCTCCATGTACATATATTATGACTGTATATAGTCTAACTCTAACATTACTTTTGGAAAAAGAGAAAATTTTATTTGACTTGTTAGGAATCGAATTAATCCTAAGAAGCATCCGTGGAGCAGACTCGTGAGTATGATTAGACGATTAAAACTGATCAACCTATTAAAACTGCACAAAGAGCTGATTTCGAAGTGTTGTTCGAAGCAGAATCAACCTCATAGGCAAGTCTGCACTTTGCGTTTGCGCCGACTTTCAGATGTGGGGTATAAAGCTATGACGATAATGATGACAGTTGATGCAAAATCGGAGGGTAAATAAAAGATAATATAATGTCTCGAATCGTGGCCTGGGTTATTCGAGTAATTAAGCCTGAAGGGTGTCTTTACACCTGGTGCCCTAAAGTCGTCCGATTTGGGAGTCACCGGCCCAACACTCGTTACATGGGTAATTCAGAGCCTAAGAAAACGAGCATTACGACTGCAGAGACCTGAGCAGATTCGAATCGTGGCAAGGGTTATTCGAGTAATTAAGCCTGAAGGGTGTCTCTACACCTGGTGCCCTAAAGTCGTCCGATTTGGGAGTCACCGGCCCAACGCTCGCTACATGGGTAACTCAAGCCTAAGAAAGCGAATCTTGCACAGAGTCAGACGAGGAATGAGTGCAGTAAACCACCTAACTTGTATCGAAGCGTGGCCTTTGTTACTCGAGCCAGTAAACCCGAAGGGGTGTCTTTACACCCAATGCCCTAAAGCCGTCTGGTTTGGGAGTCATTGGTCCAAAACTCGTTAAATGGGTAACTCTGAATAGCCTAAGAAAACGAGACAAGTTAAGTGGACGCGAAAAGGAAAAGGCGGAGTCGAAAAAAAGAAAAAGAAAAAATATTCGACCAAAGAAAAAAAGAGAGGCTCATCTAAAGTCACGGAAAAGAGGCCCCTAATTGAAGGATGCATCGCACAGTGCACTTGCCATATGACGTTGATTCTGTGAAGGATGATAGTAAGAATTAAAACGAAATACCTTTGATAAAGGAAGGTAGTTTTGAATTTAATCATACTCACGTATATTGACCATGAATGCTTAAATGTTTTATTACGATTTCATAACTCGTCAAAAGAAAAATGTGAAATCGAGGGTAAATTAATACATTCACAATTCATTCAATATCAAGTTAATACACTCACGATTCATGAAAAAAAAGAGATCCATCTCGATGTCAAATTTCTTGTACGATAAAACGAAAACATCACGGACACGAGCCAAATTGCATAATCATGAGCATTCTATTTTATCTGCTCTACTGTTGAGATGTTTAGTAATATCGAAGTTAACCCTGCCGACCCGAACCGTCGAGCATTTAGCGTTTGTTACTTGTGCAGGATATGAATCGATGTGGGTAACTTGGCATGACCAACAAAACGACTTCCCATACGAATCCTCGACAAGAACACGAGTAAAGGCTGGGGCATGTTGGAAATTACGGAAACGAAGGAAGCCCAGATTTGGATCAGACTCCTCCTCAACGAACTTTTCCCCACGACCATCAATGGATTTTGGCAAACTCGGCATGATGCACGCTGACATTACCTCGATACTCAAGCGAGCATATGCAAGAGCAATCTAATTCCTGACATCAGAGCTGATCGATTAAAAGGCGAGGAAGGGCAACATGGTCGTCGATCATCGCAAAAAGCCAAAGGGACTGCCCCAATCAGATGAGAGTCAAGAGCTATCAATGCATACGATCAAATGACAAGAGGATCACCTAGATATTAACCAAGAGTCTTGGCATAAGAGGAAGTCCCGGCACCCCAAATTCAATGACATGACGATCTGTGAGCAGGATGAGGAGCCCTGGATAAGTCAATTGGGCATTCAAAACGACAGATACAATTCCCCAACAGAGAGACGATCAGGGGCATACGACTCAACGAACCAACCTTGAAGTCCAGAAACTGTCCTCCCAAAAAAGGACATGACACAACTGAGTGGTCAAAAAAGAACGACACGTGAAAAATTGTATCATTTGACTAAACAGGGGTCATTTCCATTCCAAGCATATCTATTGATCCATGCATAACATCTGCGCATTCATGTATATAAAATGCACAAGAAAGGAAAATCACAGGTACGAGACTGTCGGCGTCGCGAATGCCATTGCCATTGATCAGAAAGACGTGACAGCGGGAAACTTCTACGATCCGATGCACCCAGAATCTATGGAACATCAAGGAATTGCAAAATGACTGTCTGAAGCACCTTCAGCTAATCAACAAGGATCAAAGCTCAAAAGCAATGGCTGTCAAGAGCGATCGACGAGGACGAACCCCGAGAATGACAAGTCAAATCAAAGAAGTGGCTGGCAAAAGCGATTTACGAGGACGAATCCCAAGGAGGCCCCACAAACTAATCAGGTACGCTTTCTTTTTAAATTTCCTCAAGAATTATTGCATTTTTTATGATGTACGATACGATGCGAGTCCATTTGGGACAATACACAGCGATTTCGGAGACGAGACCCGGCAATTCAAAACCGACCCGTCAGATACGAGACCTGACCAATTCAAAATCGACCTGTCAGATACGAGACCTGACCAATTCAAAACAGACCCGTCAGATACGAGACCTGACCAATTCAAAATCGACCTGTCAGATACGAGACCTGACCAATTCAAAACAGACCCGTCAGATACGAGACCTGACCAATTCAAAACAGACCCGTCAGATACGAGACCTGACCAATTCAAAACCGACCCGTCAGATACGATACCTGACCAATTCAAAAAAGACCCGTCAGATACGAGACCTGACCAATTCAAAACCGACCCGTCAGATACGATACCTGACCAACCCAAAAGCGACCAGTCAGAAACAATACCTGACCGTCCAAAATGACCCGTCAGAAAAAAGAACTGACCGTCCAACACGACCCGTCAGAAGCAAGAACTGACCGTCCAAAATGACCCGTCAGTGAAAACTCCTGACCGTCCAAACATGACCCGTCAGTGAAAACCCCTGACCGTCCAAACATGACCCGTCAGTCAAGAGAACTGACCGTCCAAACATGACCCGTCAGAAACAATACCTGACCGTCCGAAATGACCCGTCAGTGAAAACCCCTGACCGTCCAAAATGACCCGTCAGTGAAAATACCTGACCGTCCAAAATGACCCGTCAGTCAAAAGAACTGACCGTCCAACATGACCCGTCAGTCAAAAGAACTGACCGTCCAAACATGACCAAACATGACCCGTCAGAAACAAGAACTGACCGTCCAACACGACCCGTCAGAAACAAGAACTGACCGTCCAACACGACCCGTCAGTCAAAAGAACTGACCGTCCAAACATGACCCGTCAGTCAAAAGAACTGACCGTCCAAAATGACCAGTCAGTGAAAACCCCTGACCGTCCAAACATGACCCGTCAGTAAAAACCCTGACCGTCCAACATGACCCGTCAGTGAAAATCCCTGACCGTCCAAAATGACCCGTCAGTGAAAACTCCTGACCGTCCAAAAACGACCCGTTGGAGAAAGATCCGACGATGACAATGCGATAACCGTTGGAGAAAGATCCGACGATGAAAATGCGATAACCGTTGGGAAAAGATCCGACGATGACGATGCGATGACCGTTGAAGAAAGATCTGACGATGACTAAAACGATGCGATGCGATGCGATGTGCGATGCGATGCGATATGCGATATGCGATACATCATATGAGAAGCAGTGCGATATGTGATTTCATATGCGATGTAATGCGATTTTGATTTAGTATGATAAGCGATTTGATATTTAAATATGCAATATGCGTTAAGCAAGAGAAAATAGTTTTGGCGAATATGCGACGCGAGTCAATTTGAGGCGATAACCGGCGATAGTAATGTTGCATCCTTAATATATGTATGTTGCACAAATGGGTATATGTTGCATCATTAAACACCTGTTGCCATCATCATGCATTGAGTGTCTACTTCTTTATCACGTTCATTTCACTTACCATTCCATAAACATGATAAAGAGGGGCAGCTGTAGACACCCAAATTTTGCACTTTTGGACTAACCCTGGCAGGAGGGTAAAATCGTCATTTGACCCGACACGCGGAAAAGAAGGTGGACCCCAACACCATGCCACCCCAGCGATTTACGGTCAAAGCCGCCACCACGGACAACGAGCATCCGGTCACTTGAGGACAGGCGAACAGTTGATCCCGAACATTAATAACGTTGGCCTATCAATTAGTATAACATATAATCGTGCACTTTAAACACTTATCTATGCTAAATAATTAATCACATAACACATATAATTTTATATTAATCATATAAGACATTTAATTGATCTTATATTAATGATTTAATTAATCAATATTATTTTTCTTGAGTGTTAAACACTCATTAAACTCTTAAACAATTTACTATCATTGTTTAATTAAATTTTTTTTATAATATTAACTCTATCTTCATTTAATTACTATTTAATATCAGTTAAAGAGTAATTAATTAATTACCTTTAGTCATTATTTTACAATAGATAATAACTAATTATGTTTATTTATTATTTAAAAGTTAATTAAATAATAAATAATTAAAGTATTAATCTTAATTGCCTTATTATTTAATATTAATTAAATAATAACTAATTATTAATTATCCTCATTTATTATTATTTAATAATAAACAATTAGTTTATTAACTTTAATTATTATTTAATGTTAATTAAATAATAATCAATTAATTAAATATCCTTACTTATTATTTAATATTAATTAAATAATAAATAATTAGTTTATTAACTTTAATTATCTTTAATTATTATATAATGTTAATTAAATAATTAATCTTAATTAAATAATAAATATTTAGTTTATTAACTTTAATTATCTTTAATTATTATTTAATGTTAATTAAATAATTAATTAATTAATTAATTATACTTACTTATTATTTAATCTTAATTAAATAATAAATAATTAATTTATTCCTAATTTAATTATTATTTAATGTTAATTAAATAATAATTAATTAATCAATTACCCTTACTTATTATTTAATCTTAATTAAATAATAATTAATAATTCTTTAAATATTATTTAATGTTAATTAAATAATAATTAATTTCTTAATTATCTTTATTTTATTATTTAAATAATAAATAATTAATTTATAAATTTTATCTCTTTTCAATTATTATTTAATATTAATTAAATAATAATTAGTTAACTATTTATCTTTATTTACTATTTAATTATAAATTAAATAATAAAAAATTTATTTATTTACTTTATCTTTCTTATATTATTATTAAATACTTAAATCACATATTTAATATTTAATAATAATTTATTAGTAATTTTATCTAATTACTAACTAATTAATAGCTAATTAGTGCACTATTTACACCTTAAATACAATTACAAATAATTAATTCATTAATTAATCTTACTTATTATTTAATATTACTTAAATAATAAGTAATTAGCAGTTTTATGATTTTTCAGAAATTAAAAATATTAATTTATCATTTTTGCTTTGGTTAGTAAGGTTTAATCATATTTTAATTATGGAAATTACCAAATGACATGCTAAAAAAACAAACATATTTTTATAAAATACTACATGAAAAACCAAGCAACGTCCGTCAAGGACCCATCGCCGGAACCGGTCATAATTCCGGTGAACCGGTCGCCGGAAAGTTCCAGCCGATTCATGAAAAAAAACCAGCAGAAACATTACTCATTTCCAGATTTTTGTCTAACTTTGGGGTCTTGGAGAAAAACCTTAATAACTTGAGTTCTATAACTCCGATGGAGCTCTACTAGGTATCGATGGAATCGTGACTTCCCGAACTACAATTTTCTGTACTGAAACACCATTTTTGGATAAGTTTTGATTTCGGAAATTAGGCTTAAAGTGGACTATTCATGCAATAACTTGGACAGTGAGGTGTGTTTGGTCAAAAATGCATAATTTACTCATTTTAACATATTTTTGGGTGATTCAAAAGGGATTTTTTTCTTAACTTATCCATATATTCCCAGAAATTATTAAATCACAAAAATAATTTGTAGATTTTAAAATGTACAATTTATTCTTACAACCTATGTTTTGTTCGTCGGTAAAAATATTTTCAAGTATTTTGCTAGATTTTTCTACATAAATCCATACCACTATACATTTAAACCACATGACATCCTATATAAACATGTCTAGCATGATTCTAAACATAAATATCTCCAAGATAATATTTCTACTATAATATTTAAAAGAAAACCAAGATTAGGGTTTTAAAGGAATTTTTTTTACCTTTTGCTTTTGATGGCTTGTTTTCTTTGCTTTCCAAAGTAGGTAATAAGTTGTGATGACATCCAAGAACACCCTCCTTGATGAAAATGACTTGACTCACTTGACTCGGTGGTGACTCACTATACAACTCACTTCCTTTTTCTTTAACTCACATAGTTAACTCACTAAAACTCAGTAGCACATTATATAGATAATACTTGTAATATTTTGTAAACTTTCCATCAAATGAGCTAGCTTCTATTTATAGTAGTATAAATCTATACATATAACATATATATGTATAGATTGGACTTCAACATTTTTACAAAATTTGCTAGCCAAAAAGGTTGAGTGTTCCACACACTAATGAAATCAACAAATTGAATAAAAATTTGGAATCCATAGTACTCTCTCCATACCACCAGCCATGCTCTCTAATTTGTCCCATTTTTGATTTATTTTTATAGTCAAATTGGTAAATAATGGATCTTCTAGAAGCTTTAGCAATTGGATCAAGGAATAGGCTTACAATTTATTTCATTTGGGCCATATATGATCATAATAATCCAACAACATTGGGCTACCAAAATAACTCACCCACTTCTTAATAAATTGGGCTAGCTTCATTAAATATCAACCCACAAAGCACATCACCCAAATCCCTCACTTAATTAATTGTTTGGGATTATTTAAATAATTACAGGAACATTTAAATAATCAATTTAAATTTAATTTATATAATCAATTTAGACTTGTCATATTTAATATTAATTGAATATTTAATTATGGTTCCTCACAAAATAATCTTAGGCTAGTCCGTTAATTTAATAAATCCATTAATCAAACTTCCTTTACTAAAATTAACCGAATAGTCAACAATCAAATTACCAGATAAAGGTTTAAATTAAATCACACAATAACTCATTTAATTAGAAATTAGTTTTCCAATTTTATTTATAGTGTAATTCAAAATTCTTGGTTCTTACAGTATTATAAATTAAGTGATTAATTTGAATGTACTAATTACGTACTAAGATTACGTCATCATGTTCTTCGTCCTCTTCCTACTGGCGTACTATTGTTGCCACTGCATTTGCTAACTCATTAGGACTTAAAGCCTTTAAATGAGCTTGCAGTGTACGAAGAAGAGCATGATCTCTACATATGGCTCTAACACAATCGGCAGCAATATGTGGTGTCTTCTAGCATGATGATTGTGCCGACTGCTTACCAGAGTTGCGAAAACCACAAATAGTCTGTCGTCATTGCTGCCCTTACCCCTTGACAATTTTTTCTTAACAATCGATGCCCTCTCCTATAACTCATGATCTATCGTCTAATGTAAGCTGCCAGGGGGATACCGTTCATTCAGTAACTTATTGTAAGTGTCCTATAATTAAGTTAAAATTTGAGTAGTTAAAAATAAATAATTAAGCTTAAGAGTGATGTTAAAAAATTATAAACTACATATCGTGGATAAAAACTTACAACTATCTATACAACATTAAGCAAACAATCACAGGTGCCCACATACACATCCAACTAGTCCATAGTCTGGCTTTAGGACGTAGCTTCCTGCAAATATGACAAGTGTGTGTGTGTGTGTGTGTGTGTGTGTGTGTGTGTGAGGATCCGAATTTTCAGGATTCCTTTAATAATATCAAATGAGAATTTAATTGATAAAATTATCAAGGTTGTTAAATAAATTATTATTTATGTGATTTAAGGTGTATGAAGAGATTTAATTGATAAATTAAACCTTTATGGAGATGGTGATAATTGATGTTAATTTAAAATAATTGAAAAGTAAATAAATTGTTTAAAAACAATTTATGAAGAATAAGAAAAATTATATGTAAGGTACAATATATTGTACAATGAAATTATTGTGGAAGTACAGAAATTATGATTTTAAATGAGGTTATGTGATAATGTAAAATGCATGAATTAAATATGTATATATTTATATATATACAATTGTATGTATGTTATGTTTAATTGATAATTATAAATGTTATTAATGTAGACACCCAAATTTTGCACTTTTGGACTAACCCTGGCAGGAGGGTAAAATCGTCATTTGACCCGACACGCGGAAAAGAAGGTGGACCCCAACACCATGCCACCCCAGCGATTTACGGTCAAAGCCGCCACCACGGACAACGAGCATCCGGTCACTTGAGGCAAGGCGAACAGTTGATCCCGAAAAACCTGAGCCGACCACAAAAGACGACTGATGGCCACTCCGCTTACGATGTTCGGGGGTCTCGCTCCCCGGTGAGCGAGCGGCTGCCCAGCTCGCCGGTGAGCTGGCGGGGGTGGAAAGGGGGCAGCGCCCCCTGAAAGCCAAGCACAATTAGCGAATTCTATATCAAGTCGCAGCCCTCCGAACTAGCCTCCCAGAACAATATGGCACGTTTTCCAGGGATTTTCGGATTGCAAAAATACAGCCTTCCAAAATAATACAACAGAGATTGGCAATTTAAGACCGCGTGGCACGAAAATCGAGAAAAGCAAGCCGAACAGCCGCGGATGCACCTGCGGCCACCGACAAAAAGGACAGTGCGCGGCTCGAGGAGACGGCACACGGCAGCCGAGGAAACGGCGCTTGCAGCCCAGCCGCAGATGCACCTGCGGCCAGCCGCAGATGCATCTGCGGCTGCCTACTGAAGCCTATAGATCGGCCATTTCCACCCGAGAGCGAGAGGGGAGGAGAAATAATAGATTTTTAGAGAGAGAGAGCTCGCGGGAGAAGAAGAAAATGGCGGAAATGTAGAGAGAGAAACGAGATTTTAGAGAGAGAAACCCACGGGTTTGTTCCAAAGAGTGAGATTTCTTCATCCTTTGTACAATCTTTGTATCCTATTTTGGTTTCCAAGTGTTGAATCATCTATTTCATCATTTGGAATGTAAAAAATCCGAGTTTCATAGCGTCGTTGTGTTTGATATATCAAATCTTGTAGATCTAGTTTTTATTTTGTTCTTATTGTGTTTGTTGGGTGGATCTTCTGTGGATCCGAAAATATTTGGTGCATTGCTATTTAAATAGTTTGTTTTAGTGTATTTGAAAGTTAGATCCAATGTAGTGGATATTTGTTTTGGGATCTATGGATTAGGGACGGTTAGAGAGGATTTATTGCGGATAGAATCTCCTCCTAACCTCCCGATGATATCCCTTTAGTTTATTTTCTAGCTTTTACGTATGTAACGATCGCGATGCACCTTTATGTAAATATGTAAATTTTTGGGCCTTAAAACGACATCGAGTCGAAAATCGGGTTAAGGCCCCGTGAAAATAATGAAATATGTGATTGTGGGTGTTTGGGGTTGTCTGGATGGCTTACATGCCCGTAGATAACCCCGACACGTTTTGGGATGTATGTTTTAATTTACGACACGAAAAAATGGTTTTCAAAATAAGGCAAATAATGAAGATTTTATAAAATCAAGCAAATTTAGGATATTAGATTCACGAGGTTTAAAGGTTAAGTGTTTTGGTAAACTTTAATCCATAATTGATGAATAGGCTTTAGTTGGTTTTAAAACGTCACAAAAAACGATTTTGCAAATAAATAAATGTTTTCATTAAACTTTGTGCATAGGGTTAAAGAGTTCTAGAAGTTGCCCTCGATTTATTTATATTAACTGTTAGAAGGCAATGTATAGTCTCGATTCCTATTTGACAAAAGTTTAAAACTATTGTTTTCTAAAATGACATCTAAATAAAAAACCCTCAACGCTTTCGAAATTAAAATCAATCTTTCTTATAAAAAGCGAAGCCTCGTCATTTGGGTCAAAGAACGTCCAAAACACTTTCCAGATAACACTTTTGCCATATAAAAATAAAAGCGAACTTTTATGCAAAACGCACCACAAACATTCATCTAGGCACGCACGCACACACACGCAAACCACACATTTTAGGATTTAAAAAGGATAGGAAAATATCAAGATTGCGGTAACCGTGTTTCACGGAAGTCGGGGGGTGCCTAACACCTTCCCCTCGCTTAAGCAAGCCCCCGAACTCTATGAATCTCGGTTTGCGGACCAATTAATCGGAGTCACATATGAGCCAGCGATTACGAAAACAAATTCGGATGAGTTGGTACATCCATTTCAAATATACCAACTGGCGACTCTGGTCAATTGGCTCATAAAAAATCGATCTTTCAAAACCCGTCGACACTAAGCCGACCCTTTTCAAAATCACATTTAATTCAAAAGGCTAAAATTGGAAAGGGACATTTTTAATAAATAAAAAACGAGACGAACGAAAATCCCGGCGTCGACAGCTGGCGACTCCGCTGGGGACATTAGAGGGCTTAGGCCGCGTTCAAATCTTGATGTTTTTCTATCCTCTAAAAATCTAAAAAATGTGTGTGTGTGCATTACTTGCGATTAATCTACCTTTTGTGCGTGTATGAATGAATGTGCGAGTTTTGTGATTGCTTTACGAATGTTTTACGTTAATGTCATCATTTGCATACGGTGAGGTACGATAAATGTATGATGAATGTATGTTGAGCGGTTCCTCCTCCTGAGGCTAACCCGTCGGATGTGGATTACTGGACTCAAAGGGGCGCTCCCCAGCGAGGCTCAGGAAAAGCATCCACTCAGATCCAATCCAATTGAAAGACCGGATTTATTCCCTTCTAGTATGTTGCGAAGATCTGGGAACCTTCATGCCAAAAAGCCCGCGAGAGTAAGCTTAGGGTAGGTCAGCCTCAGATAAACCCGACGCGTGGGAAGTCTCTTCATACCCTTTTACGTTTCACGCACATAATGTCATACTTTAGTCAAACATTTTTGTACCTCCCACTTTTGTCAAAATAAAGTACTAACCTCTGTTTTACAGGGACAACTTGGAGAGCATCATAAATTACACAACGTCATTACTTTGGTTAAAATAAAGGGATACTAACCCTATTTTGCAGAAAAAGATTACAAAACCCAAAAATACAGAAATAATTGCTTTAGCATGCACTTGCCAAATGTCATTTCCCGAAACTAAACCTTGACATATTTTATTTGCAGGATTGCGCCCCAAACTCGTCTCCGATCCAAGAAAGCCAGAGAGTCAACAGTCGAAATGGCTGAGAACCCCAATCCTAACCCGGCTCCCGTATCTCGGGAAGAAGTCGACGCGGTGAAAAATCAGATGACGGAGCTGACCATATTGCTCAAAGAACATGTTAAGTTAAATCGGGGCCACAAACTGAGAACCCACCTGGGCCATCATCACAGGGAAACGGGACGACCCAAGAAATTCCTAAAATCGAGCAGCCGAAGGAAGTTATTGTTATTCCCGAGAACCAAAGTGCAAGTAATTTCAGCCAAAAGATGAAACAGATGAAAGAGGCCATCCGATCCAGCGAACAATCGTGGACACCGAACAATGGTCCCCCCACATCGGAAAATGGAAACCATCTGCAACTACAACAGCAGGCCACGTTCAATCAGGGTCCAGGCAGGCAGAGGAAGTTTGAACGAACAGAAAGTCGAAAATTCACTCCTCTAGGCGATTCCCTCGAGAACGTATTGGCATTATTGGTCGCCCAGGAGAAAATCACTAAGCTAGCTCCGCCCATCGATTCAAGAGGAAAACGATTTGACCCCCGCAAACAATGCGCTTATCACTCAGGATCTCCTGGGTATGATACTCAAGACTGTTGGTCATTAAAACATAAGATACAACACCAGGGCATGATACTGAAGAGTGTTGGGCGTTGCGGCACAAGATCCAAAATCTTATCGAAAGAGGAGAGCTAAAAATGACAAACGATATTGAGATCACCGCAATGGGGAACCCGAACACCGACGAACGGATTGTCGAGCTTCAACGAACCATGAAATGGTAAATTCCCAGGGATACGATTGTGAGTCCCAAGAAAGGGGTGTGGGGATGTTATCGTCTGCTTAATGTTATGTCCTGTTTTATTTTCTGTGCATTATTATGATATGTAAAAAAAAAAAAAAAAAAAAAAAAAAAATAAATTAAAAAAAAAAAAAAAAAAAAAAAAAAAAAACAAAAAAAAAAAAAAAAAAAACAAAAAAAAAAAAAATAAAAAAAGAAAAAAAAAGAAAAAAAGTCTTGTGTGCTATCTAAGCCTGAACTACGAAAGACCTGATCTCCTCTTCCTATAGGAGTACGTAGGCAGCCACTTTGGCGCGGTCTAATCCTTGTAAAAATGTATATAACCCTTCGATAGTTTTGCAATTAACGATCAATACAACATGTTCTCCTGTCAACCCATCGGAGTACACTATCAACGGCAAATGATTCTTGGGTTCCCAGCATCTCATCAGCCCACCTGTCAAAGACACCACGAAGCAATGACCTTGACAACAATCAGGACTGGGGCAATTTTGAAATCGATGACGACTCGACACTGGGGCAGTCATCAACCATCCATGGAAAGATAGTACACAAATCAACATCTATGGTACGATCTCGTGAGCGTATGACAACATCATCAGAGATGTACTATCAATTGGTCTTTTCCATTCAGAGCTCTTTCAGAATACGATGACCCTCAGGTAAGATACAACTCGTTTCATCTCTTTATTTCTTTCCTGTCTCCATGTACATATATTATGACTGTATATAGTCTAACTCTAACATTACTTTTGGAAAAAGAGAAAATTTTATTTGACTTGTTAGGAATCGAATTAATCCTAAGAAGCATCCGTGGAGCAGACTCGTGAGTATGATTAGACGATTAAAACTGATCAACCTATTAAAACTGCACAAAGAGCTGATTTCGAAGTGTTGTTCGAAGCAGAATCAACCTCATAGGCAAGTCTGCACTTTGCGTTTGCGCCGACTTTCAGATGTGGGGTATAAAGCTATGACGATAATGATGACAGTTGATGCAAAATCGGAGGGTAAATAAAAGATAATATAATGTCTCGAATCGTGGCCTGGGTTATTCGAGTAATTAAGCCTGAAGGGTGTCTTTACACCTGGTGCCCTAAAGTCGTCCGATTTGGGAGTCACCGGCCCAACACTCGTTACATGGGTAATTCAGAGCCTAAGAAAACGAGCATTACGACTGCAGAGACCTGAGCAGATTCGAATCGTGGCAAGGGTTATTCGAGTAATTAAGCCTGAAGGGTGTCTCTACACCTGGTGCCCTAAAGTCGTCCGATTTGGGAGTCACCGGCCCAACGCTCGCTACATGGGTAACTCAAGCCTAAGAAAGCGAATCTTGCACAGAGTCAGACGAGGAATGAGTGCAGTAAACCACCTAACTTGTATCGAAGCGTGGCCTTTGTTACTCGAGCCAGTAAACCCGAAGGGGTGTCTTTACACCCAATGCCCTAAAGCCGTCTGGTTTGGGAGTCATTGGTCCAAAACTCGTTAAATGGGTAACTCTGAATAGCCTAAGAAAACGAGACAAGTTAAGTGGACGCGAAAAGGAAAAGGCGGAGTCGAAAAAAAGAAAAAGAAAAAATATTCGACCAAAGAAAAAAAGAGAGGCTCATCTAAAGTCACGGAAAAGAGGCCCCTAATTGAAGGATGCATCGCACAGTGCACTTGCCATATGACGTTGATTCTGTGAAGGATGATAGTAAGAATGAAAACGAAATACCTTTGATAAAGGAAGGTAGTTTTGAATTTAATCATACTCACGTATATTGACCATGAATGCTTAAATGTTTTATTACGATTTCATAACTCGTCAAAAGAAAAATGTGAAATCGAGGGTAAATTAATACATTCACAATTCATTCAATATCAAGTTAATACACTCACGATTCATGAAAAAAAAGAGATCCATCTCGATGTCAAATTTCTTGTACGATAAAACGAAAACATCACGGACACGAGCCAAATTGCATAATCATGAGCATTCTATTTTATCTGCTCTACTGTTGAGATGTTTAGTAATATCGAAGTTAACCCTGCCGACCCGAACCGTCGAGCATTTAGCGTTTGTTACTTGTGCAGGATATGAATCGGTGTGGGTAACTTGGCATGACCAACAAAACGACTTCCCATACGAATCCTCGACAAGAACACGAGTAAAGGCTGGGGCATGTTGGAAATTACGGAAACGAAGGAAGCCCAGATTTGGATCAGACTCCTCCTCAACGAACTTTTCCCCACGACCATCAATGGATTTTGGCAAACTCGGCATGATGCACGCTGACATTACCTCGATACTCAAGCGAGCATATGCAAGAGCAATCTAATTCCTGACATCAGAGCTGATCGATTAAAAGGCGAGGAAGGGCAACATGGTCGTCGATCATCGCAAAAAGCCAAAGGGACTGCCCCAATCAGATGAGAGTCAAGAGCTATCAATGCATACGATCAAATGACAAGAGGATCACCTAGATATCAACCAAGAGTCTTGGCATAAGAGGAAGTCCCGGCACCCCAAATTCAATGACATGACGATCTGTGAGCAGGATGAGGAGCCCTGGATAAGTCAATTGGGCATTCAAAACGACAGATACAATTCCCCAACAGAGAGACGATCAGGGGCATACGACTCAACGAACCAACCTTGAAGTCCAGAAACTGTCCTCCCAAAAAAGGACATGACACAACTGAGTGGTCAAAAAAGAACGACACGTGAAAAATTGTATCATTTGACTAAACAGGGGTCATTTCCATTCCAAGCATATCTATTGATCCATGCATAACATCTGCGCATTCATGTATATAAAATGCACAAGAAAGGAAAATCACAGGTACGAGACTGTCGGCGTCGCGAATGCCATTGCCATTGATCAGAAAGACGTGACAGCGGGAAACTTCTACGATCCGATGCACCCAGAATCTATGGAACATCAAGGAATTGCAAAATGACTGTCTGAAGCACCTTCAGCTAATCAACAAGGATCAAAGCTCAAAAGCAATGGCTGTCAAGAGCGATCGACGAGGACGAACCCCGAGAATGACAAGTCAAATCAAAGAAGTGGCTGGCAAAAGCGATTTACGAGGACGAATCCCAAGGAGGCCCCACAAACTAATCAGGTACGCTTTCTTTTTAAATTTCCTCAAGAATTATTGCATTTTTTATGATGTACGATACGATGCGAGTCCATTTGGGACAATACACAGCGATTTCGGAGACGAGACCCGGCAATTCAAAACCGACCCGTCAGATACGAGACCTGACCAATTCAAAATCGACCTGTCAGATACGAGACCTGACCAATTCAAAACAGACCCGTCAGATACGAGACCTGACCAATTCAAAATCGACCTGTCAGATACGAGACCTGACCAATTCAAAACAGACCCGTCAGATACGAGACCTGACCAATTCAAAACAGACCCGTCAGATACGAGACCTGACCAATTCAAAACCGACCCGTCAGATACGATACCTGACCAATTCAAAAAAGACCCGTCAGATACGAGACCTGACCAATTCAAAACCGACCCGTCAGATACGATACCTGACCAACCCAAAAGCGACCAGTCAGAAACAATACCTGACCGTCCAAAATGACCCGTCAGAAAAAAGAACTGACCGTCCAACACGACCCGTCAGAAGCAAGAACTGACCGTCCAAAATGACCCGTCAGTGAAAACTCCTGACCGTCCAAACATGACCCGTCAGTGAAAACCCCTGACCGTCCAAACATGACCCGTCAGTCAAGAGAACTGACCGTCCAAACATGACCCGTCAGAAACAATACCTGACCGTCCGAAATGACCCGTCAGTGAAAACCCCTGACCGTCCAAAATGACCCGTCAGTGAAAATACCTGACCGTCCAAAATGACCCGTCAGTCAAAAGAACTGACCGTCCAACATGACCCGTCAGTCAAAAGAACTGACCGTCCAAACATGACCAAACATGACCCGTCAGAAACAAGAACTGACCGTCCAACACGACCCGTCAGAAACAAGAACTGACCGTCCAACACGACCCGTCAGTCAAAAGAACTGACCGTCCAAACATGACCCGTCAGTCAAAAGAACTGACCGTCCAAAATGACCAGTCAGTGAAAACCCCTGACCGTCCAAACATGACCCGTCAGTAAAAACCCTGACCGTCCAACATGACCCGTCAGTGAAAATCCCTGACCGTCCAAAATGACCCGTCAGTGAAAACTCCTGACCGTCCAAAAACGACCCGTTGGAGAAAGATCCGACGATGACAATGCGATAACCGTTGGAGAAAGATCCGACGATGAAAATGCGATAACCGTTGGGAAAAGATCCGACGATGACGATGCGATGACCGTTGAAGAAAGATCTGACGATGACTAAAACGATGCGATGCGATGCGATGTGCGATGCGATGCGATATGCGATATGCGATACATCATATGAGAAGCAGTGCGATATGTGATTTCATATGCGATGTAATGCGATTTTGATTTAGTATGATAAGCGATTTGATATTTAAATATGCAATATGCGTTAAGCAAGAGAAAATAGTTTTGGCGAATATGCGACGCGAGTCAATTTGAGGCGATAACCGGCGATAGTAATGTTGCATCCTTAATATATGTATGTTGCACAAATGGGTATATGTTGCATCATTAAACACCTGTTGCCATCATCATGCATTGAGTGTCTACTTCTTTATCACGTTCATTTCACTTACCATTCCATAAACATGATAAAGAGGGGCAGCTGTAGACACCCAAATTTTGCACTTTTGGACTAACCCTGGCAGGAGGGTAAAATCGTCATTTGACCCGACACGCGGAAAAGAAGGTGGACCCCAACACCATGCCACCCCAGCGATTTACGGTCAAAGCCGCCACCACGGACAACGAGCATCCGGTCACTTGAGGACAGGCGAACAGTTGATCCCGAACATTAATAACGTTGGCCTATCAATTAGTATAACATATAATCGTGCACTTTAAACACTTATCTATGCTAAATAATTAATCACATAACACATATAATTTTATATTAATCATATAAGACATTTAATTGATCTTATATTAATGATTTAATTAATCAATATTATTTTTCTTGAGTGTTAAACACTCATTAAACTCTTAAACAATTTACTATCATTGTTTAATTAAATTTTTTTTATAATATTAACTCTATCTTCATTTAATTACTATTTAATATCAGTTAAAGAGTAATTAATTAATTACCTTTAGTCATTATTTTACAATAGATAATAACTAATTATGTTTATTTATTATTTAAAAGTTAATTAAATAATAAATAATTAAAGTATTAATCTTAATTGCCTTATTATTTAATATTAATTAAATAATAACTAATTATTAATTATCCTCATTTATTATTATTTAATAATAAACAATTAGTTTATTAACTTTAATTATTATTTAATGTTAATTAAATAATAATCAATTAATTAAATATCCTTACTTATTATTTAATATTAATTAAATAATAAATAATTAGTTTATTAACTTTAATTATCTTTAATTATTATTTAATGTTAATTAAATAATTAATCTTAATTAAATAATAAATATTTAGTTTATTAACTTTAATTATCTTTAATTATTATTTAATGTTAATTAAATAATTAATTAATTAATTAATTATACTTACTTATTATTTAATCTTAATTAAATAATAAATAATTAATTTATTCCTAATTTAATTATTATTTAATGTTAATTAAATAATAATTAATTAATCAATTACCCTTACTTATTATTTAATCTTAATTAAATAATAATTAATAATTCTTTAAATATTATTTAATGTTAATTAAATAATAATTAATTTCTTAATTATCTTTATTTTATTATTTAAATAATAAATAATTAATTTATAAATTTTATCTCTTTTCAATTATTATTTAATATTAATTAAATAATAATTAGTTAACTATTTATCTTTATTTACTATTTAATTATAAATTAAATAATAAAAAATTTATTTATTTACTTTATCTTTCTTATATTATTATTAAATACTTAAATCACATATTTAATATTTAATAATAATTTATTAGTAATTTTATCTAATTACTAACTAATTAATAGCTAATTAGTGCACTATTTACACCTTAAATACAATTACAAATAATTAATTCATTAATTAATCTTACTTATTATTTAATATTACTTAAATAATAAGTAATTAGCAGTTTTATGATTTTTCAGAAATTAAAAATATTAATTTATCATTTTTGCTTTGGTTAGTAAGGTTTAATCATATTTTAATTATGGAAATTACCAAATGACATGCTAAAAAAACAAACATATTTTTATAAAATACTACATGAAAAACCAAGCAACGTCCGTCAAGGACCCATCGCCGGAACCGGTCATAATTCCGGTGAACCGGTCGCCGGAAAGTTCCAGCCGATTCATGAAAAAAAACCAGCAGAAACATTACTCATTTCCAGATTTTTGTCTAACTTTGGGGTCTTGGAGAAAAACCTTAATAACTTGAGTTCTATAACTCCGATGGAGCTCTACTAGGTATCGATGGAATCGTGACTTCCCGAACTACAATTTTCTGTACTGAAACACCATTTTTGGATAAGTTTTGATTTCGGAAATTAGGCTTAAAGTGGACTATTCATGCAATAACTTGGACAGTGAGGTGTGTTTGGTCAAAAATGCATAATTTACTCATTTTAACATATTTTTGGGTGATTCAAAAGGGATTTTTTTCTTAACTTATCCATATATTCCCAGAAATTATTAAATCACAAAAATAATTTGTAGATTTTAAAATGTACAATTTATTCTTACAACCTATGTTTTGTTCGTCGGTAAAAATATTTTCAAGTATTTTGCTAGATTTTTCTACATAAATCCATACCACTATACATTTAAACCACATGACATCCTATATAAACATGTCTAGCATGATTCTAAACATAAATATCTCCAAGATAATATTTCTACTATAATATTTAAAAGAAAACCAAGATTAGGGTTTTAAAGGAATTTTTTTTACCTTTTGCTTTTGATGGCTTGTTTTCTTTGCTTTCCAAAGTAGGTAATAAGTTGTGATGACATCCAAGAACACCCTCCTTGATGAAAATGACTTGACTCACTTGACTCGGTGGTGACTCACTATACAACTCACTTCCTTTTTCTTTAACTCACATAGTTAACTCACTAAAACTCAGTAGCACATTATATAGATAATACTTGTAATATTTTGTAAACTTTCCATCAAATGAGCTAGCTTCTATTTATAGTAGTATAAATCTATACATATAACATATATATGTATAGATTGGACTTCAACATTTTTACAAAATTTGCTAGCCAAAAAGGTTGAGTGTTCCACACACTAATGAAATCAACAAATTGAATAAAAATTTGGAATCCATAGTACTCTCTCCATACCACCAGCCATGCTCTCTAATTTGTCCCATTTTTGATTTATTTTTATAGTCAAATTGGTAAATAATGGATCTTCTAGAAGCTTTAGCAATTGGATCAAGGAATAGGCTTACAATTTATTTCATTTGGGCCATATATGATCATAATAATCCAACAACATTGGGCTACCAAAATAACTCACCCACTTCTTAATAAATTGGGCTAGCTTCATTAAATATCAACCCACAAAGCACATCACCCAAATCCCTCACTTAATTAATTGTTTGGGATTATTTAAATAATTACAGGAACATTTAAATAATCAATTTAAATTTAATTTATATAATCAATTTAGACTTGTCATATTTAATATTAATTGAATATTTAATTATGGTTCCTCACAAAATAATCTTAGGCTAGTCCGTTAATTTAATAAATCCATTAATCAAACTTCCTTTACTAAAATTAACCGAATAGTCAACAATCAAATTACCAGATAAAGGTTTAAATTAAATCACACAATAACTCATTTAATTAGAAATTAGTTTTCCAATTTTATTTATAGTGTAATTCAAAATTCTTGGTTCTTACAGTATTATAAATTAAGTGATTAATTTGAATGTACTAATTACGTACTAAGATTACGTCATCATGTTCTTCGTCCTCTTCCTACTGGCGTACTATTGTTGCCACTGCATTTGCTAACTCATTAGGACTTAAAGCCTTTAAATGAGCTTGCAGTGTACGAAGAAGAGCATGATCTCTACATATGGCTCTAACACAATCGGCAGCAATATGTGGTGTCTTCTAGCATGATGATTGTGCCGACTGCTTACCAGAGTTGCGAAAACCACAAATAGTCTGTCGTCATTGCTGCCCTTACCCCTTGACAATTTTTTCTTAACAATCGATGCCCTCTCCTATAACTCATGATCTATCGTCTAATGTAAGCTGCCAGGGGGATACCGTTCATTCAGTAACTTATTGTAAGTGTCCTATAATTAAGTTAAAATTTGAGTAGTTAAAAATAAATAATTAAGCTTAAGAGTGATGTTAAAAAATTATAAACTACATATCGTGGATAAAAACTTACAACTATCTATACAACATTAAGCAAACAATCACAGGTGCCCACATACACATCCAACTAGTCCATAGTCTGGCTTTAGGACGTAGCTTCCTGCAAATATGACAAGTGTGTGTGTGTGTGTGTGTGTGTGTGTGTGTGTGTGAGGATCCGAATTTTCAGGATTCCTTTAATAATATCAAATGAGAATTTAATTGATAAAATTATCAAGGTTGTTAAATAAATTATTATTTATGTGATTTAAGGTGTATGAAGAGATTTAATTGATAAATTAAACCTTTATGGAGATGGTGATAATTGATGTTAATTTAAAATAATTGAAAAGTAAATAAATTGTTTAAAAACAATTTATGAAGAATAAGAAAAATTATATGTAAGGTACAATATATTGTACAATGAAATTATTGTGGAAGTACAGAAATTATGATTTTAAATGAGGTTATGTGATAATGTAAAATGCATGAATTAAATATGTATATATTTATATATATACAATTGTATGTATGTTATGTTTAATTGATAATTATAAATGTTATTAATGTAGACACCCAAATTTTGCACTTTTGGACTAACCCTGGCAGGAGGGTAAAATCGTCATTTGACCCGACACGCGGAAAAGAAGGTGGACCCCAACACCATGCCACCCCAGCGATTTACGGTCAAAGCCGCCACCACGGACAACGAGCATCCGGTCACTTGAGGCAAGGCGAACAGTTGATCCCGAAAAACCTGAGCCGACCACAAAAGACGACTGATGGCCACTCCGCTTACGATGTTCGGGGGTCTCGCTCGCCGGTGAGCTGGCGGGGGTGGAAAGGGGGCAGCGCCCCCTGAAAGCCAAGCACAATTAGCGAATTCTATATCAAGTCGCAGCCCTCCGAACTAGCCTCCCAGAACAATATGGCACGTTTTCCAGGGATTTTCGGATTGCAAAAATACAGCCTTCCAAAATAATACAACAGAGATTGGCAATTTAAGACCGCGTGGCACGAAAATCGAGAAAAGCAAGCCGAACAGCCGCGGATGCACCTGCGGCCACCGACAAAAAGGACAGTGCGCGGCTCGAGGAGACGGCACACGGCAGCCGAGGAAACGGCGCTTGCAGCCCAGCCGCAGATGCACCTGCGGCCAGCCGCAGATGCATCTGCGGCTGCCTACTGAAGCCTATAGATCGGCCATTTCCACCCGAGAGCGAGAGGGGAGGAGAAATAATAGATTTTTAGAGAGAGAGAGCTCGCGGGAGAAGAAGAAAATGGCGGAAATGTAGAGAGAGAAACGAGATTTTAGAGAGAGAAACCCACGGGTTTGTTCCAAAGAGTGAGATTTCTTCATCCTTTGTACAATCTTTGTATCCTATTTTGGTTTCCAAGTGTTGAATCATCTATTTCATCATTTGGAATGTAAAAAATCCGAGTTTCATAGCGTCGTTGTGTTTGATATATCAAATCTTGTAGATCTAGTTTTTATTTTGTTCTTATTGTGTTTGTTGGGTGGATCTTCTGTGGATCCGAAAATATTTGGTGCATTGCTATTTAAATAGTTTGTTTTAGTGTATTTGAAAGTTAGATCCAATGTAGTGGATATTTGTTTTGGGATCTATGGATTAGGGACGGTTAGAGAGGATTTATTGCGGATAGAATCTCCTCCTAACCTCCCGATGATATCCCTTTAGTTTATTTTCTAGCTTTTACGTATGTAACGATCGCGATGCACCTTTATGTAAATATGTAAATTTTTGGGCCTTAAAACGACATCGAGTCGAAAATCGGGTTAAGGCCCCGTGAAAATAATGAAATATGTGATTGTGGGTGTTTGGGGTTGTCTGGATGGCTTACATGCCCGTAGATAACCCCGACACGTTTTGGGATGTATGTTTTAATTTACGACACGAAAAAATGGTTTTCAAAATAAGGCAAATAATGAAGATTTTATAAAATCAAGCAAATTTAGGATATTAGATTCACGAGGTTTAAAGGTTAAGTGTTTTGGTAAACTTTAATCCATAATTGATGAATAGGCTTTAGTTGGTTTTAAAACGTCACAAAAAACGATTTTGCAAATAAATAAATGTTTTCATTAAACTTTGTGCATAGGGTTAAAGAGTTCTAGAAGTTGCCCTCGATTTATTTATATTAACTGTTAGAAGGCAATGTATAGTCTCGATTCCTATTTGACAAAAGTTTAAAACTATTGTTTTCTAAAATGACATCTAAATAAAAAACCCTCAACGCTTTCGAAATTAAAATCAATCTTTCTTATAAAAAGCGAAGCCTCGTCATTTGGGTCAAAGAACGTCCAAAACACTTTCCAGATAACACTTTTGCCATATAAAAATAAAAGCGAACTTTTATGCAAAACGCACCACAAACATTCATCTAGGCACGCACGCACACACACGCAAACCACACATTTTAGGATTTAAAAAGGATAGGAAAATATCAAGATTGCGGTAACCGTGTTTCACGGAAGTCGGGGGGTGCCTAACACCTTCCCCTCGCTTAAGCAAGCCCCCGAACTCTATGAATCTCGGTTTGCGGACCAATTAATCGGAGTCACATATGAGCCAGCGATTACGAAAACAAATTCGGATGAGTTGGTACATCCATTTCAAATATACCAACTGGCGACTCTGGTCAATTGGCTCATAAAAAATCGATCTTTCAAAACCCGTCGACACTAAGCCGACCCTTTTCAAAATCACATTTAATTCAAAAGGCTAAAATTGGAAAGGGACATTTTTAATAAATAAAAAACGAGACGAACGAAAATCCCGGCGTCGACAGCTGGCGACTCCGCTGGGGACATTAGAGGGCTTAGGCCGCGTTCAAATCTTGATGTTTTTCTATCCTCTAAAAATCTAAAAAATGTGTGTGTGTGCATTACTTGCGATTAATCTACCTTTTGTGCGTGTATGAATGAATGTGCGAGTTTTGTGATTGCTTTACGAATGTTTTACGTTAATGTCATCATTTGCATACGGTGAGGTACGATAAATGTATGATGAATGTATGTTGAGCGGTTCCTCCTCCTGAGGCTAACCCGTCGGATGTGGATTACTGGACTCAAAGGGGCGCTCCCCAGCGAGGCTCAGGAAAAGCATCCACTCAGATCCAATCCAATTGAAAGACCGGATTTATTCCCTTCTAGTATGTTGCGAAGATCTGGGAACCTTCATGCCAAAAAGCCCGCGAGAGTAAGCTTAGGGTAGGTCAGCCTCAGATAAACCCGACGCGTGGGAAGTCTCTTCATACCCTTTTACGTTTCACGCACATAATGTCATACTTTAGTCAAACATTTTTGTACCTCCCACTTTTGTCAAAATAAAGTACTAACCTCTGTTTTACAGGGACAACTTGGAGAGCATCATAAATTACACAACGTCATTACTTTGGTTAAAATAAAGGGATACTAACCCTATTTTGCAGAAAAAGATTACAAAACCCAAAAATACAGAAATAATTGCTTTAGCATGCACTTGCCAAATGTCATTTCCCGAAACTAAACCTTGACATATTTTATTTGCAGGATTGCGCCCCAAACTCGTCTCCGATCCAAGAAAGCCAGAGAGTCAACAGTCGAAATGGCTGAGAACCCCAATCCTAACCCGGCTCCCGTATCTCGGGAAGAAGTCGACGCGGTGAAAAATCAGATGACGGAGCTGACCATATTGCTCAAAGAACATGTTAAGTTAAATCGGGGCCACAAACTGAGAACCCACCTGGGCCATCATCACAGGGAAACGGGACGACCCAAGAAATTCCTAAAATCGAGCAGCCGAAGGAAGTTATTGTTATTCCCGAGAACCAAAGTGCAAGTAATTTCAGCCAAAAGATGAAACAGATGAAAGAGGCCATCCGATCCAGCGAACAATCGTGGACACCGAACAATGGTCCCCCCACATCGAAAAATGGAAACCATCTGCAACTACAACAGCAGGCCACGTTCAATCAGGGTCCAGGCAGGCAGAGGAAGTTTGAACGAACAGAAAGTCGAAAATTCACTCCTCTAGGCGATTCCCTCGAGAACGTATTGGCATTATTGGTCGCCCAGGAGAAAATCACTAAGCTAGCTCCGCCCATCGATTCAAGAGGAAAACGATTTGACCCCCGCAAACAATGCGCTTATCACTCAGGATCTCCTGGGTATGATACTCAAGACTGTTGGTCATTAAAACATAAGATACAACACCAGGGCATGATACTGAAGAGTGTTGGGCGTTGCGGCACAAGATCCAAAATCTTATCGAAAGAGGAGAGCTAAAAATGACAAACGATATTGAGATCACCGCAATGGGGAACCCGAACACCGACGAACGGATTGTCGAGCTTCAACGAACCATGAAATGGTAAATTCCCAAGGATACGATTGTGAGTCCCAAGAAAGGGGTGTGGGGATGTTATCGTCTGCTTAATGTTATGTCCTGTTTTATTTTCTGTGCATTATTATGATATGTAAAAAAAAAAAAAAAAAAAAAAAAAAAAAACAAAAAAAAAAAAAAAAAAACAAACAAACAAAAAAAAAAAAAAAAAACAAAAAAACAAAAAATAAAAAAAAAAAAAAAAAGAAAAAAAGTCTTGTGTGCTATCTAAGCCTGAACTACGAAAGACCTGATCTCCTCTTCCTATAGGAGTACGTAGGCAGCCACTTTGGCGCGGTCTAATCCTTGTAAAAATGTATATAACCCTTCGATAGTTTTGCAATTAACGATCAATACAACATGTTCTCCTGTCAACCCATCGGAGTACACTATCAACGGCAAATGATTCTTGGGTTCCCAGCATCTCATCAGCCCACCTGTCAAAGACACCACGAAGCAATGACCTTGACAACAATCAGGACTGGGGCAATTTTGAAATCGATGACGACTCGACACTGGGGCAGTCATCAACCATCCATGGAAAGATAGTACACAAATCAACATCTATGGTACGATCTCGTGAGCGTACGACAACATCATCAGAGATGTACTATCAATTGGTCTTTTCCATTCAGAGCTCTTTCAGAATACGATGACCCTCAGGTAAGATACAACTCGTTTCATCTCTTTATTTCTTTCCTGTCTCCATGTACATATATTATGACTGTATATAGTCTAACTCTAACATTACTTTTGGAAAAAGAGAAAATTTTATTTGACTTGTTAGGAATCGAATTAATCCTAAGAAGCATCCGTGGAGCAGACTCGTGAGTATGATTAGACGATTAAAACTGATCAACCTATTAAAACTGCACAAAGAGCTGATTTCGAAGTGTTGTTCGAAGCAGAATCAACCTCATAGGCAAGTCTGCACTTTGCGTTTGCGCCGACTTTCAGATGTGGGGTATAAAGCTATGACGATAATGATGACAGTTGATGCAAAATCGGAGGGTAAATAAAAGATAATATAATGTCTCGAATCGTGGCCTGGGTTATTCGAGTAATTAAGCCTGAAGGGTGTCTTTACACCTGGTGCCCTAAAGTCGTCCGATTTGGGAGTCACCGGCCCAACACTCGTTACATGGGTAATTCAGAGCCTAAGAAAACGAGCATTACGACTGCAGAGACCTGAGCAGATTCGAATCGTGGCAAGGGTTATTCGAGTAATTAAGCCTGAAGGGTGTCTCTACACCTGGTGCCCTAAAGTCGTCCGATTTGGGAGTCACCGGCCCAACGCTCGCTACATGGGTAACTCAAGCCTAAGAAAGCGAATCTTGCACAGAGTCAGACGAGGAATGAGTGCAGTAAACCACCTAACTTGTATCGAAGCGTGGCCTTTGTTACTCGAGCCAGTAAACCCGAAGGGGTGTCTTTACACCCAATGCCCTAAAGCCGTCTGGTTTGGGAGTCATTGGTCCAAAACTCGTTAAATGGGTAACTCTGAATAGCCTAAGAAAACGAGACAAGTTAAGTGGACGCGAAAAGGAAAAGGCGGAGTCGAAAAAAAGAAAAAGAAAAAATATTCGACCAAAGAAAAAAAGAGAGGCTCATCTAAAGTCACGGAAAAGAGGCCCCTAATTGAAGGATGCATCGCACAGTGCACTTGCCATATGACGTTGATTCTGTGAAGGATGATAGTAAGAATGAAAACGAAATACCTTTGATAAAGGAAGGTAGTTTTGAATTTAATCATACTCACGTATATTGACCATGAATGCTTAAATGTTTTATTACGATTTCATAACTCGTCAAAAGAAAAATGTGAAATCGAGGGTAAATTAATACATTCACAATTCATTCAATATCAAGTTAATACACTCACGATTCATGAAAAAAAAGAGATCCATCTCGATGTCAAATTTCTTGTACGATAAAACGAAAACATCACGGACACGAGCCAAATTGCATAATCATGAGCATTCTATTTTATCTGCTCTACTGTTGAGATGTTTAGTAATATCGAAGTTAACCCTGCCGACCCGAACCGTCGAGCATTTAGCGTTTGTTACTTGTGCAGGATATGAATCGGTGTGGGTAACTTGGCATGACCAACAAAACGACTTCCCATACGAATCCTCGACAAGAACACGAGTAAAGGCTGGGGCATGTTGGAAATTACGGAAACGAAGGAAGCCCAGATTTGGATCAGACTCCTCCTCAACGAACTTTTCCCCACGACCATCAATGGATTTTGGCAAACTCGGCATGATGCACGCTGACATTACCTCGATACTCAAGCGAGCATATGCAAGAGCAATCTAATTCCTGACATCAGAGCTGATCGATTAAAAGGCGAGGAAGGGCAACATGGTCGTCGATCATCGCAAAAAGCCAAAGGGACTGCCCCAATCAGATGAGAGTCAAGAGCTATCAATGCATACGATCAAATGACAAGAGGATCACCTAGATATCAACCAAGAGTCTTGGCATAAGAGGAAGTCCCGGCACCCCAAATTCAATGACATGACGATCTGTGAGCAGGATGAGGAGCCCTGGATAAGTCAATTGGGCATTCAAAACGACAGATACAATTCCCCAACAGAGAGACGATCAGGGGCATACGACTCAACGAACCAACCTTGAAGTCCAGAAACTGTCCTCCCAAAAAAGGACATGACACAACTGAGTGGTCAAAAAAGAACGACACGTGAAAAATTGTATCATTTGACTAAACAGGGGTCATTTCCATTCCAAGCATATCTATTGATCCATGCATAACATCTGCGCATTCATGTATATAAAATGCACAAGAAAGGAAAATCACAGGTACGAGACTGTCGGCGTCGCGAATGCCATTGCCATTGATCAGAAAGACGTGACAGCGGGAAACTTCTACGATCCGATGCACCCAGAATCTATGGAACATCAAGGAATTGCAAAATGACTGTCTGAAGCACCTTCAGCTAATCAACAAGGATCAAAGCTCAAAAGCAATGGCTGTCAAGAGCGATCGACGAGGACGAACCCCGAGAATGACAAGTCAAATCAAAGAAGTGGCTGGCAAAAGCGATTTACGAGGACGAATCCCAAGGAGGCCCCACAAACTAATCAGGTACGCTTTCTTTTTAAATTTCCTCAAGAATTATTGCATTTTTTATGATGTACGATACGATGCGAGTCCATTTGGGACAATACACAGCGATTTCGGAGACGAGACCCGGCAATTCAAAACCGACCCGTCAGATACGAGACCTGACCAATTCAAAATCGACCTGTCAGATACGAGACCTGACCAATTCAAAACAGACCCGTCAGATACGAGACCTGACCAATTCAAAATCGACCTGTCAGATACGAGACCTGACCAATTCAAAACAGACCCGTCAGATACGAGACCTGACCAATTCAAAACAGACCCGTCAGATACGAGACCTGACCAATTCAAAACCGACCCGTCAGATACGATACCTGACCAATTCAAAAAAGACCCGTCAGATACGAGACCTGACCAATTCAAAACCGACCCGTCAGATACGATACCTGACCAACCCAAAAGCGACCAGTCAGAAACAATACCTGACCGTCCAAAATGACCCGTCAGAAAAAAGAACTGACCGTCCAACACGACCCGTCAGAAGCAAGAACTGACCGTCCAAAATGACCCGTCAGTGAAAACTCCTGACCGTCCAAACATGACCCGTCAGTGAAAACCCCTGACCGTCCAAACATGACCCGTCAGTCAAGAGAACTGACCGTCCAAACATGACCCGTCAGAAACAATACCTGACCGTCCGAAATGACCCGTCAGTGAAAACCCCTGACCGTCCAAAATGACCCGTCAGTGAAAATACCTGACCGTCCAAAATGACCCGTCAGTCAAAAGAACTGACCGTCCAACATGACCCGTCAGTCAAAAGAACTGACCGTCCAAACATGACCAAACATGACCCGTCAGAAACAAGAACTGACCGTCCAACACGACCCGTCAGAAACAAGAACTGACCGTCCAACACGACCCGTCAGTCAAAAGAACTGACCGTCCAAACATGACCCGTCAGTCAAAAGAACTGACCGTCCAAAATGACCAGTCAGTGAAAACCCCTGACCGTCCAAACATGACCCGTCAGTAAAAACCCTGACCGTCCAACATGACCCGTCAGTGAAAATCCCTGACCGTCCAAAATGACCCGTCAGTGAAAACTCCTGACCGTCCAAAAACGACCCGTTGGAGAAAGATCCGACGATGACAATGCGATAACCGTTGGAGAAAGATCCGACGATGAAAATGCGATAACCGTTGGGAAAAGATCCGACGATGACGATGCGATGACCGTTGAAGAAAGATCTGACGATGACTAAAACGATGCGATGCGATGCGATGTGCGATGCGATGCGATATGCGATATGCGATACATCATATGAGAAGCAGTGCGATATGTGATTTCATATGCGATGTAATGCGATTTTGATTTAGTATGATAAGCGATTTGATATTTAAATATGCAATATGCGTTAAGCAAGAGAAAATAGTTTTGGCGAATATGCGACGCGAGTCAATTTGAGGCGATAACCGGCGATAGTAATGTTGCATCCTTAATATATGTATGTTGCACAAATGGGTATATGTTGCATCATTAAACACCTGTTGCCATCATCATGCATTGAGTGTCTACTTCTTTATCACGTTCATTTCACTTACCATTCCATAAACATGATAAAGAGGGGCAGCTGTAGACACCCAAATTTTGCACTTTTGGACTAACCCTGGCAGGAGGGTAAAATCGTCATTTGACCCGACACGCGGAAAAGAAGGTGGACCCCAACACCATGCCACCCCAGCGATTTACGGTCAAAGCCGCCACCACGGACAACGAGCATCCGGTCACTTGAGGACAGGCGAACAGTTGATCCCGAACATTAATAACGTTGGCCTATCAATTAGTATAACATATAATCGTGCACTTTAAACACTTATCTATGCTAAATAATTAATCACATAACACATATAATTTTATATTAATCATATAAGACATTTAATTGATCTTATATTAATGATTTAATTAATCAATATTATTTTTCTTGAGTGTTAAACACTCATTAAACTCTTAAACAATTTACTATCATTGTTTAATTAAATTTTTTTTATAATATTAACTCTATCTTCATTTAATTACTATTTAATATCAGTTAAAGAGTAATTAATTAATTACCTTTAGTCATTATTTTACAATAGATAATAACTAATTATGTTTATTTATTATTTAAAAGTTAATTAAATAATAAATAATTAAAGTATTAATCTTAATTGCCTTATTATTTAATATTAATTAAATAATAACTAATTATTAATTATCCTCATTTATTATTATTTAATAATAAACAATTAGTTTATTAACTTTAATTATTATTTAATGTTAATTAAATAATAATCAATTAATTAAATATCCTTACTTATTATTTAATATTAATTAAATAATAAATAATTAGTTTATTAACTTTAATTATCTTTAATTATTATTTAATGTTAATTAAATAATTAATCTTAATTAAATAATAAATATTTAGTTTATTAACTTTAATTATCTTTAATTATTATTTAATGTTAATTAAATAATTAATTAATTAATTAATTATACTTACTTATTATTTAATCTTAATTAAATAATAAATAATTAATTTATTCCTAATTTAATTATTATTTAATGTTAATTAAATAATAATTAATTAATCAATTACCCTTACTTATTATTTAATCTTAATTAAATAATAATTAATAATTCTTTAAATATTATTTAATGTTAATTAAATAATAATTAATTTCTTAATTATCTTTATTTTATTATTTAAATAATAAATAATTAATTTATAAATTTTATCTCTTTTCAATTATTATTTAATATTAATTAAATAATAATTAGTTAACTATTTATCTTTATTTACTATTTAATTATAAATTAAATAATAAAAAATTTATTTATTTACTTTATCTTTCTTATATTATTATTAAATACTTAAATCACATATTTAATATTTAATAATAATTTATTAGTAATTTTATCTAATTACTAACTAATTAATAGCTAATTAGTGCACTATTTACACCTTAAATACAATTACAAATAATTAATTCATTAATTAATCTTACTTATTATTTAATATTACTTAAATAATAAGTAATTAGCAGTTTTATGATTTTTCAGAAATTAAAAATATTAATTTATCATTTTTGCTTTGGTTAGTAAGGTTTAATCATATTTTAATTATGGAAATTACCAAATGACATGCTAAAAAAACAAACATATTTTTATAAAATACTACATGAAAAACCAAGCAACGTCCGTCAAGGACCCATCGCCGGAACCGGTCATAATTCCGGTGAACCGGTCGCCGGAAAGTTCCAGCCGATTCATGAAAAAAAACCAGCAGAAACATTACTCATTTCCAGATTTTTGTCTAACTTTGGGGTCTTGGAGAAAAACCTTAATAACGTGAGTTCTATAACTCCGATGGAGCTCTACTAGGTATCGATGGAATCGTGACTTCCCGAACTACAATTTTCTGTACTGAAACACCATTTTTGGATAAGTTTTGATTTCGGAAATTAGGCTTAAAGTGGACTATTCATGCAATAACTTGGACAGTGAGGTGTGTTTGGTCAAAAATGCATAATTTACTCATTTTAACATATTTTTGGGTGATTCAAAAGGGATTTTTTTCTTAACTTATCCATATATTCCCAGAAATTATTAAATCACAAAAATAATTTGTAGATTTTAAAATGTACAATTTATTCTTACAACCTATGTTTTGTTCGTCGGTAAAAATATTTTCAAGTATTTTGCTAGATTTTTCTACATAAATCCATACCACTATACATTTAAACCACATGACATCCTATATAAACATGTCTAGCATGATTCTAAACATAAATATCTCCAAGATAATATTTCTACTATAATATTTAAAAGAAAACCAAGATTAGGGTTTTAAAGGAATTTTTTTTACCTTTTGCTTTTGATGGCTTGTTTTCTTTGCTTTCCAAAGTAGGTAATAAGTTGTGATGACATCCAAGAACACCCTCCTTGATGAAAATGACTTGACTCACTTGACTCGGTGGTGACTCACTATACAACTCACTTCCTTTTTCTTTAACTCACATAGTTAACTCACTAAAACTCAGTAGCACATTATATAGATAATACTTGTAATATTTTGTAAACTTTCCATCAAATGAGCTAGCTTCTATTTATAGTAGTATAAATCTATACATATAACATATATATGTATAGATTGGACTTCAACATTTTTACAAAATTTGCTAGCCAAAAAGGTTGAGTGTTCCACACACTAATGAAATCAACAAATTGAATAAAAATTTGGAATCCATAGTACTCTCTCCATACCACCAGCCATGCTCTCTAATTTGTCCCATTTTTGATTTATTTTTATAGTCAAATTGGTAAATAATGGATCTTCTAGAAGCTTTAGCAATTGGATCAAGGAATAGGCTTACAATTTATTTCATTTGGGCCATATATGATCATAATAATCCAACAACATTGGGCTACCAAAATAACTCACCCACTTCTTAATAAATTGGGCTAGCTTCATTAAATATCAACCCACAAAGCACATCACCCAAATCCCTCACTTAATTAATTGTTTGGGATTATTTAAATAATTACAGGAACATTTAAATAATCAATTTAAATTTAATTTATATAATCAATTTAGACTTGTCATATTTAATATTAATTGAATATTTAATTATGGTTCCTCACAAAATAATCTTAGGCTAGTCCGTTAATTTAATAAATCCATTAATCAAACTTCCTTTACTAAAATTAACCGAATAGTCAACAATCAAATTACCAGATAAAGGTTTAAATTAAATCACACAATAACTCATTTAATTAGAAATTAGTTTTCCAATTTTATTTATAGTGTAATTCAAAATTCTTGGTTCTTACAGTATTATAAATTAAGTGATTAATTTGAATGTACTAATTACGTACTAAGATTACGTCATCATGTTCTTCGTCCTCTTCCTACTGGCGTACTATTGTTGCCACTGCATTTGCTAACTCATTAGGACTTAAAGCCTTTAAATGAGCTTGCAGTGTACGAAGAAGAGCATGATCTCTACATATGGCTCTAACACAATCGGCAGCAATATGTGGTGTCTTCTAGCATGATGATTGTGCCGACTGCTTACCAGAGTTGCGAAAACCACAAATAGTCTGTCGTCATTGCTGCCCTTACCCCTTGACAATTTTTTCTTAACAATCGATGCCCTCTCCTATAACTCATGATCTATCGTCTAATGTAAGCTGCCAGGGGGATACCGTTCATTCAGTAACTTATTGTAAGTGTCCTATAATTAAGTTAAAATTTGAGTAGTTAAAAATAAATAATTAAGCTTAAGAGTGATGTTAAAAAATTATAAACTACATATCGTGGATAAAAACTTACAACTATCTATACAACATTAAGCAAACAATCACAGGTGCCCACATACACATCCAACTAGTCCATAGTCTGGCTTTAGGACGTAGCTTCCTGCAAATATGACAAGTGTGTGTGTGTGTGTGTGTGTGTGTGTGTGTGTGTGAGGATCCGAATTTTCAGGATTCCTTTAATAATATCAAATGAGAATTTAATTGATAAAATTATCAAGGTTGTTAAATAAATTATTATTTATGTGATTTAAGGTGTATGAAGAGATTTAATTGATAAATTAAACCTTTATGGAGATGGTGATAATTGATGTTAATTTAAAATAATTGAAAAGTAAATAAATTGTTTAAAAACAATTTATGAAGAATAAGAAAAATTATATGTAAGGTACAATATATTGTACAATGAAATTATTGTGGAAGTACAGAAATTATGATTTTAAATGAGGTTATGTGATAATGTAAAATGCATGAATTAAATATGTATATATTTATATATATACAATTGTATGTATGTTATGTTTAATTGATAATTATAAATGTTATTAATGTAGACACCCAAATTTTGCACTTTTGGACTAACCCTGGCAGGAGGGTAAAATCGTCATTTGACCCGACACGCGGAAAAGAAGGTGGACCCCAACACCATGCCACCCCAGCGATTTACGGTCAAAGCCGCCACCACGGACAACGAGCATCCGGTCACTTGAGGCAAGGCGAACAGTTGATCCCGAAAAACCTGAGCCGACCACAAAAGACGACTGATGGCCACTCCGCTTACGATGTTCGGGGGTCTCGCTCGCCGGTGAGCTGGCGGGGGTGGAAAGGGGGCAGCGCCCCCTGAAAGCCAAGCACAATTAGCGAATTCTATATCAAGTCGCAGCCCTCCGAACTAGCCTCCCAGAACAATATGGCACGTTTTCCAGGGATTTTCGGATTGCAAAAATACAGCCTTCCAAAATAATACAACAGAGATTGGCAATTTAAGACCGCGTGGCACGAAAATCGAGAAAAGCAAGCCGAACAGCCGCGGATGCACCTGCGGCCACCGACAAAAAGGACAGTGCGCGGCTCGAGGAGACGGCACACGGCAGCCGAGGAAACGGCGCTTGCAGCCCAGCCGCAGATGCACCTGCGGCCAGCCGCAGATGCATCTGCGGCTGCCTACTGAAGCCTATAGATCGGCCATTTCCACCCGAGAGCGAGAGGGGAGGAGAAATAATAGATTTTTAGAGAGAGAGAGCTCGCGGGAGAAGAAGAAAATGGCGGAAATGTAGAGAGAGAAACGAGATTTTAGAGAGAGAAACCCACGGGTTTGTTCCAAAGAGTGAGATTTCTTCATCCTTTGTACAATCTTTGTATCCTATTTTGGTTTCCAAGTGTTGAATCATCTATTTCATCATTTGGAATGTAAAAAATCCGAGTTTCATAGCGTCGTTGTGTTTGATATATCAAATCTTGTAGATCTAGTTTTTATTTTGTTCTTATTGTGTTTGTTGGGTGGATCTTCTGTGGATCCGAAAATATTTGGTGCATTGCTATTTAAATAGTTTGTTTTAGTGTATTTGAAAGTTAGATCCAATGTAGTGGATATTTGTTTTGGGATCTATGGATTAGGGACGGTTAGAGAGGATTTATTGCGGATAGAATCTCCTCCTAACCTCCCGATGATATCCCTTTAGTTTATTTTCTAGCTTTTACGTATGTAACGATCGCGATGCACCTTTATGTAAATATGTAAATTTTTGGGCCTTAAAACGACATCGAGTCGAAAATCGGGTTAAGGCCCCGTGAAAATAATGAAATATGTGATTGTGGGTGTTTGGGGTTGTCTGGATGGCTTACATGCCCGTAGATAACCCCGACACGTTTTGGGATGTATGTTTTAATTTACGACACGAAAAAATGGTTTTCAAAATAAGGCAAATAATGAAGATTTTATAAAATCAAGCAAATTTAGGATATTAGATTCACGAGGTTTAAAGGTTAAGTGTTTTGGTAAACTTTAATCCATAATTGATGAATAGGCTTTAGTTGGTTTTAAAACGTCACAAAAAACGATTTTGCAAATAAATAAATGTTTTCATTAAACTTTGTGCATAGGGTTAAAGAGTTCTAGAAGTTGCCCTCGATTTATTTATATTAACTGTTAGAAGGCAATGTATAGTCTCGATTCCTATTTGACAAAAGTTTAAAACTATTGTTTTCTAAAATGACATCTAAATAAAAAACCCTCAACGCTTTCGAAATTAAAATCAATCTTTCTTATAAAAAGCGAAGCCTCGTCATTTGGGTCAAAGAACGTCCAAAACACTTTCCAGATAACACTTTTGCCATATAAAAATAAAAGCGAACTTTTATGCAAAACGCACCACAAACATTCATCTAGGCACGCACGCACACACACGCAAACCACACATTTTAGGATTTAAAAAGGATAGGAAAATATCAAGATTGCGGTAACCGTGTTTCACGGAAGTCGGGGGGTGCCTAACACCTTCCCCTCGCTTAAGCAAGCCCCCGAACTCTATGAATCTCGGTTTGCGGACCAATTAATCGGAGTCACATATGAGCCAGCGATTACGAAAACAAATTCGGATGAGTTGGTACATCCATTTCAAATATACCAACTGGCGACTCTGGTCAATTGGCTCATAAAAAATCGATCTTTCAAAACCCGTCGACACTAAGCCGACCCTTTTCAAAATCACATTTAATTCAAAAGGCTAAAATTGGAAAGGGACATTTTTAATAAATAAAAAACGAGACGAACGAAAATCCCGGCGTCGACAGCTGGCGACTCCGCTGGGGACATTAGAGGGCTTAGGCCGCGTTCAAATCTTGATGTTTTTCTATCCTCTAAAAATCTAAAAAATGTGTGTGTGTGCATTACTTGCGATTAATCTACCTTTTGTGCGTGTATGAATGAATGTGCGAGTTTTGTGATTGCTTTACGAATGTTTTACGTTAATGTCATCATTTGCATACGGTGAGGTACGATAAATGTATGATGAATGTATGTTGAGCGGTTCCTCCTCCTGAGGCTAACCCGTCGGATGTGGATTACTGGACTCAAAGGGGCGCTCCCCAGCGAGGCTCAGGAAAAGCATCCACTCAGATCCAATCCAATTGAAAGACCGGATTTATTCCCTTCTAGTATGTTGCGAAGATCTGGGAACCTTCATGCCAAAAAGCCCGCGAGAGTAAGCTTAGGGTAGGTCAGCCTCAGATAAACCCGACGCGTGGGAAGTCTCTTCATACCCTTTTACGTTTCACGCACATAATGTCATACTTTAGTCAAACATTTTTGTACCTCCCACTTTTGTCAAAATAAAGTACTAACCTCTGTTTTACAGGGACAACTTGGAGAGCATCATAAATTACACAACGTCATTACTTTGGTTAAAATAAAGGGATACTAACCCTATTTTGCAGAAAAAGATTACAAAACCCAAAAATACAGAAATAATTGCTTTAGCATGCACTTGCCAAATGTCATTTCCCGAAACTAAACCTTGACATATTTTATTTGCAGGATTGCGCCCCAAACTCGTCTCCGATCCAAGAAAGCCAGAGAGTCAACAGTCGAAATGGCTGAGAACCCCAATCCTAACCCGGCTCCCGTATCTCGGGAAGAAGTCGACGCGGTGAAAAATCAGATGACGGAGCTGACCATATTGCTCAAAGAACATGTTAAGTTAAATCGGGGCCACAAACTGAGAACCCACCTGGGCCATCATCACAGGGAAACGGGACGACCCAAGAAATTCCTAAAATCGAGCAGCCGAAGGAAGTTATTGTTATTCCCGAGAACCAAAGTGCAAGTAATTTCAGCCAAAAGATGAAACAGATGAAAGAGGCCATCCGATCCAGCGAACAATCGTGGACACCGAACAATGGTCCCCCCACATCGGAAAATGGAAACCATCTGCAACTACAACAGCAGGCCACGTTCAATCAGGGTCCAGGCAGGCAGAGGAAGTTTGAACGAACAGAAAGTCGAAAATTCACTCCTCTAGGCGATTCCCTCGAGAACGTATTGGCATTATTGGTCGCCCAGGAGAAAATCACTAAGCTAGCTCCGCCCATCGATTCAAGAGGAAAACGATTTGACCCCCGCAAACAATGCGCTTATCACTCAGGATCTCCTGGGTATGATACTCAAGACTGTTGGTCATTAAAACATAAGATACAACACCAGGGCATGATACTGAAGAGTGTTGGGCGTTGCGGCACAAGATCCAAAATCTTATCGAAAGAGGAGAGCTAAAAATGACAAACGATATTGAGATCACCGCAATGGGGAACCCGAACACCGACGAACGGATTGTCGAGCTTCAACGAACCATGAAATGGTAAATTCCCAGGGATACGATTGTGAGTCCCAAGAAAGGGGTGTGGGGATGTTATCGTCTGCTTAATGTTATGTCCTGTTTTATTTTCTGTGCATTATTATGATATGTAAAAAAAAAAAAAAAAAAAAAAAAAAAAAACAAACAAAAAAAAAAACAAACAAACAAAAAAAAAAAAAAAAAAAAAAACAAAAAAACAAAAAATAAAAAAAAAAAAAAAAAAAAAAAAAGTCTTGTGTGCTATCTAAGCCTGAACTACGAAAGACCTGATCTCCTCTTCCTATAGGAGTACGTAGGCAGCCACTTTGGCGCGGTCTAATCCTTGTAAAAATGTATATAACCCTTCGATAGTTTTGCAATTAACGATCAATACAACATGTTCTCCTGTCAACCCATCGGAGTACACTATCAACGGCAAATGATTCTTGGGTTCCCAGCATCTCATCAGCCCACCTGTCAAAGACACCACGAAGCAATGACCTTGACAACAATCAGGACTGGGGCAATTTTGAAATCGATGACGACTCGACACTGGGGCAGTCATCAACCATCCATGGAAAGATAGTACACAAATCAACATCTATGGTACGATCTCGTGAGCGTACGACAACATCATCAGAGATGTACTATCAATTGGTCTTTTCCATTCAGAGCTCTTTCAGAATACGATGACCCTCAGGTAAGATACAACTCGTTTCATCTCTTTATTTCTTTCCTGTCTCCATGTACATATATTATGACTGTATATAGTCTAACTCTAACATTACTTTTGGAAAAAGAGAAAATTTTATTTGACTTGTTAGGAATCGAATTAATCCTAAGAAGCATCCGTGGAGCAGACTCGTGAGTATGATTAGACGATTAAAACTGATCAACCTATTAAAACTGCACAAAGAGCTGATTTCGAAGTGTTGTTCGAAGCAGAATCAACCTCATAGGCAAGTCTGCACTTTGCGTTTGCGCCGACTTTCAGATGTGGGGTATAAAGCTATGACGATAATGATGACAGTTGATGCAAAATCGGAGGGTAAATAAAAGATAATATAATGTCTCGAATCGTGGCCTGGGTTATTCGAGTAATTAAGCCTGAAGGGTGTCTTTACACCTGGTGCCCTAAAGTCGTCCGATTTGGGAGTCACCGGCCCAACACTCGTTACATGGGTAATTCAGAGCCTAAGAAAACGAGCATTACGACTGCAGAGACCTGAGCAGATTCGAATCGTGGCAAGGGTTATTCGAGTAATTAAGCCTGAAGGGTGTCTCTACACCTGGTGCCCTAAAGTCGTCCGATTTGGGAGTCACCGGCCCAACGCTCGCTACATGGGTAACTCAAGCCTAAGAAAGCGAATCTTGCACAGAGTCAGACGAGGAATGAGTGCAGTAAACCACCTAACTTGTATCGAAGCGTGGCCTTTGTTACTCGAGCCAGTAAACCCGAAGGGGTGTCTTTACACCCAATGCCCTAAAGCCGTCTGGTTTGGGAGTCATTGGTCCAAAACTCGTTAAATGGGTAACTCTGAATAGCCTAAGAAAACGAGACAAGTTAAGTGGACGCGAAAAGGAAAAGGCGGAGTCGAAAAAAAGAAAAAGAAAAAATATTCGACCAAAGAAAAAAAGAGAGGCTCATCTAAAGTCACGGAAAAGAGGCCCCTAATTGAAGGATGCATCGCACAGTGCACTTGCCATATGACGTTGATTCTGTGAAGGATGATAGTAAGAATTAAAACGAAATACCTTTGATAAAGGAAGGTAGTTTTGAATTTAATCATACTCACGTATATTGACCATGAATGCTTAAATGTTTTATTACGATTTCATAACTCGTCAAAAGAAAAATGTGAAATCGAGGGTAAATTAATACATTCACAATTCATTCAATATCAAGTTAATACACTCACGATTCATGAAAAAAAAGAGATCCATCTCGATGTCAAATTTCTTGTACGATAAAACGAAAACATCACGGACACGAGCCAAATTGCATAATCATGAGCATTCTATTTTATCTGCTCTACTGTTGAGATGTTTAGTAATATCGAAGTTAACCCTGCCGACCCGAACCGTCGAGCATTTAGCGTTTGTTACTTGTGCAGGATATGAATCGATGTGGGTAACTTGGCATGACCAACAAAACGACTTCCCATACGAATCCTCGACAAGAACACGAGTAAAGGCTGGGGCATGTTGGAAATTACGGAAACGAAGGAAGCCCAGATTTGGATCAGACTCCTCCTCAACGAACTTTTCCCCACGACCATCAATGGATTTTGGCAAACTCGGCATGATGCACGCTGACATTACCTCGATACTCAAGCGAGCATATGCAAGAGCAATCTAATTCCTGACATCAGAGCTGATCGATTAAAAGGCGAGGAAGGGCAACATGGTCGTCGATCATCGCAAAAAGCCAAAGGGACTGCCCCAATCAGATGAGAGTCAAGAGCTATCAATGCATACGATCAAATGACAAGAGGATCACCTAGATATCAACCAAGAGTCTTGGCATAAGAGGAAGTCCCGGCACCCCAAATTCAATGACATGACGATCTGTGAGCAGGATGAGGAGCCCTGGATAAGTCAATTGGGCATTCAAAACGACAGATACAATTCCCCAACAGAGAGACGATCAGGGGCATACGACTCAACGAACCAACCTTGAAGTCCAGAAACTGTCCTCCCAAAAAAGGACATGACACAACTGAGTGGTCAAAAAAGAACGACACGTGAAAAATTGTATCATTTGACTAAACAGGGGTCATTTCCATTCCAAGCATATCTATTGATCCATGCATAACATCTGCGCATTCATGTATATAAAATGCACAAGAAAGGAAAATCACAGGTACGAGACTGTCGGCGTCGCGAATGCCATTGCCATTGATCAGAAAGACGTGACAGCGGGAAACTTCTACGATCCGATGCACCCAGAATCTATGGAACATCAAGGAATTGCAAAATGACTGTCTGAAGCACCTTCAGCTAATCAACAAGGATCAAAGCTCAAAAGCAATGGCTGTCAAGAGCGATCGACGAGGACGAACCCCGAGAATGACAAGTCAAATCAAAGAAGTGGCTGGCAAAAGCGATTTACGAGGACGAATCCCAAGGAGGCCCCACAAACTAATCAGGTACGCTTTCTTTTTAAATTTCCTCAAGAATTATTGCATTTTTTATGATGTACGATACGATGCGAGTCCATTTGGGACAATACACAGCGATTTCGGAGACGAGACCCGGCAATTCAAAACCGACCCGTCAGATACGAGACCTGACCAATTCAAAATCGACCTGTCAGATACGAGACCTGACCAATTCAAAACAGACCCGTCAGATACGAGACCTGACCAATTCAAAATCGACCTGTCAGATACGAGACCTGACCAATTCAAAACAGACCCGTCAGATACGAGACCTGACCAATTCAAAACAGACCCGTCAGATACGAGACCTGACCAATTCAAAACCGACCCGTCAGATACGATACCTGACCAATTCAAAAAAGACCCGTCAGATACGAGACCTGACCAATTCAAAACCGACCCGTCAGATACGATACCTGACCAACCCAAAAGCGACCAGTCAGAAACAATACCTGACCGTCCAAAATGACCCGTCAGAAAAAAGAACTGACCGTCCAACACGACCCGTCAGAAGCAAGAACTGACCGTCCAAAATGACCCGTCAGTGAAAACTCCTGACCGTCCAAACATGACCCGTCAGTGAAAACCCCTGACCGTCCAAACATGACCCGTCAGTCAAGAGAACTGACCGTCCAAACATGACCCGTCAGAAACAATACCTGACCGTCCGAAATGACCCGTCAGTGAAAACCCCTGACCGTCCAAAATGACCCGTCAGTGAAAATACCTGACCGTCCAAAATGACCCGTCAGTCAAAAGAACTGACCGTCCAACATGACCCGTCAGTCAAAAGAACTGACCGTCCAAACATGACCAAACATGACCCGTCAGAAACAAGAACTGACCGTCCAACACGACCCGTCAGAAACAAGAACTGACCGTCCAACACGACCCGTCAGTCAAAAGAACTGACCGTCCAAACATGACCCGTCAGTCAAAAGAACTGACCGTCCAAAATGACCAGTCAGTGAAAACCCCTGACCGTCCAAACATGACCCGTCAGTAAAAACCCTGACCGTCCAACATGACCCGTCAGTGAAAATCCCTGACCGTCCAAAATGACCCGTCAGTGAAAACTCCTGACCGTCCAAAAACGACCCGTTGGAGAAAGATCCGACGATGACAATGCGATAACCGTTGGAGAAAGATCCGACGATGAAAATGCGATAACCGTTGGGAAAAGATCCGACGATGACGATGCGATGACCGTTGAAGAAAGATCTGACGATGACTAAAACGATGCGATGCGATGCGATGTGCGATGCGATGCGATATGCGATATGCGATACATCATATGAGAAGCAGTGCGATATGTGATTTCATATGCGATGTAATGCGATTTTGATTTAGTATGATAAGCGATTTGATATTTAAATATGCAATATGCGTTAAGCAAGAGAAAATAGTTTTGGCGAATATGCGACGCGAGTCAATTTGAGGCGATAACCGGCGATAGTAATGTTGCATCCTTAATATATGTATGTTGCACAAATGGGTATATGTTGCATCATTAAACACCTGTTGCCATCATCATGCATTGAGTGTCTACTTCTTTATCACGTTCATTTCACTTACCATTCCATAAACATGATAAAGAGGGGCAGCTGTAGACACCCAAATTTTGCACTTTTGGACTAACCCTGGCAGGAGGGTAAAATCGTCATTTGACCCGACACGCGGAAAAGAAGGTGGACCCCAACACCATGCCACCCCAGCGATTTACGGTCAAAGCCGCCACCACGGACAACGAGCATCCGGTCACTTGAGGACAGGCGAACAGTTGATCCCGAACATTAATAACGTTGGCCTATCAATTAGTATAACATATAATCGTGCACTTTAAACACTTATCTATGCTAAATAATTAATCACATAACACATATAATTTTATATTAATCATATAAGACATTTAATTGATCTTATATTAATGATTTAATTAATCAATATTATTTTTCTTGAGTGTTAAACACTCATTAAACTCTTAAACAATTTACTATCATTGTTTAATTAAATTTTTTTTATAATATTAACTCTATCTTCATTTAATTACTATTTAATATCAGTTAAAGAGTAATTAATTAATTACCTTTAGTCATTATTTTACAATAGATAATAACTAATTATGTTTATTTATTATTTAAAAGTTAATTAAATAATAAATAATTAAAGTATTAATCTTAATTGCCTTATTATTTAATATTAATTAAATAATAACTAATTATTAATTATCCTCATTTATTATTATTTAATAATAAACAATTAGTTTATTAACTTTAATTATTATTTAATGTTAATTAAATAATAATCAATTAATTAAATATCCTTACTTATTATTTAATATTAATTAAATAATAAATAATTAGTTTATTAACTTTAATTATCTTTAATTATTATTTAATGTTAATTAAATAATTAATCTTAATTAAATAATAAATATTTAGTTTATTAACTTTAATTATCTTTAATTATTATTTAATGTTAATTAAATAATTAATTAATTAATTAATTATACTTACTTATTATTTAATCTTAATTAAATAATAAATAATTAATTTATTCCTAATTTAATTATTATTTAATGTTAATTAAATAATAATTAATTAATCAATTACCCTTACTTATTATTTAATCTTAATTAAATAATAATTAATAATTCTTTAAATATTATTTAATGTTAATTAAATAATAATTAATTTCTTAATTATCTTTATTTTATTATTTAAATAATAAATAATTAATTTATAAATTTTATCTCTTTTCAATTATTATTTAATATTAATTAAATAATAATTAGTTAACTATTTATCTTTATTTACTATTTAATTATAAATTAAATAATAAAAAATTTATTTATTTACTTTATCTTTCTTATATTATTATTAAATACTTAAATCACATATTTAATATTTAATAATAATTTATTAGTAATTTTATCTAATTACTAACTAATTAATAGCTAATTAGTGCACTATTTACACCTTAAATACAATTACAAATAATTAATTCATTAATTAATCTTACTTATTATTTAATATTACTTAAATAATAAGTAATTAGCAGTTTTATGATTTTTCAGAAATTAAAAATATTAATTTATCATTTTTGCTTTGGTTAGTAAGGTTTAATCATATTTTAATTATGGAAATTACCAAATGACATGCTAAAAAAACAAACATATTTTTATAAAATACTACATGAAAAACCAAGCAACGTCCGTCAAGGACCCATCGCCGGAACCGGTCATAATTCCGGTGAACCGGTCGCCGGAAAGTTCCAGCCGATTCATGAAAAAAAACCAGCAGAAACATTACTCATTTCCAGATTTTTGTCTAACTTTGGGGTCTTGGAGAAAAACCTTAATAACTTGAGTTCTATAACTCCGATGGAGCTCTACTAGGTATCGATGGAATCGTGACTTCCCGAACTACAATTTTCTGTACTGAAACACCATTTTTGGATAAGTTTTGATTTCGGAAATTAGGCTTAAAGTGGACTATTCATGCAATAACTTGGACAGTGAGGTGTGTTTGGTCAAAAATGCATAATTTACTCATTTTAACATATTTTTGGGTGATTCAAAAGGGATTTTTTTCTTAACTTATCCATATATTCCCAGAAATTATTAAATCACAAAAATAATTTGTAGATTTTAAAATGTACAATTTATTCTTACAACCTATGTTTTGTTCGTCGGTAAAAATATTTTCAAGTATTTTGCTAGATTTTTCTACATAAATCCATACCACTATACATTTAAACCACATGACATCCTATATAAACATGTCTAGCATGATTCTAAACATAAATATCTCCAAGATAATATTTCTACTATAATATTTAAAAGAAAACCAAGATTAGGGTTTTAAAGGAATTTTTTTTACCTTTTGCTTTTGATGGCTTGTTTTCTTTGCTTTCCAAAGTAGGTAATAAGTTGTGATGACATCCAAGAACACCCTCCTTGATGAAAATGACTTGACTCACTTGACTCGGTGGTGACTCACTATACAACTCACTTCCTTTTTCTTTAACTCACATAGTTAACTCACTAAAACTCAGTAGCACATTATATAGATAATACTTGTAATATTTTGTAAACTTTCCATCAAATGAGCTAGCTTCTATTTATAGTAGTATAAATCTATACATATAACATATATATGTATAGATTGGACTTCAACATTTTTACAAAATTTGCTAGCCAAAAAGGTTGAGTGTTCCACACACTAATGAAATCAACAAATTGAATAAAAATTTGGAATCCATAGTACTCTCTCCATACCACCAGCCATGCTCTCTAATTTGTCCCATTTTTGATTTATTTTTATAGTCAAATTGGTAAATAATGGATCTTCTAGAAGCTTTAGCAATTGGATCAAGGAATAGGCTTACAATTTATTTCATTTGGGCCATATATGATCATAATAATCCAACAACATTGGGCTACCAAAATAACTCACCCACTTCTTAATAAATTGGGCTAGCTTCATTAAATATCAACCCACAAAGCACATCACCCAAATCCCTCACTTAATTAATTGTTTGGGATTATTTAAATAATTACAGGAACATTTAAATAATCAATTTAAATTTAATTTATATAATCAATTTAGACTTGTCATATTTAATATTAATTGAATATTTAATTATGGTTCCTCACAAAATAATCTTAGGCTAGTCCGTTAATTTAATAAATCCATTAATCAAACTTCCTTTACTAAAATTAACCGAATAGTCAACAATCAAATTACCAGATAAAGGTTTAAATTAAATCACACAATAACTCATTTAATTAGAAATTAGTTTTCCAATTTTATTTATAGTGTAATTCAAAATTCTTGGTTCTTACAGTATTATAAATTAAGTGATTAATTTGAATGTACTAATTACGTACTAAGATTACGTCATCATGTTCTTCGTCCTCTTCCTACTGGCGTACTATTGTTGCCACTGCATTTGCTAACTCATTAGGACTTAAAGCCTTTAAATGAGCTTGCAGTGTACGAAGAAGAGCATGATCTCTACATATGGCTCTAACACAATCGGCAGCAATATGTGGTGTCTTCTAGCATGATGATTGTGCCGACTGCTTACCAGAGTTGCGAAAACCACAAATAGTCTGTCGTCATTGCTGCCCTTACCCCTTGACAATTTTTTCTTAACAATCGATGCCCTCTCCTATAACTCATGATCTATCGTCTAATGTAAGCTGCCAGGGGGATACCGTTCATTCAGTAACTTATTGTAAGTGTCCTATAATTAAGTTAAAATTTGAGTAGTTAAAAATAAATAATTAAGCTTAAGAGTGATGTTAAAAAATTATAAACTACATATCGTGGATAAAAACTTACAACTATCTATACAACATTAAGCAAACAATCACAGGTGCCCACATACACATCCAACTAGTCCATAGTCTGGCTTTAGGACGTAGCTTCCTGCAAATATGACAAGTGTGTGTGTGTGTGTGTGTGTGTGTGTGTGTGTGAGGATCCGAATTTTCAGGATTCCTTTAATAATATCAAATGAGAATTTAATTGATAAAATTATCAAGGTTGTTAAATAAATTATTATTTATGTGATTTAAGGTGTATGAAGAGATTTAATTGATAAATTAAACCTTTATGGAGATGGTGATAATTGATGTTAATTTAAAATAATTGAAAAGTAAATAAATTGTTTAAAAACAATTTATGAAGAATAAGAAAAATTATATGTAAGGTACAATATATTGTACAATGAAATTATTGTGGAAGTACAGAAATTATGATTTTAAATGAGGTTATGTGATAATGTAAAATGCATGAATTAAATATGTATATATTTATATATATACAATTGTATGTATGTTATGTTTAATTGATAATTATAAATGTTATTAATGTAGACACCCAAATTTTGCACTTTTGGACTAACCCTGGCAGGAGGGTAAAATCGTCATTTGACCCGACACGCGGAAAAGAAGGTGGACCCCAACACCATGCCACCCCAGCGATTTACGGTCAAAGCCGCCACCACGGACAACGAGCATCCGGTCACTTGAGGCAAGGCGAACAGTTGATCCCGAAAAACCTGAGCCGACCACAAAAGACGACTGATGGCCACTCCGCTTACGATGTTCGGGGGTCTCGCTCGCCGGTGAGCTGGCGGGGGTGGAAAGGGGGCAGCGCCCCCTGAAAGCCAAGCACAATTAGCGAATTCTATATCAAGTCGCAGCCCTCCGAACTAGCCTCCCAGAACAATATGGCACGTTTTCCAGGGATTTTCGGATTGCAAAAATACAGCCTTCCAAAATAATACAACAGAGATTGGCAATTTAAGACCGCGTGGCACGAAAATCGAGAAAAGCAAGCCGAACAGCCGCGGATGCACCTGCGGCCACCGACAAAAAGGACAGTGCGCGGCTCGAGGAGACGGCACACGGCAGCCGAGGAAACGGCGCTTGCAGCCCAGCCGCAGATGCACCTGCGGCCAGCCGCAGATGCATCTGCGGCTGCCTACTGAAGCCTATAGATCGGCCATTTCCACCCGAGAGCGAGAGGGGAGGAGAAATAATAGATTTTTAGAGAGAGAGAGCTCGCGGGAGAAGAAGAAAATGGCGGAAATGTAGAGAGAGAAACGAGATTTTAGAGAGAGAAACCCACGGGTTTGTTCCAAAGAGTGAGATTTCTTCATCCTTTGTACAATCTTTGTATCCTATTTTGGTTTCCAAGTGTTGAATCATCTATTTCATCATTTGGAATGTAAAAAATCCGAGTTTCATAGCGTCGTTGTGTTTGATATATCAAATCTTGTAGATCTAGTTTTTATTTTGTTCTTATTGTGTTTGTTGGGTGGATCTTCTGTGGATCCGAAAATATTTGGTGCATTGCTATTTAAATAGTTTGTTTTAGTGTATTTGAAAGTTAGATCCAATGTAGTGGATATTTGTTTTGGGATCTATGGATTAGGGACGGTTAGAGAGGATTTATTGCGGATAGAATCTCCTCCTAACCTCCCGATGATATCCCTTTAGTTTATTTTCTAGCTTTTACGTATGTAACGATCGCGATGCACCTTTATGTAAATATGTAAATTTTTGGGCCTTAAAACGACATCGAGTCGAAAATCGGGTTAAGGCCCCGTGAAAATAATGAAATATGTGATTGTGGGTGTTTGGGGTTGTCTGGATGGCTTACATGCCCGTAGATAACCCCGACACGTTTTGGGATGTATGTTTTAATTTACGACACGAAAAAATGGTTTTCAAAATAAGGCAAATAATGAAGATTTTATAAAATCAAGCAAATTTAGGATATTAGATTCACGAGGTTTAAAGGTTAAGTGTTTTGGTAAACTTTAATCCATAATTGATGAATAGGCTTTAGTTGGTTTTAAAACGTCACAAAAAACGATTTTGCAAATAAATAAATGTTTTCATTAAACTTTGTGCATAGGGTTAAAGAGTTCTAGAAGTTGCCCTCGATTTATTTATATTAACTGTTAGAAGGCAATGTATAGTCTCGATTCCTATTTGACAAAAGTTTAAAACTATTGTTTTCTAAAATGACATCTAAATAAAAAACCCTCAACGCTTTCGAAATTAAAATCAATCTTTCTTATAAAAAGCGAAGCCTCGTCATTTGGGTCAAAGAACGTCCAAAACACTTTCCAGATAACACTTTTGCCATATAAAAATAAAAGCGAACTTTTATGCAAAACGCACCACAAACATTCATCTAGGCACGCACGCACACACACGCAAACCACACATTTTAGGATTTAAAAAGGATAGGAAAATATCAAGATTGCGGTAACCGTGTTTCACGGAAGTCGGGGGGTGCCTAACACCTTCCCCTCGCTTAAGCAAGCCCCCGAACTCTATGAATCTCGGTTTGCGGACCAATTAATCGGAGTCACATATGAGCCAGCGATTACGAAAACAAATTCGGATGAGTTGGTACATCCATTTCAAATATACCAACTGGCGACTCTGGTCAATTGGCTCATAAAAAATCGATCTTTCAAAACCCGTCGACACTAAGCCGACCCTTTTCAAAATCACATTTAATTCAAAAGGCTAAAATTGGAAAGGGACATTTTTAATAAATAAAAAACGAGACGAACGAAAATCCCGGCGTCGACAGCTGGCGACTCCGCTGGGGACATTAGAGGGCTTAGGCCGCGTTCAAATCTTGATGTTTTTCTATCCTCTAAAAATCTAAAAAATGTGTGTGTGTGCATTACTTGCGATTAATCTACCTTTTGTGCGTGTATGAATGAATGTGCGAGTTTTGTGATTGCTTTACGAATGTTTTACGTTAATGTCATCATTTGCATACGGTGAGGTACGATAAATGTATGATGAATGTATGTTGAGCGGTTCCTCCTCCTGAGGCTAACCCGTCGGATGTGGATTACTGGACTCAAAGGGGCGCTCCCCAGCGAGGCTCAGGAAAAGCATCCACTCAGATCCAATCCAATTGAAAGACCGGATTTATTCCCTTCTAGTATGTTGCGAAGATCTGGGAACCTTCATGCCAAAAAGCCCGCGAGAGTAAGCTTAGGGTAGGTCAGCCTCAGATAAACCCGACGCGTGGGAAGTCTCTTCATACCCTTTTACGTTTCACGCACATAATGTCATACTTTAGTCAAACATTTTTGTACCTCCCACTTTTGTCAAAATAAAGTACTAACCTCTGTTTTACAGGGACAACTTGGAGAGCATCATAAATTACACAACGTCATTACTTTGGTTAAAATAAAGGGATACTAACCCTATTTTGCAGAAAAAGATTACAAAACCCAAAAATACAGAAATAATTGCTTTAGCATGCACTTGCCAAATGTCATTTCCCGAAACTAAACCTTGACATATTTTATTTGCAGGATTGCGCCCCAAACTCGTCTCCGATCCAAGAAAGCCAGAGAGTCAACAGTCGAAATGGCTGAGAACCCCAATCCTAACCCGGCTCCCGTATCTCGGGAAGAAGTCGACGCGGTGAAAAATCAGATGACGGAGCTGACCATATTGCTCAAAGAACATGTTAAGTTAAATCGGGGCCACAAACTGAGAACCCACCTGGGCCATCATCACAGGGAAACGGGACGACCCAAGAAATTCCTAAAATCGAGCAGCCGAAGGAAGTTATTGTTATTCCCGAGAACCAAAGTGCAAGTAATTTCAGCCAAAAGATGAAACAGATGAAAGAGGCCATCCGATCCAGCGAACAATCGTGGACACCGAACAATGGTCCCCCCACATCGGAAAATGGAAACCATCTGCAACTACAACAGCAGGCCACGTTCAATCAGGGTCCAGGCAGGCAGAGGAAGTTTGAACGAACAGAAAGTCGAAAATTCACTCCTCTAGGCGATTCCCTCGAGAACGTATTGGCATTATTGGTCGCCCAGGAGAAAATCACTAAGCTAGCTCCGCCCATCGATTCAAGAGGAAAACGATTTGACCCCCGCAAACAATGCGCTTATCACTCAGGATCTCCTGGGTATGATACTCAAGACTGTTGGTCATTAAAACATAAGATACAACACCAGGGCATGATACTGAAGAGTGTTGGGCGTTGCGGCACAAGATCCAAAATCTTATCGAAAGAGGAGAGCTAAAAATGACAAACGATATTGAGATCACCGCAATGGGGAACCCGAACACCGACGAACGGATTGTCGAGCTTCAACGAACCATGAAATGGTAAATTCCCAGGGATACGATTGTGAGTCCCAAGAAAGGGGTGTGGGGATGTTATCGTCTGCTTAATGTTATGTCCTGTTTTATTTTCTGTGCATTATTATGATATGTAAAAAAAAAAAAAAAAAAAAAAAAAAAAAAACAAACAAACAAACAAACAAACAAACAAACAAAAAAAAAAAAAAAAAACAAAAAAACAAAAAATAAAAAAAGAAAAAAAAAGAAAAAAAGTCTTGTGTGCTATCTAAGCCTGAACTACGAAAGACCTGATCTCCTCTTCCTATAGGAGTACGTAGGCAGCCACTTTGGCGCGGTCTAATCCTTGTAAAAATGTATATAACCCTTCGATAGTTTTGCAATTAACGATCAATACAACATGTTCTCCTGTCAACCCATCGGAGTACACTATCAACGGCAAATGATTCTTGGGTTCCCAGCATCTCATCAGCCCACCTGTCAAAGACACCACGAAGCAATGACCTTGACAACAATCAGGACTGGGGCAATTTTGAAATCGATGACGACTCGACACTGGGGCAGTCATCAACCATCCATGGAAAGATAGTACACAAATCAACATCTATGGTACGATCTCGTGAGCGTACGACAACATCATCAGAGATGTACTATCAATTGGTCTTTTCCATTCAGAGCTCTTTCAGAATACGATGACCCTCAGGTAAGATACAACTCGTTTCATCTCTTTATTTCTTTCCTGTCTCCATGTACATATATTATGACTGTATATAGTCTAACTCTAACATTACTTTTGGAAAAAGAGAAAATTTTATTTGACTTGTTAGGAATCGAATTAATCCTAAGAAGCATCCGTGGAGCAGACTCGTGAGTATGATTAGACGATTAAAACTGATCAACCTATTAAAACTGCACAAAGAGCTGATTTCGAAGTGTTGTTCGAAGCAGAATCAACCTCATAGGCAAGTCTGCACTTTGCGTTTGCGCCGACTTTCAGATGTGGGATATAAAGCTATGACGATAATGATGACAGTTGATGCAAAATCGGAGGGTAAATAAAAGATAATATAATGTCTCGAATCGTGGCCTGGGTTATTCGAGTAATTAAGCCTGAAGGGTGTCTTTACACCTGGTGCCCTAAAGTCGTCCGATTTGGGAGTCACCGGCCCAACACTCGTTACATGGGTAATTCAGAGCCTAAGAAAACGAGCATTACGACTGCAGAGACCTGAGCAGATTCGAATCGTGGCAAGGGTTATTCGAGTAATTAAGCCTGAAGGGTGTCTCTACACCTGGTGCCCTAAAGTCGTCCGATTTGGGAGTCACCGGCCCAACGCTCGCTACATGGGTAACTCAAGCCTAAGAAAGCGAATCTTGCACAGAGTCAGACGAGGAATGAGTGCAGTAAACCACCTAACTTGTATCGAAGCGTGGCCTTTGTTACTCGAGCCAGTAAACCCGAAGGGGTGTCTTTACACCCAATGCCCTAAAGCCGTCTGGTTTGGGAGTCATTGGTCCAAAACTCGTTAAATGGGTAACTCTGAATAGCCTAAGAAAACGAGACAAGTTAAGTGGACGCGAAAAGGAAAAGGCGGAGTCGAAAAAAAGAAAAAGAAAAAATATTCGACCAAAGAAAAAAAGAGAGGCTCATCTAAAGTCACGGAAAAGAGGCCCCTAATTGAAGGATGCATCGCACAGTGCACTTGCCATATGACGTTGATTCTGTGAAGGATGATAGTAAGAATGAAAACGAAATACCTTTGATAAAGGAAGGTAGTTTTGAATTTAATCATACTCACGTATATTGACCATGAATGCTTAAATGTTTTATTACGATTTCATAACTCGTCAAAAGAAAAATGTGAAATCGAGGGTAAATTAATACATTCACAATTCATTCAATATCAAGTTAATACACTCACGATTCATGAAAAAAAAGAGATCCATCTCGATGTCAAATTTCTTGTACGATAAAACGAAAACATCACGGACACGAGCCAAATTGCATAATCATGAGCATTCTATTTTATCTGCTCTACTGTTGAGATGTTTAGTAATATCGAAGTTAACCCTGCCGACCCGAACCGTCGAGCATTTAGCGTTTGTTACTTGTGCAGGATATGAATCGGTGTGGGTAACTTGGCATGACCAACAAAACGACTTCCCATACGAATCCTCGACAAGAACACGAGTAAAGGCTGGGGCATGTTGGAAATTACGGAAACGAAGGAAGCCCAGATTTGGATCAGACTCCTCCTCAACGAACTTTTCCCCACGACCATCAATGGATTTTGGCAAACTCGGCATGATGCACGCTGACATTACCTCGATACTCAAGCGAGCATATGCAAGAGCAATCTAATTCCTGACATCAGAGCTGATCGATTAAAAGGCGAGGAAGGGCAACATGGTCGTCGATCATCGCAAAAAGCCAAAGGGACTGCCCCAATCAGATGAGAGTCAAGAGCTATCAATGCATACGATCAAATGACAAGAGGATCACCTAGATATCAACCAAGAGTCTTGGCATAAGAGGAAGTCCCGGCACCCCAAATTCAATGACATGACGATCTGTGAGCAGGATGAGGAGCCCTGGATAAGTCAATTGGGCATTCAAAACGACAGATACAATTCCCCAACAGAGAGACGATCAGGGGCATACGACTCAACGAACCAACCTTGAAGTCCAGAAACTGTCCTCCCAAAAAAGGACATGACACAACTGAGTGGTCAAAAAAGAACGACACGTGAAAAATTGTATCATTTGACTAAACAGGGGTCATTTCCATTCCAAGCATATCTATTGATCCATGCATAACATCTGCGCATTCATGTATATAAAATGCACAAGAAAGGAAAATCACAGGTACGAGACTGTCGGCGTCGCGAATGCCATTGCCATTGATCAGAAAGACGTGACAGCGGGAAACTTCTACGATCCGATGCACCCAGAATCTATGGAACATCAAGGAATTGCAAAATGACTGTCTGAAGCACCTTCAGCTAATCAACAAGGATCAAAGCTCAAAAGCAATGGCTGTCAAGAGCGATCGACGAGGACGAACCCCGAGAATGACAAGTCAAATCAAAGAAGTGGCTGGCAAAAGCGATTTACGAGGACGAATCCCAAGGAGGCCCCACAAACTAATCAGGTACGCTTTCTTTTTAAATTTCCTCAAGAATTATTGCATTTTTTATGATGTACGATACGATGCGAGTCCATTTGGGACAATACACAGCGATTTCGGAGACGAGACCCGGCAATTCAAAACCGACCCGTCAGATACGAGACCTGACCAATTCAAAATCGACCTGTCAGATACGAGACCTGACCAATTCAAAACAGACCCGTCAGATACGAGACCTGACCAATTCAAAATCGACCTGTCAGATACGAGACCTGACCAATTCAAAACAGACCCGTCAGATACGAGACCTGACCAATTCAAAACAGACCCGTCAGATACGAGACCTGACCAATTCAAAACCGACCCGTCAGATACGATACCTGACCAATTCAAAAAAGACCCGTCAGATACGAGACCTGACCAATTCAAAACCGACCCGTCAGATACGATACCTGACCAACCCAAAAGCGACCAGTCAGAAACAATACCTGACCGTCCAAAATGACCCGTCAGAAAAAAGAACTGACCGTCCAACACGACCCGTCAGAAGCAAGAACTGACCGTCCAAAATGACCCGTCAGTGAAAACTCCTGACCGTCCAAACATGACCCGTCAGTGAAAACCCCTGACCGTCCAAACATGACCCGTCAGTCAAGAGAACTGACCGTCCAAACATGACCCGTCAGAAACAATACCTGACCGTCCGAAATGACCCGTCAGTGAAAACCCCTGACCGTCCAAAATGACCCGTCAGTGAAAATACCTGACCGTCCAAAATGACCCGTCAGTCAAAAGAACTGACCGTCCAACATGACCCGTCAGTCAAAAGAACTGACCGTCCAAACATGACCAAACATGACCCGTCAGAAACAAGAACTGACCGTCCAACACGACCCGTCAGAAACAAGAACTGACCGTCCAACACGACCCGTCAGTCAAAAGAACTGACCGTCCAAACATGACCCGTCAGTCAAAAGAACTGACCGTCCAAAATGACCAGTCAGTGAAAACCCCTGACCGTCCAAACATGACCCGTCAGTAAAAACCCTGACCGTCCAACATGACCCGTCAGTGAAAATCCCTGACCGTCCAAAATGACCCGTCAGTGAAAACTCCTGACCGTCCAAAAACGACCCGTTGGAGAAAGATCCGACGATGACAATGCGATAACCGTTGGAGAAAGATCCGACGATGAAAATGCGATAACCGTTGGGAAAAGATCCGACGATGACGATGCGATGACCGTTGAAGAAAGATCTGACGATGACTAAAACGATGCGATGCGATGCGATGTGCGATGCGATGCGATATGCGATATGCGATACATCATATGAGAAGCAGTGCGATATGTGATTTCATATGCGATGTAATGCGATTTTGATTTAGTATGATAAGCGATTTGATATTTAAATATGCAATATGCGTTAAGCAAGAGAAAATAGTTTTGGCGAATATGCGACGCGAGTCAATTTGAGGCGATAACCGGCGATAGTAATGTTGCATCCTTAATATATGTATGTTGCACAAATGGGTATATGTTGCATCATTAAACACCTGTTGCCATCATCATGCATTGAGTGTCTACTTCTTTATCACGTTCATTTCACTTACCATTCCATAAACATGATAAAGAGGGGCAGCTGTAGACACCCAAATTTTGCACTTTTGGACTAACCCTGGCAGGAGGGTAAAATCGTCATTTGACCCGACACGCGGAAAAGAAGGTGGACCCCAACACCATGCCACCCCAGCGATTTACGGTCAAAGCCGCCACCACGGACAACGAGCATCCGGTCACTTGAGGACAGGCGAACAGTTGATCCCGAACATTAATAACGTTGGCCTATCAATTAGTATAACATATAATCGTGCACTTTAAACACTTATCTATGCTAAATAATTAATCACATAACACATATAATTTTATATTAATCATATAAGACATTTAATTGATCTTATATTAATGATTTAATTAATCAATATTATTTTTCTTGAGTGTTAAACACTCATTAAACTCTTAAACAATTTACTATCATTGTTTAATTAAATTTTTTTTATAATATTAACTCTATCTTCATTTAATTACTATTTAATATCAGTTAAAGAGTAATTAATTAATTACCTTTAGTCATTATTTTACAATAGATAATAACTAATTATGTTTATTTATTATTTAAAAGTTAATTAAATAATAAATAATTAAAGTATTAATCTTAATTGCCTTATTATTTAATATTAATTAAATAATAACTAATTATTAATTATCCTCATTTATTATTATTTAATAATAAACAATTAGTTTATTAACTTTAATTATTATTTAATGTTAATTAAATAATAATCAATTAATTAAATATCCTTACTTATTATTTAATATTAATTAAATAATAAATAATTAGTTTATTAACTTTAATTATCTTTAATTATTATTTAATGTTAATTAAATAATTAATCTTAATTAAATAATAAATATTTAGTTTATTAACTTTAATTATCTTTAATTATTATTTAATGTTAATTAAATAATTAATTAATTAATTAATTATACTTACTTATTATTTAATCTTAATTAAATAATAAATAATTAATTTATTCCTAATTTAATTATTATTTAATGTTAATTAAATAATAATTAATTAATCAATTACCCTTACTTATTATTTAATCTTAATTAAATAATAATTAATAATTCTTTAAATATTATTTAATGTTAATTAAATAATAATTAATTTCTTAATTATCTTTATTTTATTATTTAAATAATAAATAATTAATTTATAAATTTTATCTCTTTTCAATTATTATTTAATATTAATTAAATAATAATTAGTTAACTATTTATCTTTATTTACTATTTAATTATAAATTAAATAATAAAAAATTTATTTATTTACTTTATCTTTCTTATATTATTATTAAATACTTAAATCACATATTTAATATTTAATAATAATTTATTAGTAATTTTATCTAATTACTAACTAATTAATAGCTAATTAGTGCACTATTTACACCTTAAATACAATTACAAATAATTAATTCATTAATTAATCTTACTTATTATTTAATATTACTTAAATAATAAGTAATTAGCAGTTTTATGATTTTTCAGAAATTAAAAATATTAATTTATCATTTTTGCTTTGGTTAGTAAGGTTTAATCATATTTTAATTATGGAAATTACCAAATGACATGCTAAAAAAACAAACATATTTTTATAAAATACTACATGAAAAACCAAGCAACGTCCGTCAAGGACCCATCGCCGGAACCGGTCATAATTCCGGTGAACCGGTCGCCGGAAAGTTCCAGCCGATTCATGAAAAAAAACCAGCAGAAACATTACTCATTTCCAGATTTTTGTCTAACTTTGGGGTCTTGGAGAAAAACCTTAATAACTTGAGTTCTATAACTCCGATGGAGCTCTACTAGGTATCGATGGAATCGTGACTTCCCGAACTACAATTTTCTGTACTGAAACACCATTTTTGGATAAGTTTTGATTTCGGAAATTAGGCTTAAAGTGGACTATTCATGCAATAACTTGGACAGTGAGGTGTGTTTGGTCAAAAATGCATAATTTACTCATTTTAACATATTTTTGGGTGATTCAAAAGGGATTTTTTTCTTAACTTATCCATATATTCCCAGAAATTATTAAATCACAAAAATAATTTGTAGATTTTAAAATGTACAATTTATTCTTACAACCTATGTTTTGTTCGTCGGTAAAAATATTTTCAAGTATTTTGCTAGATTTTTCTACATAAATCCATACCACTATACATTTAAACCACATGACATCCTATATAAACATGTCTAGCATGATTCTAAACATAAATATCTCCAAGATAATATTTCTACTATAATATTTAAAAGAAAACCAAGATTAGGGTTTTAAAGGAATTTTTTTTACCTTTTGCTTTTGATGGCTTGTTTTCTTTGCTTTCCAAAGTAGGTAATAAGTTGTGATGACATCCAAGAACACCCTCCTTGATGAAAATGACTTGACTCACTTGACTCGGTGGTGACTCACTATACAACTCACTTCCTTTTTCTTTAACTCACATAGTTAACTCACTAAAACTCAGTAGCACATTATATAGATAATACTTGTAATATTTTGTAAACTTTCCATCAAATGAGCTAGCTTCTATTTATAGTAGTATAAATCTATACATATAACATATATATGTATAGATTGGACTTCAACATTTTTACAAAATTTGCTAGCCAAAAAGGTTGAGTGTTCCACACACTAATGAAATCAACAAATTGAATAAAATTTTGGAATCCATAGTACTCTCTCCATACCACCAGCCATGCTCTCTAATTTGTCCCATTTTTGATTTATTTTTATAGTCAAATTGGTAAATAATGGATCTTCTAGAAGCTTTAGCAATTGGATCAAGGAATAGGCTTACAATTTATTTCATTTGGGCCATATATGATCATAATAATCCAACAACATTGGGCTACCAAAATAACTCACCCACTTCTTAATAAATTGGGCTAGCTTCATTAAATATCAACCCACAAAGCACATCACCCAAATCCCTCACTTAATTAATTGTTTGGGATTATTTAAATAATTACAGGAACATTTAAATAATCAATTTAAATTTAATTTATATAATCAATTTAGACTTGTCATATTTAATATTAATTGAATATTTAATTATGGTTCCTCACAAAATAATCTTAGGCTAGTCCGTTAATTTAATAAATCCATTAATCAAACTTCCTTTACTAAAATTAACCGAATAGTCAACAATCAAATTACCAGATAAAGGTTTAAATTAAATCACACAATAACTCATTTAATTAGAAATTAGTTTTCCAATTTTATTTATAGTGTAATTCAAAATTCTTGGTTCTTACAGTATTATAAATTAAGTGATTAATTTGAATGTACTAATTACGTACTAAGATTACGTCATCATGTTCTTCGTCCTCTTCCTACTGGCGTACTATTGTTGCCACTGCATTTGCTAACTCATTAGGACTTAAAGCCTTTAAATGAGCTTGCAGTGTACGAAGAAGAGCATGATCTCTACATATGGCTCTAACACAATCGGCAGCAATATGTGGTGTCTTCTAGCATGATGATTGTGCCGACTGCTTACCAGAGTTGCGAAAACCACAAATAGTCTGTCGTCATTGCTGCCCTTACCCCTTGACAATTTTTTCTTAACAATCGATGCCCTCTCCTATAACTCATGATCTATCGTCTAATGTAAGCTGCCAGGGGGATACCGTTCATTCAGTAACTTATTGTAAGTGTCCTATAATTAAGTTAAAATTTGAGTAGTTAAAAATAAATAATTAAGCTTAAGAGTGATGTTAAAAAATTATAAACTACATATCGTGGATAAAAACTTACAACTATCTATACAACATTAAGCAAACAATCACAGGTGCCCACATACACATCCAACTAGTCCATAGTCTGGCTTTAGGACGTAGCTTCCTGCAAATATGACAAGTGTGTGTGTGTGTGTGTGTGTGTGTGTGTGTGTGAGGATCCGAATTTTCAGGATTCCTTTAATAATATCAAATGAGAATTTAATTGATAAAATTATCAAGGTTGTTAAATAAATTATTATTTATGTGATTTAAGGTGTATGAAGAGATTTAATTGATAAATTAAACCTTTATGGAGATGGTGATAATTGATGTTAATTTAAAATAATTGAAAAGTAAATAAATTGTTTAAAAACAATTTATGAAGAATAAGAAAAATTATATGTAAGGTACAATATATTGTACAATGAAATTATTGTGGAAGTACAGAAATTATGATTTTAAATGAGGTTATGTGATAATGTAAAATGCATGAATTAAATATGTATATATTTATATATATACAATTGTATGTATGTTATGTTTAATTGATAATTATAAATGTTATTAATGTAGACACCCAAATTTTGCACTTTTGGACTAACCCTGGCAGGAGGGTAAAATCGTCATTTGACCCGACACGCGGAAAAGAAGGTGGACCCCAACACCATGCCACCCCAGCGATTTACGGTCAAAGCCGCCACCACGGACAACGAGCATCCGGTCACTTGAGGCAAGGCGAACAGTTGATCCCGAAAAACCTGAGCCGACCACAAAAGACGACTGATGGCCACTCCGCTTACGATGTTCGGGGGTCTCGCTCGCCGGTGAGCTGGCGGGGGTGGAAAGGGGGCAGCGCCCCCTGAAAGCCAAGCACAATTAGCGAATTCTATATCAAGTCGCAGCCCTCCGAACTAGCCTCCCAGAACAATATGGCACGTTTTCCAGGGATTTTCGGATTGCAAAAATACAGCCTTCCAAAATAATACAACAGAGATTGGCAATTTAAGACCGCGTGGCACGAAAATCGAGAAAAGCAAGCCGAACAGCCGCGGATGCACCTGCGGCCACCGACAAAAAGGACAGTGCGCGGCTCGAGGAGACGGCACACGGCAGCCGAGGAAACGGCGCTTGCAGCCCAGCCGCAGATGCACCTGCGGCCAGCCGCAGATGCATCTGCGGCTGCCTACTGAAGCCTATAGATCGGCCATTTCCACCCGAGAGCGAGAGGGGAGGAGAAATAATAGATTTTTAGAGAGAGAGAGCTCGCGGGAGAAGAAGAAAATGGCGGAAATGTAGAGAGAGAAACGAGATTTTAGAGAGAGAAACCCACGGGTTTGTTCCAAAGAGTGAGATTTCTTCATCCTTTGTACAATCTTTGTATCCTATTTTGGTTTCCAAGTGTTGAATCATCTATTTCATCATTTGGAATGTAAAAAATCCGAGTTTCATAGCGTCGTTGTGTTTGATATATCAAATCTTGTAGATCTAGTTTTTATTTTGTTCTTATTGTGTTTGTTGGGTGGATCTTCTGTGGATCCGAAAATATTTGGTGCATTGCTATTTAAATAGTTTGTTTTAGTGTATTTGAAAGTTAGATCCAATGTAGTGGATATTTGTTTTGGGATCTATGGATTAGGGACGGTTAGAGAGGATTTATTGCGGATAGAATCTCCTCCTAACCTCCCGATGATATCCCTTTAGTTTATTTTCTAGCTTTTACGTATGTAACGATCGCGATGCACCTTTATGTAAATATGTAAATTTTTGGGCCTTAAAACGACATCGAGTCGAAAATCGGGTTAAGGCCCCGTGAAAATAATGAAATATGTGATTGTGGGTGTTTGGGGTTGTCTGGATGGCTTACATGCCCGTAGATAACCCCGACACGTTTTGGGATGTATGTTTTAATTTACGACACGAAAAAATGGTTTTCAAAATAAGGCAAATAATGAAGATTTTATAAAATCAAGCAAATTTAGGATATTAGATTCACGAGGTTTAAAGGTTAAGTGTTTTGGTAAACTTTAATCCATAATTGATGAATAGGCTTTAGTTGGTTTTAAAACGTCACAAAAAACGATTTTGCAAATAAATAAATGTTTTCATTAAACTTTGTGCATAGGGTTAAAGAGTTCTAGAAGTTGCCCTCGATTTATTTATATTAACTGTTAGAAGGCAATGTATAGTCTCGATTCCTATTTGACAAAAGTTTAAAACTATTGTTTTCTAAAATGACATCTAAATAAAAAACCCTCAACGCTTTCGAAATTAAAATCAATCTTTCTTATAAAAAGCGAAGCCTCGTCATTTGGGTCAAAGAACGTCCAAAACACTTTCCAGATAACACTTTTGCCATATAAAAATAAAAGCGAACTTTTATGCAAAACGCACCACAAACATTCATCTAGGCACGCACGCACACACACGCAAACCACACATTTTAGGATTTAAAAAGGATAGGAAAATATCAAGATTGCGGTAACCGTGTTTCACGGAAGTCGGGGGGTGCCTAACACCTTCCCCTCGCTTAAGCAAGCCCCCGAACTCTATGAATCTCGGTTTGCGGACCAATTAATCGGAGTCACATATGAGCCAGCGATTACGAAAACAAATTCGGATGAGTTGGTACATCCATTTCAAATATACCAACTGGCGACTCTGGTCAATTGGCTCATAAAAAATCGATCTTTCAAAACCCGTCGACACTAAGCCGACCCTTTTCAAAATCACATTTAATTCAAAAGGCTAAAATTGGAAAGGGACATTTTTAATAAATAAAAAACGAGACGAACGAAAATCCCGGCGTCGACAATTAATTTTGACAATTAAGGGATTAATAATTAAATTAATCCAAAATTAAATAAAAAGTGAATGAGGAATTAGTAAAATTGTAATGATGAATTTTAGATTTAATTAAGATTTATGGAGGAAGTTTAGAAATTAATTGAGAAGGAAAAGTAATTATATAAATTATATAATAATTAATTATATAATTTATATAAGGAAATTAAAATAAGGTATGAAGAAAATAATAATTATATAAATTATATAAGAATAATTATGTCATTTATATAAGGTGATTAAATGGAATAAAGTTGGAGGAAATTAAGAAATTATTTAAAAGGAGAAGTAATTATATAAATTATATAATATTAAATTATATAATTTATATATAAAGAAATTAATATGAATATTAAAGAAATTGAATAATAAATAAGAAAAAGGAATATTTTAAGTTATTAAAAATTATGTTTATGTATAATGGATGTATTATGACTTTTATGAAAGATAATATTTCAGAAACGTGAACATGTTAATGTAACATGTTGTCCAAGTAACGGAACGAACAATTATGAAAAATAATTTTTATATGTTCTATGAATTAGTTTATGATTTTTGGAGGTATAAATTACCTCATATAATTATATGCATGGCGTTATGCGTGTACAAAATTTGTCAAATAAAATACCGAAAAAAGGTATTAATATTATTTATAAATCATATTATGATTTTTAATAAATTAAAATAAATATTTTATATACATTATATAAAATATTTATTACACGATATAATTACGTAATGTATTTAAAATAATTAAATTTACATGTTAATTGTGATAACCGGTTGGAATTTTCTAGAAAAGGCAAGTCGGTGGACGTGGGAGAGAGAATTAAAATTTATTCATATCATTATTATATATATATAAGAGAAAAGAAGAAGAGAAAGGAAGAGAAAGAAGAAGAAAAGAATAAGAAAGAAAAGAAAATAAAACCAACTTGCTTTCTTTTTCTTCCAACCGAGAGCCACCACTTCCACCTGTGCGCCACCATAGCCACCATCAAGAAGAAATTTTTTGGGCCATCATGGTGTAGAACAAGTTTCCAAAGCTTCAAGAAAGGTATATAATTAATTATTTAATTTAATTTAGAATTTTTGGATGGTGGAAAATTTTTATGGAAAAATAGTGAATAATTAGTATAATTATTCTAAATAATTTTAGGATGTATATTTATGAATTTTATGATTTTTGGAGTAGTCTTGTTGTGGAAATTGTGAAGAAAATGGTGTAATTTTCTTCTTGGCTGGTTTACTGTTCTCGGCAAAAATTTTCTGGGCTGCCGCGCATGGCGCGGCAGCCATTTTTTTTCCGGATGCAGGTATAAAACGGTGTCGTTTTGGGCGCTGAGGGGAGACAGGCCGCGCAATGCGCGGAAGTGAATTTTGCCACGCCAAATGACGTCGTTTGGCGTAGGCGGAGACGGAGAAAGGAGGCCGCGCCATGCGCGGCCGAGTTTTAGGCAGCTAAATTACCATTTTGCCCCTGGACATTTCCATTAATACCGAACGTGTCCCTTGGCCTCCGTAATTACGGAAATGCCCTCGGTCTTTCTGAAAAATACCGAATCTGTCCCTAGAGGCGTTGAAATGACGGAAATGCCCTTGGACTTTCCGGAAAATTCCGGTTATGACCCTAAGGCGCGGAAATTACCAAAATGCCCCTAGAAAGTGATTTTTAAAGAAATAAATGTTAAAAATTGTTTAAAAAATTCTAGAAAATTATAGAAAAATACTAAAAATATAGAAATGATGTTTGGGCATTAAATTTAATATTTTTGTAAAAATATTAAATATTGGGGATTAATATTTAAATATTAATCCAATAACGTTAAAGATAGAAAATGGTTAAATAAAATTTTCGGACAACCAAAAATGTTAAATTTTATTCGATGAACCGGGTTGTCCGTAGTGAAGGCATTGGTTATTAAATTAAACTAATTTATTAAGGAATGAGGTTAATATAATTAACCATATTATTTAATAATTAACCCAGTACCTTAAAATAAATCGTCGGGTAGGGTTAATTACATTATAGATGATATTAATTAATTAAATTAATATCATGAAAGGATAAATAATTATTATTTGATTATTTTATGATCATAGGTTGATCGAGTTAAGGGTATGAACTACCAATTTAATAAGTTGAGCTATTAATTGGACGTCAGGTAAGTTCTTCAGTCCCTTTTTATGTTAAATGTTGGACTGTTATGATATATAGTTCTTGTTTTAACTGCATACAAATTATGTGTTACGTGATACGTGATATATATGACCACAATGTGTTCTTTGTGCAATGATATGAGATATATTGCTATAGTTGAAGCACAAGAACATGATATATGACACACACCATGCATGTTAAGGTATGTGATATGTGAAGCATGAACTGTTGAACTTGCTGAGCCGTTGTGCTCATTACTTGCTTAATAAACATTTTTGTAGGAAAGAAATGAAATTCAAGAATATTGGATTATGTTAGAGATGAATTGCCTAGAAGGTAGAAAACGTGACTGTTATATTGTTAATATTATAATTCAATGTGAGAAATTTATTAAATTACTGTGAGGAATTGTATGTATATGTAAGGTGAATATGGATATGATAAAAGTTCAATTATGAACTGTGATTGGTCAGGATAATTGTTACGGTAGAAATTATTATATGTTGATTACGAATGATGATACAAGGAATATTTGTATAGATACGAATGGTATTAAAATTTGAATGCCGAGCTTTATGATACAAGTGAAAGAAAGAAAAAGTTAAGGTTGAGATCCAGGGACTAGGATCCAGATGTAAGGATTTTAAATATCCAAATATTTTAATACAATGATTGAATAAAGAAAGAAAAAAAAATTATATGAGAATTTTGATAATTGATGATTTTAAAATTAAATAATGGATCAATTTAGGAGATGAAAGATTTATTAACGGACCGAAATTTGGACGTAATGAAAATAATGTTTATTAAATACAAGATTTAAGGGAATAAAGTGGGTCGAATTTCCGAAAAAAAAATTATATGAGAATTTTGATAATTGATGATTTTAAAATTAAATAATGGATCAATTTAGGAGGTGAAAGATTTATTAACGGACCGAAATTTGGACGTAATGAAAATAATGTTTATTAAATACAAGATTTAAGGGAATAAAGTGGGTCGAATTTCGGGGTCGTTACAGTGTGTGTGTGTGTGTGTGTGTGTATGCATACTGCACATGCATACATACTAATAACATACTTGTAAACATAAATAAAGTAAAAATTTAGGAAGTACGTACCCTAATAGCAACATGTTATGACTATTATGTATATATGTATATATATATATATCTATATATATATGTATGTATATATATATACTGCACATGCATACATACTAATAACATACCTGTAAACATAAATAAAGTAAAACTTTAGGAAGTACATACCCTGATAGCAACATGTTGTGATTGTGATATATTATCGCATTTATATGTAACATTTGTGTTGTTGCCTTCAGGTACACCTGAGGATCTGTTCTTGGTAGCAGTCCTACTTTTCTCATCCAATCCTTAGCAAGCCACTACTGACACATCCTAGCCCAAATATTATGTGAGCACCACCAGGAGCTGTACTTGTGCATGTACTGCTCAACATGCCCAATATGGTCTATGTTAGTATTATGCAGTGCTTTTTCTCGTTCTTTCTTTAGATTTTCCTTTGTTCGCACAATACACTTATGCTATAACTGCTGCATGTGCCTTGTCCCCCTTGTACTTTTTATAAAATAAAAATACAATAATAACATTAAAATAATTGTAATATATAATCTAATAATACTAAACATTAGTTCATTAGAATATCTGTACTTTACCAAAATAAAAATACTTGGAAATCCTACCAAACTGCCTCTTTGTGGGCTAGAGGTGTGCTGGTGTATGCCAATTTTGCAAATATAGTTATGCAATATACTTCACAACCCTAATATTTGCAAAATCACTAAAATATACAATAATTTACTTTAGTATATATGACAATGTAAATATTAATTAGTTATAGTATATGGTTGATAACTTACGTTCACTACTACAAAACAGTAAAAAGATAACACTTAAACAACAAGGTCTTTATAAAACACGTTGTGGTGTTTTTTTTCACAACGTTCTTTCAAAAAACGTTATAGATACATATGCAAAAACGTTATGTATTTATAAGGGGCAATATTTGGTTTTAAAGTTATAATGTTTTCTTAAGGAAAACATTATCTATTTAAAAGATACAGAGCTTGAAAAAACCACATGGAAGTGTAAACTTGAAATTAAAACACGGAGCATATATAGTTTCTGATTATTAAATAAACAAATTTCATAACAATTAAAGAAAACTTCCCCGGTCCAAATTAAAGAAATCATTTACCTCACTCACCCTCACAAGTGAAGTAGCTCTCTCGTTCCCGATCAAACTCATCTACCTCATTCATCCTTAACTTAGCTCTTTCCCCTTCTCGCTCAATCTAGACTCGAAATCACGAAACTATGGGCAAGGGAATGCTTGTTGTTGCCTCTACCCCAGAATTTTTGCTCAGGTATGGAAATAAAAGTTAGGGTTTTAATTTTTTCATGACCCATTTTAATCATCTTGTAATCTTCTTCTTTTTCTTCCTCAACCACTAATTTTGGCCATATATATCTATTGTATGCGTACGTGGTTTTTGTCTCACTTTCAGTATCGGCTAAGGTAACAAATTTGCTTCTTCATCATTCTTATTTTTTTCTTTTTCTATTTCATCATTTAAAGTTGTGATGGTTTTGATGGGGTTTTGCACAAAATTATTTGTGTTTTCAGATGTTGCCTACAAAGTGTTTGTTTAAATGTCTAAGGGTGATGAGTTGTTTTCCTATTCGTTGAGCTGTTGAATTATTTCTTATGTTGCCTTGATTTAATTTTTACTCCAATAAGCAGTTCTCTTTTTTAGGCTTCAAGGGGTTACAGTTTTTGGCTGAATGTATATATCTTGTATTATACTAATAATGATACTCAACTTTTTATATTTTGTCCTGTTTAAAATGGGATTTTTCGTCTTTACTTGATTTCATTTTATTTTCTTATTTATGTGCAAGTAAACTAGAGCAAAACAATGATATGCACACCCATTATCCACACTATACCTCATATTAATTCTACTTTAAGTTGTAAAATAGAAGTAATAAACTTAATTATTAAGTTCAATTCAATTATTTCTCACAAGGATATTGATATATATAACTTGTAAGGTTTGTGAAAAGTCATCAGCATAATATTTTGACATTTTATACAACTAGGCTTGCTAATACTTAGAATGCTGGATTATTTTTTATGGCAAGTTAGCAACCGCATAAAGATGGCTATTTATATTATGACTGTTTTTTCACAAAGAGTGAGTTAAGGCGTTTCTTATTCATGATTATCGAGTTTAGCCAATTGATTATTAATTGAGTGCTTATTTAGTGTTTTATATTTAGTGTTGGACTCTACATGACATTTTTTTAAAGATGGATAAGTCATGGATGTGTGCTGATAGAAGGTCACGAGAGTATGAACTAGGCGTTGATGAATTCTTGAGGTTTGCGATAAAGAACGTGAGAAATGTGTATCTTATTCATTGCCCTTATGTAAAATGTGGAAACATTTTGAAATTCGGTGTTGGAATTATAGGGGATCACTTGTATTTTAATGGTGTTGATACTAGTTATCAAACTTGGATATGGCATGGAGAACCTAATATGTCTGATGCAGATGCAAATGAACCTTTTGTAGCCACTACTGAACAAGGCTTTGTCTCTGAAATAGTAGATATGGAAGATAATGCTTTTGGAAATTTCTCAAATGATTCGTGTAAGTTTCTTAATGTGATTGGGGATGGAGATGAGCCCTTGTACCATGGTTATAAATTTAGTAAGTTAGTTGCACTTGTTAGAATATACAATTTGAAAGCGAAACATGGGTTGAGTGATGTTAGTTTCACAGAGCACTTGATTTTTCTGACTGAACTTCTTCAAGAAGGTAACCAATTACATTGCTCCTTGTATGAGGCAAAGAAGAATTTACATGCCGAAGATTTGGGAAGCTATAGAGGTATGTGCCATGATTAAAATCCCCAAATAAATTGTTATTTCTCTTCATTTTCACATGCATTGATATTTGTGAGTGATCTGTTTGTACGTAGATGGCGTTTGTGATAGCTCCTTAAAGCAGGAAAATGGTTTTAAGATCAGCAACATGTAAATGGCAAGAGTTCAAGTCTAGACTGACCGATACCTATGTTTATCCTTTCAAAAATGAAGAAGAAGTCTTATGTGACCCCTTTGAAGAATATCCTTTTATTGAACCTGATGCTTGGAGAGCCTTTGTAGCCCATAGGTTTACTGAAGAGTTTAGGGTACATTTTCCTCCATTTTTATTACAAATAAATCATTGCTTTTCAAAGAACATAATCACATTTTCCTTCATACTTTGTAGGAATTACATAAGAAACAACAATCAATACGTGCACTGTAATGACCACAAATATTACAACCTATTTCAATTGTAATTGATAACGTATTAATCAATGAAATGAAATTAAAAGAAAAAAAAAATTATTTTATTGTGCATTCATGAATAATCATATCAAGGAGTATGAGATTGGAATTAAAGGGAAGCTCACTCGGTGAAATTGTTAAACCAAGTGACTAACCTAGAAATAATAATATAGATAACAATAAGATCGAAACCCTAAACAGATGACCTAATTAAAAGCGTTAGGGTTTATAATTAAACCGATGTATGGTAGATCGAATAAATTTTAAATGAGAGTCTAATTGGATAAATTAATTAATCCAAGTAGCTCATTTGATACCTATAAACCATAATCTATGGAGTGATAACAATTAAACATGTTAGGGTTAATTTTGACCACTAATTAACATTATATGTTTAATGGCAATAATTAATTGTTAGAGTTGATGCCATAGAGGCTGATTATTTGATATAATTGCTTAACATTTTTGATATTATATTTGATTGAATAAATTGATTATTTTATTATGATTTCATTTATTGCGTTATATAAATGTTAGCATAATAAAAGCCCTTATAATAGTGATACGAATTATATAGCTTCAAGTATGTGACTTGAACCTGAGATTATATAATTACAATCAGTATCCTTACTCTTAAATGTCCCTAGTTGAGTATCATTGTTAATGGGACAACAATGATGCATTGAGACTAGTATATGGATTGATTGATGGCCAAATCTCATTGGTCATAAATATATGAGATATTTTAGTTAATGCATAGGTACATGTTAGAGAACAATGTACTGGACTGACCCACCATGAGAATTCTACGTGGAGCATTATGCAAAGTGTCATAAGAAATTCTCATAGTGACAATGATGTAATGATTCTCCGACCTGAGATCACTATATTATTACACGAGAATTTATGTACTTTGATATCATCAAATATCACCTTTAATATGGTGGACAATAAAGGTGATTATTGGGTACATCATGAATCGTGTAAGGAATATGAGTGATCTAGATGGAATTTAACCTTCCTATATATTAGGGGTGATATCCATAGGCCTCTTGATTGAGTAGGACTATGAAATGCATGGTCATGCTCAAATATTGATTTGTTTCATATAGTCTACTCATTGATCAAGAAAACTTAGATTAAATTATGAAGAGTATGACACTTTCCATGCCTCGAGTTTAATCTAGGATGTCAAGGCTAAAAGGATTAAATTGCATTGAAACATTGGTCACAAAAAGGTTGCATCGAATCACCGATCTTATTATTATTTTGGTAGCAGTGATGCATTACTAGATGTCGCTCACTGTTTATAATTTTATAATATGATTTTAAAATTATTGCCAACATAATAATAACATAAAGGGTCACACACTTAGAACGTATTTAAAAAAGGAATTAATTTAAATTATAAGTATTTAAATATGTCAATATGATTGATAATATTTAAAATTACGAATTTAAATTAATAGGATAATTTATATATATGTATATTAATTAAGTTAGACTTAATTAAGATATAATATATATAAATTTGGATTTTATTTTTCTAATTAAATTAGGTTTTGGTTAATTCCTATTAACTACTATATATATGATATATCAATAGTCTTAATCACGTAAGGAACAAAAAACTAAAACCCTAGCCACTTTCGGAAAGAGGCTAGAGAGAGGAATAATTTGGAAATCCAAATCTTGGTGGCTAGTACCGCGGTTCCCTTTGCTGCAGATCATGGGACAATTCACGGAGCGTTCGTGCGGATACCGCAGAGACGCAGTCGTTGGATTGCGTTGAGGATTCGAGGCTGCTTCAGAATTCACCAGCGTCTTCATTCAAGCTTACATAATCGGTAAAACAAATTCTAAACCTCTGATTAATCTGTTTTCGCATGGATCCTATTTTAGGATTTCAGAATTTTTTTTAAATTCCACTGCTTTCACTATGTCAAAACCCTAACATTAATGCCTAACTTATTAGATTTAATTTACTAACCCATGAAATTAATGATGGGAGCCCAAATGAATTTAATTGGGAGCCTAAGTGAATTTAATTGTTAGCCCAAGGAATTGAAATTCAATGGCCTAAACAATAGCCCAACACAAGTCAAAATTGGTCAAAGCATTCAAGTTGGTTGATATGTATATATATATATGACCAATTAAAACATTAAAAGAAAAGCAAAAATCATAGGGAAGAGGGGGCTAACTTCTGCGGCTATGGGAGGGCTCCCAATGTGGGGTTGCATTGCTTATGATGGTTGGGAAGTCCAGATCTAGTAGGCCTATGACATTGGGTGTTGTAGTTGATGTGTATGCTTACAAATTTGTAAGCATACATATCATCCAACACTCTAAACTCTCCAACTTTTCCTTCTCTTATCCATTAGTCATTCATTTTCACCAATAGTTAGAGAGAAGTTGGAGAGCAAAATAGAAAAGCTAGAGAAGGTTAGAGAGAGAAGTAAGAACACTTAGAAGTTCATTAAAGATAACCAAATAACATACCAAGAGGGCTTAAGGGGGAAGGTCTCCCCAACTAGGAGGAGCCTAGTGGATGTCATCAACCTTCATCAACTACTTTGGAAAGAAACAGAAACAAGCTATTAGGAGCAAGAGGTATAGCATCGCTCAAAACCCTAGTTTAATACTTCTCTTGGTATATTATGTGATTCTATGGTAGAACATACATTTTCGAAGTCTAAATGAATAGATCCATGCTAAATTGGTAGATCTAGGGTTACATGGGTTTTTAAGTGAGATCAAATAATATGTGGAGAAATTTGGGTAATTCATTATCGTTTAGCTATTTATTAGTGTGTATTTAAGTTAATAAAGTAATTATTTATTATTTAATTAATATTAAATAATAAGTAAAGTTAAAGAATTAATTAATTATTATTTATTCAATATTAAATAATAATTAAAGGACATTAAAGTTAATTAAGTATTTATTATACAAATTAAAGTAAAGTATATTAAATAATAATCAAAAGCTATTAAAGTTAGTAAACTAATTATTTACAATTTAATTAATATTAAATAATAAGTAAGGTAAAATAAATAATTAATTATTATTTAATATTAAATAATAATTAAAAGATATTAAAGTTAATAATTTAATTATTTATTATTTAATTAATGTTAAATAATAGGTAAAGTTAATCAATTTATTAATCATTATTTAATTAATATTAAATAATGATTAAAGTATGTTAAGGTTAAATGAAGTAATTATTCATTATTTGATTTATAATGAGTAAATTTAATTAATTAGTTAATTTATTATTATTTAATTACATATTAAATAATAATTAAAGAATACACCAACACTTAAAATATTATTAAATGATTAATAATATTAGTAAACACTTAAAATATTATTAAACGATTAATAATATTAGGAATTCATTAAAGTTTTATTAAGTGATTAATAATTCTAATAAACAATTAGAGAGTTATCCAAATGTATTAATATTGTCTTGAAAATTATGTGTTATTGATTAGGGAGTTAATGTGCTTAAGTGGTAACTTAACTAAGACTTAACATGAATCCCTATATGTTGTACTAATTGTTAGACCGACGTTGTTAATGTTAGGTCTTTTAAAGGGAGTCTAATTAATCTGAATTAGCAGTACGTCGCGAAACAGGCAAGTTCCTTATCTCTAAACTCATTTCATTGAGCAAGTTATTTATTTAAGCTTGAACTGTAATTCCAAGCATGCTTTGAGTGGTTTAATTACTTTACAATTATTCCACATCGATATTATTGTTATTCGCACTTTGTGCATTTGGGCTTGTACAGTCTTTGACTTGTACCATTTTTAAGTTCTATTGGTTAAAGAACTATTCAAATATTTTAAAAGCTATCCAAACCTTTGGAGGTGTGGATTTTTGGACTGATATGAACACCCCTTCACTATAGGGGAGTAACCCCGTATCTAATATCAGGTACAAAACAAGAAAATTAAATGTTATGCATACACATAATGTATGAGAGACTGATCCCCTCAATTACGTATTTCTAGTAGTAACCATTGGGTCAACCAGCTATTGATTCCAGTGGAAGTTTATAATTCATAGTCTACTTGACTATCTTGATTCTAAAAGCAAATCATTATTCCTGCTTATGTTATTCATATTTTTGAATTGTTTTAGCTATTCCTTTCATTCATGATATATTGTCTCCTGTTGTTATTTAAACTTGTTGAGCAAACTAGTTGCTCACCCTTGCTATATCATGAACCTTATTGCAGTGAAACCCGAGACTTCTGGGAAGGACAAGGGTAAGGGAAAGATGAAGTGATAGACTTCAGGATGCATCCTTTTAGTTAGCTAAATTACTTGTTATGTAATGTAAACCATAAGTACTGTATTAAGGGTATTGGTGTACTTTTGTTGTAAGGTTACCGTATCTTGAGACTAGTAATACCTTGTGCATAAACAACATATGTTTATTATTCCGCGTTTAGTTATTATATGTTGTTTAGTGGTGGACGTTTGTATTGGATCATGTTGACCGGATTCGGGTAATTAGGACCCGAATTTGGGGGCATCACAGTTTGGTATCAGAGTTGTAGGTTATAAACGTTAGGATTGTGAAACCTAGGTTATAACCTTAGTAGTAAACTCGTATTGAGTGTTAGGAGATAAATCGGGGAGATTTATCATATGTGGTTTAGATGAATTGGGGAATTCATCGAGTCGAGTCGTACCCAATGAAATATAATTTCATTTCTTCAATGAATATATTTTATTGCTATAGTGATGTTGGTTTTTTCTGTTGTGTTGTAGGATGGCTATAGGCGAGACGAGCGGAGCTCGAGAGAACGAGGTATTCATTGACATACCAGTGGATACCCAGTAATTGGTAGGATATGCACCCGTTGCACCTGTATCACCAGTAGGAGAGTCTGTCCCAAAGGAGGACGATAATATGGATACTGCAGAGCCTGTCAGAGGCAGTGTTATGAGGTCAGGCAGTTAGGACCATGTGGTTGAGTCTGAGGATGACCCCGCTGGGGGTGAGGAGTCTGGGGAGGACCAGACAGAGATGGAGGTTGAGGGAGCTGTTGAGGAGGTACCCGCGGAGGGATCTCCTATCTACCATCATTTTGAGACTAATTTACTCATAGAGTACGCCAGTCGTATTGAGGATCTAGAGCATATTGTTGAGGAACGGGAGGCCCTTATTGCTCATCTGGAGGAGCAGAACGTTGTCCATCAGTAGATGGAAAATGTGTATAGGGATGAGACATACTAGAGAGAGATGGATGTGGCCGATTTGCAGGCAAAGGTTCAGCAGTTAGAGCAGGCTGCACCACAGATGGGTCCTACTGTGCAACAGCTTATGATCCAGAATAGTTAGCTGAGGTAGATGGTGGAGAGATTGGATGCTAGGGAGATGGCGAGTCTGACAGTTTTTCAGACCATCAGGGTTGAGCTTGTTAGGGAGAGAGTTGACAGGATGCAGATGCAGGAGGTATGGCTCTGGTCTAGTAGGAGAGTTGGATCCGCTAGGATCGACACCTTGGAGTATGCCCTTGCCACTTCGTTTAATCAACTGAGGCATCGGGTTATGAGGTACCCTAGGGAGGCGGGTAACAGCCGATGCTGGATTCGTCGCCATACAGTGGAGGAGTTGGCCCAACAAGTTTTACGTAGGGCTGTTCGCCACTGCATGTGGTGATTTGTCGTTGTTATCTTATTTGTATCTATTAGTAGTGAGTCCACCTTTTATTTCTATTAGGGACGGTTCAGCTGCTGTAAATCCTTATGTTTTGATGTATGCATAGGATGTCAGTTAGACCCCAACTTTTGTTCTGTTAAAAGGGTAGATGGTAGTGAATCCTCACTTTTTGTTTATTAGAGGATGGTTGATATTAGGCAACTTGTGGATTGGGCGTTTATAGAAGTATGCCACTTGTTGTGTCTGTACGAAAACATTGGTATATGAATATAAATGCAATTATATCTTTGTTTTAATCAAATGTGCTTGATATATAGTTTGGACTTTAACTGTTAATTTGGCTAACATAATGCGTAGAATTATAAGCGTATGTCTAAGATTTGCTCTTTAGCAGATTATGCCGCCAAGAGGTAGACGACGTAATCAACGTGTCGCAGAGTCAGAAAGTGAGGTTGGGGATCAACCCAATCCTATAAGGATGTTTGCGGAGATGCTGGCGAAAGCCATGCAAGCTAGAACCCCACCAGTGGTAGTATAACCCGGACCGCAGCCAGCGCCGCACTTGGTTAATTTCAAAGATTTCAAACTGGTTAGACCACCAGAGTTCAAGAACTCTAAACCCGATCGAGGCACAGACTTGGATAGAGGAAATGGAGAAGGTATTTGAGGTCACTAGGGTGGCCGAAGAATAGAAGACTAGTTTTGTCATCTTCATGATGAAGGGGGAGGCGAACTACTGGTGGAAAGCCAACAAGGGTCGTGTTGGAGAAGGTGTCATTACCTGGGAACGCTTTAAAGATATGTTTATGGAAAACTACTTTCTAAAAAGCATGCAATAAGAAATGGAGGTGAAATTCCTCGAGTTAAAACAAGAAAACATGTTTGTGGCCGAGTATGCAGCCAAGTTTAATGAGTTGGCAAGTTTTGCAACTCATCAAGTTGATACTAAGGCTATGAAGGCTCGGAGGTTTGAGCTGGGACTGAAGCCATGGGTGTACCGTTCTGTGGCAGTATTAAAGATTAAGAGTTTTGCAGAACTGTTGGAAAGGGCAATCATTGCGGAGGGTGGCAATGAGGCCCCGACTAAATTCAACCAGGAGAGAAAGAAAGGTCATGAAGGGTAGAAGGCGGGAAGCAGCGGAGGCAGCAACCCCAATAAAAGGAAGTGGAGTGAGAGTCAATCGGCCGAAGGCAACAAATCCGGAGGAGAGGCTAAGAAAGTTGGCAAATGGAATAATTGTGGTAAAAACCACATAGGGGAGTGCTTGAAGGGAAAAAGTGTATGTTATAACTGCGGGCAGCCAGGGCACATGGCCCCACAATGCCCGAAGAAGATGAAATGATGGTGTTTTGCCTGTGGAGCACCTGATCACCATGTCAAGGACTGCCCAAAGAAGATGGGAGACGCTGGGAATGGCAACAGAGGCAACAACAACAACAACAACAGGTTGAACATTGGAGGGCCAACCAGCCAGGCAAACCGACCCGCAGTGCGCACCTTAAACATGACTGTACAAGATGCAGTTGACTCTAAGGACGTGGTGTCAGGTATCATCTCAATCAATGATATTAATGCATGTGTATTGTTTGATTCGGGTGCTACCTGCTCATTTATTTCTGAAGATTTTGCTAAGAGATTAGATGTACCTCAAGAAAAACTAGAACACCCTATAAGCGTAGAAGTAGTAAACAAAGAAATTATTCTCGTAGACTACATTCATAGGAACGGTTGTGCTAAATTGCGAGGGTTTAGACTTAACGTGGATTTGATACCGATTTGACTAAGGGAGTTCAACGTAATCCTAGGGATGGATTGGCTATCGAGTCAAGGGGCGATTATTGACTGTAAGAAGAAGTGTGTGCACCTAAAGACTCCGAATAAGTCAAAAGTTATATTTTACGGTAGGAAATCGTCGAGACAATCAAGTTGTCTGACGATGATGCAAGCACGAAAGTTACTTAGGAAAGGGTGCGTAGTTTATTTGGCTCATGTGGTCGATACTCGACGAGTTGAGGGTGAACTAAATCAGATACCTGTTGTACAGGAATTCGCTGATGTTTTCCTATATGAGATTCTGGGTTTACCGTCGGACAGAGAAGTGGAGTTTGTTATTGATTTTGTACTGGAAACCACATCGATATTGAAGACGCCGTACCATATGGCACCGATGGAAATGAAAGAATTGATGGTTCAGTTGCAGGAACTGCTAGATAAAGGTTACATCAGACCAAACGTGTCACCATGGGGAGCGCCGGTTCTGTTTGTAAAGAAGAATGATAGTTCGATGAGGCTTTGTATTGATTACCAGGAGTTGAACAAGGTCATCATTAAGAATAAGTATCCGTTTCCCAGAATAGACGATCTATTTGATCAACTTAAGGGAGCGAAATACTTTTTGAAGATAGATTTGAGGACGAGTTATCATCAACTGAAGGTGAGGGAGGAGGATATCCCATAGACGACATTCAGAAATCGTTATGGTTATTTAAAATTTCTGGTGATGTCATTTGGACTGACGAATGAACCAACCACATTTATAGATATGATGAACAGAGTGTTCAAGCAGTACTTAGATAAGTTTGTGGTCGTATTCATCGACGACATCTTGGTGTATTCGAAGATAGAGGAGGTGCATGTAGAATACTTACGGATCGCATTGGAGGCTTTGAGAAGGGAGAAGTTGTACGTCAAGTTTTTGAAGTGTGAATTTTGGTTGCAGAGTGTGCAGTTTCTTGGTCATGTTATAGACAAGGATGGTGTTTCGGTAGATCCAACGAAAGGTAAAGGCAGTTATCAATTGGGAACAGCCAAAGATGCCAATTGAGATCAGGAGTTTCTTAAGGTTAGCAGGATACTATCAAAGATTCATACAGGATTTTTCAAAGATAGCGTCGCCGTTGACCAATCTTACCCAAAAAACGGCGAAATTTGTTTGGTCGGAGAAGTGTGAGGAAAGTTTTATGGAGCTAAAAAAGAGATTGAGTCAAACACCGGTGTTGGCTTTGCCAGACGATATTGGAGGTTATGTAGTGTACAGTGATGCGTCACACAAGGGTCTTGGTTGTGTTCTGATGCAACACGACAAGGTCATTGCGTACATGTCACGTCAGCTAAAGGACTATGAAAAGGGTTACCCGACTCATGACCTATAATTAGCGATTGTAGTCTTCGCTTTAAAGATTTGGAGGCATTACCTATATGCTGAGAAGTGCGAGATATATACAAACCATAAAAGTCTGAAATATATCTTCACTCAGAAGGAGCTAAACATGAGACAGTGCCGATGGTTAGAATTGATCAAGGACTACGATTGTGAAATTTTGTACCATCCAGGCAAGACCAATGCAGTAGAAGATGCCTTGAGCAGAAAAGGCAGGGATCAATTGATGACACTAACAACTCATAAAGAGTTGCAGAGAGATTTCGAATGTCTAAAATTGGAGATCAAGTATCCAATGGAGGCGGACGAGAAGCTATTTGTCGTGACAGTGAGCCCGACCTTAGTAGACAAAATCAAGGAGGCTCAGGAAAAGGACGAAAATTGTGATATTATTAAAAAGCGAATTACTGAAGGCGAGGAGCTTAAGTACAAGATTGATAGCAATGGATTGTTGAGGTTTAAAGGAAGAGTCTGGGTACCGTTGGATCCAGAATTAAGGGAAGAGATTCTTCAGGAAGCTCACAGTACAAGGTACTCAGTATATCCCGAAAGTACAAAAATGTATCAGGATCTACGGCAGTACTTTTGGTGGCTGAACATGAAGAAAGAAGTGGCAGAGTGCGTCAGCCAATATCTGATATGCCAGCAGGTTAAAGCAGAGCATCAACGACTGAGCGAACTGCTTCAACCACTAGAGATTTCGGAGTGGAAGTAGAAGCACATCACGATGGATTTTGTGGTGGGTTTGCCATTGACACATAAAGGTTTAGACGCCATCTGGATAATAGTGGACCATCTAACCAAGTCAGCCCATTTTCTATCTATCAGGATATGGTATAATTTGGAGAAGTTGTCGAAGCTTTACGTCAAAGAGATAGTGTCGTGACATGGAGTGTCGGTATCAATTGTGTCCAACAGAGATCCGCGCTTCACGTCAAATTTTTGGAGAAGTCTGCAGGCAAGGATGGGAACACAGTTGAGGTTAAGTACAGCGTACCATCCTCAAACTGATGGCCAGAGCGAGTGAATAATTCAGACTCTGGAGGATATGCTCTGAGCGGTCGTCATGGACTTAAAGGGTAGCTGGGACGACCATTTGCCACTGGTAGAGTTCGCTTACAACAATAACTATTACGCTAGTATCAATATGCCACCATACGAAGTGCTTTATGGAAGAAAATGTAGAACACCGTTGTATTAGGACGAGGTTGGTGAGCGAACACTACTTGGACTGGAAATGGTGCAGCAGACTGCAGACACAGTACAACTAATTAGAAATCGATGGGTAGCACCTCAAGATCGTCAAAAGAAGTACGCAGATTTGCATCGCCAAAAGTGGGACTTCAATGTGGGCAGCTTTGTATTTTTGAAGGTATCTCCTTGGAAAGGGAAAATAAGATTTGGCAAGAAAGGAAAACTGAGTCCGAGATTCGTAGGACCTTTTGAAGTACTGAAAAGAGTAGGCGAAGTGGCATACGAGGTAGTTTTACCTCCTGAATTGGAGCACATTCACAACGTGTTCCATGTTTCAGTGTTGCGACAACATAAACCGGACTACAAGCATGTAATATCTTACAAATCGATCCAGGTGGAGAAGGATTTAACATACGAAAAAATTCTTATCCAAATTCTAGATAAGAAGGAGCAAACGCTACGAAATAAGGTTATACACTCTGTTAAGGTTTTATGGAGGAATCACAGTGCTGAGGAGGCCACGTGGGAATTGGAAGAAAGGATGAGAAGGAATTATCCTAATCTTTTTGAGTAACCCTATGTTTGTAATTCCGAGAAAGAAATTCTTATAAGGGGGGAGGATGTAATGACCGCAAATATTACGACCTATTTCATTTGTAATTGATGACGTATTAATCAATGAAATGAAATTAAAAGAAAAAAAATTATTTTATTGTGCATTCATGAATAATCATATCAACGAGTATGAGATTGGAATTAAAGGGAAGCTCACTCGGTGAAATTGTTAAACCAAGTGACTAACCTAGAAATAATAACATCGATAACAATAAGATCGAAACCCTAAACCGATGACCTAATTAAAAGCGTTAAGGTTTATAATTAAACCGATGTATGGTAGATCGAATAAATTTTAAATGAGAGTCTAATTGGATAAATTAATTAATCCAAGCAGCTCATTTGATACCTATAAACCATAATCTATTGAGTGATAACAATTAAACATGCTAGGGTTAATTTTGACAACTAATTAACATTATATGTTTAATGGTAACAATTGATGCCAAACTTATTATAATTAATTTACTAACCCATTAAATTAATGATGGGAGCCCAAATGAATTTAATTGGGAGCCTAAGTGAATTTAATTGTTAGCCCAAGGAATTGAAATTCAATAGCCCAAATAATAGGCCAACACAAGTCAAAATTGGTCAAAGCATTCAAGTTGGTTGATATGTGTGTGTGTGTATGTGTGTGTGTGTGTGTGTGTGTGTGTGTGTGTGTGTGTGTGTGTGTGTGTGTATGTATATATATATATATATATATATATATATGACCAATTAAAACATTAAAAGAAAAGCAAAAATCATGGGGAAGAGGGGGCTGACTTCTACGGTTATGGGAGGCTCCCAAGGGGGGGTTGCAATGCTCAAGATGGTTGGGAAGTCAAGAGCTAGTAGGCCTATGGCATTGGGTGTTGTAGTTGATGTGTATGCTTATAAATTTTGTAAGCATACATATCATCCAACACTCTAAACTCTCCAAATTTCCCTTCTCTCATCCATTAGTCATTCATTTTCACCAAGAGTTAGAGAGAAGTTGGAGGGCAAAAGAGAAAAGCTAGAGAATGTTAGAAAGAGAAGTAAGAACACTTAGAAGTTCTTAAGAGATAACCAAATAAAATACGAAGAGGGCTTAAGGGGGAAGGTCTCGAAAACTAGGAGGAGCCTAGTGGATGTCATCAACCTTCATCAACTGCTTTGGAAAGTAACGGAAACAAGCTATTAGGAGCAAGAGGTATGACATCGCTCAAAACCCTAGTTTAATACTTCTCTCGGTATATTATGTGATTCTATGATAGAAAACTAATTTTCAAAGTCTAAATGAATATATCCATGCTAGATTGGTAGATATAGGGTTACATGGGTTTAACATCAGTTTTTATATGTGTTTATTTTGAAAAACTTCATCAAACTCGTTGAATAAATTTTTACAGACAAAAACGATTTCACCTAATGCATGGCAGCTCCTTACTGGAATTACTGTTCATGACCCGTAAGTCGGATTCATGATCCATCCATTTTGGGTGATAGATCCATGAAATACGAAGAGTCTCCAAGTTGAATGACTAAAATTCAATTTAAAATGAGAAATATTTGGATTTTCTACCAAACCACCCCACTGATTTTAGGGTTGTGCATAATAGTCCGGTTTGGAGCTATTTTCAGTAACCAAAACAAATTCAAATTTGATGTTTGATAAATGAATCATCTAGTTCGGGAAGATACAAATCCATTTATATCTAATGGACCTCAATCGAACTTGTAGATTTCATTTTATTCAAGTTTTCGCCGGAGACCCCAAGTCTGAAAACTAGCCAAAACATTCTGCCTATTGTTCAAAAAAAAAAAATCGACCGGTTAATTTTTTTTTCTTCAGTTTTTCAATTAACTAGGTGGGGCCGGTTCAGGCATTTTTAGGCCGGTTCTTAGGAAGGTTCCAAAAGAGAAAATGCTTGTAATTTTATACATAATGTTATAAAAATTTTAAATCTGAAATTTTATACCATTTGGTATTTATTAGAATTAACGGTTGATTAAAGCTTACTAAATTAATGATAATTATAGAAAGATTATTATTAATTATAGAAAAAGGATATTTAAACTCTTGACATATTATTTAAGTGAGATTAAATAATATGTGGAGAAAATTGGGTAATTCATTATCATTTAGCTATTTATTAGTGTGTATTAAAGTTAATAAAGTAATTATTTATTATTTAATTAATATTAAATAATAAATAAAGTTAAAGAATTAATTAATTATTATTTATTCAATATTAAATAATAATTAAAGGACATTAAAGTTAATTAAGTATTTATTATACTAATTAAAGTAAAGTATATTAAATAATAATCAAAAGATATTAAAGTTAGTAAACTAATTATTTATTATTTAATTAATATTAAATAATAAGTAAGGTAAAATAAATAAATAATTATTATTTAATATTAAATAATAATTAAAGGATATTAAAGTTAATAATTTAATTATTTATTATTTAATTAATGTTAAATAATAGGTAAAGTTAATCAATTTATTAATCATTATTTATTTAATATTAAATGAAGATTAAAGTATATTAAGCTTAAATGAAGTAATTATTCATTATTTGAATTATAATGAGTAAAGTTAATCAATTAGTTAATTTATTATTATTTAATTACATATTAAATAATAATTAAAGAATACACCAACACTTAAAATATTATTAAATGATTAATAATATTAGTAAACACTTAAAATATTATTAAACAATTAATAATATTAGGAATTCATTAAAGTGTTATTAAGTGATTAATAATTCTAATAAGCAATTAGAGAGTTATCCAAATGTATTAATATTGTCTTGAAAATTATGTGTTATTGATTAGGAAGTTAATGTGCTTAAGTGGTAACTTAACTAAGACTTAACATGAATCCCTATGTGTTGTACTAATTTTTAGACTAACATTGTTAATGTTAGGTCTTTCAAAGGGAGTCTAATTAATCTGAATTAGCAGTACGTCGCGAAATAGGCAAGTTCCTTATCTCTAAACTCATTTCATTGAGCAAGTTATTTATTTAAGCTTGAATTGTAATTCCAAGCATGCTTTGAGTGGTTTATTTACTTTACAATTATTCGACATCGATATTATTGTTATTCTCACTTTATGCATTTGAGCTTGTACAGTCTTTGACTTGTACCATATTTAAGTTCTATTGGTTAAAGAATTATTCAAAGTTAGATCTAAACCATTGTTTGGCTAGACATTTATGTTAAATATTTTAAAAGTTATCCAAACCATTAGATGTGCGGATTCTTGGACTGATATGAACACCCTTTCACTATAGAAGAGTAACCCTGCATTTAATATCAGGTACAAAACACGAAAATTAAATGTTATGCATACACATAGTGTACGAGAGGCTGGTCCCCTCAAGTACGTATTTCTGGTAATAACCATTGGGTCAACCATCTATTGACTCTAGTGGAAGTTTATAGTTCATAGTCTACTTGACTATCTTTATTCTAAAAGCAAATCATTATTCCTACTTATGTTATTCATATTATTGAATTGTTTCAACTATTCCTTTCGTTCATGATATATTGTCTCTTGTTGTGATTTAAACTTGTTGAGCAAACTAGTTGTTCACCCTTGCTATATCATGAACCTTATTGCAGTGAAACCCGAGACTTCTGGGAAGGACAAGGGTAAGGAAAAGATGACGTGATAGATTTCAGGATGCAACCTTTTAGTTAGCTAAATTACTTGTTATGTAATGTAAACCCTAAGTATTTTATTAAGAGTATTGGTGTACTTTTGTTGTAAGGTTACCGTATCTTGGGACTAGTAACACATTTTGCATAAACAACATATGTTTATTATTCTGCGTTTAGTTATTGTATGTTGTTTAGTGGTGGATGTTTGTATTGGATCGTGATGACCGGATTTGGGTAATTAGGACCCGAATTTGGGGGTGTCACATGCACAATATCAGTATAATCATCGCTTGTCACGCAAAGGATATGCTGGATTGGAGGATGAATTGTTTAGTAAAAAATTTGTAAAAGACTTAATTATTTGTCCATATTAAGTGAGCTTGCTAGATTATTGTTTCTTTATATGAAATAGTTGGAAAAATGGCGGAAGATAACATAGATCGAGCAACATTATGGAGGAAAGGCCACGAAGATAAGTATATGGGAATATTCTAGATAAGAAGACAGCTGATAAAGTAAAGGAAATAGTAAGAAATAAATTGATGTACTAATTTTTTTCTTTAGGGTAGTAAATTTTGGTTTCTTTGTGGCACACCTATTTTTATTATTGTTACTATGATTATTTGTTAATGCATTAGGATGAAGTGAAGAAAAAAGCTAGTGAAGGTTCGTTGACTGTAATTGGCAACCATGATATTCTCACAATTGCATTGGGGACTTTAGAGCGTCCTGGACGAGTTAGAGGTGTGCGAGGCAAGTTCCTACTTTAACCAACCAAGACGCCAGAGAGAGTATGTGAGCGAGAGCATTAAAGAAACTGTCCAAAAACTTCTTGAAGAAAAGTGAGATAAGGGGCAAGCTTTGGCAACAAAATTTGTAGCGGAAGAGCGAGATTTTTTGGTGCATAAGATTATGCAAATAGAGGCAAAACTTGATGGAAAGTGTACGGCCTCATGTGAAATAATTCCCCCAGGTCACTTGACTTCCCCCACCCTTAACGGTGCACATGTTTCAGACAAAGCTGGTTGTTCTGCTGTAAAAAACTCCGATAATCCAATTGATGAGGAGGAGGATGAACAGAATGTTGAGAACAAAGACAATGATAACAAAAAGATGCCACCATTAAAGGTATATGTCATGCATGGAATTGTGATTGGAGTTTTACACATTATTAATTTCATTAATATATTTTCTTGTGTTTGTATCTAGAAATATGAAAAATGCTTAAAGTTCGAGAAGACAAGTAATGAATTGCATAATGTGCGGCCCATGCCAAGCTCATTAAAGGTGTTGTGTGGATATGCAAAAAATGTTCTCCAATTGAAGGGAGACACCATAAAATTTGTGATGGAGGAGGAAGTTTTTGGGTTTGCTCGTCCAACCCATATTTTGTATGACTACATTCTACAAGTTGGTGCCATGTCAGAAATATCAGGCACTTGTATAGTGATGTACATGAGGTATAATTAAATAAATCATATTTGGTACTGTGAAAGAAAACAGATTTAACAATACTCAATTATTAGGTACTTATATGATGTGTTGAAGAAGACAAATATGTTAAGGATGATTACTTTTGTGGACCCTGCTCGAGTTGGTGCTAAAGGTTGTGGAAGTTTTTCTCAAAAAACACGTTACATAACATCTCAGTTTTCAAGAGCCTACCCTGGCACAGTTTTCCTGATACTTTACAACTCCGGGTTAGTACTTATTATATTTAGTTCGATCTGAAATGGTAAAGTTCTTTACATTTTTTTTTTATTAAAACTTTTGATTATAAAAAACGTTTTTGGTTTGACTATACAAATATATGTTGGGGCTAATTTTTGTATAGATGTCATTAGGTGTTGACCATTGTCAATCTGGACAGTAACGATGTGTACTTCATGGATTCCCTCAAGCACCGTAGAATCGATGAGGAGTGGAAACAAGTTGTGAACATGTATGATATTCCAAATTACTTTGTTTTTAATGTAGTACAATTGAAAAGTTTTACAATAAAATTTCTTCTATTAAATCGTGTCTCTGGTTTTATGTGCATGATGTTATATGTGTCACCCTCTTGCTCATGAAGTGCCATTAAAGCTCACAATGGGTAAAGCAATAATCAAATATGAAAATCACCACAATGGAGAATCTTGGTGGTATGTTAGATTATATGTGTGTGTGTGTGTGTGTGTGTGTGTATATATATATATATATATATATATATATATATTTAATTAGCATAAGATGTTTATTTATGAACATTTCTTATCATGACATAATTACTAATTGTGTTTAAGGACTCCTGTACAACCAACACACAAGGAGTGCGGGTATTTTGTGATGCGCTTTATGAAGGAGATAGTTGAGGATGGTAATTTGGACTTTGTAGCCAATGTTAGTTATTTTTTTTAAGCTTTATTTTTTGCATAATTTATTTTTAAAAGAAAGTTTTCTATAAACTTCACTTAATAGCCAAATTACATTTGTATTATTTTTTTTGCGGGAAAGCAAATTTAGTGATGTAGTTGAATCTGATGCCCATGAGATTATCTGTTTGATGTTATATACCTGTTTTGGCTTGGCTGATTCCTTCGCTACTGTTATGGTTGTCTTAGTTATTTTTATTTTGTTAGTTTGTTAACAGCTTGTTCTGCTATGTTGGATATCTACTGTTGCTTTATCTGTTTTGTCTCCTTTAGTTGTTCAGACCTTGATGATGGCTAAACCGGCTTGGAGATGCGGTTTTATGATAGTGGTTTGCAGTTTTGGGTCGATTGTGGTTTTGTTTGTGGGTCTGCTATGGTTTGCTAACATTCCAATTTGTACTAAACTTGACCATTTAGTCTATAGTGGGAGACTAAACTTTTTGCTATTTTATTTCAGTGTGATAAGGCAAATGAATTAACGTACACACAAGAACAAATTGACGAAGTACGGAGTGAGTAGGCAACTTATGTGAGTAGCTACATGTAAGCCTCGACTTAATGGTGGATGTAAAGGTTTAGATGAATATATTTTGGGAGTTAACGATAGATGTACATGTTTAGATGAATGTATTTTGGGATAAGGCTTTTTTGCACATGATTAGGTAGTAGTGCACCACAGTTAATTTGGTATATTTTGTGGATAGTTGTTATATTTTGTGGATGTAGTAATTTAAAACTGTAAACGTATGGTATTATTGGATGTATTTTGAAACTGAGAATGGTTGATACATTTTGGCTTTAAATGGGAATTTAGAGTTTTTTTTAGCTATATATCATTGCATTAATATTAGCAGTTCTACAAGTACAACATTGCAGGTGCACTACTGTGTATGTATTTTCAAATATGGGTGAATTACAACTATTTTCTTCCTAAAAAACGTTGTATATGCACCAAAGCTACCACATTTTTTACAATGTAAAGGTTGTCGCTTGCTAAGGTAGTGATCCAAAAACAATTGTTATTACATGTATTACAACATTTTTTAGTTAAATTACAACAGTTTAAAAATGTTGTTTAAATGTGCAAAATAGATGACACTTTATAAATGTTATATAAATTTGTTTAAATGTTGTGTGATGTAACAAACTATAACATTTTAAACCAACAATATGCTAAATAGATCACACCTTTTAAACGTTATATAAATGAGCCTAAATGTTGTGTAATGTATCCACAAATATACGTTACAACATTTTAAGTTAAACTAAAACATTTTCAAAACGTTGTTTAAATGTATTTGTTGGTTTGCAAAAATATGGCATACATATAATCAAATTATATAAGCGCAACGGAAGCAAGAAAATCAGATTTTAAAATTTTTGTACAAACCAATAACCCGGATCTTTCTTATGCGACTATTATTAATTGAGGAAGGTTAAAATAATTTATACTTTTGTAGAACCAAGCTTCCACGGGTACAAGTTCATCTCCCTTTAATCCTTTCACGTTCTTCTTCAAATTTACCGATTAGATTCCACGGATCAATGTTAGCTCCCCAAGTGTGAAGCCTCTAGAGGTGATCCACCAAGAGATCTATGAATTAAAGAAGTGGATCTTGGTTTCTCCAAACCATGGGTGACTAGCCCTAATTCTCTCTCTCTCTAACTCTTAGATCTAGAGAATTATGGAATACTCTCCATCTCTTATGAAAGAGTGTGTAACCTTGATATATGATAAGAATCCTCTTATTTATAGATCTAGTCAACCCTCCTAAACTATTTAGGATTAGGGTTTTAATTTAATTCCCAATTTAATTAGGAACTAAATTAATTAATTACAATTCCTAAACCATTTAGGAACTTAATTATTTAATAATGACAGTACTTCTTATTAATTAATTACTAAACCATTTAGTAACTTAATTAATTATTATAATTATAATTCCTAAACTATTTAGGAACTTAATTATTTAATAATAATATTACTACTTATTAATAAATTCCTAAACCATTTAGGAACTAAATAATAATACTAGTAATAATAATAATAATAATAATAATAAGACTCCTCTTATTAATTTATAATTAGTATTTCTAAAATACTAAATTATAAATTTTAAGCTATTTAATTTATTCTATCACCATAGTATAAATTAAATATACTTAATTTATTATTACAATTATGTCATCCACTTCTAAAATAAATATTGCTCTTTTGCGGTGTGACCCTTTAGGTTCTCCATATTAAACCGATTGTATAATAAATAAATTAGAACAATTCTAATTCATTTATTACGAATTAACTCTTTAATTCAAAATAAATAATTATTCCACAATAAGGGTAAGCCCCCTTAGCGATTAGTCGACTTTCCAGATAATATAGATTTCAACATTTAATCGTAAAAGAACCTTTCAGCAAATAGTTACCGTACAATTCAATCCTTCTACCATACAATGTCCCAATCAAATATAAGACACGGAATTTCTGTCAAGTCTTATTTATTTTATTATATGCATTTCAATTCACAAATACACAACTCTAGTTAATGTAAATTAGAAACTCCTTTCTAATTCCATGCAACCCTGGCCAGGGATTTCTGAGTTGTCACTTATTGAATCCCATAGGACATTCTCTCCCTTTACTGGAAGTGGTAGATCCTTTGTTGATCATTCATCTATCTCCATGTGTACCTTATTATACACAATCACATCCTTTGATATACCAATAGGTCTTAAGGAATATGTCAAAGTATAACTTAGTACACACAAGATACTAAGATGATCTCAAGTTTAAGGATCACTTGTACGACTATCACATAAGGAACTCCTATTGACAGACGAGTAAAACTCCATTAGGTGTTCCTTGAGCGAGTCACGTTCAGTGAACTTATTCTCTAATAAGCACCTACATACTTGCTTTAGTGTCTCTACACAAATGATTATGAGATCAATCATCCTCTTCATAAGAGCAAGCATAGTATGTACCAATCTATCCGGATCTACTAATCCCCTTTTTAGTGATCCAACGATTAGGAACAATTTTAGTTTTGAGCTATCTTGAATTTAGATCTCATTAGCATGATCCTCATCATGGTTCTAAAAGCATTGCTCGAAAACTATGGGTTTATCCATTTGATTATTTCAAGTAATTAATCATGAATAAAAAAATACCTTGATACTTTTATTAATAAATGAACAAGATTACAAAGTATATGTTTATCACATCAAATGTGATTGGCTTGAGGGCATACTACTTTCAATCTCCCACTTGCACTAAAGCCAATCTCCCTTTGGTATCCCTATACCATTCTTCTCTAAGTGGCGTACAAATTGCTTAGTAAATGCTTTAGTTAATGGATCTGTAATGTTGTTCTAAGAGTCTACCATCTTTATGGTGTCGTCTCCTTTTCAATGATTCATCTAATCATATAAAAGTGCCGCAACACATGTTTGGATTTCAGATGAAACCTAGGTTCCTTAGCGAATTAAACTCTTTTAATGTTAGGAACCATTATAAGTTCTGTAATGAACTTGCTTAACTAAACAATCACCTTTGCAGCGTCACTTATAGTTATTTACTATGTCTTTGTCACTAAATCAGCAACTATTTGTTGTTTGGAACTTTTCTAACTCACTGCAGCATCATTCACGGTAATCATATTACCTGAAACGGATATGTTGTTATCTTGGTTAGTCTGAACAAACTTTAGTTTGTTAAGCCCTCTAGTTTTATATCAGACACATCATTAGAAACTCTTTTCTAATGTTCTTCTCCATAATTAAACTGATAGCTGCTTATCATACATAAGCAATATCAAGTCTAGTACATTTAACGAATCAATGTACGTCCCTTGGGTCAAGCCGAGCATCCTTTATGATCTATCTCTATAGACCTTTATCCTAAATAGAATGTTAGGATGCTTCACCCAAGTCCTTAAAGAAGAAGTTTTTAGACAACCACATCTTTACTGATTGTAGCATCGGTATGTCATTCCTTATCGACATTATATCAACATATAATACTTGAAATGTCACAGTGCTCCCACTAACCTTTGTACATACTTAGTTCATCCTTGTCTTTGATAAAATCAAGCTCTTTTAATTGTCTTATCAAAACGGATGTTCCATCTTTGAGAAACTTGCTTCAATTCATAATTGGATCGTTGTAACTTACATACTTGATTTGCTCCATCTATATGTAGACAAATCCTCTTAGTTGTATCATACATACACCCTTTTGTATAGTAAGCTGCAACTGCAAGTAAAATCCGAATGGATATATGCATTTTCACTAGTGAAAAATTTCATCATAGTCAACTCATTAACCTTGGTCGAAATCTTTTACCACTAGTCAGGTCTTATAGGTCTCCACCTAGCCATCTGCTTTAGTCTTTCTTCAAAGACCCATTTCGGATTTTATGGTCATCGACCATTTCTCTTGAGTATCTAATACTCATACCTCATCGTTTATATCTGGATCATCATCCACTATGATGCGTACCTTATCATCATCCATTATGATGAATCCATACCATTAAGGTATCTTTGGTACTAAACCAGATTTACGACTTGGTTATGGTACAATAGGTTTATCTACTTGTACAGATTCCTTCACTTGATCTGTAGTGTTTTGTGGTTCTTGAACTTCTTCAAGATCTATTTTACTCCCACTAACCCTTTAAGGAAAAACTCTTTTTCCTAGAAGGTTGCATGTTTCAACAAACACCTTTTAGTTAGTTGGATTATAGATGTGATACCCTAAACTTTCTTTAGGATATCCCACAAGTTTACACTTATTAGATCATGTCCCTAGCTTATCTTTGTCAAACCTTTTGACATAAGCTGAACAATTCAAATCTTAACATGCTTAAGACTTGGTTTCCTCCCTATCCATGACTCATATGAAGTCTTAGGTACGGAATTTGAAGGTATCTTATTTAGTAGATATGCGATCATTTCTAGAGCATAACCCTAGAAGGATACTGGAAGATCGGTAATACTCATTATGGATCATAACCATGTCCATTGTGAGAATACCATTTCGCTTGAGATGATCTAGAAACTTACTGCTTTAAGTATTCCCTTCTCGATCTAATCGAAGAACTTTAATACTTTTGGCATTTAGTTTCTATACTTCACTTTTGAATTCTTTGAACGATTCAAACGATTTGGATTTATATTTCATTAAATACATATATCAAAATCTAGAATCATTAGTGAAAGTAATGAATGAATACCCTCCTCTTGCATTTGTTGTCATAGGTCCCACACATCACTGTGTGTACCATCTCTAACAACTCCGTAACTCGCTCTCCATGTCCACTAAATGGATATTTAGTCATATTATCCATGTTAGAAGATTCACAAGTTGTATTTGATTCATAATCAAAAGCTCTAAAAGCCTATCTTTATACAACTTGTTTTAGTCTTGTTTCATTAGCATGACCGAGTTAACAGTATTGCACGAATGTATGATTCATATCATCTATTTGCTTTTAGTTTGTTCAAATTGGAATATTTTTTCATATAAGTCAAGTATACAAAATCTATTAAGTAATCAACCAGTTCTAAATAAAATATTATCATTATAAACAGAACAACGATTGTTCATTATTATAATGTTAAAAAAATATTTCTTGTCATCACATGGAACTGAAATAATGTTTCTAAGAACTGGAACATAGTAACAACTTACTAACTTAATAGGCTTGCCCATAGGCAGTGCTAAATTATAAGTTCTCATGGCTAATGCAGCAACCTTTGCTTCATTCCCCAGCACAGGATTACTTATCTTTTGTTTAGCTTTCTACTTCTGTTTAGTCTCTGCAACAACTTGCATATGTGAGACCACCATCCGGTATCTTATACCTAAGTAGAAACTTGACTTATAAAAAGTTATATTTCATTATGAACAAATCTATATCTGTAGTTGAAGTTTCAATAAACTTCTTCCACTTAACTACTGCAACTCTCTTGCAGTTGTTCTTCCAGTGTCCTAGCTTATCGCAATGAAAGCAAACTTCTTTGCCCTCGGGATCACTTTTATTTATATCCTTTGTTTAGCCTTTCTTTTGCCTTCTACTCTTTCTGACTCCTCAGAAATACCTTTGGCCATCTTCCTCCGCTTAGAAGATTCATCTACGAGTAAGACTTTGTTTTTCTAGGAAGGAAAATGACTCTCAACAGTCTTCAACATATTTAAGCAAATCAGTTAAATGACTTCTAGCTTAATAATGTTTGAAGTTCACAACATATTGTGAATTAGAGTCAGTGAGTGACTACAAGATCGAATCTTGACTCAACTCTCCATCCTTGACAAAACATGTTTGTCCTAATTGATCAATCCAATTGATCATCTTTAGGACATGCGTCTTTTACTGTAGTGCCATTGATTATTATAGATCGGAAGAGCTCCTTAGATATCTTATATCTAGTTGACCTATTTTGCTCACCATACAACTATTGAATGTGCAGCAATATAGTAGGTGCATCCATTTTCTCGTGTTGACGCTGTAACTTGATACTTATGGATGCGAGCATAATGCATTGAGCCACCTTTGCATCATCTTGCCATTTAAAATAGCAATCTCTTCCTCAGAGGCTTAGTCTACAACGTTTGTAGGAATAGACAAATTAAGGACATTTGCTAGCTTTTCAGCATTGAGAACTATTCTCAAATTTGTTTAATCAATCCGAACAATTCAATTCGATTAATTGTCAGCATACATTATGCTATGCAGTGTTAGTGAATTAAGCATAGCAATATTCTTTAAGTGAATTAATAACAACATTAACATGCATTCGTTTTATTAATTACCAAAATAAATTAGGTCTTTATTTAAAATGGTGTCTCCCACTATTTTTATCAAACTATATTACCCTCCTTATATAGTTCGGCAAATCTAGTTAAAGATTTGCTAGTGAGAATAAGGATCCTATTTCAAATGTATATAGCCTTGTGTGACACAACAAACGATATATAAATAAATAGGTAGACAACTCTTGTCAATTACATTAACATGTAACTCCTTTTATTTTGCCTCTTAGATTATTATGATAATGTGTGACACATCCAAATCAAAATTATCCAAGTTAAGTTCAACCTAGCATTTTCTTATATTATAAGAGAAAAAGACTGTCCTTGTGTGACACAACAAAACAGTAATGTTCAATTCTTTTTATAAACATCAAATGTGATAAAACAACATCTCAAAAAATTAATATAAGCCTTGTGTGACACAACAAACTTATAATGATTATTTGATACTCTATCGTTTTACCATGCTAGAAGGCGACATTCGATATTTTTTAATAAATATCTTTGAACGTTACAACTTAATATTATGAGTAGTAGAATAAATAAATTAGAATCATTCTAATTTTATTTAATTGAATTAAACTCCTTTAATTCATGAATTAAACATTTTAATTCATTTTATAAATAATATTCATTCTACATCATGAGGGATTTATTAATATTAATTGTCTCATCTTGTTTAGCGCGCATGCATATATATATATATATATATATATATATATATATATATATATATATATAGTACGCGTCATATTAATTAACATGCGAAACATGTTTGATAATATATAATATATATAAATAAACATGCACATATAGAATACTAAAATACTATATTCTACTTGGATTGATTATGAACTTTTATTCTAGTTTGGTTTACTAGAGCCACCAAGTGAACCAAATGGTCAAACCTAGGGTGCAAGAATAAATTAAATTAAATGTAACTATTATATTTAAATTTGGGCTCCATTACAAACGGGTCTTCATGCGCTCCTTGCTTTTCTGCTCCAATTCTTCAAAATAATTCTAACTAATCATATTACAAATTATTTATAATAAATAGAAACCTTGATCAACAGTCAAGGGGAAGTACATAGGAGGGAGATAGAATTATACATAAGAAAAATTAGAAAGACGAGGTACGCAGACCCCATTTATTAAAACTCATTCATTCATACATTTAATTAAAATTAAATCCAATCACATTGGTCAATAGTCCATAATCAATCTCATTTATTATCATATATATCAACATATATATTAATAAATAATATTTATCTCATGAATTAAATAAAACATTCCATATATGTATTGGTATCATTTAATGGGCAATTTAAAGTTATATGAAATCCAATTTCATATTTAAAATAAACCTTTTATTTTAATTATAAAATTATTTAAAAATAAACTATTTATTTTTATTATTTAAAATTATCCAAAATAAATTCTTTTATTTTGAAATTTTAAAATATGCATAAAATTAACCAAACAATTCGGCTAATATATATATATATATATATATTAATTAGCTACCATGAATCATATATACTTATATATAGTAATCCGTGAATTCAAAATCCATGTGGCTGCTAACTAATATTAATATATATATTAATTGCAATTTGTGAATCAAGATCCCAGCCTGCGAAACTATCTATCTATCCATCTATCTATCTATATATATATATATATATATATATATATATATATCAATTACAAACCCGGAAAGTGCCTTGGTTGCTTTAGTCTTGTCCCGAAATTAGTGTCGCGGATGTGATATATATAAAACCGAAACAGGTGCTTTGGTTGCTTTAGTACCAAATCCGAAAAAGGTAGTTGCTTTGATAATATACATATATATATATATCAAAATCTAACCGTGAATCCAATTCACAAAAATCACGTCCGTGATCCAAATTCGGTAATAAAGCTAACTTTCGGCTATGGCATGAATCATGTTCGACAATTTGAAAAAAAAAATAATTCGCAAATTTTCGTTCCGCGGATTAAATCATCAATTCACGCATTGGTTATTTTTCTAAAAAAAATAATTTTATACAATAAATTATGCCCAATAAATTTTTTTAAATACATACCCATACACATATGATATTAAAATAATTAATAATTCGCATAAGTTTGGCTCTGATGCCACTGTTAGTTTGTAAAAATATGGCATACATATAATCAAATTATATAAGCGCAACGGAAGCAAGAAAATCAGATTTTAAAATTTTTGTACACACCAATAACCCGGATCTTTCTTATGCGACTATTATTAATTGAGAAAGGTTAAAAGAATTTATACCTTTGTAGAACCAAGCTTACACGGGTACAAGTTCATCTACCTTTAATCCTTTTACGTTCTTCTTCAAATTTACCGATTAGATTTCACGAATCAATGTTAGCTCCCCAAGTGTGAAGCCTCTAGAGATGATCCACCAAGAGATCTATGAATTAAAGAAGTGGATCTTGGTTTCTCCAAACCATGGGTGACTAGCCCTAATTCTCTCTCTCTCTAACTCTTAGATCTAGAGAATTATGGAGTACTCTCCCTCTCTTATGAAAGATTGTGTAACCTTGATCTATGATAAGACTCCTCGTATTGATAGATCTAGTCAACCCTCCTAAACTATTTAGGATTAGGGTTTTAATTTAATTCTCAATTTAATTAGGAACTAAATTAATTAATTACAATTCCTAAACCATTTAGGAACTTAATTATTTAATAATGACAGTACTTCTTATTAATTAATTACTAAACCATTTAGTAACTTAATTAATTATTATAATTATAATTCCTAAACTATTTAGGAACTTAATTATTTAATAATAATATTACTACTTATTAATTAATTCCTAAACCATTTAGGAACTAAATAATAATACTAGTAATAATAATAATAATAATAATAATAATAATAAGACTCCTCTTATTAATTTATAAAATACTAAATTATAAACATTAAGCTATTTAATTTATTCTATCACCATAGTATAAATTAAATATACTTAATTTATTATTACAATTATGGCATCCACTTCTAAAATAAATATTACTCTTTTGCGGTGTGACCCTTTAGGTTCTCCATATTAAACCGGTTGTATAATAAATAAATTAGAACAATTCTAATTCATTTATTACGAATTAACTCTTTAATTCAAAATAAATAATTATTCCACAATAAGGGTAAGCCCCCTTAGCGATTAGTCGACTTTCCAGATAATATAGATTTCAACATTTAATCGTAAAAGAACATTTCAGCAAATAGTTACCGTACAATTCAATCCTTCTACCATACAATGTCCCAATCAAATATAAGACACGGAATTTCTGTCAAGTCTTATTTATTTGATTATATGCATTTCAATTCACAAATACACAACTCTAGTTAATGTAAATTAGAAACTCCTTTCTAATTCCATGCAACCCTGGCCAGGGATTTCTGAGTTGTCACTTATTGAATCGCATAGGACATTCTCTCCCTTTACTGGAAGTGGTAGATCCTTTGTTGATCATTCATCTATCTCCATGTGTACCTTATTATACACAATCACATCCTTTGATATACTAATATGTCTTAAGGAATATGTCAAAGTATAACTTAGTACACACAAGATACTAAGATGATCTCAAGTTTAAGGATCACTTGTACGACTATCACATAAGGAACTCCTATTGACAGACGAGTAAAACTCCATTAGGTGTTCCTTGAGCGAGTCACGTTCAGTGAACTTATTCTCTAATAAGCACCTACATACTTGCTTTAGTGTCTCTACACAAATGATTATGAGATCAATCATCCTCTTCATAAGAGCAAGCATAGTATGTACCAATCTATCCGGATCTACTAATCCCCTTTTTAGTGATCCAACGATTAGGAACAATTTTAGTTTTGAGTTATCTTGAATTTAGATCTCATTGGCATGATCCTCATCATGGTTCTAAAAGCATTGCTCGAAAACTATGAGTTTATCCATTTGATTATTTCAAGTAATTAATCATGAATAAAAAAATACCTTGATACTTTTATTAATAAATGAACAAGATTACAAAGTATATGCTTATCACATCAAATGTGATTGGCTTGAGGGCATACTACTTTCAGTATTAGAATAGATGACATCTGATAAACGTTGTATAAATTAGTCCAAAGGTTGTGTGATGTATCAAACTACAACAATTTAAACCAGAAAACGTTGTGGAATCATACAATCTATAACGTTTTCAAGCATCTTAATATCTATTTAAAACACATTTACAACGTTTTTTAGTTAAAAACGTTATGTTACGTGATAAACTACAACCTTTTTAAAACGTTGTATAAATGTGTCAAATAGATGACACCCTTAACCTTGATGTTTCTAAGAAAAAAATTATAACGTTTTTTAGTTGTTATATATTTACTATTTTGTACTAGTGGTTATGTCCAGATCAGGCCGAATATCTAATAAAATGCAATCCTCCGGATTAGCCAGGGCCTTTATGATCTAATTAGGACCCCGACCCAAGCCACACTTTCTAGGCGCTACTGAAGAAGAGATATACAATATATATATATATATATATATATATATATATATATATATATATATATATGTGTGTGTGTGTGTGTGTGTGTGTGTGTGTGTGTGTGACTTATATGATAATAAATAAACAAATAAAATAACAACTAAATAATAACATGTAATGGCTTGCAATGGTTAAGTACTAAAACTAAAAATGAAATGTACATAAATATGACAAGTATATTTTGCGCAAATATGCACGCCAAAATTCTGGGAGGCAAAATTTTAATAGCGACCGATCAACGACTGAATATCGATCTCTAATACTAATAGTGACCACTTTGAACTGCAATCACTAATGTCAGTCGTCAATGGGTCCATTAGCTACCGATGGTGGCGGTCGCTGATAGCCTATTTTCTTGTAGTGTATAAAGAATCTGTAAATTGTGTTTTTTTAGAAATCCCAAATCCTTCAAACCACAAAAACAAAAACAAAAACAAAAAAATAAAATAAAATTCATCTAACGTAAATTACTCCTAAAAATTCATATGAAACCATCTACATCCAAACCCAAAAAATTGAACGCATCTATTATCGAGAAGCAAGAAAAGAAAGAAGGGAAAAGGGAGAGAAGAAGACTCACCTCTTTAAGCCACCATTTTTGTTATTAATTTAACATTCTCTCAATCCTTTCGTTTCTTACCACTACCACAAAAAATAAAATAAAAATAAAAAAGATCTTCGCTAATATTTGCTTTCTCCCATCGTTTCTTAATTTGAGGATTATAAGTTGGCCAAATTGTAAAAGTGTCACTTCAAATTGTCACCCAATTTTAATATGGCCCTTAAAGTGGCAAAATTCTCAATTTAGTCCTCCAAGTAGCCAATTTAATGAATTTAAACTACTCCAACATTGACGTGAACCTCATTTTTTATTTTATGGAAGGGCAATTATGTCTTTATCATTCTTATCAATATTATTAATATTAGAAATCAAAATATATAAAAATAAAAATAAAAGACAAAAAAATATCAAAAATAAAACCCAATTTGGAGAAACTTAAAATAATAATTAGTAATAAAAAAAACTAATTTAAATTCAAAAACAAAGAAACAATAAAAAAAATTGAGAATTAAATAAATTACCAACTAGAACAATTCTCGGTGAAAAGGTCATCTTCCTTTGACGATACATCTATTTTAAGTCCTATTAAATATTTAACAATATCAAAAAGAGTCCATCTATAATAGATATATTTATTTTATACTCTCCTTTCCAAAACCCAAGTTCAAAGATCGTTAGATAAATAAAACTAACATATAGGTCCCCCTCCCTCTAACATTCTTTTTGTTTTTATCCATCTAACGAGCTAACGAGCTTTAAATTTGCGTTTCAAAAAAAAAAAGGTGTAAAACAAATGTATCTATAGATTTAACCAATAAAAAAAGATGATAGCAATTGCATCATGTGTATTTAGTAGATAGTTTACCAATCAATTATAATTTATAAATTTTTTGGAGGTGTTGTAACATTTGATACGACAAATAAGCATTTGATGCCGTTCATTCCATTCACGTGGTAAATTATCATTATCATTTCATCTTTTCTGATTTTTAAGATGAAACAAAGGATACGTTCCATTCATAGGGTAAATCATCAAATATTATTCTATCTTATTTGGTTTGAAATGATTAAAAATAATACAAAGGATACTTTTGTATGAGTTTTAGAACACGTCGCTGCACTGCTTCCCAATTTGTGCTTACATGTGTGTATAAAAAGTTAATAAAAATATTTTTACGCCGGAATGACAATTACTTTCACATCATGTTCTCAAACTCAAAATTAATTGGCAATGAAAAAAGTTGACTCTACTCATTATAAATTAGACATATTTTTTAAAGGTATTTAATATAGGACAAGATATAAACTATAACTGGTACTTCTTTAGTTTCAAAACATGACTTGCACTAGGTCTTACTTTAGTTGATCCTACAAAAAATAAGGTAAATCTTTAACTGGTTTTCTAAATAATGCCTGTAGATATTTGAAAAATAAATAAATAAATAAAACAAATTATTTGCATGTCTATTATTTTTTACGTTGAAAAAAGAAATAATAAAGACGGTTGTTTTATAAATTTACATTATCCAAACTGTTTGTTTCCATGAGTCGAAAGGGTCCTTACGTTATCTTTATGTGCTTCAGGCAATTTTAAATAAATATTTAATAATTAGATGGAAAACAACGGTATAACAATAAATTGATACAAATAAACCCAAAAAAAAAAAAAGGAGAGAGAAAAATCGATACAACACTACTTAGGCTACTAAAGATGGTACTAATCCTTATATTGTTATTCTTCTTGACAATGGCTTCGAGTAAATGAAGAAGCACTTTTCTCTTGCAGTACATAATATTTGTATCTCGTATATATGTTTACTTTAAGTCCTGGCTTGGAGAGTGTAAAGTGGGAATCAAAATCAAGTTGTTTTTTCTTGTAGCAGTGGCACCATTGGATTCTTCCATGTCTACATCTCCTGGCTTCATATCATTGGGGAGTTTCCAGTTGAAGTAATAGAGTAGCTGAGCCAATGGAAGCTCAATAGTTGCAGCAGCAAATGTGATGCCAGCACATATTCTCCTTCCAGCACCAAAGGGGATATACTCGAAGTTAGTTCCTATGTAATCCATGGAGCCAGTTTCGAATCTCTCGGGCATGAAACTATCAGCATCTACCCAGTGTTCCGGATCCCTTGCAATTGCCCAGGCGTTCACAATGACTTTAGTTCCTACGGGTATAGTGTATCCATCAATCTCACACTGCTTCCTGCATTCTCTAGGGACTAACAAGGGCACAGGTGCATGCAAGCGTAGAGTTTCTTTGACCACCAACTTTAAGTAACTCAATCCTTGAATATCAGCTTCATATATTATTGTCTTTCCCTTGAAGACTTGTCTCACTTCCGCTTGTGCCTTCTCCATTACTCTAGGATTTCTCATCAACTCCGACATTATCCATTGAAGTGTAGCTGAAGTACTATCAGTTCCAGCCGTGAACATATCCTGGCAAATTTCATGTGAAAGGTTTTTTGTTATTTACTTTATAGTGAAGAAACACCAACTTCCTCACGTGATTGACCACAAGCTAGTTCTACGATATAAGAAAGAACAGAAATATAATTTGATGAACGAATGAATGCTTACCAAAGTGATGCCTTGGATGTCGTTGGACGTGATGGGAAACTCAAGGCATCGACTCTCGTTGATTCTTAAAAGAACGTCAATTAGATCTTCATCTGCCTCATTTATATTTTGTTCCTTTATGTTCACCAGCTTCTCTCGATGCTCGTTGATGATGTGCCCAAAGATATGGTCAAGCTTCCGCTTCATGTCCTCCAACTTAGGCCTCATTCCAGTTATGTATTCAAGAAATTTCAACTTAGGAAACAAATCAGCCATAAAAAATCCGGAACCCCAATACGCTATATCTTCAACCACCTCAATGAGTTCGTCTTGATATTTGCATTTTTTTCCAATTGTTGCCCTGCAAATTATAGCATTAGCCATTCCGGTCACCTGGGTACTATAATTGATAGGTGATCCTAACGACAATCGAATGGAGTCAATGAGTTGCCACGATTCCTCCTCTCTAACATTGCGAAAGGACCGGACTTTATTGGCACTTAGGAGTTCCGATGTGGATATTTTACGCATTTGCCTCCAGTAATCGCCATATGGAGCCAAAACAATGTCTCTACTGTTGGCCAACATTATCCTGCCTAGGAGCATATCCGGCCTGTCCGCGCAGGCAAGATCATGGGTTTTCAATACCTCTTTGGCGACTCGAGGCGATGAGACAACAATAGTAGGAATTTTACCAAGTTGTAGATGCATGAGAGGTCCATGTTTCCTTGACAATTCAAGAAGACCACGATGTGGTATCGGATTTGAAGCAGCCACTTGCATCAAATTTCCGATGAGAGGTAGCTTCCATGGCCCTGGGGGAAGTTTATGCGCTACTTTTGAGGATCTTTTCAATAACTTATTGATCAACAAAAAGAAAAAGAGGATGCTGGCTAGGGAAATACTGAGGATAGAGAAGAGGGAATATCGGAACTCCATTATACTATTTGTTAAACCAATTGATTAACAAACTTCAATTCTGTGTACTTGTTTTTGTTGAAGATATTTCCATTTTATACTCGAATGGATTGGCTTACTTTTGAGTATTAAATTAAAACAAGTAGAATTTTTTAAGTGGAGCTGCCTCTCGAGGAAACTTCAAAACAATATTTTCTGGTCCCTTTGAACATTCAAACTAAGTTGCTACATTAGAATATATTTTTTTCTCAACCAAAATGAACCAAGGAAACTTTCAAACAACTTTTTTTCCAACTAATCATTTGTTCACGCATTAGCCATATTCCCTACCAAATATGGAGGCCAAACACTAACAAAATCAAGTCATCACCATATTTTAACTTTAAAAAAAACGTAAATATAAATAAATAATTGATTTGAAATATTATTTAGAAAATTCAGATTGAAATTAAGAAATAAATCGAAACTGAACTTTTCTATTATGACGTTGAGGTTCGTAGGTTGAAATTAAATAACTTGGTTCAGAGTACAAGTCGGCACATCGGCCCGGATTAGTGCACCTTATTTTATTTTATTTTCATTTATTATTATTCTTCCTAAATAATCTTGGAAATCTTAAAATTCGAGTTGTGATATTAATTTGTTTTAAAAACAATTATTTACAAAATTTTAAAATAATTTACAATACTAAGTATTGCATTAAATCAAAATCAAATAAATTCACACAAACCTAAATTTTAGGATTTTGCTAATGCACAGGAAACACGTGAAATGAGACAGTATTATTTGTCATTTTGATATGGTAAAGAGTAAACATGTTTAACCAATATTGAAACACTGCCCTGGAGAAAGATATCAGGTAACACAAGAAACATGTTTAACCAATGCAACAATTTTGGTGCTGAAACACCAACCGGCGGGTGTCTTACTTATCTAGAAAGTGTTGTCACGCAGGGTGACGTAGCTACGCAACCACTCGTAAATTGAAAAATAACGCTTGATACTAGTCTGTATATACATGTATATAATAATTAAAGTGATAAAATTGAAAGCTTGAAGCACATGAAGACTCTCGGTACTAGGCTCAGGCCAACGACAAAGGGAATATCAACACTGGCATACTAGCAATAAGAAATCAACCTCAACACATCAAATGGAAAGAAAGAGACTGTCAGAGCAAATGATGTTGACATTTATCTACTCACTCCAACATTCAAATTTGCACAACAGGCAAATGGATGAGTCTAAGGTATAGATGAAAATCTCTGGTACAGAGTTACGCACTTGATCCTACCAATTACTCATCATCAATTCAGCTGAATAACGGTCAAAAGATCAATATTTTTGATGTCTATTTTTAGTTTGAAAGGATTTTCATTTTGATTTTCTATCGTTATAATATTTTCATCATCCTATAACAAATTCGAGTTTCAATATATTTCAGAGTGTACTTTTTTCTTATTATAACAAGCGGATTTAAAATGAAATCTTTTAATTCGAACTTGATGAAATTAAGTAACATGTTTAAGCATCTGACATACGGCCGACAGAGGCAAGTAATCAAGCCGCCTTAGAGTAATCAAGCCGCCAACAGATGAAACATGTTTAACCAATGCGGCAGCCAACATAGGAAGCATGTTTAACAAATTATATGTGGCAATGCCCTGGAAACATAGTAAAGATGTAAAACAATTCCCAAGATAAGGAAATTGAAGCAACCTGGTTCTTACCTATCCAAACTGCTTTCTTTCTATTACTTATTAGCTATCTAGAAAGTGGTCAACTAGTCACATTTCTATGTTGTCAAACAGGAAGGGACATTATGTGGAGGAATCATAAATATTAGATATGGTAATGAGGATCTCATAGTTAGCACCCTTGTGGTATCCAATCTAATTCGAGCACATGCTTGTGTTTGTGTTGATGAAATTGTAAATTACTACGCAGATAAGGAAGTTGGATGGCCTCCACCACTACAACGGTTTATCATGAGCGAACTTTGAGGATAGAGTTTAATTTGAAGAGGGATGAAATGTTACAATATTTCACATGAATCACACATCGAATAAATTCAATAATGTAGATATGTTAATAAGTATGTTGAAGCATTAACCTAATAAGTTAACTTTTTGGGTAAGGAAGTGGTCCAACATTTTTTCACTACAACGGTTACAAAGTGTAATCATAACCTAATCATACAGTTTTTTTTAATATTATAGAAATAATTTTAACCGCGGTTAACCAAACCATTTGGTTACTAATAATTTTGGCTAATATTTTACAATTATAATTTTTTTTCGGGTTAATATATTACTCGAATAATGAAGAAGTACATAAGCAAGTAATAATAAAAGGAGTTTAAAAGTTCAAAACCACAACTATTACCCACTATTAATAGTACTGCTGATGCATTTATGAAATTATTAGAACTTAGAAGCAACATTATGCTATAAAAAGAAAAAAAGAGGTTATGAATACTCCCCACAAATTTATTATACATGCATGATATGATGTGAACAAGTAGAAGAAAAATTATATAAACAACTAAAAAGTAGCAACGCGTAAACAATTAATTAATTCATGGACGCACTTTCGATGAAGTAAATAATCATATACTAGATATTTATCATACATATGTGTGTGTCTTTGTGTGTGTATATATTAGTTCAGTTTGATTAATTTGGTACGGTTTTTCACTAGTAACCGTTATTACAACCAGATGTGTGGTTTGGTTTTTTTTCGATTTCAATATTTATTAAATCTTTCTTTGTTTATAGTTTTTTGCCATTTTTTGGTTTTGGATTTTTTTGTTCACCCCTATGTTAAGTATGCAATTTCTACTTTAGTTAGTAAATATATTTTAATTATTTTTAGTAGTGATGATATAGTTAATTATGCATTATGTTGTACTCGGGTTAAATGCATAAGTGACCCTAAACTATAGGGTTTTTTGGGTATTAAACCATTTTCTTTCAGTCGATGCAAATCGAACCATTTTCTTTCCTAAAATTTAGATATTAAACCCCCAAATGCAACGTGTGCTTGACTGCCCACATGGCACATGTGGCACCTGGACATGGACACTTAGTCTGATTTAATGGAAAAAATGCACTTCCCCTAATAATAATAATAATAATAATAATAATAATAATAATAATTAGAAAATAATTGCAATGGTGGTAGTCAAAGTGGGGTCTAGTTGTCATTGGATTAACCACAAAATATTGTAACCAATCTTTATGAATTTTTTGTATTATTATTTATTTATTAGGAAAACTAAACTACTAAGCTTGTGGCGCTTGGATGGTATCATGGTCTAAAGTTCAAATTAAAGGTTTTGGGTTTGAATCATGGGAGAGGCACATTTTTTCCACTAAATCCGACTAGGCGTCGACGTCATAGGTGTCACATGAGCAGTCAATATACATGTGGCACCTGGGGTTCAATATCCAAATTTTTAAATAAAAAAAGGCTCAATTTGCGTTGAACAAAAGAAAAGTGTTCAATACCCAAATTCACCTATAGTTCAGGATCACATTTGCATTTAACCCTATTGTAATATCCAAAAAATGGGGTTTCAAAAAAAAAAAGTTTATCATTAGCTAATTATTAAGAAATTTGGTGTAGTGGATATACTAGGTCTCTATTGTACTATTTGTGTGTGTGTGTGTGTGTGTGGGTGTGTGTGTGTGTGACTCTACGTGAAATAAAGCATCCCAAAAATTATAATAAAAAAAGCTTCAAACAGTTTTAATGGATGTCCGGGTTTCTTTCGAAGTAAATAGCCAAACAATGAGTACACATCAATATGAACTCATTAAAGATATGAACTCATATCACCATATGCGTCCATACTCACTTGAAAATTTTAGGAAATAGAATTATAATAAATTTTCCATTTGTTTTGTTTTCATATATCGTTTTTATTCTAAAAAAATATAAGATTATGTTTTACTTTTTCAAACTCAACTTAAAGTATTTTAAATTTATATATGTATATTTGGAAACAATAAATCTTGTAACAAGTAGTTGAAAGTAATATGTCCTCAAGCCAATCGCATGTTGATATGATGAGTATTTACTTCGTAATCTTATTCATTTATTAATAAAATAATTTAATTTACTTAAAGGCATTTATTTATCCATATTTAATTAGTAGAATTAATTAATTGGATAAACCCCTAGTTTGGGAGCAATAATTTTAGAATCATGATGATAATCATGTTAATGAGATCTAAATTCAAAATAGTTCAAAACTAAAATGTTCCTAATCATAGGATCACTAATGTGGGGTTAGTGGATCCAGATATATTAGTACATATTATGCTTGCTCTTATGAAGATGATGATTAATCTTATAATCATTTGTGTGGAGACACTAAAGCAAGTATGTAGGTGCTTATTGGAGAATAAGTTCACTGAATGTGACTCGCTTAAAGGAACACCTACTGGATTAGAGTTTTACTTGTCTGTCAATAGGAGTTCCTATAGTGATAGTAGTGCATGTGTTCCTCGGACTTGAGATCAATCATCATAGTACCTTGTGTATTCTGACATATACTTTGTCATATTCCTTAAAACTCTTTAGGTATATCAAAGGGTATGTTAAGTTATAGTGAAGCGTACATAGAGGTAGGTGAATGATCAATCAATGATCTACCACTTACAGTAAATTGAGAGAATGTCCAATGCGATTTTGATAAGTGACAACTTAGAAATCTTTGGTCAGCGTTGAATGAAAATTAGAAATGAGTTTCTAATTTAAATTAACTAGAGTTCTGTATTTGAGAATTGAAATGCATACGATTAAATAAAATAAAACTTAACAGAAATTTCATGTTTTATATTTGATTGAGACATTATATGATAGAAAGATTGAATTGTACGGTAACTATTTAATGAATAGATTCTTTGTGATTAAACGTTGATTTCATGTTATCGGGATAATCATGATATACTGAGAGGTGTCACTCATGATGTGGAATAAATATATTTGTTTATTTTGAAATAAATAAATAATATTAGAATTGTTCTAATTTATTTATTATACTATCTGCATAATATTGAACCTAAAATGCCACACCATAAAAGATAAATATTTATTTTAGAAGTAACTGGGTTGATAATAATAAATTAAGTATAAATTAATAAGAGGGGTATTATTATTATTATTATTATTATTATTATTATTATTATTATTATTATTATTATTATTATTATTATTATTATTATTATTATTATAAGTAATTAAGTTCCTAAATGATTTACGAATTATTATTATTATAATAATTAATTTAGTTCCTAATTAGATTGAGAATTAAGTTAAAACCATAGTCCTACTGAAGAGTTTAGGAGAGAGGAGCAAATCTATAAATAAAAAGGGGTCTTATTATAGATTAGGGTTATATACTATTCACAAGTATTATAAAATACTTCGTAATAATTCTTTACAATTTAAGAAGTTAGAGAGAGACAAAGAGAAAGAATTAGAGCTAACCACAAAAGGTTTGGAGAAACCTAAATTTACTTCTTTAATCAATAATTTCTTAGTGGATCACTTTTAAAGTGCTACACACACTGAGTAGCCAGCGTTTGATCATTGGATATGAAAGAGTTTGAAGGAACAAAGGATTGGTGCTTTTAGATCAATTTATGGTTTCTTTTAATCTACAAAAGGTATAATCTTTGATTCGATTAATAATTATCACATAAGGTAGATTTATGGGATTTCGATTGCAAAAATTTTTAAATATGATTTATGTCATACTTCCGCGTTTTACATCAATTTGATTGTATGCATGTATATTTCTACGAACCAATAGTAGTGTCCTTTAGAGAATTTAAAATTTTCGTAATTGTGTTGTCTAAAATTTAAAATACATTTAATGGATCATTTAAATGTATTTTGGTCAAGTGGTGATTAGTAGATTGACCCTAGCATTATCTTAATATTCTTATAAACAATCTTATAATTAAGTCATTGCGTACAAGTGAAATTAAGTGGAATTCAACGGAATTCAAGTAATTTGATTGTCTTCTTCTACTTATTTTTTAAAATTTATTAATTATCAAGGTGGTGTTATACTTACCTATATTTTGATGATTAACAAATCATTTTTATGATTAAATTTTTTGTCTTAGTATGCAAGAAAGGACCTGTTAAGTTTTATGTTTGGACTAACTTAAAATCGAGTCATGTTCATAAGGCAAAGTAAGGTGATGAACAAAGTCACGCATATGCTAAATAACAATGGAAGTATCATATAGTATGCTCAACGGCTATTTTAATGGAAATTCCTAATATGTTCGAATATATGTTCATTCAGATGATAAAGCATGAGTGGAAAGTTTTGTTTGACAAAGAAACCAAAGCGATTTAGGCAAAGAGATAAGGCATATGCTAGTAGACAAATCTGACGTTATCAAAGTCAGGTGTTAAAAATTTCTTTCTCCAAAATGAAAAGTTTTGGTGTCCAACAGATAGACGGGCCTAAAGCATTCTATTTGCAATGTAAAATCCTCAAATAACACCTACCAATACTAGACCACTTGAATTTAAATTAACAAATTCAAGATAATTTGTTGGATCAAGTTGGGAGATCAAAACTGTTGAACACATTTCAAGAATCTCACCAACTACATCTATATTCTCAAACGGCTACCTTTTTTCATATTGACAAAATAAAATTTATGTGTAACACCCCCAAATCACTGTACTCTCTACAGTAGATTTGGTGTATCACTTTACACATCTTTCATAATATCTATTAATATTTTTATTGATTTAACTGGTCTATTACAAACATTACATCACATACCTCATCTCTAGATCGCAACTTAGGCGTTACACTTTACCTCATCACTGATACCAAACTATAGTCTATATAGGATTTAAAATTCTTCAGTTCTAATAACTACATATAATCTCCACTTAGTTTTACTTCTATCTCCCCATCAATGTCTCTGTCTCTTATATCCTTAAATCTGACCCTTCTGGTCCTATCAATTATATCTTCTTGCAATATGTTAAACTTTGCAAGAATGAACATCAAATATGCTTAACAAGTATGAGACTGAAATAAACAGTTTAAAGAATAACTTCGAATCAATAATTCAATAACTTCAAACTGAAAAATTTATCAGCTTTACGTTACTTGGATGGTTATAAAAGACCAAGAGTTCTTTCAAATCATATTGTAGATGATCAGCCTAGTAGTACTTCTGTGACCTATAACATCTTACCTCACTATAGTACACAATGACTTGTCAAAATAAGTTCATCAATGAATAAATATGTATTGAACCAATGAACAACTCATCAAAGAAGTTCTTAATACATAAAACTTTAAGAATGTGCATTAGCATAAAGTTAATAAAAAAATATAGAACTTCAACATCAAAGTCTTTATCTTTGAATTATTACTGAGGGGTCGTTAAGACCATGAAATCTTTACAACATAGTCTACAGTCATACAGGCTGGAAGACTTTACATAACATCTTTCATACGCTATAAGCTTTAACATGGCACTTCATGGCCTGGCTAAAAGTGTTAAGTTGACACTATATGGCCTGAAAAATTATTTACATAACTTTCCCCTATATTATAAGGTTGTTTATCCTCAGTCTTAATATTATAATCCGCACCAAAATAATTTGGATTGGATATTATCAACATTCACAATTAATTTACAATAGAGTAACTGAAACAAATGACATCCTCTTTAGTTCATTTAAATTCATGAATCTTCAAGAATTTTGAAATTTTAGAAATATTGCGCCGTTCACAAAACTTGCCTTAAGTTACGAGTTTAGGAACTAGCCCTAATAATATGAGTTCTGGAACTCGCCACAGTAATATGGGTTCAAGAACTCATGAGAAACTTATAATAATACTATACGTTCAAGAATCTACCATACTAATAGGAGTTCAAGAACCCACCATGATAAGCTCCATGGTTAGTTGCTTCCTGTTTTGGCTCAACTTTTGGCTTGCTTATGGATGGCTTTTCATCACTCTTCATAACATTGGGCTTCCACAAAGAACCCATAGTGGAAATTAATTGTTGGCCACCTATCCTGTTAAGCTGCTTCTCAATCTTTATAGCCATGTGTATCATATCCTCAAGCACCACATAATATTGTCGTTCCACCAAATCTATAATCTCCAAATTCAACCCAGTAGAGAATCTCGCCATGGTCACCTTACGATCCTCCACCACGTTAGCTCGGGCCATCACACACACGCGCACACACTTTTTTCACAATAGATAATTAAACAAGAAAAGGAAAGATAGATAACTTGCTAGATGAACGTAGCTCTAATGCTAACTGATAAGCTCCACATCATGCTTGTATGAGGTGATCGCCACCCAGATCGTTTATAGCAAAGTAATATTGTGAAACACGTGCGACACCTCATCCCTTCACTTATATTGAAGCGAGAACCTTGGTACAATCGCTTGTACAATGAATCTTGAGTTATATAGAATACCAACGACACTTCAACCTGTTGTCTATAAAGAGACAAGAACCTTGGTACAATCGACAATTGATGTATGGTGTAAGACACCACACCCAATTATGTATTATTAACTAATAAGTTAAGAATGAATCTTAAGAATCATAAGAATGCTTAGAAATTCTTAAAGAACCAAAAGTTGCTAAATCCTCACAAGAATTTGACTAATAGAATAAAAGTTGTTGTTTACATAAGCCTTTGATCCCTATTTATAGTACTTTTATGAGTCCTTAATAACTAAATTTTTAGGAACTTTAATTACATAAGAATCTTGACTAATGTAGGGAAAAAACCCTAATTAATTAATAAAATATGAAAATCTATCATGCTGGAATGGAATGTGCTCAGGCACTGCGGTGGCCAAAAATGACTTAGCTAATGGTGCAACACAATTTATGTGCATTCTGCATCAGGGCACTACGATGACCAAAAATGGCCTAGCTCACGGCGCTGTAGCACTGTACTGTTTTGCTGAGCTGATTTTGAGTTGGTGTGATTTTGGTCTAATGTGATTTCTTCCGTGCTTAGGCTTATGTTGTCATGTGACATGCTTAATCCCTTTCCATATTGTTTAATTCTTTCCATGCTTGGATTTAGTAGCCTAATTTAGAATCCCTCATGCCACGTGAATGCTAATCCTTCTATTAATTGTAATAGAGTTTTACTAAGAATTAGGCGACATAAATGAACACAAGTTTGATGATTCAGCTTACCTTGATTTGGATTTGTAGAACTTGTTAAGTTTAGAAGGCCCAAATCATATAACTTAGACTTCCCTCACGAATCACTGAATTAAACTTGAATTGGGTTTGAATCGAGCTCCACTTTAAATATCATTGAATAAACTTTAGCCCAATTAATTTATCTTGAATATCCCTTTCAATTAGCTTAAGCGCAATGCATTGAATTATTCCATTAACTCATTCATTGACCCCTTCTAGCTCTAATCTTAGAAATTTGCCCAATTGAAATTGAATTGAATACTTCTTGTTTGATGTAGCCGCGATCAGGATCGTGCCATACCATAATAATATGAGTTTGAGAACTCACAAATATCTCAAGACTTGCAACCTTAGCTTAATCATAGGAATTCACATAAATTGTAGAATTTAAATCAATAAGAGAACTTTCAGAAACTTACATATTTGCTATAAAAAAAAATAAGAAATTGCATAATTTACGGATCTTCCTTGTCATAGCAACTTGTCTCCTTTAATCTATCATACATAATCAACATCCAATATTTTTTTCTTCCGTACTCAATTCTGAGTTACCTACAATATTATGGAATATTTTCCATTATCAGAAAACTTCCTCATAATAGCATCAATTTACTCATCGTAATTATATTTTAACATTCCCGTTAACTTCTCCAATAATTTCTATAATTTGAAATTAAATATAAAAATTCTAAAATCTTGAAAAATATATTTGTCATGTCAAAATGCGTTATTATACGACAAAATATGTCATTCATCAAAATTTCATTCAAAACGAATTATATAACTTGGTTTAACTTCTTTAACTTTTTACAAACACTGTTTTTCGTCTAATCGTAACTTCTTTGTTACTTATCCATTTTCATTCATTCTTGAGTAAAATTAAACCTTATACTACGAGATTTCAAACCCATACAAGCTTTGATCCTGGTTCCCTCGAAAATCAGTCTAGAATTATGGGTTTATAAACTAGTAAAGAAAGTTGACTAATTTGCCCAACGTTACTAAATAATTCACTAGAAATAATCCACTGCATAGAAATTGTTCAAATTCATGGGGCTTACTAGATAATTGCAATATCTATAACTTTGATTTTTATACCTTTTCTAAATTCGCAATATATGATTTTTACTAAAACGTGAACAAAATCTGTCTTTTTCCAGTTTTCCAAATTCACCCTGCATCACTAGAAAAATCATGACAAATAATTCATAAGAAATATTGTGGTGATTCTAATGTCTATGCATAGCTAACTTCTATATCTACAACTTTTCTTTTATGACATGCTTAGATTTCGAACACACCAGCCCATTAAATTCGTACAAAAAGCATATTAGAATATGTTTTTTCCAGATTCTGGTAGTGTAGCTTTCTCCGAACCAACCTGGTTTAAAAATTCACCAGAAATAATCTACTTTGGAATTTTTGAGTGATTCTTGTTTCTGTGTAGCTGACTTCTCAAGCTATTTTTAGACATAAAGATCACTTCATATGTATATATATATATAGATAGATAGATAAATAGATAGATAGATAGATATAGATATATAGATATATAGATATCACGAAATATAGATTTTACAAAAATAAGGCAACAACATATTTTTTCTAGATTTTATGTTCTTCGTTCGTTTTCTTTTAATTCTTGATTTCTCTTGTATGATTCTTGTTTATACAAGTATAATCCAGCACATACAAGCCTAAACATGCTCTCCTTGCACAAACCTCATAAAAACATAAATGAATAGCATAAGAATAGCCAAGGTTTTAGATGATACCTTCATAGTTTTTCCTTTTTCCTTCATCTCCTTGCATGGCTTATTTTCTTTTTCCTTTTCCTTACTTAGTTGCAGTTGGTCTTAGCCCTTTCTCCCTCCTTCATGCTTCTGTCGAGTGGGGGGTTTAAGTATATTTGCTTCACTTTGTTTTATACCATTTTACAAGCTTATTAAATAAGCTTCTTGGTTTTAAAAAATTAATTTTTAAGTCAAAAGTCTTTGGCTTCTTCAAGAAGAACCAACCTCAATCCTTATCTCTCTAGTTGTTGCCCCTTTATAGCACCTTCCAGTCCTAGCGGGCCCTACTTTAGTTGCACTCATTTTGTGTGTTTGACCCGCCTTTGACTTTTTGACCCGAAAAGTCATATTTTCATGTTTACATTCGATTCCTACTAAATTCGACGTCCCCAATGTCATGATTATGTTCGTTTATTCAAATTCATCTCTGAACTCAAATTTTGACTTTGACCAAAAAGACAATCCCGAGACCATATCGGGTTTTAGTCTTTACCTACTAATTTAAACGTTCTGAAAAGCAGCAGTGTAATCTGCGTCTCAAAATTCTTTTCCAAACTCAAATTCGAGTTTTGATCTATATAGTTCCTTCATTTACATTCACATTCCATACGTTGACTTCCTTCCTTCCTTCGTTTCCTTTTTCCTTACTTCAATTGTTGACCAAAACTTGCTTTACATAATTACTTTTCAATCATGAAATAGTCTCTTCATCTTCATTTATAATCCTTATTTTATTATTTGAAAATTCTAGGGCATTATATTATGAAACACCTTAAAGAAACAATACAATAATAACGACAAATCCAAAATTTTTTGTTAGGTCACTAAAGCAATACAAATCATCAAAACATATGAAAATCTTCTACAAATGATTAAACTTCTAAACATAACCATGGTTCTTGAATCTATCTATGACTAGTAGTTCCACTCCATTTAGCATGAATCAATTCCCATTTAAAAGATCTATATTTCACACTTTCCACTGGGAGCTGCCAATAAATAATATCTTTATTGAAAATCCTTTGGCTTTTAGCTTCCCATATAGCCTAGAATGTGAATGTTGCAATAATATTTTGCCATTTTTTAATACTTCTTAATCTATAAAAATCATATCTCTCAAACGGCTACGTGCTAGGACTTCAAAATTATAAAGGGAGACTTCTGCTCACTAGTAGAAGAAATGTGTGTGAAAAGAAGATGAAGAACTTCAAATCCAGATGAGAGTCAAAACCAAGCCGAGAGTCAGTAAGCTCAAAACATAGATACACTAGTTCACTCCCTTTTGTACAAAAAATGTTATATAGGTTCCGAGGTTCAATATTTAGATATCGAGTTTAAATTGTGATATCAGATCGATCTATTTAAAGATTGGAGGATACATAGTTGGTTGGGCATTGTGACATTCCAGGATTTTTAGAATAATTCCAAATAAGGATTATGATGAATTAAGTAAAAGTTGGCATTTAAAACCTAGTGTTGAATGATAAATGTATTAAAGAATGAATTATGATGTAACAAATGTGCTAAATGACCTATGTGGTTCACTGAATATGTTGGATATATTACAAAGAGAAATGGAATGTGAAGAAGATTTATGAATATGAATTAAGGAAAGAAGGTTTAATGTGCAGAGTATAAATGACGTGCAATAAAGAGTATGAAATAAGTGGATTGAGGAAGGATAAGTGCGATTAAAGAAAGGAAATTTTTCAGAGAATGAGAATGAGAAACTATCTTGATAAATACATCAAGAAAAAAGTTAAAGTGTTACTAATAAAATTTCTAGAGAATTATGAAATGTAATATTATAAAGAAATTGTGAATTGAGTTAAGAAATTAATACTCTAACGGTTACGATCATTATGGTGTCATCTATTAAAGATGTAAGTTATGGATATTAAAGAGATAAGTTATGGTTATTAGTGAGTTAATTGTTATTTATTAAAATACGAGTATAGCAAAGTGTTATAAATGAGATAAGTAAGGTTATTACGAAATGGTGATTCTGGGACGGAATCCTGTTAAGGGGGGAAGAATGTGAGGACCCGAATTTTCGGGATCATTTTTAATATTATTAAATAAGAATTTAAATAACAAGATTATTAAGGTTATTTAAATTACTTATGATTGTTTTATTTTATGTGATTTAAAGGGCGTGATGAGATTTTATTGATAAATTAAATCTATACAGAAATGGTGATAAATTGTGTTGAATTAAAATAATTTAAAAGTAAATAAATTGTTTAAAAATAATTTATTAAGAATAAGAGAAATTACATGTAATGGTACAATAAAATTGTTATGGAGGTGCAGAAATTATTATTTAAATGATGTTACGAGGTAATGTGAGGTTTATGAATTAAATATGGTGGGTGTGTGTGTGTGTGTGTGTGTGTGTGTGTGTGTGTGTGTGTGTGTGTGTGTGTGTGTGTATGTTATATTGATAAAATTTTATTGTTTATGGAAATTAAGGGATTAATAACTAAATTAATCCAAATTTAAATGAAAAGTTAATGAGGAAGTTAGTAAAATTGTAATTATTAATTTTAGATTTAATCAATAATTATGGAGAAAGTTTAAAAATTAATTGAGAAGAAAAGGTAATTATATAAATTATATAATAATAAATTATGTAATTTATATAAAGAAATTAAGTAAAATATTAATAAAATAATAATTATATAAATTATATGAGAATAATTATATAATTTATATAACGGGATGCAATTAATTGAGGATGGAAGAAAATAGAGAATAAAAATAAAAATTAGAGAGTTAATAAATGTATAATTATTGATTATATAATTAATCGATAATTATGGAGGAATTTTAAAATTTATTTTAAAAAGGAGAATGAAATTATATAAATTATATAATATTAAATTATATAATTTATATAAAAAAGTTAAAGTAAATAGTAAGAAAATAATAATTATATAAATTACATAAAAATGATTATATAATTTATATAAGGAGAATACATTAATTAAGAAAGGAAATATAAGTGTACAAATGGTACAATATATTATTATATGGTGTATATTAAAATGTGCCAATTAGTAAAGAAATGAAAAATAAATGAGAAGAATGAATGTTTTAAGTTATTAAAAATTATGTTTATGTATAATAGATTTTTATGATTTTTGTGGCGGATAATATTTCAGAAATGTAAACATGTTGATGTAACATGTTATCCAAGTAACGAAGTGAAAAGGTATGAAAAATAATTTTTATATGTTGTATGAATTATTTTATTAATTTTGGAGGTATAAATTACCTCATATAATTACATACGTGTCATTATGCGTGTACAAAATTTGTCAAGTAAAGTACCTGAAAGAGGTATAAATATTATTCATAAATTATTTTATGAATTTTGGTAAATTAAAATAAATATTTTACATACATTATGCAAAATATTTATTATACGAAATAACTACGTAATGTATAAAAATACTTCATTTATGCTTGATTTTTGTGCAAATTTGAAAGCTTCAAAGTCGGTTAAAGGCATGGTAAGTCGGTAGAGTAATTTTTTATTTTTTTTTATCTAAAAGGGTTAAGTGACTTGTGGGAATATAAAAAGAATAAAGGAAGGAAATATAAGTAGTAAAGAAATGAAAAATAAATTTGAAAAAGAATGTTTTAATTTATTAAAAAAAATTATGTTTATGTATAACGAAATTTTTTTATGATTTTTATGGGAGGTAATCTTTGAGAAATGTGAACATGTTAATGTAACATGTTGTCCAAGTAACGAAGTAAAAAATTATGAAAAATAATTTTTATATGTTATATGATATATGAATTATTTTATGAATTTTGGAGGTATAAATTATCTCATATAATTACATGCATGTCATTATGCGTGTACAAAATGTAATGTCCTAGAATTTCTATGTCATTATTAATTAAATTATTAATTTAATTTCCAACGAGTTAGTTTTACGAGATTATTTAAATCTTTTTATGTGATTAATTAATTACGTGATTAAATGATCATGTGATTAATTACTAGAATTAATTAAAAGGGGTCACTAATATGTTATTTAAATTAGTGAACAAATCCTAAAGTTTTAATATCAAAATAATTGAAAAGTTTCCTATTAATTAAATATTCAATTAAATTGAATATAATGAGTTAATTAAATATAATAAATTAATTAATATGATTATTAATTAATGTAAATAATGTGAAATATTAATAATAATATTTATTAGTCCATTTAGTAATTTAATACTAATGGGTTAGAATATTTAATTATTTATTCAAACTAATTATTTATTTAATCATGGATTGAATAATTAATGTGTAAATTATTAAATTAACCCAACATAGGTCAATTAGTAGCCCAAGTGGAGAATAATAAAATTTGACAAATTAGTAGCCCAAACAATTTATTAGAAGCCCAATTGGTATTTTAAATAAAGCCCAATAATTGGCCCACTTGGAAAATACTTTATATAACTACTTATTTATTAAAGTAAAATGAAAGTGACTATAATTTTGGGACAAGAAGAGAGCCATCAGCCGCGCATGATGGTAGAATAGAGAGAAAATTGATATTTTATTTTTATTTTAGTTTATTTTTCATTTATTTAATAAATGGTTGCTTGTTTTATTTTTATAGTACATGAATACCATGCTTCTTTTCACCAACTTAGTCCTTAGCTAGATTTCTTGTACAAGTCTCCAACAACCCTCATGATGGCAATTTTAATAGATATAGATTTTTTATCTATCCAAATTGTAAGTATACTTACAATTTAGGAGTTTGTGTTGGTCATTTCTTCTTCTTCTACTTTTCAAGCTAGAGAGCATTTGAGAGTGTAGAAAAAATATAGTTGAGAGCAAAATTATCAAGAGAATGAGTTCTTGGTTCATGTCATCTTCTTTCACCACTTATTTTGGAAGAAAAGGGAAGATAGCCATTAAATAAAGGTAATGATTACTCTAAATTTAATTTTTTGTTTTAAATCAAATAAACTAACATGTGTGTATAAATATGTTAATATAGTTAATAATATGTAGTGGTAATATTTATGCCACGCTTGAGTTTAATATGTTTGGTTTGTATTTTGGTATATTTTATATGCTAAAATATGTGTTTAGTAGTGTATAAACAAGTCTTGAAATTTATGATCAAAAATATTTTTATAAACCTTAGGTTTAATAGTCTAATATTATAGAACATTAAATCATGAGAAAAACAAAGTTTGAATCACTCAAAATGGAGTTATACACAAAAAGTTATGATTTGTGGTAGTTTATGTGATGTAAAAAAATTTTATAAAAAAAGAATGATATTAAATCATGAAAAATTAAATTTTCATGTTATAAATTGATATTAAGTTATTGGTAAATTTTTTGAATTTTTATTGAAGAGTTAAAGCTTACTTGATGGTATATTTTTATTTAAAATGTGTATTGCCGGAACACTGTTCACGTTCTGCAAAGGGGAAAAAAATTAAAGGCTTTCCGCTTAATGTGCGCAAGCTATTTTGGCTGAAGGACGCGGAGTCAAACGACGTCGTTTGGCGTCGGTAAAAAGTTACTCCGCGCATACGTGCGGAAGCCGTTTCTGGCTTCTCAAAACGACACCGTTTTGGGCCGTTCTTTATGCTGCACGTGCAATGCACGGTAATCGGATTTTGGTGAAAATTACAATTCTGCCCCTCCGTGTTTTTCTTGGCGAAATTACTATTTTGCCCTCGGATCAGTTTTCAACTTATTTACAGAAATGTCATTCGGGTTAATTTTAATTAATTTAAATATTTGAAAACTAATTTAAAATTATAACAAAAATAATAATAATACAAAAATGATATTGGGGGGATAGTTTTCATTAAGTTTAATATTTAAATATTTTAAATATTAATCTAGTTAGCTAAACCATGGTTAAGTTAAATAAATTTATTATTTATTTATTATTTAAAATGTTAATAATAAATAAATGTGATAAAATTAGAAATTATTATTTAATTCTTATTAAATAATAATTAAAGAGAGATAATTTTTTTTTATAAATTAACTATTTATTATTTAAATAGTATTAAATAATAAATAAGGATAATCAAGTAATTAATTATTATTTAATTAGCGTTAAATAATGATTAAGGGAAATTAAGTTATTTAATTTAAATAATAAATAAGGATAAATAAATTAAATTTATTTAATCTTAAACAATAATTAAAATTAATTAAATAATTAATTATTATTTAATTGACATTAAATAATAATTAAAGAGGATTAAAATTAGTAAACTATTATTTAATTTCCTTAAATTAAATAATAAGTAAGGTTAATTACTTAGTTAACTATTAGTTGATTAATATTAAATTAAAGAAGGTTAAAATTAAATCAATAATTATTTATTATTTAATTATTATTAAATAATAAGTAAGTACAATTAGTTATTATTTATTTTAAATAATAACTAGAGTTAATTAATTAATTTCTATTTAACCAAGATTAAATAGTAATTAAATAGAGATCGAGTTAATAAAATAAATTAAATTTAATTATGCTTTAATTAAACAATTGTAATGAGTTGTTTAAGGGTTTAATAAATGTTTAACACTTAAGAAAAATATTTCTAACTTATTAAATTATTAACCTAATATGATTGAGGGTCTATAAGGTTAATAATATTGTTTTGACTAATGTAATTTATGTGTTAGTACTTATGTGATAGATAAGTTCCTTAGTGAGCGTATAGTTGTGCAAATACGCTGTACTAATTATTAGACCAACTTTATTAATATTAGGTCTTTCCAAAGCCAGTTAGTTAAAGCTAGACATTAATTGTAGCTGAGCAGACAGGCAAGTTCCTTATCTCTAAACTCATTTCATTGAGCAAATTATTTAGTTAAAGCTTGAACTGTAATTCCAAGCATGCTTTGAGTGGTTTAATTACCTTACAATTATTCCACATCGATATTGTGTTATTCGCACTTATTGCACTTGATATTGTACAGTTCTTGACTTGTACTCAATTATTGTTCTACTGTTTAAAGAACTGTTCAAAGTAGGTCTAAGCCATTGTTCGGCTAGACATTTATGTTAAAGATTTTAAAAGTTATCCAAATCATTGAAGATGTGGATTCTTAGACTATTATGAACACCCCTTTATTATAGGGGAGTACCATGTATCTAATATCAGGTACAAAAATATGGAAATTAAATGTTATGCATACATATATTGTACTGAGGCTGATCCCCTCGGGTACATATTTCTGGTAGTAACCATTGGGTCAACCTGCTATTGACTCCAGTGGATATTTATAGTTCATAGTCTATTTGACTATCCTAATTTTAAAAGCAAATTATTATTCCTGCTTATGTTATTCACATTATTGAATTGTTCAGCTATTCCCTTTCATTCATGATATATTCTTTCTTGTTGTTATTTAAACGTGTTGAGCAAACTAGTTGCTCACTCTTGCTATATCATGAAACCTTATTGCAGTGCAACCCGAGACTTCGAAAAAAAACAAGGGTAAAGGAAAGATGAAGTAATAGACTTCGAGATGCAGCCTTGTAGTTAATTAAATTAATTGTTATGTAATATAAATCCTAAGTACTTTATTAAGGGTATTTGTGTACTTTTGTGTAAGGTTATCGTATCTTAGTACTAGTAACACCTTTTGAATGAACAACATATGTTTATTATTCCGCATTTAGTTATTGTATGTTGTTTAGAGGTGAATGTTTGTATTGGATCGTGATGACCGGATTCGGGTATTTGGAACCCGAATTTGGGGGCGTGACACAAAATTTGTCAAGTAAAGTACCCAAAAAGGGTGTTAATATTATTTATAAATCAAATTATGATTTTTAGTTAATTAAAATAAATATTTTATATACATTATATAAAATATTTATTACCCAAATTAATTACGTAATGCATTAAATTAATTATGCATGTTATTTTTGGAACAATCCGAAAGTTGAAAAGCCAAAGTCGGTGGACGTGTGGGTGGCAATTAAATTTGCTTACATGCGAGCCTAATAAAAGGAGAAAGAAATAGAAAGAAAAGGAAAACAAAGAAACAAACTAATAAACACAACCAACTCTTTTCCTCTCTATGTTTTCTTCTCCCCACCGAAACCACCACCTTGCCACCCAAACCACCATGACTACCAAGAGAGGGAAGAAAAAATTTTTGGTGCCTTCAAGGAAAGAAATCAAGCTTTGGAAGGTATAATAGTTTAATTATTTGGTTTATTTTGTATTATAAGTGATAAATAAATTTTGTGGAAAAATAGGAAATAATTAGAATAATTATTCCAAATAATTTTTGGGTATATATGTGTGAAGTATGTGATTTATAGAGTTATTATGTTGTAAAAAAGTTGGCAAAAATGGTGTAAAAATTGCTTTGATCGGCTACTGTTACAGTAGGAAGAAGATAAAAAATTTAAGGGTCGGCCGCGCATGGCGCGCGGTCAGTTTTTTCTTCCACCTCAGATGAAACGGCACCGTTTTTGGGGCGTGACAGAGGGTGAGCCGCGCCTTGCGCGGAGGTTCGTGAAGCGGCAAGGAAACGACGCCGTTTGGTGTTGACAAAAGAGGGTCGCGCGCAATGCGCAGCGGCCGGCACGCTGGAAATTACCAGCGTGCCCCTTGGCCTCAGAAATTACGATTTTGCCCTGAGCTTTCTGGAAAAGTGCCAATTATGCCCTAAAGCCGCGGAAATTATCAAAATGCCCCCAAAAAGTGATTTTTAATTAAAAAAATATTTAAAACTTGTTTAAAAATTATAGAAAAATACTAAAAATATAGAAATGATATTTGGGCATTAAGTTTAATATTTTTGTAAAAATATTAAATATTGGAGATTAATATTTAAATATTTTAAATATTAATCTAATGAGTGTAAAAGTTAGAAAATGATTAAATGAAAATTCGGATAACCAAATACGCTAAATTTTATTCGATGAGCCGGGTTGTCCGTATTGAATATGGTTTATATTAAGTTAAATTAATATAGTAAGTGACGAGGTTAATATAATTAACCATATTATTTGATAATTGCTCCGGAGATGATATTAATTAATTAAATTAATATCATAAAGAGATAAATAATTATTAATTGATTATTTTATGATCATAGGTTGTACGAGAAGTATTATAAAAAGGATATTTATTATTTATTTTCAAGATCCAGGTAAGTTCTTCAGTACTTTGAAGTTAAATGTTTATCTGTTATGATATGTTAATTCTTGTTCAAATGCATATAAATTATGTGTTATGTGATATGTAGATAATATGATAACGATGTGTATTTTGTGTAACAATATGAATATATGTGAGACATAATGCTTGAGTAGAAGCACAACACATGATGTATGACACACACAGAGCATGTTAAGCTATGTTCTACGTGAAGCATGAAATGTGTAAACTGTTGAATTTGCTGAGCCGTTGTGCTCATTACTTGCATAATATAAATTTTTGCAGGTAAAGAAATAAATTTCAGAAATATCAGATTATAATGGATTTTGCTATAGAAGATTGTAAACATAATTGTTTTATGTTTTCGATATAATACTTTAATGTGAATAAAATTGACAAAGATGTATATATGTATTGTATATAAATGTAAGTTGGATTCAGATTGGACAAGTAAAGTTAAATGATATATGGTAATGATTCAAGATTGTTGTTATGATAAAGAGTAAGATATATTTAATTATGAATTATGAAACCAAGAATAATTGCATGGCTATGAATAATATTAAATTTTGAATGTTGAGATTTATGATAAAGGAAAGAAAAGAAAAAGTAAAGGTTGCGAAACAGGGACTAGGATCAAGAAGTTAGATTATTAAATATTTTAATATTTTAATACAATGAGTGAGAAAAGAGAAAAATTTATACCGAAATTTTTTGTAATTAATGATTTATAAGATCAAGTAAAGGTTCAAATAAGGTGATTAAAGATTATTAACGAACCGAAATTTGGACGTAAGGAAGATAAGGTATAATAAATATGAAATTTAAGATAATAAAGTTGGTCGAATTTCGGGGTCATTACAGTTGGTATCAGAGCTAGAAGTTATAAACTTCGGGTAAACGATACCCTAGGCTATAACCTTAGTAAGAAAGAGTAAGGTTAGTTGTGTATTCTGAAAACTTAAGTATATAGTAAACTCGTGACTCGTGATTGTATGGTGGAGCCCCTCAGCGAATGGGCGACTATGGCCTGACTAGGACAAGCTCCCTAAGCCATATGATTATGGTAAGTTCCTGAGCCCAAATACATGATAAGTTTGATGAACATGGAGGGATTAGAATAGAGAGATATAGGTTGAGAAAGATAGTTTTCAGATATTGGCTAAGGTTAAGAAAATATGAAAGATATTATAAGGAAGAGGTAGAGATATTAAGAAAGATGTGAACGAAAGTAACGAATTGAGAAAATTCATAAGTTCAATTAAGGATATATCCAAAAGAATATTTGAAACAATTCAAATATGAATCTTAAAGAAAATCAGGGGGCACCTAATTCAAGCAATAAAAAAGACAAGGTAATCCAAAAAGCATAGGAAGAGATCATAATAATATAATCAAGAACAGTAAGAGGATCGTACTACGATACGATCACAAAATAAGAAAAGCAAGTTAGAAATATATTGTAAAGCAAGATCATGACGGGATCTAATAAGACTCTAAAATAACAAAGAGATTTGTTAATGATTCAAAGGGTATAGCTTAATGCTATAAAAAGATATGGTACTATGAAATAGTACAAGAAGAACTCAGAGAATGATAAGACATGAATGACAGAAATGTTATGATAAGGGGGCAGGAAGCTTGAGTACGAAATTTCAATTGAGAACTTACGTGGTGACTAAGTTGCATAATCCTTTTGTATGGGCAGGGAACTTGTGTTTCCTTAGTTACTATGTGATAATCATTGAAATGTTAGAGTCGCACTAGCAGTTTTTGATAAATAAATAATATTAAGTTTGGGCATGTGAGGATCCAAATTTCCAGAATTTCTTTAATAATATTAAATGAGAATTTAATTGATAAAATTTTCTAGATTGTTTAAATTAATTATTATTTTATGTGATTTAAGGTATGTGATAAGATTTAATTAGTAAATTAAATTTGTGTAGAAATTTTGATAAATGGTATTGAATTTAAGTAATTGAAAAGTAAATAAATTGTTTAAAGACAATTTATTAAGAATAAGAGAAATTTCAGGTAAATGTACAATAAATTGTACAATTAAATTGTTATGGAAGTGCATAAATTATATTTAAATGAGATTATATGGAAATGTGAGGAATATGAATGTGCATGTTTAATTGATAATTATAAATTTTATTAATTATAAAAATTAAGGGATTAATAATTAAATTAATCCAAAGTTAAATAAAAAGCGAATGAAGAAGTTGGTAAAATTAAAAATATTGATTATTTAATTAATCAATAAATATGGTGAAGGTTTAAAGATTATTAAAGAGGCAGAAGAAATTTTATAAATTATATACCAATAAAGTATATAATTTATACAAGGAAATTAAAGAAAAATATTAATTGGGGAATAATTATATAAGAATTATTATATAATTTATATAAGAGGATTAAAATAATGAGAGAGTTAATAAATGTATAATTTTGGTTATACAATTAATTGGTAATTATGGAGGAAATTAAGAATTATTTAAGAAAGGAGAACGTAAATATATAAATTATTTAATATTAAATTATATAATTTATATATAAAGAAGTTAGTGATAAATAGTAAAGAAATGAATAATAAATAAGAAAAATGAATTTTTTAATTTATTAAAAATTATATTTAGGTATAATGGAATTATTGTGACTTTTATGAAGAATAATATTTCAGAACGTGAATATGTTAGTGTAACATGTTGTCCACATAACGAAGTGATAAATTACGAAAAATAATTTTTATATGTTATATGAATTATTTTATGAATTTTGGAGGTAAAAATTACTTCATATAATTACATGCATGTAATTATGTGTGTACAAAATTTGTCATGTAAAATACCAAAAAAGGTATTAATATCACTCATAAATCATATTATGATTTTTAGTAAATTAAAATAAATATTTTATATATTATATATAAAATATTTATTACACGAAACAATTACGTAATGTATTAAATTAAAATTGTATGTTTGATTGTTGGAATATTCGAGAAAGAAAAGTTGGTTGTGCATGCGTGGTTAATCCGAAATTGGTACTAAAATAATTTTGAGAAAAATTAGTAATTAATTAAGAAAATTATTCTAAATAATTTTTAGTGGTATATCTATGAATTATGTGATTTATGGAATAATTATGTTGTGAAATTGGTAATTAAAATGGTTAAAAATTGCTTGGGGTGGTGTACTGTTGCTGTGAAAAACTGGGAGAAGAAAAAGGCGCGACAGCCATTTTTTTTTCTGGCGCGGGGGTATAAACGGCATCGTTTTGGGCGCGACTGGGGAAGGTCCACGCAATGCGCGGCGATGAAAATAAGCGGGCCGAACGACGTCGTTCGGCAGTGCGGAAATTTCTGGAATCAGGTGCTAAACGACGTCGTTTGGCGTCGGCAAGGGTGGGCCGCGCGCAATGCGCAGCCGATGTAACGTAGCGATATTACGATTATGCCCCCAGTCTTTTCGAAAAATGTCAGATGAGTCCTAAAGACGCGGAAATTACGGAAATACCCCTAGACTTCCCGAGAAATTCCGGTTATGTCCCTAAGGGTGTGAAAATTACCAAAAATGCCCCCAGAATCAGTTTTTAATTAAATAAATGTTTAAAAATTGTTTAAAAATTATAGAAAATTATAGAAAAATACTAAAAATATAGAAATTATGTTTGAGCATTAAATTTAATATTTTTGTAAAAATACTAAATTTTGGGGATTAATATTTAAATATTAATCTATTAAGTTTAAAGGTTAGAAAATGATTATATGAAAATTCGGACAACCAAATGTGCTAAAATTTATCCGATGAGTCGGCTTGTCCGTATTAAAGGTGTTGGATATTAAATTAAACGAATATTTTAAGGAACGAGGTTAATATAATTGACCATATAAATTAATAATTGGTCCAAAGATAATATTGATTAATTAAATTAATATCATAAGAGGATATGTAATTATTATTTGATTATTTTATGATCATAGGTTGATCGAGTAAAGGGTATGAACTACCAATTTAATAGTTGGATTTCCAGGCAAGTTCTTCAGTACTTTTATGTTAAATGTTTAACTGTTATGATATGTTAAAACTTGTCAAATGCATAGGGATTATGTGTTATGTGATACGTAGATAATATGACAACTATGTGTACTTTGTGCAATGATATGAGATATATTGCTATAGTAGAAGCACAAACACATGATGTATGACACACACCGAGCATATTAAGGTATGTGCTACGTGGCGCATAAACTGTTGAACTTGCTGAGCCGTGGTGCTCATTACTTGCTTAAAATAAACTTTTGCAGGTTAAGAAATTTCAAGAATATCAGATTATATAGAGACGGATTTTTCAAAAAGGTTGTGAACGTTAGTATTAAATGTTTATATTATGATTCAATATGGATGATTTGTCAAGAATATTTTGTATACATGCAAATTTGATACGGATAGGACGAGTAGAATTAAAATATTAATTTTGATTGTTTAATGTAGTTAGTATGAAAAGGACTATTATATATTTAATTATGAACTATGATACAAAGAACATTTGTATAGATATGAATGATATTAAATGGTTAATGTTGAGCATTATGACACATGTAATAGAAAGAAAAGAAAAAGTAAAGTTTGCGATCCAGGGACTAGGATCCAGATATAAAGATTTTAAATATCCAAATACTTTAATACAATGATTAAGCAAAAAAATATATATTATACGAGAATTTTGATAATTGTTGATTTTAAAATCAATTAATGGATCAATTAAGGTGATTAAAGATTTATTAACAGACCGAAATTTGGACGTAAGGAAAATAATGTTTCATAAATATGAAAATTAAGGTAATAATGTGGGTCGAATTTTGGGGTCGTTACAGGGCACGAGTTCTTAAAACTCATGCATATGGTAAGTCCATGACTCATAATCGTATGGTATGTTTTGAGCCCCTCAGTATATGGATAGTCTTTGATTTGTTCTCAGACTACATATTGCTAGGACAAGCTTCTAAACTCATATTCTTGTGGAAAGTTCCTAGATTCATAATGTGTGGTAAGTTTGATGAACTATACGGGGGTATAGAAATGTTGGAGTAGCCATGAATTTTTAGTATGATAGTAATAATAGTCCTAACAATAAATTTAGTAATTAAGTGAATAAAAGAAGATGAATATTTAGGGAATTTAAGATATTCCCACTCTTCTAGCTTTGCTAGACTTCAAAAGTTTTGGCCTCAAGTTAATTTGGTACGAATGTGCTTAAAAATACAAATGATTTTTTTAAGCGATTTAAAAAGTGTATATGCTACTTGTTTTGGCTAGACAAAAATATTTTTAACATCAAAATGTATTTCAAAAGAATCATCAATGCACCTTTTAGCCCGGTGTAGATGTGATGAATGACGGAATGCTCAACGTGTTGTTGAGACGGTGCGGTACTATTTCGTCATAAAATGATTCGACACCCTAAAGTATGGTGTAGGAATTATTAACGATGGAATTCTCAACGTACTGTCAAAATGACGCGGTAACATGAAGTCATAAATAATTTTGATTTATAAAAGTATGTCAAAGCTATTTGACTCGACTAGATGTTTTGAAAAGTTTTGACATGATGAATATTTTAAAATTTCTGTGGATTATAAATTGTTAAAAGAAAGTCTATGCTAATTGATCTGGCTAGACAAACGTTGAAGAAATATAAGTCTAAGCTATTGATTTAGCTAGACAAATTTTGAAATATATTTATTGAATTTGTATTCTTTGAAAATTATACCCAATCAATACTTTTGAATGAATTCTAAGGCTGAGATGAACAAAAAGATTAAGAATATTGTAGGTTGATCGAATGGTCACCTAGCATAGCAAGACCCGGGCATTACAAATTGTTCTACTGGAGTGCCAAATTATGAATTAAATATACATCACTTTAATGACAGACTGATCCACTGTCAGGGCTTGCAGCATGAAGTACTCGGGGAGCGAAGTACTGTAAAACGGGATAAATGTTCATTCAGCATATCATGAAAGTTTTTCCAAAATAAAAATTTTGTATTCTTCTACTCTTATGAAGATTGGATGGTAGGATGGGGTAATATTCTTTAATTGTGAGCGATAATGAAAGTAATTATTGTGAAGCAAAGAAATTATGAAATGAGATGGATTAGAAAATTGCAATGTGTAATGACCACGAGAAAAGAAGGAAAGTAAGATATGTGGAATGAATGCAAAGGAATTGTGTATGTTACAAACAAGTGAGATATTAGTACATAGAAATTTCGAGGACGAAATTCTTGAAGGAGGGGTGAATGTGACACCCCAGGATTTTTAGAGTACTTCCAAATAAGGGTTATGATGAATTAAGTAAATGTTAGCATTTAAAACTTAGTGTTGAATGATAGAAGTATTAAGGAATGAATTATGAAATATGAAGAAGAATTTTATAAATTAAGAAAAGAAGGATGAATGTGCAGAGTATAAATGAGGTGCAATAGAGAGTATGAAATAAGTGAATTGAGAAAGGATAAGTGCATTTAAAGAAAAGGAATTTTTCAGAGAATGAGAAACTATTTTGATAAGTGTATCAAGAGATGAGCTAAAGTGTTATTAATAAAAATTTTAGAGAATTATGAAAAGTAATGTTGAGTTAAGAATTGAGTATTCTGACTATTAGGATCATTATGGTATTATTCATTAAAGAGTTGAGTTATGGATATTAAAGAGGTAAAACATGATTATTATGGATTTAGTTGTTATTTATCAAAATAAAGGTATAACAAGGTGCTATAAATAAAATACGTATAATTATTACGGTAATTATGATTCTGATGATGGAATCCTGTTAAGGGGAAAAAATGTGAGGATCCGAATTTTCAGGATTTCTTTAATAATATTAAATGAGAATTTAATTAATGAAATTATTAAGGTATCAAGAGATGAACTAAAGTGTTATTAATAAAATTTTTAGAGAATTATGAAAAGTAATGTTGAGTTAAGAATTGAGTATTCTGACTATTAGGATCATTATGGTATTATTGATTAAAGAGTTGAGTTATGGATATTAAAGAGGTAAAACATGATTATTATGGATTTAGTTGTTATTTATCAAAATAAAGGTATAACAAGGTACTATAAATAAAATACGTATAATTATTACGGTAATTATGATTCCGATGATGGAATCCTGTTAAGGGGGGGGGAATGTGAGGATCCAAATTTTCAGGATTTCTTTAATAATATTAAATGAGAATTTAATTAATGAAATTATTAAGGTTGTTTAAATTATTGGTTATATTTTATGTGATTTAAAGTATGTGAAGGGATTTAATTGATAAATTAAATCTGTACAGAGATGGTGATAATTTGTGTTAAATTAAAATAATTGAAAAGTAAATAAATTGTTTGAAAACAATTTATGAAAAATAAAATAAATTACATGTAATGGTAAAATAAAATTGTAATTATAAACTCCATTAATTATGGAAACAAAGGGATTAATATTTAAATTAATCCAAATTTACATGAAAAGTTAATGGGGAAGTTAGTAAAATTAGAAATATTGATTATATAATTAATCAATAATTATGGAGGAAGTTTAGAAATTAATTGAGAAGAAAAGTAATTATATAAATTATATAATTTATATAAGGAAACTAAAGTAAGGTATGAAGAAAATAATAATTATATAAATTATATAGAAATAATTATATAATTTATATAAGAGGATTAAATTAATGAGAGAGTTAATAAATGTATAATTTTAGTTTTATAATTAATTGATAATTATGGAGGAATCTAAGAAATTATTTAAGAAAGGAGAATGTAAATATATAAATTGTATAATATTAAATTATATAATTTATATATAAAGAAGGAAATATAAATACTAAAGAAATAAAAAATAAATGAGAAAAAGAATGTTTTAATTTATTAAAAAAATTATGTTTGTGTATAACGGATTTTTTTTATGATTTTTATGGGAGGTAATATTTGAGAAATGTGAACATGTTAATGTAACATGTTGTCCAAGTAACGAAGTGAAAAATTATGAAATATAATTTTTATATGTTATATGAATTATTTTATGAATTTGGGAGGTATAAATTATCTCATATAATTACATACATGTCATTATGCGTGTACAAAATTTGTCAAGTAAAGTACCCAAAAAGGGTGTTAATATTATTTATAAATCAAATTATGATTTTTAGTGAATTAAAATAAATATTTTATATACATTATATAAAATATTTATTACATGAAATAATTACGTAATGTATTAAATTAATTATGCATGCTATTTTTGGAACAATCCGGAAGTTAAAAAACCAAAGTCGGTGGACGAGTGGGTGGCAATTAAATTTGCTTACATGCAAGCCTAATAAAAGGAGAAAGAAATAGAAAGAAATGGAAAACAAAGAAACAAACTAATAAAACACAACCAACTCTTTTCCTCTCCATGTTTTCTTCTCCCCGCTGAAACCACCACTTTGCCACCCAAACCACCATGGCTACCAAGAGAGAGAAGAAGAAATTTCTGGAAGGAAAGAAATCAAGCTTTGGAAGGTATAATAGTTTAATTATTTGGTTTATTTTGTATTATGAGTGATAAATAAATTTTGTGAAAAAATAGAAAATAATTAGAATAATTATTCCAAATAATTTTTAGGTATATATGTGTGAAGTATGTGATTTATAGAGTTATTATGTTGTGAAAAGTTGGCAAAAATGGTGTATAAATTGCTTTGGTCGGCTATTGTTACGGTAGGAAGAAGATAAAAATTTTAAGGGTCGACCGCGCATGGTGTGCGGTCAGTTTTTTCTTCCGCCTCAGATGAAACAACATCGTTTTTATGGTGTGACAGAGGGTGAGCCGCGCCTTGCGCGAAGGTTCGTTAAGCGACAGGGAAACGACGCCGTTTGGCGTCGACAGAAGAGGGTCGCGCGCAATGCGCTGCGGCCAGCACGCTGGAAATTACCAGCGTGCCCTTAGCCTTTTAAGGAAATATCGAGAGTGTTCCTTGGCCTCAAAAATTACAGTTTTGCCCCTGAGCTTTTCGAAAAAATGCCAATTATGCCCTAAAATTGAGGAAATTACCAAAATGCCCCCAGAAAGTGATTTTTAATTAAAAAAATGTTTAAAAATTGTAGAAACTTATAGAAAAATACTAAAAATATAGAAATGAAGTTTGGGCATTAAGTTTAATATTTTTGTAAAAATATTAAATATTGGAGTTTAAATATTAATCTAATGAGTGTAAAAGTTAGAAAATGATTCAATGAAAATTCGGACAACCAAATATGCTAAATTTTATTCAATGAGTCGGGTTGTCCGTATTGAATATGGTTTATATTAAGTTAAATTAATATAGTAAGGGACGAGGTTAATATAATTAACCATATTATTTGATAATTGCTCCGGAGATGATATTAATTAATTAAATTAATATCATAAAGAGATAAATTTCAGAAATATTGGATTGTGATGGATTTTTGTGAGGATCCGAATTTTTAGAATTTCTTTAATAATATTAAATGAGAATTTAATTGATAAAATTATCAAAATTGTTTAAATTAATTATTATTTTATGTGATTTAAGGTATGTGATGAGATTTAATTAGTAAATTAAATCTGTACAGAGATTATGATAAAGTATGTTGAAGTAAAATAATTAAAAAGTAAATAGATTGTTTAAAAACAATTTAAGAGAAATAAAAGAATTTTAGGTAATTGTACAATAAATTGTACAATTAAATTATTATGGAAATGCATAAATTATGATTTAATTGAGGTTACGTGGTAATGTGAAATATATTAAATTAGATATGTATATATATACATTTGTATATATATAAATACATATGTTTAAGTGATAAATATAAATTTCATTAATTATGAAAATTAAGGGATTAATAATTAAATTAATTCAATTTTAAATGGAAAATTAATGAGAGAGTTGTAATAATATAATTACGGATTTTAGATTTTATTAAGAATGGTGGAAAAAGTTTAGAATTTATAAAGAAGAGATGTAATTATATAAATTATATAATAATAATTATATAATTTATATAAGGAAATTAAAGTGAAATATGAGAAAAATAATAATTATATAAATTATATAAGAATAATTAGGTAATTTATATAAGGTAATTATATGGAATAAAGTTAGAGGAAATTAAAATGTTGAATGAAGGAAATAATAATTATGTAAATTATATAAGAATAATTTATATAAGAGCATTAAATTAATTAAGGATGGAAGAAAATTTTATAAATTGTATTTGTGGAAAATGGAAATAATTAGAAAGGAATAGTGTAATTATATAAATTATATAATATTAAATTATATAATTTATATAAGAAATTAATGTGAATATTAAAGAAATTGAATAATAAATAAGAAAAATGAATGTTTTAAGTTATTAAAATTTATGTTTATGCATAATGGAATTATTATGACTTTTATGTAAGATAATATTTCAGAAACGTGAACATGTTAATGTAACATGTTGTCCAAGTAACGGAGTGAAAAATTATGAAAAATAATTTTTATAAGCTATATGAATTATTTTATGATTTTTGGAGTTATAAATTATCTCACATAATTACATGCATGTCATTATGCGTGTACACAATTTGTCAAGAAAAGTACCCAAAAATGGTCTAAATATTATTCATAAATCATAATATGAATTTTAGTGAATTAAAATAAATATTTTATAATTATTATATAAAATATTTATTACACGAAATAATTACGTAATGTGTTTAAAATATTTTTATGCTTCATTTTTTTTGCCAATTCCGGAAGATTCACGATGGTCAAAGGCGGTGAAAATTTTTTTTTTGGCCAACTTGGGGTGATTAAATTCTGTATAAAAGAAAGGAAAGCAAAAGCATAAAGAAGGAAAAAGAAATGGAAAACACAACCAAACTTTTTTTTTCTTTCCTTGTTCATCCGAACACCACCAACCGCCACCACCATGCCATCCAAGACCACCATAGCTACCAAGGAGAGGAGATACCAAGTTTCAAGGAAAGATTTTTGAGTTTTTGAAAGGTATAAATCAATTTATTTGATTTAATAGTGTATTTATGGTATTAATTAAATTTTGTGAAAAAATAGAAAATAATTAGTATAATTATTCTAAATAATTTTTAGATGTATACTTATGAATTTCATGATTTTTGGAATTATTTTGTGGTGAAAAAGTGGTTTAAAAATGGTGCATGTTGGAAGTTGGTACACTGTTTACGCTGGAAGAGAAGGAGGAACTGTGGCCCGCGCATGGCGCGGGCGTATTTTCGGTAACAGGCGACGAAACAGCGTCGTTTTGGAGCCGGGGAGACAGGTCGCGCCTTGCGCGGCTGAAGTTTCCGGAAACGGCCAAGGAACGACGTCGTTTTGGGCGCGCAATATGGATGGATCGCGCAATGCGCGGCCGGGGCGAAATGATGGTTTTGCCCCCGAACTTTTCTGGAAAGGACCGGCGTGTCTTTTGGCCACGTAAAATGACGGTTAGGCCCCTGAACTTTCCGAGAAATGACCAACGTGTCCCTAGGGCCGCGGAAATTACAGAAATATCCCTGAACTTTCCGAGAAATTCCAGTTATGTCCTTAAGGGCACAGAAATTACCAAAATGCCCCCAGAATTAGTTTTTAATGAAATAAATGTTTAAAAATTGTTTAAAAATCATAGAAAGTTATAGAAAAATACTAAAAATATAGAAATGATGTTTGTGCATTAAATTTAATATTTTTGTAAAAATATTAAATATTGGGGATTAATATTTAAATATTTTAAATATTAATCTAATAAGTTTAAAGGCATTGGTTATCAAGTTAAATTAATTTATTAAGGAACGAGGTTAATATAATTAACCATATAAATTAATAATTGGCCCAGAGATGATATTAATTAAGTAAATTAATATCATAAAGAGATAAATAATTATTATTTGATTATTTTATGATCATAGGTTGATCGAGTTAAGGGTTTGAGCTAACAATTTAAATAACTGGACGCCAGGCAAGTTTTTCAGTCCCTTTTATGTTAAATGTTGGAATGTTATAATATGTAATTCTTGTTTTAACTGTATACAAATTATGTGTTACGTGATATGTGATTAATATGACCACAATATGTATTTTGTGCAACGATATGAATATATATGAGTTATAATGCTATAGTAGAAGCACAAGCACATGATGTATGACACACACCAATTATGATAAGGTATGTACTACGCGAAGCATGAACTGTTGAACTTGCTAAGCCGTTGTGCTCATTACTTGCTCAATAACATTTTTGCAGGAAAGAAATGACATTCAAGAATATTGGATTTTGTTAAAGATGAATTGCCTAGAAGGTAGAAAACGTGATTGATATATTATAATGCAATGTGGATAATTTGCCAATGTTACCTTGATGTTTTGTATGAGTCTATAAATGGGATCCAGATAGGACGAGCAAGGTTAAATTATGAGCTGTAATTGTATAAGATAAATGTTATGACAGAGATTATTATAAGTTTAATTATGAATGATGATACAAAGAACATTTGTATGGATATGAATTATATTAAATTTGAATGTAGAGTATTATGATAATTGTAAGTAGAAAGAAAAGTAAAGGTTGCGATCCGGGGACTAGGATCCAGATGTAAAGATTTTAAATATCCAAATATTTTAATACAACGATTGAATCGAGAAAAAGAAAAATTTATATCGAAAATTTGGTAATTGATGATTTTGAAATTAAATAATGGATCAATTTAGGTGATGAAAGATTTATTAACGGACCGAAATTTGGACGTAAGGAAAATAATGTTTAATAAATACGAAATTTAAAGGAATAAGATGGTCGAATTTCGGGGTCGTTACAATTTTGCTATAGAAGATTGTAAACATAATTGTTGATATAATACTTTAATGTGGATAAATTGACAAAGATGTATATATGTGTTGTATATAAATGTAAGTTGGATCCAGGTTGGACAAGTAATGTTAAATGATATATGATAATGATTCAAGATTGTTGTTATGATAAAGAGTAAGATATATTTAATTATGAATTATGAAACCAAGAATAATTGCATGGCTATGAATAATATTAAATTTTGAATGTTGAGATTTATGATAAAGGAATGAAAAGAAAAAGTAAAGGTTGCGATCCAGGGACTAGGATCAAGAAGTTAGATTATTAAATATTTAAATATTTTAATACAATGAGTGAGAAAAGAGAAAATTTTATACTGGAAAATTTGGAAATTGATGATTTATAAGATCAAGTAAGGGTTCAAATAAGGTGATTAAAGATTATTAACGAACCGAAATTTGGACGTAAGGAAGGTAAGGTATAATAAATATGAAATTTAAGATAATAAAGTTGGTCGAATTTTGGGGTCGTTACAGAGACCACCATAACCACCACCCATAGCCACCGCCACCACCAAGAGATATAATATTTGGTGCCATCAAGAGGAAGAAAAAAGCTTCAAATGAAAGTTTTTGGCTTCAGGAATGTTGTTCGAGAAAAGGGTTTGAGCTATCAATTTAATAATTGGACGTCAAGGCAAGTTCTTCAGTACTTGATGCTAATTGGATATCTGTTATTGTATGTTAACTTTGGTTCAAATGCATATAAAATAATGTTATATGTGATTCATTATTAATATGATTGATATGTGCCTTTAGTGTAAATATGTGATTATATGTGAAGTGATTCAATGTTTACTTTGGGTAAATATTAATCTGAGTTAAATATGGTACACATGAGATATGTTGCTTTAGCGGAAACATAATGCATAATATTTGACACCCACATAGCACGTTATGTTATGTGCTACATGAAGCATGAAAGGTGTAAACTGTTGAACTTGCTGAGCCGTTGTGCTTATTCCTTGCATGATATAAACTTTTGCAGGTAAAGAAACAAATTTCAGAAATATCGGATTGTGTTAGAGATGGATTTTGCTATAGAAGGTTGTAAACGAAATTGTTATATAATTTTAATATAATACTTTAATGTGGATATATTGGCGAAGTTTATATATGTGTTGTATATATATGTGAATTGGATCTTGATTGGACAAGTAAAGTTAAATGGTGTACGGTAATGATTCAAGATTGTTGTTACGACAAAGAGTAAGATATATTTAATTTTGAATTATGAAACCAAGAATAATTGTATGGATATAAATAATATTAAATTTCAAATGTTGAGTTTTACGACACTTGTAACAGAAAGAAAGTGTAAAGGTTGCGATCCAGGGACTATGATCAAGATGTAAAGTTTTAAATGATCAAATATTTTGATACAATGATTGAGGAAAGAGAAAATAATTTATACCAAAAAATTTGATAATTTATGATTTAAAATCAATTAATGAATTAAATAAGGAGATTAGAGATTCATTAACGGACCGAAATTTGGATGTAAAGAAAATAATGTATAATAAGCATGAAATTTAAGGTAATAAGGTTGGTTGAATTTTGGGGTCGTTACAGGCATTCTTAAACAGCTTGAGGTCTGTTGTTTTTCCATAAACAACACTCTATCTTTATTGTAACGACCCCGAAATTCTACCCACTTTATTCCCTTAAATCTTATATTTAATAAACATTATTTTCATTACGTCCAAATTTCGGTCCGTTAATAAATCTTTCATCACCTAAATTGATCCATTAATTGATTTTAAAATCATCAATTATTAAAATTCTCATATAATTTTTTTTTTCTCAATTCAATCATTATATTAAAATATTTGGATGTTTAAAATCCTTACATTTCGATCCTAGTCCCTGGATCGCAACCTTTACTTTTTCTTTTCTTTACTTGTATCATAAAACTCGGCATTCAAATTTTTATATCATTACAACCATCTATGCTTCATTGTTCATATTTTTAAACCTATCTTACTCTTTACCATACAACAATCTTAAATCATTATCATATACCATTTAACTTTATTTGATCAGTTTGGATCCTATTTATACATGCATACATCACATCAATACCAACTTTTGTATATACATATATCACGTGAATACCATCTTTGCAAATGTATCCATATTGAATCTTAATATCAACATATAATAACGTTCACAACCTTTTAGAAAAATCCATCTCTATATAGTCTGATGTTCTTGAAATTCATTTCTTTCCTGCAAAAATGTTTATTAAGCAAGTAATGAGCACAACGGCTAAGCAAGTTCAACAGTTATACTTCACATAACACATACTTTATCATACTTGGTGTGTGTCATACATCATGTGCTTGTGCTTCTACTATAACAATATATCTCCCATATATTCATATTGTTGCACAAAATACACATTGTGATCATATTAATCACGTATCACGTAGCACATAATTTGTATGCAGTTAAAACCGGAATTACATATCATAACATTCCAACATTTAACATAAAAGGGACTGAAGAACTTGCCTGGCGTCCAATTAATAGCTCAACTTATTAAATTGGTAGTTCATATCCTTTACTCGTTCAACCTATAATCATAAAATAATCAAATAATAATTATTTAACTCCTTGTGATATTAATTTAATTAATTGATATCATCTCTAGGCCAATTATTAATTTATATGACCAATTATATTAACCTCGTTCCTTAAAATATTCGCTTAACTTAATATCCAACACCTCTAATACGGACAACCCGGCTCATCGGATAAATTTTAACATAACTGGGTGTCCCAAAAATTTTATTTAACCATTTTCTAAATGGTAACCTTATTAGATTAATATTTAAATATTTAAATATTAATCCCCAATATTTAATATTTTTACAAAAATATTAAATTTAATGCCCAAATATCATTTCTATATTTTTAGTATTTTCCTATAATTTTCTAAAATTTTTAAACAATTTTTTAAACATTTATTTCATTAAAAACTAATTCTGGAGGCAATTTGGTAATTTCCGCGGCAAAGGGACAAAATTGGCATTTTCCGGAAAGCTCAGGGGCATTTCCGTCATTTCGGTAACATTAGGGACAAATCCGGAATTTTTCGGAAAGTCCAGGGGCAATTCTGTAATTTCCGAGGCCAGGGGACACGTTCGGGATTTCCGTAAATGGTTGAGGGCACAATCGTAATTATAACGGAATTTGTCGGCTACGCATTGCGCAGCCCAACCCTCCGGTTTCCAAAACGACGTCGTTCGGTGCCTGTTTCCGGAAACTTCCGCCCTCCCGAACGACGTCGTTTGGGCAGCTTATTCTTATCTCCGCGCATTGCGCGGACGTCCCCCAGTTGTGCCGAAAACGGCGTCGTTTAATCCCTGCAGCGGAAAAAATTTTTGGCAGCTCCTTCCTTCTTCCTCCGCCAAACAGTGTATCAACTTATCACAAAAATTCACCATTTTAGCTCACTTTTTCACCACAAAATCATTCCAAAAATCATGAAATTAATAGATATACATCCTAAAATTATTAGGAATAATTATCTTAATAAATTTCTAATTTTCCACAAAATAAATTTATCCTCATAAATACATAATTAAATGAAATAACTTAATTTATACCTTCTAAAATCCTTGAAGCTTGTACTCCTTCCTTGATGGCACAAAACTTTCTCTTTCTTGGTGGTCTTGGTGGTGGCTATGGTGGTTAAGTGGTGGTGTCGGGTGGAACCAAGGAAGAGGAAAAATGGAGACTTGTTTGTTTGTTTTCTTTTTATTTCCTTTTCTTTTAATTCATTTCCCTTCCTTTTATAAGCTTACATGCAAGACTTAATTTTTTCCTTTTGATGCCACACACGTCCACCGCCTCATGGTTTCTCGAAAGTTCCGAAATCATGCGTACAAATTAATTTATTACATTACGTAATTATATCGTGTAATAAATATTTTATATAACAAATATAAAATATTTATTTTAATTCACTAAAAATCATAATTTGATTTATAAATAATATTGATATCACTTTTGGGTACTTTTCTTGACAAATTTTGTACACGCATAGTGACATGCATGTAATTATATGAGATAATTTTTACCTCCAAAAATCATAAAATAATTCATATAACATATAAAATTTATTTTTCATAATTTTTCACTTTGTTACTTGGACAACATGTTACATTAACATGTTCCCGTTCCCAAAATATTATCTTTCATAAAAGTCATAATAATTCCATTATGCATAAATATAATTTTTAATAATTCAAAACATTCCTTTTTCTTATTTATTATTCAATTTCTTTAATATTCATATTAATTTCTTTATATATAAATTATATAATTTAATATTATATAATTTATATAATTACATTCTCCTTTTAAATAATTTCTTAATTTCCTCCAACTTTATTCCATTTAATCGCCTTATATAAATTACATAATTATTCTTATATAATTTATATAATTATTATTTTTTTCATACCTTATTTTAATTTCCTTATATAAATTATATAATTTATTATTATATAATTTATATAATTACCTTTCCTTCTTAATTAATTTCTAAACCTCCTCCAAAATTCTTGATAAATTCTAAAATCAATACATACAATTTTATCAACTCCCTCATTCACTTTTTATTTAAATTTGGATTAATTTAATTATTAATCCCTTTATTTCCATAATTAATGAAATTTAAGATTATCAATTAAACATTCACATATATAATATACAAATGTATATATATAAATATATACATATTAAATTCATGCATTTACATTATCACATAACCTTATTTAAAACATAATTTCTGTACTTCCACAATAATTAAATTGTACCATTTATTGTACAATTACCTGAAATTTCTTTTATTCTTCATAAATTGTATTTACACAATTTATTTACTTTTCAATTATTTTAAATTCACATAATTCATTACCATCTTTGTACAAATTTAATTTACTAATTAAATCCCTTCAAACACTTTAAATAATAATTAACTTAAACAACCTTGATATTTTTTTATCAATTAATTCTTATTCAATATTATTAAAGGAATCCTGAAATTCAGATCCTCACATTTATTTTAGGGCTAATAGCATTTTAGTCCCTCGAAGTTCTACCTGTTTGATAATTGAGCTCGTAAAGAATAAATCTTCTTGAAATAGACCCTAAAGTACGTTAAGTTGTCTATATAAACACAAATTAATATTGCAGGCATCGCTAGAAAGAGTCATGTACGTTGAGCACGTGACTTTATCTACATATTGACCACCTAAAAATATGTTTTTGACCGTATTGACATGTAAATAAATTTTAAAGAAAACAAAACAAAAATAAATTAAAAGCAAAACAAAAACAAAGCAAAAATATTTAATCCTCTTTCTGTCTCCTCCCCACCATCACTCATTTTCCACCCCTTCCTCTCTTTTTCTCACCACTACTTTATCTTCTACCCCTTTATCTTTCCTCCCATCACCACCATCTCATAATTGTAAAGAATATGTAAATTGAGTTTTTTAAAAATCCCAAATCATCACATTGGGTTTTTTAGAAATCCCAAATCCTTCAAACCACAAAAAAACAAAAAAATAAATTCTTATAACGTAAATCAATCCTAAAAATTCATATATAACCATCTACATCAAAACCCAAAAATTAAGCACTTCTATTATCTAGAAATAGGAAAAGAAAGAAGGGAAAATGGAGAGAAGAAGACTCACCTCTTTAAGCCACCATTGTTGTTCTTAATTTAACATTATCTCAATCTTTTTGTTTCTTACCACTACCATAACACCATTTGAAGCTTTTTTTTTTATTTTTTTATTTATTATTATTATTATTATTATTATTATTATTATTATTATTATTATTATTATTATTTATCTTCGTCATCAATAAATTCAAAGCCTTTGGCTTTCCATCAAAAAAACTAAATTGTAAAACTGTCCCTTCAAGTTGCCACCCAATTTTGATATGACCCTTAAAGTGATAAAAGTCACAATTTAGTCCTCCAACTAGCCAATTTAATTAATTCACTCCAATCCAAACATTGGCTTGAACCTCATTTTTTATTTTCTACAAGGGCAATTATGTTTTTATCATTACTATCAGTATTATTAAGATTAGAGATAATATATATATATATATATATATATTAAAAAAAACCCAATTTGGAGAAACTTAAAATAACAATTAGTAATAAAAAAACTAATTCAATTTTCAAAAACAAAGAAGAAAACCCAACATTTTGAGAATTAAATAAATTACCAACCAAAAAAAATTCTTCGTGAAAAGGTGTGAGGATCCGAATTTTCAGAATTTCTTTAATAATATCAAATGAGAATTAATTGATTAAATTATCAAGGTTGTTAAATTAATTATTATATTATGTGATTTAAGGTATGTGATATGATTTAATTGATAAATTAAATCTGTACAGAGATTATGATGAATGGTATGGAATTAAAGAAATTGAAAAGCAAATAATTGTTTAAAAATAATTTATTAAGGATAAGAAAAATGTCAGGTAAATGTACAATAAATTGTACAATTAAATGAAAATGCAGAAATTATGATTTAATGGAGGTTACGTGATAATGTGAAATATATTAAATTTGATATGTATATTTATATATGTGAATGTTTAATTGATAATTATAAATTTCATTAATTATGAGAATTAAGGGATTAATAATTAAATTAATCCAAAGTAAGATAAAAGTTAATGAGGAAACTAAGAAAAGTTGAAATTATTGAATTTTAGATTTTATCAAGAATTTTGGAAGAAATTTAGAAATTAATTGAGAAGGAAAGGTAATTATATAAATTATATAATAATAATTATATAAGGAAATTAAAATAAGGTATGAAGAAAATAATAATTATATAAATTATATAAGAATAATTATGTAATTTATATAAGGTGATTAAATGGAATAAAGTTGGAGGAAATTAAGAAAGGAAAATGTAATTATATAAATTATATACTATTAAGTTCTATATAATTTATATATATAAGGAAGTTATTGTAAATATTAAAGAAATTAAATAATAAATAAGAAAGAGGGATGTTCTAAGTTATTAAAAATTATATTTATGTATAATTAAATTATTATGATTTTTATGAAAGATAATATTTCAGAAACGTGAACATGTTAGTGTAACATGTTGTCCAAGTAATGGAGAAAAATTATAGAAAATAATTTTTATGAGCTATATGAAATATTTTATGATTTTTGGAGGTACAAATTTTCTCAAATAATTACATGCATATTATTATGCGTGTACAAAATTTGTCAAGTAAAGTACTCAAAAGGGTGTTAATATTAATTATAAATCATATTATGATTTTTAGTGAATTTAAATAAATAATTTATATTCATTATATAAAATATTTATTACACGATATAATTACGTAATGTATTAAATAGGTAATTAAGTAGGACTTTTGTGGCTTATCCGAAAAAAAAAAAAATTAATTAAGTCGGTGGTGGCGTTGGAAAGTAAGTCGGTGGAGCATGATTTTTTTTTAGCCAAAATAAATAAGTCACTTGTGTACTTATAAATAAAGGAGCAAAGAGAGAATAAGGGAAAGAAAAAGAAAAAGGTAACAAAACCAACTCTCCCTCTTTATTCTTCTTCCATCCGTGAGCTACCATCACCGCCACTCTCCACCACCGTAGCAGCCATGACCACTGAGAAGAAGAGAAAAGATGGGTGCCAACATGGGTGTAGAAAAAGCTTCAAGAAGGTATAAGAAATTAATTATTCAATTTATGTGGTATTTATGAGGATAGAATAAAATTATGGAAAAATTGTAAATAATTGAAATAATTATTCTAAATAAATTTTGCATGTATAGTTATAAATTATATGATTTTTGGATGGATTGTGTTGGAAAAAATTGGTGGAAAAAATGGTGTAAAATTGTTTGGGCTGGTGTACTGTTTCGGCAGAAACTGGGAGAAGAAAAGAAACAGTGGCCCGCGTATTGCGCGGGCGTGTTTTTTTTCTGAGGCGGGCAACAAAACGGCGTCGTTTTGAGCCAAGAAGGTCGGGTCGTGCCTTGCGCGGACGAAGATTCTAGAAAAGGAAAGGAAACGACGTCGTTTTGAGTCGACCGGAGGTCGGTCCGCGCAATGCGCGACCGATCAAATTCCGAAAGTTACGAAAATGCCCCTGACCTTTTCCTTTAATGCCGGTTGAGTCCCTAAAGCTGCCAAAATTACAAAAATACCCCTGCGCTTTCTGAAAAATTCCGGTTGTGTCCCTAAGAGCGCTGAAATGACGGAAATACCCCTGGACTTTTCAGAAAATACCGGTTTTGTCCTTTAGTCGCGAAAATTACCATATTGCCCCCAGAAATTAATTTTAATTGAAATAAATGTTTAAAAATTGTTTAAAAATCATAGAAAATTATAGAAAAATACTAAAAATATAGAAATGATGTTTGGGTGTTAAATTTAATATTTTGTAAAAATATTTAATATTAGGGATTAATATTTAAATGTTTTAAATATTAATCAAAGGGGTTTAAAGGTTAGAAAGTGAATAAATGAAAATTTGGACAACCAAATAAGCTAAGATTTATCCGATGAGCCGGGTTGTCCGTAGTGAAGGCATTAAATATTAAGTTATGTTAATATTTTAAAAGACGAGGTTAATATAATTAACCATATAAATTAATAATTGGCCTAGAGAGGATATTAATTAAGTAAATTAATATCATAAAGAGATGAATAATTATTATTTAATGATTTTATGATAATAGGTTGATCGAGTTAAGGGTTTGAGCTAACAATTTAAATAACTGGACGCCAGGTAAGTTCTTCAGTCCCTTTTATGTTAAATGTTGGAATGTTATGATATGTAATTCTTGTTTTAATGGCATACAAATTATGTGTTACATGATACGTGATTATTATGACCACAATGTGTATTTTGTGCAACGATATGGATATATATGAGATATATTGCTATAGTAGAAGCACAAGCACATGATGTATGACACACACCAAGCATGATAAGGTATGTGCTACGTGAATCATAACTGTTGAACTTGCTGAGCCGTTGTGCTCATTACTTGCTTAATAAATATTTTTGCAGGAAAGAAATGAATTTCAAGGATATCGGATTATATAGAGACGAATTTTCCTAAAAGGTTGTGAACATTATTATTATACGTTTATATTACGATTCGATATGGATACATTTGCAAAGTTTGTATTGACGTGATGTATGCATGTATAAATGGGTTTCAAACAGGGTGAATAGAGTTATATTATGAATTATAATTGTTCAAGATGATGAATATGATAGATACGATTATATAGCTATGTTTAAATGATGAATCATGAAATGAAGAATATTGGATGGATATAAACAACATTGAATTTGAATGTTGAGCTTAATTGAGTTTCACGATAATGATAATAGAAAGAAAAAGTAAAGGTTGCGATCCAGGGACTAGGATCACGATGTAAGAATTTTAATATCCAAATGTTTTAATACAATGATTGAAGAAAAAGAAAAAAAAAGAAAAATTTATATCGAAAAATTTGGTAATTGGTGATAAATAAATTAAATAATGGATCAAATTAGGTGATGAAAGATTTATTAACGGACCGAAATTTGGACGTAATGAAAATAATGTTTATTAAATACAAGATTTAAGGGAATAAAGTGGGTCGAATTTCGGGGTCGTTACAGTTGGTATCAGAGCTAGAGGTTATAAACCTTAGGTAAATGATACCTTATGCTATAACCTAAAGTAAGAAAGAGTACGGTTAGTTGAGTGTTATGAAAACTCAAGCGTATGGTAAACTCGTGACTCATGATTATATGGTGGAGCCCCTTTAGCGAATGGGCGACTATGGCCTGACTAGGACAAGCTCCTTAACCATGTGATTATGGTAAGTTCCTGAGTCCAAATACGTGGTAAGTTTGATGAACATGGGGGAATCAAAATAGAAAAATATAAGTTAAGAGATACAGTTCTCTAATATGTGTTAAAGTAAAGGAAATATAAAAAATATAAGATTATGAGGAAGAGATAAAGATGTTAAGAAGGATTTGAATGAAGCGAATTGAGAAAATGTATAAGTTCAATTAAAAACATATCTAAAAGAATATTAGAAATAATTCAAAGATGAATCTCAAAGATAATCAGGGGACACCTGATTTAAGCAATAAAGATGACAAGGTAACCCAAAATATATAGGAAGAGATCGTAATAATATGATAAAGAACATCGAAAGGATCGTACTACGATACGATCATGAGATAAGGGAAACGAGTAAGGAATGGATTGTAAAGCAAGGTCATGATGGGATCAAGTGAGAATGTGAAATAATAGAAAAACTTGTTAATGGTCTACAAGGTATAGCTTGATGCTATAAAGAGATATGGTACTATGAAATAGTACAAGAAGAATTTAGAGAATGATGAAACATGAATGACAGAAAGGTTATGATAAGGGGGTAGAAAGCTTGGGTACGAAATTTCAATTGAGGACTCATGTGGTGACTGAGTTGCACAAGCCACTTGTTTGCATTTAATTTAGATGAATATTCTTCCTAAGATAAAATAATCTTTTGATCTGCAAAACAATTATTAAACTTAGTTTCTTCACAAATAGCAGTAATTTAATATGAATAATAAACTAGTAGGCCTCCTATCAATTAAACAAATTAATCATAAAATTAAGCATAGAAGAATATTCAATAATCAAAATATAAATTGAACAACTAAAATAAATTAGATCTTACAGTGTATAAATCTTGATGGCTTCAATCACTTAAACCAAGAAAAAGAATTTAGCTACTCATAATTGTAGAGAGCATCAAAGAATAGAAGGGAGAATTTTTATTCTAATGAGAGTTGTGTGTTACATTGTGTGTCAAGCCTTCTATTTATAGGCTCTAAAATCCTCCTAACCTTAGTAGGATGTACACTTTCCAAACCCTAATAGGATTTAAAATATAAATAAAAATAAAAGAAAAAGAAAAAGAAAAAGAATTATTTTCCTAATCCTAGTTGGAATTAAAATCCAATTTAGAATCAAAAAGTAGCTAAAATCCCGAAATAATCTATTTCCCCAAAATTTCCGCGCAACCAAACGCTGCCTTCGCTACAGTACAACGCGCGATCAACGCCATCCCGCGCATTGCGCGGGCGCCCCTGAGCTCCAAATGACGTCGTTTTGTTGAAACCCCCAACTCCGGGTTTTTTCTACTCCGCGCATGGCGCGACACCTGCTTTCGGCAAAACATCGTCGTATCATCTTCTTTCTGCTGACGTCATTATCCCCGCGCAATGCGTTGGCGCTGATTTTTTCGATAATTACAGAAATGCCACCGGTGCTGGTTAATTACCATTTTAGCCTCAGATTCTTGCGGAATTTGCAGATTTGCCCCCAAGTTTATTTTTCCTACAAAGTCAAATATAAAATAAATAAAAATAATATAAAAATACTAAAAATCCTGAGAACACATAATAATAAATAAAACATCTAAAACACTAAAAATAAATAAAAACACATAAATAAAAAGAAATATAAAATTATCTAAATTAACACAAATTAACTAAAATTCTATATAACTTATTAAAACCAAAATGAGCTAAATAATTAAAGATTTAAGCACACAATAAATATAAAAACTAAGTATTAGGGAATAAAAATATCGTATAATTCAACTCTATCAAATACCCCCACATTTAGCTTTTTACTCGTCCTCGGGCAAAACAAAAATAAAAATTATAAAAATAAAACTAATAGCCAAACAACTTACTTGAGCAACAGATTAATATAAATTTCAAACTCAGGCTCAAAGATTTTTTAAATCATAACTCAAAGAAAATTTCAAAACCATGCAAAATCTAGAACTTCAACATATTTATCAATTTTACTTTACTCAAGATCTTTTATGTGTGTATGAATCCAAATGTATCAAACTAATTAAAACTCAGATAAGTTTTGGTCATTAATTACCTTATAAAAGATATACAACAAAACTCAATATATTTATTTTTCACATTACTCTTCACTTAATACAGACAAATATAAATCAGAATATCTAAAGGTTTTAATCAATTATATACACTAGGATTATTAATATCATTCTCTTTTTTTTTTCAAATATTTTTTCAATTTTTTTTCTTTTAATGGGTGCATTTTATGCTCCATCCCATTTTTTTTTCTTTCTTCATTTTTTTTTCACGGTGAGTGCATTTTATGCTCCATCTCACCAGCGAGTGCGTTTTACGCTCCATCTCGTTTTTTCATGTGTTTATGAGTGAGTGCGTTTTACGCTCCATCTCAACCCACCACATAATTTTTCTTTTTAACAATCCTAAAAAAATTACCTAAATCATCTCACCAAATTATATTTTGCCTTATATTGATCAAATAAAATATAGAGTTCAAAAATATCTTCCATAAGTATTTAACCATATAAACTTTCTCTAAATTAAAACTAGCTCAAACAAATGGATATAAGTGCATAAAAATTTAAAAGATCTCAAACAAAGTAATTATCAATAAAAAGTCAAAAATTCAAACTAAGCAAAAAATTTATCCTTTTTCCAAGAGTTATTAAATAAAAATAAAAATTTTATTATTGGCTAAAAATTTAAATTCCAATTAACTCATTACTTAAGTGACTCACCAAAAAAATATAATAAAAAAACTACCCCATTTTCGTAGGAAACACGGTTACACTTATCATGTGTAACAAGCCTTTAAACCCCAAGGTTACCCCTTGTGGACAAGTTTTTTCTCGTGAGGGTTTGCAGTGAATTTACCCACAAAATTCAAATTTTCAAAATTTTTAAAATTCCCTAAAATTTTTAAATTATGACCTAAAAATAACAAAAATCCTAAATCCCTTCCCCCACACTTAAAATTTACATTGTCCCCAATGTAAAGTAAAATGCAAAGAAAAAGGCAAAAATAACTATAAAAAGAAAAATGGAAAGAAATGCAAATCTGATTTCTTGGGTTGCCTCCCAAGCAGCGCCTTTGTTTATTGTCATTGGCTCGACAGCAGCCCAAAATACTACGTCACTCCTACTCTATGAATTTTGAGTAACCCATCCATCACGTTATTCTTCATAGGTAGATTCAGTCTCCTTTGTACGTGACATGAACATTTTACTCCCTCTTCAACGAATATATATTTAGTATGATTGGAGATAGTCTTTATATTCGGAATGGGATCCTGCAAAACAAAAGATGAAAATTTGTCGTGAGTAACAGGCAATGGAATGGAATTAATTGCATTATTATCAAAAATCATTGGCAAAGAATTTAATGGAGCTTCATCCTCCTCCAAATCTTGTTTCAGCTCAATTGCTTTTTCTTCCTTTAACTCCAAATTGTTGATAATTGTCATCTCTAACTTTTCCTTGTTTATTTTCTCAACAACTTCTGCCACCGTAGGCATGTCATCTTCAAACATAACATCATTGTCGATATGAACACTGTCCGTTTCATTGATGTTGTTTGCTTTCTCTTGCGTCGGTGATGGAGAGACTATCTTTTCTAGATCTTCTACATCATTAGCACTTTTTAACATTTGTGCACTTGTATTCTCCGTGAGATTATCCACCGTTTGAGAAGGTACTTGCATAGAACTTTGCTCCTCCAATTGATCGATTGCGATTTGTCCCATTTGAGTACCCAAACGCTGAATAATTGCATTATTTTCTTGAATACGTGCCTGCATGTCTTGTTGAAATTGCAAAGTATCCTGTTGAAATTGCAAATTATTAATTTCAATTAATTTAATCATATCCTCTAAAGACATATCAGAAATATTTGTTTGACTATGTTGTTATTGGGAATTTGGGTGCATGTATTGTTGATAGCTTGAAAAATTCTGATTTGCGGGCGGATTCATTTGTGGATTCTTATAGCCAAAATTAGGATCATCCCTCCATCCTGAATTATACGCGTTTGAATATGGATCATATCTCCATTGGTGTTGACCTGGGAAATCACTTGCTATATTGACTTGTTCATAGGACTCCTCTTGAAGAATGGAGCACATATTAGTCGGATGTCCTACCACCGCACAAATCCTACAAAATTCCATTGGTTGTGCATTACCTGCAGCCATTTGATAAACAAAAGAAGTTAGGGTATCAATTTGTTGCTTAAGAGAAGAAATAGTTACCTCATTGGCATAATCATGCATGAATTCCATCATGAACCTGCACCACTAAATTGAATTATGAAAAACTAGAAAAATAAAATCTAAATAAATAAATAAATAATAAAAAATTACTAAATTAAATACATATTTACAAAAGCACAAAATTAAATTAAAATCATTCCCCAACAATGGTGCCAAAATTTGGTGTGATGTCGCAAGCACCCAAAAATAAAATCTTACTTTGGAAAAATATTAATGTAGTAGTGTAAGCAAGAGTCGATCCCACAGAGAATGATTAATTTAATTTTACATTTTCGTAAACAAAAGTTGGGGGGTTTTGTAATTAAAGAAATAATTTAAATAAAACCAATTAAAATAATTATGCAAGTAATTTAATGAAATAAATGAGAAGAAAAAGCGTTGGTTTAAGTTAATATCCACCATCAAGAATTTACAACTGATCACTGATGCAAAAATAAATCAATTAATATTTTGAAGATTCACCGTAGAAAGAACTACTCGCAGGTGGAATAATTTTTCTCCTCTCTCCTTAATTTTAGATAAGTAGAGCCACTTGGTCTAAATACCCTTACTATTAAACAACCTCGAACAGTTGCTAAGGATTTAATTTAATAGCAGCATAAAGAATTAGAGAGATCGTTGAACTAAACAACACAAGCCACTTGTTTGCATTTAATTTAGATGAATATTCTTCCTAAGATAAAATAATCTTTTGATCTGCAAAACAATTATTAAACTTAGTTTCTTCACAAATAGCAGTAATTTAATATGAATAATAAACTAGTAGGCCTCCTATCAATTAAACAAATTAATCATAAAATTAAGCATAGAAGAATATTCAATAATCAAAATATAAATTGAACAACTAAAATAAATTAGATCTTACAGTGTATAAATCTTGATGGCTTCAATCACTTAAACCAAGAAAAAGAATTTAGCTACTCATAATTGTAGAGAGCATCAAAGAATAGAAGGGAGAATTTTTATTCTAATGAGAGTTGTGTGTTACATTGTGTGTCAAACTTTCTATTTATAGGCTCCAAAATTCTCCTAACCCTAGTAGGAAGTACACTTTCCAAACCCTAATAGTATTTAAAATATAAATAAAAATAAAAGAAAAAGAAAAATAATTATTTTCCTAACCCTAGTTGGAATTAAAATCCAATTTAGAATCAAAAAGTAGCTAAAATCTCGAAATAATCTGTTTCCCCAGAATTTCCGCGCAACCAAACGTTGCCTTCGCTACAGTACAACGCGCGGTCAACGCCATCCCGCGCATTGCGCGGGCGCCCCTGAGCTCCAAACGACGCCGTTTTGTTGAAACCCCCGGCTCCGGGTTTTTTCTACTCCGCGCATGGAGCGGCACCTGCTTTCGACCAAACGTCGTTGTATCATCTTCTTTCTGCTGACGTCACTATCCCCGCGCATTACGCGGGCGCCGATTTTTCCGATAATTACATAAATGCCACCGGTGTTGGTTAATTACCATTTTAGCCTCAGATTCTTGTGGAATTTGCATATTTACCCCCAAGTTTGTTTTTCCTACAAAATCAAATATAAAATAAATAAAAATAATATAAAAATACTAAAAATCCTAAAAACACATAATAATAAATAAAACACCTAAAACACTAAAAATAAATAAAAACACATAAATAAAAAGAAATATAAAATTACTATAAAATTACGTAAATTAACACAAATTAACTAAAATCCTATAAAACTTATTAAAACCAAAATGAGCTAAATAATTAAACATTTAAGCACACAATAAATATAAAAACTAAGTATTAGGGAATAAAAATATCGTATAATTCAACTCTATCACTCTTAAAACCCAAAAACCCTTCACCTTTTTCCTACGTACTTATCCATTTGCGTAACCACACAATGGCAATGAGGATCTCGTTTTTAGCACCCTTGTCGTATCCAATCTAAATTCGAGCACGTACTTATGTTTGTGTTGATGATATTGTAAATTGCTACTAAGATAAGGAAGTTGGATGGCCTCCACAACTACAATGGTTTAGCATGAGCAGACTTTAAGGACAATTTAATTTGAAAAGGGATGAAATGTTACAATAGGGTGTGCATGATGTAGTTTAATGCGGTTACAAGGTATAAAAGTAATCAAATCATACAGTGTGATTAATAATATAGAATTTATCGTAATTCTGGTTATCCAAACCATTTAGTTACTAATTGTTTTGGTTAATAATTTGTAATTACGGTTTTTTCCCGGGTTAATATGTTATTTAAATAAGCAAACTAATAATAAAAGGAGTTTAAAAGTTCGACAACAACAATTACCTGCTATTAATATTACTACTAATGCATCTGTGAAATTATTAGAACTTAGAAGAAATATTATGCTATTAAAAAAAGTTATGAATACTTCCCACAAATTTATTATACATGTTTGATATGATATGAACAAGTAGAAGAAAAATTATATAAAAAACTAAAAAACTAGCAACACATAAACAATTAATTAATTCATGGATGCACTTTTGATTAATTTAATAATTATATACTAGAATTCTATCATACATATGTGTCTGTCTTTTTGTGTGTGTATTAATTAGTTAGGTTTGATTGGTGCAATTTTTCACTAATAACCGTTATTATAACCAAATATGTTGTTCGATTTTTTTCGATTTCAATTTATTAAATTTTTCATTGTTTATGAATTTTAAGGTATTCGATTTTTTTTTCTCACCCCTATATTACATATGCAATTTCTACTTTAGTTAGTAAATATTTTTAGTTATATGAATTCTAATATATAATTATTTTAGTAGTTCCAGAGTTGTAGTCTGAACGAAGTAGTTTTTGTAGTGGTTGCTAATTATAGGAATTGGTAGTAGTGGTATTTCTGATAGTTTATCATTAGCTGTGGATGAGGTCTTAGTTTACTGGTTAACACTGAGCTGGTATACCTTATCTATGGAGCTGGTATACCTTATCTATGTGTCTCCAATTCTTATATAGGTGAGTTTAATTTTCTTCTTCTTCTATATATGTAATGTATTTCTTCTTTTATGTGAGAATTAATTGATTTGTCAGTTTATTTCTTACGCCTCTATTAAGATTTGATTAGTTCTTAATATTGTAATTAATAGTAATGATATAGTTAATTATGAATTATGTGATATTTAAAATTAAAAAAAAAAGAGTTTATCATTCGCTAATTATTAGGAAATTTGGTGTAGTGGATATATTGGGTCTCAATTGTACTGCTTATATCTATATATTATTAAAGTCTAAATTATAATTTTGAATATTATAAAATATATGTATAGAATGTAGACAAATACATATACTTTTTGAGCAAGTTTAATAAAGAAAAGGTAATTATTAAATGTAACACAAGTAAATGTAACACTTTAAAAATTAAATTACAATATCATAAATAGAGTACATGTATACATACATATGTATGTAATTCATGTATGATGCAAACAAGTCAAATGGTCAAAAGGTGTAGAGAATTCCTTAAAAGAAAGCTAGCATTAAAAAAAAAGGATAAGTAATACAAAATCTGGCCATGGATGGGGCCATGCGGCCACCCTCCCATACATATAACCAATCACATGTAGCACACGTGGGAAAAGTTGACAATAATGTAATGGTGAGATGTGGCTCAATGTTGGCCAAAAAATAAAAAAAAACCTTTAGCCCTACTTAATTAAGCCTAAACATGCTTAATTGGTAATCCAAGCAATTAATCATTTTGAACATTATTGGGCCACTTAATAAAAGTGTTAATCTATGTAAATAAGGGAAGAAGTGGGGCTTGACCAAAAAAAAAAAAAAGAGTCGAGGATAAAAGTGAAAGAAGCCAAATTTATTGGTATAACTATTAAGGGAGAGCAAGATAACTCCCCATAACTCCCAAAAATTCAGCCAAGTTGAAAGGAGAGAGAATGAGAGGCTAAATTTGGGCATGCTAAGAGTAGATAATAACGTGTTGGGGTGTGATAACATGGCAAAAGAAATCAAAGATCTTACAAGAAACAAGAAAAAATATAAAAAACAAAGTTATTGAAATTTTCAACAAGAAGGGTAAAAACCCTAAAATTGAGCTTGATTTTATAACAAATAGAACTTCTAGTGTATTTTGAATTTTTGAGTGAAGTTTATTGCGAAAGATAGATCTATAACTTAACTAAATCCCGCACTGGTTTGAGGTCCAAATTCCTTGTAAATTATTTGTGGTGACTTTTCTAGTAGAACAGGTCATACTGGGTAACTCCTTGACCTAATTTTTAAAAAGGAAGTATAAGACGTATTTTGGCCCAAGAATGAACATAAACGAATGAAAGAGTTATGACTAAAATAAAATTAAAGTTTTTAGAAATTTAAACAGTCATAACTTGAGTCCTACAAGTCATTTGAAGATGAAATTTTGGGTAAAAGTGTATTTTGGTGTAAGGAAGACATTTTCCAAAATTCATATTTTTTGGAATAAATTTCGAATTTTAAAGAATTTTATAAAATTTGGACAAAAATGAGTTTAAAATAAATATTAATAATGCAGGGGAAAATCTAGATAAATAAATAAAAATCTAAATTATAATTACCTAGGTGGGTCCAGAAGTAGAAAAAATAATAAAATAGTTAAAGTGGTTTAGTGAATAAAGTCATGTATAAAAAATTGATGAAAAATTCATTAAAGAAAAGTAAAAAAATAATATATTTTACTGGCTTAAAATTTGTCAAAAAGGAACGTATGAGGCTATGTGAGTTATAAATAAACATTCTAATGAGATTTTAATGAAGTGAGTAATAAATAAACATTTTAATGATATATTAATGGTATAAGAATGTACTCAAAGATAAATTACGGTACCCAAAAATAACGAACCAGAGTTACGAATAGTTACCGGCGATAAATATTAATTAATTAAACAAATCTTTATGAATGTTGTAGTTTACTATTTGGAGCCGAAAAATAACCTTAGCGAGGGAAGTGCGCCCAAAATTGGCAAGTTCTCGCACTCGTGTGCATCTGAACTTCATTTATTATCGAACTATAATTTTTTTTGTAATGCTACTTGGAATGTCTATAAAAGAGGTTTATGTCATTTGTTCGGTTAAACTATGTTATTGTATTTCTATAAATTTATTGAATTGTTTATGATTCTCTGGAGATATGTTCTCCAATCTAAATTTCTTTGATGCAGATTCTTATCTTATGATCGAGTATGATCAACCTTCGAAATAGGGGTATTATTGTTATGGTCGGGTAACCAACATACGCTGTAAAAATACAGCATGAGTAAGATGTTACACATAACATAGGGTATTGTTAGGCTGATCACCTAATGATATTCTGGGAAAAGAGTTTGCAGCTTTTGTGACTGTTAAATGCCATATAGAGAGTTCATGGTCTCTATAACCATTTAGTGACCTTCAAATTTTTTCCTAGTGAACGGATAACAAACTTTGTGATTCCAAAATTTAATCATAATCAAAAATTTGATGTTCATTATCCTGTGTTGAACATTGAATGATTAAATTTGATGATTAAAAATAATGTACAAGGGCTGTATTAGATAAGATCAAAACTGTTAGGTTGATCTATTGTTAATTGTATAAAAGTTTTGTGTGTTGTACTAAGACTTAGATAGATCAAAACTGTTAGGTTGATCTGTCGGTGTAATAAAATCGTAGAAAGAACTCTACGATTTGTGTCAAGGAAACTCTACGATTTGAACAGACTCTACGATCAAGGCAACCAATCGTAGAATGAACTCTACGACTGTGATTCAGAAGACTCTACGATCAAGGCAACCAATCGTAGAATGGATTCTGCGATTGTGGTCCAGAAGACTCTACGACCAAACAGACTGTTCTTTACGAGAAACCTTAAATTGAACTCTACGATGATCAATAAGAGATGATCCTTTACAGATCGATCACGTCAGCAAGGATATTCGTAGAGTTGATTACATAAGGTCGTTGAGCAAAAATGCAAGAGACATCACGATTCTCAGATCAGGAGCTATTCTATTCAAGCATTCAATCTTCATCAAAGTAACCAAAAAGGAATCCTCTGCAAGTCGATCAAGTCAGAAAAGTCAGGAGTCTGACCCAAGCGCACTATGGAACAGAAAGAAGACTTTCAAGGCAGAAAAGTCAGAGGACCGTGTCCTATCAGTCCTATAGTTTGGAAGGACCAAACGACTCTATAAAAGTTAGTGGGAACCTACGACTGACATATCTGTCCCAAAGGAAAAAGGATACAACCTTCCATGGACTAACATGTCAGATTAAATAATATCTCATCAGAGCTTTAATGAGCTATATTAATTTAATATTCAGCAGCTCTCCTCTATGAGGTAACCGAAAGAAATACAAGTTCAAGCAGATGATCCAACGGGAAGAAATTTGAAGCCCTTACTTCTTTAATACTAAGATTAGCAAAAGAAAAAAGGAGCACTGCACAAAAAGAAAAACGCAAGAAGTGAAAAAGATTGAACTGAAAAAAAAAGCCTGCATTGCTACTAAGCCCTTCAAACACTTAAGCTGATAAGCAACTTAGTAGCACATCCAAATATACATCAATCCAGAAGAGTTCTTTGTGAACTGGTGTAAACAAGTCTGTTAGACTTGGAGAGTTCTTTGTGAACTAGTGTAAGCAAGTCTGTTAGACTTGTAAAGTTCTTTGTGAACTAAAATTCAAAGACTGCGGGTCTTGAAGGAATCTTAGTGATTCAGATATTGTAAAAGTATCCTTAGTGGATTTGCTGCTGGAAGAGCAGAACAGTGGAGTAGGAGTATTGTGTGCTCTGAACCACTTAAAACCCAGAGTCTCTCTCATTCTGTCTTTTATTTGCTATATCTGTCATATAATTGTTTGTTGAATTATTAATTTAACATTTCAAGAAAAGAATAACTAAATCATATTCCGCTGTGTTAAACTTCTGTTTAAGAATTAATTAAGTGCGATCTTTTCAAATAGAAGAAATTTTAAAAGAATCTATTCAACCCCCCCCCCCCCTTCTAGATTTCTATGGTGTCATTGGGAACTAACAATTGGTATCAGAGCAGGTTCTCACATCTAAAGCCTTACAAGCTTGAGTAGATCAAATGGCACTCAACAAGAATGGATCGGAACTCGGTGGACGTAACATACCACCTATGTGTAATAAAGAAAAATTTGCTAACTGGAAAGTTCGTATGCATGCTTACATGGATGCTATAGATGATGAACTGTTCGAGACAGAGATGAATGGGCCATTCATACCAATGAAGCTTGCACTACCAACTGAAGATCCAAGCAAGCTAGTAGCAAAGAAAAGAGACGAATGGACAGACAATGAAAAGAAGGATGTTCAAAGAGACAAAAGGGCTAAGAACATCTTGTTTCAATCTCTGGATGATGATCTATTTGAGAACGTTGTCAACTGCAAGACAGCTCAAGAAGTATGGCAAACTCTGTTGATCATGCATGAAGGAACAGAAGAAGTCAGAGAAAATAAGCAATCACTGCTTGTTCAGCAGTATGAGATGTTCACCCACATCTCTGGTGAAAACATTACAGCCACCTACGAAAGATTTAACTTGCTACTAAACTCTCTCAGATCTTATGGAAAAATCTATCCAAACAGAGATCTTATCATTAAAGTCATGAGATCTTTGCCAAGCAAATGGGATGCCAAAACCACAGCCATCCGAGAGTCAAAGAACTTGCACGAGATGACTGTACAACAGTTATATGGAAATCTTCTCACCTATGAGCTAGAGCTAAATCAAAGAGCAGAAAATCTATCTGGTGAAAGAAAGAAGGAGAAAAACATTGCTCTTAAAGCCTCAACCTCAACTCACAGGAGCAATCACAAGGATATCTCTGACTCTGACAAAGATGAATCAAATGATGATGAAGGAGCTGCCATGCTAGTCAGACATTTTAAAAGGTTCATCAACAGAAATAGACCTCAGAAGTTCAGAAGCAACAACAGCAAAGAACAAGCAAATGACCTTTGCTGCAATTGCAAAAAGCCAGGTCATTTCATTGCTAAATATCCAAAACCCTTAAGAGAAGAGGTGAAGAGGGACAAATCAAGAGCAAATCCAAAAAGAGAATTCAAAAGCTTCCACAAACAAAAGAAGAAGGACAAAAGCTTCATAGCTGAAGGCTCCTGGAGTGACTCAGAAGAAGAACTAAATTCTGAGTCAAGTGATGATGAAGAGCCACAGAAGGCCAACCTGTGCTTAATGGCAAATGAAGAAGGAAGCAGCAAAAAGGAATTCATCATAGATGAGGTATTTGATTTCTATTCTCCTGATTTAAGCATTGATGATCTTAGAGAAGGCATGCATGACTTAATGACAGAATTGCACAAATATATAAAATTGTTTAGAAGGTTATCTAACGATTACTCTCATCTAAAAGAGGATAAAGAAAAAATAAGCATGGAATTAGAAGCCTCAGTTCAAACTGCAAAACTTTACTCTAATCTTGAAATTGAGAATAAAAGACTAAAAGAGATAAATGAGTTGAGCACTTATAAAGAATCCTCACTAGTCTCCAAGATTCAGGAACTAGAAAATACTATTTCTATGTGGAACAAGTCTAGTTCGTCTATGGACACCCTGATCTCAAGTCAAAGAGATGTGACTGATAGATCAGGATTGGGATTTGAGAATTTATTCTCAGAACCCAATATGGAGAAGTCAAAGGAAATAAATGAAGGCAAATCCTTTAATTTTAATAAAGGAATTGTGTTCATCAAATCCTCAGATTCTACCACCTATCCACATTCTGCTAAACCTACAATCAGTTTTAACAAAACTCACACAGGTCTTGGATTCAGAAAATTAAAAAATAAGTCAAGCAAAACTCACTCTACGAATCATGAGAATCGTAGAGTAGTATGGAAGCAGAATGTAGATCAGCAAAAGACTATGAGAAATCATAATCCATACAAGTCCTGGACAAACAAAAAGTCACAAATACATACATATCATTATCAATATCATATTAATCATAGGCACCCTCATAAAAATGATAAATATTTGTTGAGATATCATAGAATGCAAGGATCTAAAATCAAACAGATTTGGGTCCCAAAAGGTACTAACAAAGCAGGACCCAAACAGATATGGGTACCAAAATGAAGATTGATTTGTTATGCAGGTAAAGAGATCCATCTGGTATCTTGACAGTGGATGCTCACGGCACATGACAGGAGATAAGGCTCTTCTATCAGAGTTTAAAGAAAAAGATGGACCTGTTGTTATTTTTGGAGACAACACCTCAGGGAAAACCAGGGGTTATGGCTCAACTGGAAATGGTGTAATATCGTTTAGTAAAGTGGCATATGTTGAGGGACTAAAGCACAACTTACTAAGTATAAGTCAGCTCTGTGATAAAGGACATCAAGTCACCTTCCTCAACAACCAATGCCAAGTTAGAGACTTGAAAACCAATTCTCTAAAGCTAGAAGGAGTTCGAGAAGGAAATGTCTATGTGGTCAATCTTGCTAAATTGAGCTCAGAACAAACTGTCTGTTTTCTTGCTAAAGCCTCTGAAGATATGTGCTGGCTCTGGCATAGGAGGTTATCTCATCTTAACTTCAAGAGCATTTCAAAGCTTGCTTCCAAAGATCTAGTAAAAGGATTGCCAAAGTTAAACTTCATTAAAGAAAAGCCCTGCAAAGCTTGTCAGTTTGGAAAGCAAACAAAGACGTCATTCCAAAGCAAATCAGCAAACTCAAATTATAGAGCTCTTCAACTACTTCACATGGATTTATTCGAACTAGTATCTACGACCAGCCTCGGAGGAAAGAGATACTCTCTAGTTGTAGTTGATGACTACACCAGATATACCTGGGTATTCTTTCTAAGCTCCAAAGATGAAACCATTTCACATCTCATCAAGCTCTTCAAACTGATCATGAATGAAAAGGGCGAAAAGATCAAGGCCATCAGAAGTGATCATGGACGAGAATTTGATTTCTCAGAAATGGACCTGTTCTGTGAATAAAATGGAATAAATCAGAACTTCTCAGCCCCAAGAACGCCTCAGTAAAATGGAGTAGGAGAAAGGAAGAATATGACTCTTATTGAAGCAGGAAGAACCCTCTTAGCAGCAGCTTCTCTCCCTGAATATTTCTGGGCTGAAGCCATCAGTACTGCATGTTACACTCAAAACAGGTCACTCATACACTCAACATTGAAGAAAACTCCGTACGAATTATGGAAAGGAAGAAAACCAAATATAAGTTATTTTCATGCATTTGGTTGCCTGTTCTACGTACTCAACAATGGCAAGAAGCATCTTACCAAATTCCAGCCAAAATTAGATGAACGAATCTTCATTGGTTATGCAACAGATAGCAGAGCATTTAGAGTGTTCAACAAGGAGTCACTAACTGTTGAAATCTCCATCCACGTCACATTCGATGAATCAGATCTTGAAAAGAAAAGATCACCATTCAACGAGTCAGCAGACACAAGCTCAACGATCGAAGAACTCAAAATCGTAGAGTCCGACTGTACGACCATGGAACCAGCGACAGAAATCGTTGAGCTAGGAGAGGAGATCGTAGAGCACACCACATCAGACACTGGAACTCTACGATCAGAACCAGAAGCTGATTTAGAGGAACTCAGACAAGAGGGCACCAGAACAGACGTTCCTAGCAGAATAAAATGGACCAAAGATCACACTCAAGATCTTATTATTGGAGATCCAACCACCGGAATCAAGACTAGAGCTGCAACCTCTAATGAATGCTTTTACCTAAGCTTTCTCTCTCAAGAGGAACCCAAGAAGATTGAAGAGGCCTTAGGAGATTCAAGTTGGATAGAGGCCATGCAAGAGGAGCTAAATCAATTTGAAAGAAGCAAGGTCTGGAGATTAGTGGCCAGGCCTCAGCATAAACCTGTCATTGGCACCAAATGGGTTTTCAGAAACAAGATGGATGAAAATGGTGTGATAACAAGGAACAAAGCAAGACTAGTGGTCAAAGGTTACTCTCAAGAAGAAGGAATTGACTATGATGAAACATATGCTCCAGTTGCCAGATTGGAAGCCATAAGGATTTTGCTTGCCCATGCTGCTCACATGAAGTTCAAAGTCTTCCAAATGGATGTCAAGAGTGCTTTTCTAAATGGGGAACTCCAAGAAGAAGTTTACGTGGAACAACCTCCAGGTTTCATCAATCCAACTTTTTCAAATTATGTTTATAAATTAGATAAAGCACTATATGGTCTAAAACAAGCACCTAGAGCATGGTATGAAACCTTGACTAACTTTCTCATTGAAAAGGGATTTACTAGAGGAAGAATTGATACTACCTTATTTTTGAGAAAACATAAGGATAAGACACTGCTAGTTCAAATTTATGTAGATGATATCATATTTGGTTCCTCTGATGAAAAATTATGTGAAAGATTTGCCAAGCTTATGTAGAGCAAATTTGAAATGAGCATGATGGGAGAACTCAACTTCTTCCTTGGACTACAAGTGAAGCAGACTGATGAAGGCATATTCATTAATCAAGCCAAATACATCAAAGACTTATTAAAGAAATATGGCATGAAATCTGCATCTATCATGAAGACTCCTATGCCACCCGCCACCAAGCTTGACAAAGATGAAAATGGTAAATCCACTGAAATCACTCAGTACAGAGGTATGATAGGTTCACTATTATATCTTACTGCGAGTCGACCAGATATAATGTTTGCTACATGTATATGTGCTAGATTTCAGGCTAACCCCAAAGAGTCTCATCTATTAGCTGTGAAAAGAATTTTCAAGTATCTTAAAGGAACTCCAAATTTAGGATTATGGTATCCCAAGGAGTCCTCCTTTGATCTTGTGGGATACTCAGATGCTGACTATACAGGATGCAAAATAGACAGAAAAAGCACAAGTGGAACTTGCCAGATGCTTGGCAACAGACTTGTTTCTTGGTTTAGTAAAAAGCAGAACTTAGTATCGACATCTACTGCAGAAGCTGAATATATAGCCGCAGGCAGTTGCTGTGCACAAATTCTATGGATGAAGACTCAACTTGCAGACTATGGGTTTGAGCTAAATTCTATTCCTATATACTGTGATAATACTAGTGCAATTGCTATAACACATAATCCTGTTATGCACTCTAGAACTAAGCACATAGATATAAGATATCATTTCATCAGGGATCATGTACAAAATGGAAATATATCACTTCACTACATCCCAACTGAAGATCAACTAGCAGATGTCTTTACAAAGCCTTTAGATGAATCAAGATTTAATAAACTAATAAGTGAGTTAGGAATGCTAAATCTAGACCCTTAATATATATATCATGTTTTATTTAAGATACTAACTCTGCAGGAACAAAAGTGTGCAAGGAAAGTAATGGACATGCTCAACTCAGTCAATAATTGTCAAGGATCGTAGAGTATGCTTAAGATCGTAGAGCTCACTCGACGATCATCAAGCCAAGAATTGTAGAGCTTACTCAACGACTTTCAATCCAAGGATCGCAGAGAATTCCTCAATCGTAAAGACAACTCTACGAAAAACAAAAGAATCGTTGTGCAACTAAGGATCGTAAAGCTCTGAGGAACTAAGGGTAAAATGATCATCAACCAACTGAAATGATCCTATCAGAACTTGACACGTATCTCAACAAACATAGAGGGAAGTTTTAAATACTTTGAAAACTACACGTCGTTCATTTCTTCAAAGTTCAAAAATCTATATCTCTCTCTCTTTTCTCTCTCAATCCTGAACCCTAAGTTATCATTTCTCAGAAAAAATGTTCTTCTCGTTTCAGAAAATCTATCAAATGGCACCTGCTCAAGTTATTTCTGGAAATGAGCTCAACTTTGAAGCCTTCGATACAGCAGATAAGCAGTTCAAAAGAATAATCCAGTTGCTAGATAAAGCTGGACTGCGAGAAGCGTTGGGGACAAATACAAGGATTCTATCAAAGCTTGTTCGAGAGTTCTACGTAAATGGATACTATGCTAACGGAACTCTAACTACCACTGTAAAAGGGGTTCAGCTCAACCTCACTGCCGAAGAATTCAACCTAGCCCTAGGTTTCAAGCAAGGGGGCCTAACATCTCTAAGTATGGTAAGCACCGAAGAAGGGCTGAGAAGAATGCACCATCAAAAGAATCCAGGACTGAAAGGGTTGAAGAAGAAAGAATTTCCTCAGAAATACGAGTTTTTAGCTGATGTTGTAGGAAAATGCCTCCTCTGTAAAGATTCAGCCCATGACTCAGTCAGTGAGATACAACTGAAAATAATGACAGCCATAGTCAAAAAGACAAACATCAACTATGGCTCCTTGCTGTTGGAATGGATAGGGAATTGGGTCCTAAATACAGAAAAGGCTAAGGGGACCAGAAAAATGTTCTATGGAAGATTCATCAGCATTCTCCTTAGATCATCATTGGGGGATTTAATTGAGCATGATGAAGGAGAAGCCCTCAATACCAACAAAAGGATTACCCAGAAACTCTTTGACAACTGGAGGAGGAACCTAGTTGAAAATAGGAAACTATCTCGGTCAGGGGATAGTGAAGGAACGCAGAGTGGTGCAGGGCCATCACTTCTGAAGAACACTCCTGCTGAAGAAGAATCTCAGGAGGTCAGCAGGCATTCTCCGGGTCTTGTCAGAAGAAGGAAAGGAAAAAGAGCTCTTGAGCTTGAAGAACCTCAAGGATCTTTAAATGAGGCTCCTGTTACTGCTCCTGAAGAAAAGGCTGCCTCAGGGGATGAAAGTTCAGATCTGCGAAGAGAGACTCGCAGCAAATATGAAGCTGAAGAGGTCATTCCAAAGGAGCCAAGGAGAAAGAGAAGAAGGCTAGTAAAGTTAGCTGACAAAAGCTCAGTAGCTAAGGGGGAGCTACTTGAAAGACCTGACCTTACTCCAGGTGAAAAGGAGTCATCTGAAGCAGTTGAGCCTATGGATGCTCAAACTGAGGGGGAGCTTCCAGTTGTTCCTGAGCCAGCAGATGCTCTGGCTGAGGGGGAGACTCAAGATGACATTTCAATCCCTACAGCCACAATGAATGATGATGAAGAGGATGACATTGAAATAGTGGCCGTTGGAAGAAATGAGCAAAGGCACCTTAACTTCAACTGCCTGATAAAATTCTTGCCACTAATGCCATTCCACCGAGCTCTGGTGCACAATGCATGGGATCAACTCTTCTGGACCTTCAAAGCCTATCCAAATGTGGTGATTATTGCTCAAGGCTATCCTCAGAATCTGTTCTTTGCCCAGAAGCTCATCTCTTGCAGCCCCTTTTCACAAACTTTAGGGCAAAAGGTACATTTTATTCCTCTAACCCTCATTCAAATTCATACACCTTCACAAATGTTCAATAAATTTGAGGAGTCCTCAAGTACTCATCCTGCATCAAGCTTTACGACCCACACTTCCCATATCGTAGAGTCCCCACCATCTACGATTGGTGGTCAAGAAAGCCTACATGATCAAAACGTAGAGTGCCCTCCAGACTCTCCTGAAATTCTGCCTACTCAGCAAACAATTCCTCCGGCTCCATCTTCAAGACTCCTGTTAACTCACGAGGATATTCCCTCCACCTCTGGTCACAAATACTTTCATATTCCAAGCTCTACGGCTGACCAGGGACAATCATCTCAACTTCTCCAGAAAATTTTAGACAAGGTCTCTCGGCTTCCTACATCTGAGGGCTTAACTGACTTGACAAGCCATATCCATACAGAGATACAAAACGACCTGGCATCGAAATCCCACAACCTTCAACGTAGAATGGACGATATCATTGATACTGCCAATGATCTCTCTACCAATCTGAATAATCAATTTTCCACAAGATTGAGGCAGCTAATGGCAGCAGTCTCTGAAAATCTCTAACAAAGGGATAAAATTATTCTGGAAGCCTTGAACTCACATCAGCAGGCCATTGTTATTCTTCAAGAAACCAATGATAAATCTATCACCCTCCTCAGTAATTAAATCATTGCCTTGAAGAACTCTCTCACAGAACAAAAACATCGATCGAATGACACTTTGTCATTGGTGGAGCAAAAACAGATCATGGCTGACGAAAGACTCCAAGCCCACCAAGATGATGTAGCTGCCACTAAGACCCAACTTCAAGAAATCATTCAGGGCATCTAGCAGCTTTCAGAACAGGTAGCTAAAATTAATGATGCCAACAAAGGGGAGAAGAAACTGAGCACAGCAGAGCAAACAAGAACTAGCTCAAACTACAGCAGAAGAGGAAGAGCACCTCAAGAAATGAGGATGGTTCAAACTTCAATATATCCTCCTAGATTCGAAGCAGTACCATCTCGTCCCAGACAGGAGATGATAACAAGACCTTCTTCCTCATCAATGAGGCCTTCTAGCTCTCAGGAATGGTTTCAAATTAAAGAAGAAGAAGTTGTGTTGAGGGAAGAAGAACTGAGAAAAGCTGAAGAAGAAAGGAGAGCATTCTTCAGGCAGAGGGAAGAAGAAGGCAGAAGACCTCCTAGCAGAAGAAGATAAGTTTTTTTTCTTTCTTTTTCTGTTGTTTTCTCAATTGTATCATCTGACTAAAACATCAAAAAAATTCATATTTTTCTCTAGAAAATACAGCTGCTCACTGTATGATTAGGCATTCAATTACTCTTGCATTTTGCCTATTTTAATATGTTCAAATCACTATCTGTTAATAATGTTGTCATCATCAAATTGGGGGAGATTGTTGAACATTGAATGATTAAATTTGATGATTAGAAATAATGTACAAGGGCTGCATTAGATAAGATCAAAACTGTTAGGTTGATCTATTGTTAATTCTATAAAAGTCTTGTGTGTTGTACTAAGACTTAGACAGATCAAAACTGTTAGGTTGATCTATCGGTCTAATAAAATCGTAGAAAGAACTCTACGATTTGTGTCAAGGAAACTCTACGATTTGAACAGACTCTAAGATCAAGGCAACCAATCGTAGAATGAACTCTACGATCAAGGTAACCAATCGTAGAATGAACTCTACGACTGTGATTCAGAAGACTCTACGATCAAGGCAACCAATCGTAGAATGGATTCTGCGATTGTGGTCCAGAAGACTCTACGACCAAACAGACTGTTCTTTACGAGAAACCTTAAATTGAACTCTACGATGATCAATAAGAGATGATCCTTTACAGATCAATCACGTCAGCAAGGATATTCGTAGAGTTGATTACATAAGGTCGTTGAGCAAAAAGGCAAGAGACATCACGATTCTCAGATCAGGAGCTATTCTATTCAAGCATTCAATCTTCATCAAAGTAACCAAAAAGGAAGCCTCTGCAAGTCGATCAAGTCAGAAAAGTCAGGAGTCTGACCCAAGCGCACTATGGAACAGAAAGAAGACTTTCAAGGCAGAAAAGTCAGAGGACTGTGTCCTATCAGTCCTATAGTTTGGAAGGACCAACCGACTTTATAAAAGTTAGTGGGAACCTACGACTGACATATCTGTCCCAAAGAAAAAAGGATACAACCTTCCATGGACTAACAGGTCAGATCAAATAATATCTCATCAGAGCTTTAATGAGCTATATTAATTTAATATTCAGCAGCTCTCCTCTATGAGGTAACGGAAAGAAATACAAGTTCAAGCAGATGATCCAACGGGAAGAAATATGAAGCCCTTACTTCTTAAATACTAAGATCAGCAAAAGAAAAAAGGAGCACTGCACAAAAAGAAAAATGCAAGAAGTGAAAAAGATTGAACTGAAAAAAAAAAGAAAAAAGCCTACATTGCTTCTAAGCCCTTCAAACACTCAAGCTGATAAGCAACTTAGTAGCACATCCAAATATACATCAATCCAGAAGAGTTCTTTGTGAACTGGTGTAAACAAGTCTGTTAGACTTGGAGAGTTCTTTGTGAACTAGTGTAAGCAAGTCTGTTAGACTTGTAAAGTTCTTTCTGAACTAAAATTCCAAGACTGCGGGTCTTGAAAGAATCTTAGTGATTCAGATATTGTAAAAGTATCCTTAGTGGATTTGCTGCTGGAAGAGCAGAATAGTGGAGTAGGAGTATTGTGTGCTCTGAACCACTTAAAACCCAGAGTCTCTCTCATTCTGTCTTTCATTTGCTATATCTGCCATATAATTGTTTGTTGAATTATTAATTTAACATTTCAAGAAAAGAATAACTAAATCATATTCCGCTGTGTTAAACTTCTGTTTAAGAATTAATTAAGTGAGATCTTTTCAAATAGAAGAAATTTTAAAAGAATCTATTCATCCCCCCTTCTAGATTTCTATTGTGTCATTGGGAACTAACATCCTGTAAATAGATTTTCATTAATTTTCTTGACTTATCGATAATATTAATTCTTTTAAATATTTGAATATCTATTCGTGTCAGAGGGGTCAGTTATAAATGATAAGGGAAATGACAAGGCAAACGAGGAAGATCAATAAATAATATTACATTAGTTAAATAAAAAATTAATGATGTACTATTTTAGAACTAATGTATTAGTTATTGGCTATGTATATAAAACCTGGGCATGTATTAGTAAAGAATGCAAATAATAAATGTGTTTGTGTAACTTAGCTTATATGATTAGCTAGTTATCATGTATGTGGATGAATAGTGATCCACCAAGTCGGTTGTAGCAAGTACACAGATTTGGGGGTATCACAAAGCATCTTAAAAATTATAATCATAAAAAGCTTCAAACATTTTCAATGGATGTCCCAGTTTCCTTTGAAGTAAATAGCCAAACTATGAGTACACATCAATATGAACCTACTAAAGATATGAACTCATATAAGATTATGTTTTACTTTCTCAAACTCAACTTAAATTATTTTTAATTAAAAAAGAAGAAGATATTTTGGAAACAATAAATCTTGTAATGGGTAGTATCTTTTAGAGAATGTAAACTTTTTATAATTATATTGTCTAAAATTTAAAATACATGCAATGAATCATTTACATGTATATATTTTGGTCAAGTAGTGATTAATAGATTGACCCTAGAATTATCCTAATATTCTTATAAATAATATTATAATTGAGTCATATAACTAAGTCATTGTGTGTACATGAAATTAAATGGAATTAAGTGAAATCAAAGTAATTTGATTATCTTCTTCTACACATATTTTTTATAATTTATTAATTATCAAGGTGATGTTATACTCACCTATATTTTCCTTATTAGAAAATCACATTTTTTTTATGATTAAAAGTTTGTCTTATTATACAGGAAAAGGCGTTAAGTTTTATGCATGGAATACAACTTAAAAACGAGTCATGTTCATAAGGCAAAGTAATGTGATGAACAAACTCACGCATACTGTAATACCTCAGAATTTTCAAATAATGAAATAAGAATTATAAAAGAGAAATAAGTAATGAGAATTGAAGTCTTAATGTAAATTAAAATTTCAATGAGAAATGTAAGCAATTCAAGAAGGAAATAAAAGAAATGATGGTAACGTATTGATATGTGAATAAAAATGAAGAAGCCATATAATTCAAAGCTAAAATTGGATTTTGGGAAAGAATTTTAACAAAAAGACTGCATTAGGAAACAACTATAAACTTGAAAAGTTGATTTTTCAAGCCAAAAAGTTAAAAAGTCAAAGGAGAGAGGAAAAAAAGATTAGTATATTTTTAGAGATTTCCAAGAAAGTTGGCTAAAGAAAGGACAAGCATGTGTGATTAAAAGATCTCTCGAAGCTTACTCAAGAAGCTTTGAAAAAAGATCAATTCACCAAGATATTTTATCCAACCAAATTATGTTTATATAAAGCCAAGAGGCAAAGCAAACGCAAAGGAATGGTAACCTTAACCACACCCCCTCTGCAAAATAGGAAAGAAAAAAAAGGGAGAAAGCTGTAGAGTTCAGCTAACTAGTGGATGAAAAGGGAAAGAAGCCATATAAGCTTATCAAGTTCTATATAAAAATGGTAACCTTGAAACCTTGGCTAATTTTTTTATTTTCTTGTATGGATTATAAGTTTTAAAGATTTTATGCAAAGAGGATGTGTTTATGCTTGTTTGTGATGGATTAAACTTGTATATAAAAAAAAATCAAACAAGATCAAACAACAAGAAAGAAAACAGAAACTGTAGAAAAGTTAGTTTGCTACCCTGTTTTTTGTAAAATCTAGGGTTAAATGCATATATGACCCAGAAGTATGTACCTTTTTACACTTCATACTTCTATGTTTAAACACTCCCATCCTGCTACCCAAAGTATCATTAAGTAAACATTTCAGACCTTTTCCAGCCTTTCGCCCAGATTTTAAAACTTAGTAAATTTTATGGCTTTTGATGTTTTAAAGCATAGAAGTAATTTCAATCATTATACACTTCATAGATACACTTATAACTAGATTTCTAGCATGCATTAGTTTCCTAATTTGTAATACCATTCACAAGAGGACAACCTTTGATTCCCTTCCACTACAAATCATCTTTAAGTTTTGAAAATCTTTTTTCATGTCATAAAGCACATAACTTGAATCTTTTCTCGACAACATGCTTTATTTCTTACTTATGAGCGCTTCAACTTATGATACCATAGTCAAGATCACATTGAACCGACTCTGGTTCTTTTACAACATCATGTTTCATTTTAAAGCAAGACAGTCATGATTCATGCTTAAGCATTTTCAAACTCATAAATAGGCTTCATGTACTTATTTGTCTCATCATGTAGTCACATCCGTAAGCACATAAACACATGATTTATCTAGAACTTAATCTCATTATTTGATGAACATACATTTGATAAAAATAGTTTTGACACAAAATCTTAACATTGGATTCTTGATTTTCATGAAGAGCCTACTATATTATATAGATTTAGAAGACACTTCCTTCTTGTCATACTAAGATAATAATATGAATCACATATGGTCACATGCATATACCCCATGGATTCAAAACATGACACTTATAATATATAGCAATTCATTTGATTAAAACCACTATTGAATATCAAAAAGTAGTAGAAAGTTTCATTGAGGGCTTTTCTCAAACACCTAGCATGCATGCATTCAATTCTAGCAAATCATACATATAAACAAATGTGTAAACACATATCTCCTTTCCATTGAACTATCCTTATATGCACCTTGGATCCACCATGATCCATATAAGAAATACAAACACCTCCCAAAACACAAGAACGATCATAGGCAACCATATGAACTAATTAGTGACTACATTAATCCAAATGTTTAAAATAAAAAGACTTTTAAACCTTTAAGCTAGGCTTGGTGGTTGAAGTGTTCTCTTTTGGTTGATTTGAATTAGTGAGGGTTGGAACTCATTCTCTCTTCCTCTTCTTAATAATCTCTTACTGACACTTAGTATTAGAAAGGAAGGTAAGGGTCTTGGTCTGTGAAAAAAGGGCTGAGTACTAAGGAAAAAATGAGCTATCTTTCAACAGCTCTTGAGGGTTGCAGAGACCTCCACTCAAGCCTTACTTCATCGTCACATCTCTGCCGCAAAAGGGGTTGTAGAACTGCACCCTCGCGCCACCGCAACTGGCCTCTTTGGGCAGCCAAAAAGAACACATGCAGGACTGCTATTATGATGGCCATTCACGTGTACTTTCAACTGGCCTCTCTCCTTGGTTTTGTCCCAAAATGAGTGACATAATGTGAGGATCCGAATATTCGGAATTATTTAATAATATTAAATGAGAATTTAATTGATAAAATTATCAAGATGGTGTAAATTATTTATGATATTTTATGTGGTGAGATTTAATTAGTAAATTAAATCTATACAGAGATCATGACGAATGGTATGGAATTAAAGTAATTGCAAAGTAAATAAATTGTTTAAAAACAATTTATTAAGAATAAGAGAGAAATTTCGGGTAAATATACAATAAATTGTACAATTAAATGGAAATGCAGAAATTATGATTTTAAATGAGGTTATGTGATAATGTACATGCATAAATTAAATATGTATATATATATATATGTGTGTGTGTGTGTGTGTGTGTGTGTGTGTGTGTGTGTGTGTTATGTTTAATTAATAATTATAAATGTTATTAATTATGAAAATTAAGGGATTAATAATTAAATTAATCCAAAGTTAAATGAAAAGGGAATGAGGAAATTAGTGAAATTTGAATTATTAATTTTAGATTTAATCAAGAATTTTGGAAGAAGTTTAGAAATTAATTGAGAAGGAAAAGTAATTATATAAATTATATAATAAGAAATTATATAATTTATATAAGAAAATTAAAATAAGGTATGAAGAAAATAATAATTATATAAATTATATAAGAATAATTATATAATTTATATAAGGTGATTAAATGGAATAAGGCGGAAGTAATTTAAGAAATTATTTAAGAAAGGAGAATGTAAATATATAAATTATATAATATTAAATTATATAATTTATATATAAAGAAATTAATGTGAAATGTAAAGAAATTAAATTAAATGAGGAAAAAGGAAGGATTTAATTTATTAAAAATTATGGTTATGTGTAATGGAATTATTATGACTTTTATGAAGGATAATATTTCGAAAACGGGAACATGTTAATGTAACATGATGTCCAAGTAATGAATTGAAAAATTACGAAAAATAATTTGTATATGTTCTATGAATTATTTTATGATTTTTGGAGGTATTCATTACCTTCAATAATTACATGCATGTCATTATGCGTGTACAAAATTTGTCAAGAAAAGTACCCAAAAAGGGTGTTAATATTATTTATAAATCAAATTATGATTTTTACTAAATTAAAATAAATATTTTATATTTATTATATAAAATATTTATTACACGATATAATTACGTAATGTATAAAAATTAAATTTTTGCATGATTTTTGGCTTAACCGACTTTGGAGTGGGCGGTGGAATTGTTGGAAAAGTTAAAAAGGATTAAATGTTAAGTGCTTGGTTTATAAAAGGAAAAGAAACAAGGAAAGAAAGAAAAAGAGAGAGAGAAAAAAAAAAAAAAAAAACCCAAACACACACACACACACAAAACTCTTTCTTCCTCCTACCCGACCACCATCACCGCCACCTTCCACCACCATGCCAACCGTGAACCACCATGGATACTAAGAGAGAGGAAGGAGCCATCAAAATAAGCTTCAAAGAAGGTATAATCAAATTTTTTGTTATTTATTTTAGTATTTTGGTGTGAAAATAAATTGTGTAAAAAAATTTGTAAATAATTATAATAATTATGGGATGTATATGTGTGAGTTATATAATTTTTGGAGTATTTATGTTGTAAAAATAAGGAACAAAAATGGATAATTATTGTGCATGTTGGTTACTGTCGCGGAAGAGAAAAAAAAAAGAAAAGAATTTCTGGGAATGTCGCGCATTGCGCGCGCTGTATCAGAGAACAGGGACCAGAAACGACGTCGTTTCTAGGACTAAAGGGGGGATCGCGCCATGCGCGGTAGAAAATTCCGGAAACAGGTACCAAACGACATTGTTTGGTGAAGACGAAGGCGGAGGTCGCACATTGAGCGGAAGACGCACGCAGGGAAATTACTATTATGCCCTTGCCCTTTTCCGGTAATACCCGGCGTGTCCCTTGACATGCCGAAATTACAGAAAGACCCTCGGACTTTCCGAAAAATTTCGGTTATGTCCCTAAGGGCTCAAAAATTACAGAAATGCCCCCGGCCTTTCCGGATAATGACCAGAGTGTCCTTAAGGGCGCGAAAATTACCAAATTGCCCTAAGAAGTGATTTTTAATTGAAATAAATGTTTAAAAATTGTTTAAAAATCATAGAAAATTATAGAAAAATACTAAAAATATAGAAATGATGTTTGGGCATTTAATTTAATATTTTTGTAAAAATATTAAATATTGGGGATTAATATTTAAATATTAATCCATTAAGTTTAAAGGTTAGAAAGTGAACAAATGAAAATTTGGACAACCGAATAAGCTAAAATTTATCAGATAAGCCGGGTTGTCCGTAGTGAATGTATTTGATATGAAGTTAAATTAATTTATTAAGGAACGAGGTTAATATAATTAACCATATAAATTAATAATTGGCCCAGAGATGATATTAATTAAGTAAATTAATATCATAAGGAGATAAATAATTATTATTTGATTATTTTATGATCATAGGTTGATCGAGTTAAGGATTTGAGCTAATAATTTAAATAACTGGACGCCAGACAAGTTCTTCAGTCCCTTTTATGATAAATGTTTGACTGTATGATATGCAATTCTTGTTTTAAATGCATAAAAAAATTATGTGCTATGTGATACGTGATTAATATGACCACAATGTGTACTTTGTGCAACGATATGAATATATATGAGATATATTGTTATGGTAGAAGCACAAGCACATGATGCATGACACACACTGAGCATGTTAAAGTATGTGCTATGTGAAGCATAAACTGTTGAACTTGCTGAGCCGTTGTGCTCATTACTTGCTTAATAAACACTTTTGCAGGAAAGAAATGAATTTCAAGAACATCAGACTATATAGAGATGGATTTTTCTAAAAGGTTGTGAACGTTATTATATGTTGATATTAAGATTCAATATGGATACATTTGCAAAGTTGGTATTCACGTGATATATGTATGTACAAAAGTTGGTATTGATGTGATGTATGCATGTATAAATAGGATCCAAACTGATCAAATAAAGTTAAATGGTATATGATAATGATTTAAGATTGTTGTATGGTAAAGAGTAAGATAGGTTTAAAAATATGAACAATGAAGCATAGATGTTTGTAATGATATAAAAGTTTGAATGCCGAGCTTTATGATACAAGAAAAGAAAAGAAAAAGTAAAGGTTGCGATCCAGGGACTAGGATCCAGATGTAAAGATTTTAAACATCCAAATATTTTAATACAACGATTGAATCAAGAAAAAGAAAAATTTATATGAGAATTTTGATAATTGATGATTTTAAAATCAATTATTAGATTAAAGAAGGAGATTAAAGATTTATTAACGGACCGAAATTTAGACATAAGGAAAATAATGTATAATAAATATAGAATTTAAGGTAATAAAGATGGTCGAATTTCGGGGTCGTTACACATAATAGATTACTAATACGAACAAATAAAAATAAACGTTTGGGCTGTTATGTGGGCTGCTGAGTTATTCTCTTAATAGTGTCAAAGATTGGGCTTCCTTTGTACAAAACCAATAAGGTTTAATAATAAAGAAATGGACTACTCTAATAACAAGTTTTTGATTTTTGGGTTTAATTAATTGTGACATAAGTTTAATTAACCTATTATTTTGGGCTTACAAGAAGAGATGTTACCCCAATTAGTCTAATTTAGTACAATAAAATAATTATTGAGTATTCCTTCCATATCTTCATTAATTAATTAAATTGCAT